>CM035411.1:172323926-172671426 GCA_020310875.1 Ceratopteris richardii | reverse complement strand
GTGCTAGGAGAAATGATCAAAACATTAACTTCGAAATCTGCGCCTGTTTTAGGAACCAGTGAACACACTTCACATATGAATGTTCCTACACTTAATTCACTCAGCCTGATTACAATTGGAAGCTAAAACTTTGCACAGAGGTCAAGCAACTCTCAACTTAGACTTGTACAAAAGCATTTCACAATTGATCTACTGTAGAAGGAGAACACACAGAAATATCGGGCGCAAAAATTTTCATTTACTCAGAGAAAATACAACTGAGTGATGAGAGCTAACATACTAATCTTTTTCTCTATCTCATGACTTCTATCTCCCTCATTCTTGACTTCTAACTAATGTCACATATGCTCTCATACATTCCCCGACTTTTCTCAAGATATTTATAGATAATTTGTACATGATTCTTACTAGACAAAAGATCTAAGTCATCTATGACTATACTAATGTACATATGTGTACACTTCTCTTGTCCTCTGAATGTAATCTTCTTCCACACTCTAGGAATTGATTCTTCTTTCATCATTTGATCTTCCAAGCCTTCAATTGGTGATTGGTCTGCACCAACAGCTCCCCCTCAATCATCAATTGAGGTTTTCTCTGCCTTCTTTATACTTGCCATGTCTTTGAACCTTTGTAATTTAGGTCCATCCAGACTCTTTGTCATCATATCTGCCACTTGTTCTTTTGTTGGAGTATACATCACTTCAATCTCTTTATCTAGTACCTTTTCCCTCAAGAAATGATACTGAATCTCTATATGCTTAGTCCTGGCATGAAAAACAGGGTTAGCTGCCAAATACAAAGAACTCATATTGTCTCCAAAAATTATTGGAGTACTATGATCAATCTCAAAACTTTTCATCAAGGTCTTCAACCATATCACTTCTTTTGCAGCTTCTACCATTCCCTTATACTCAGCTTCTGTGGAT
Organism: Ceratopteris richardii; assembly: GCA_020310875.1. Lineage (NCBI taxonomy): Eukaryota > Viridiplantae > Streptophyta > Polypodiopsida > Polypodiales > Pteridaceae > Ceratopteris > Ceratopteris richardii. Next base: position 172,670,497 of record CM035411.1, on the reverse strand, counting down.
GATAAAGCAACTGTATGTTGCTTCTTTGAACACCAAGACACTAACTTGTCTCCAACATAACATAGATATCCATGAGTAGACCTTCTATCATCTGAGTCACCTGCCCAATCTGCATCACTAAACACTTTGATTCTTGTATCAGAAGTGAAACCATAATACAAACCTTCACTTAAGGTTCCTTTGATATATCTGAGTACCCTTTGAGCTGCAATCCAATGAGTCTTCTTTGGACAATGCATGAATTGTGACAACACACCTACTGCATATGATAAATCTGGCCTTGTCAAGGTAGCATAGATTAGACTACCTACCAAACTCTGATATTTCTTCATGTCATTGAATTCTTCACCTCCATACCTGCTTAATTTATGATTTACCTCCAATGGTGTGGTTGAGGTCTTGCAATCTTCCATGTTAAACTTGACTAGAAGATTCTTCAAATATCTCTCTTGTGAAACATATACTCCATGTTGAGTATACACAATCTGCATTCCTAGAAAATAAGATAAGTTTCCCAAGTCACTTATCTTAAACTCCTTCTCTATTTGCTTCTTGAGTTCATTGATTCCTTGAGCATCTGTTCCTGTAACAATAATATCATCAACATAAATGCACATGTAAATGTATCCATTTTCACTTGCCTTCACTAGCAAGCTACTATCTGCCTTTGATGCTTGAAATCCACATTCATTCAAGAACTTGACCAATCTGTAATTCCAAGCTCTTGGGGCTTGCTTCAATCCATATAAAGCTCTCTTGAGCTTACACACATAATCTGATCCAATTGATTCCATGAAACCTTCTGGTTGCTCCATATATACTTCATCTGCAATGTAACCATTTAGAAATGCATTTTTCACATCCAATTGTGATAATTTCCATCCCTTACAAGCAGCAATAGCAATCAATGTCCTAATTGTAGACATCTTAGCAACAGGACTAAAGGTTTCATCATAATCTACCCCATAAGTTTGGGCATAACCTTTGACCACAAGTCTAGCCTTGTATCTAGACACCTTACCATCTGCAAACCTCTTTGTTTTATATACCCACTTACATCCAATGACCTTCTGATTCTTTGGTCTTGGTACTAGTTCCCAAGTTTCATTTTCAAGTAGAGCATCATACTCTTCCTGCATTGCCTTTCCCCAATTCTGTTTACCTTTAGCTTCTTCATAAGTGGTTGGATCTTCTTCTGTCTTTACAATGTATGCATAATCTTTTGTTGTTAGGAAAGATGTATCATAACTATACCTTATAGGTTCTTTCCTTTCCCTTGTAGATCTTCTGATTTCTGCACTTCTTGAAGTTTCAGCCTCATTTGATTCTGGATCAAATCTTGGCCCTTCTTCTACATGATCCTGCACTCTACATCTAGAGTCAATTTCATCAACAATTTCTTCACATATTTTTACCTTTGCCTTTCCTTTTCTCTGAATTTCTTCAACACCTGTATACTCATTTGGTGATCCTGTATACCACATATTTTGCTCATCAAATGTCACATCTTTAGTAACAAGAAATTGCTTTGTGGATGGACTCCACAACCTGTAACCCATCTGTCTATCATCATATCCAATAAACACATACTTCTCTGCTTTTGGTTCTAGCTTATGTCTTAATTGTGAAGGAACATAAGCATATGCAATACATCCAAATACTTTACAATGATCAAGACTAGGCTTCTTACCCCACCATGCTTCATAAGGGGTTCCTCCATCCAAAGCTTTGCAAGGCAACCTATTTACAAGGTATGTTGCAGTGTTAATGGCTTCTGCCCATAAGTAATTTGGACAATTCTTTTCCTTCATCATGGCTCTTGCAAACTCTACAAGAGTTCTATTCCTCCTTTCTGCTACTCCATTTTGTTGAGGGGAGTACCTGCAAGTCACTTCTCTTTTGATACCTGCATTCCACAAATAATCATCAAACTCTTTTGAGAAATACTCTCCCCCTCCATCTGATCTTAACCTCTTTAGCTTTTGTCCTGTGATCCTTTCTGCATAGACATGAAAATGTTTGAATGTCTTGAAAACTTCTGATTTATCCTTGATTACATACAAAGTAATCCACCTGGTTGCATCATCAACAAACAACACATAATATCTGGATCCATTTATGCTATAGTCCCTTGAGGGACCCCATACATCTGTATGAACCAATTCAAGCATATTTGAATACTTGTACCCTGATTTGTTATAAGAACTCTTATGTGCTTTACCTAATTGACAAGCTTCACACTTGTACACCATATGTTGCCCTTCAATATTTGGCAATCCAAGCACCACCTGATTCTTTGACATCTCTTTTATAGCTCTCTCATTGAAATGACCTAGCCTTTTATGCCATAGGTCTAATTCAGACACCTTTTGACCTCCATAGGTAAATAATGCATGTCCCACATTACCTTGGACCTTGAGAGTGAACAATCTTCCTTCCTTTTTACCTGCAATTAGGGTTCTATATCTCTGATTTGGATCTTGTACATAGACACCATCATTTGTGAATCTTACTTCATATCCTTTCTCCACAATTTGCCCTACACTTATCAAATTTTTAGGAATAGTAGGAACATAAAGTACCTTGCTCAGAAGTGTACTTCCACTCTTTGTCTTCACTGACCCAATGCTCTCCACTTTATGTTTGGTATTATCACCTGTTTGAACTGTATGTCCATTCACCTTAGCTTCCATATCAGTCATCAAAGATAGATTCCCACTCAGATGGTTGCTACACCCTGAGTCAATATAAAACACTCTTTGATCTTCCCCCATTGATTCATGAGTTGCATTCAAGATGAGAGTCATGTCATCCTTCTGATCTGATGCATAATTGTAATAATTATTGTTGTAGGACTGAGATTGGAAGTTTCTTCCACCTCCTCTACCATATGATGTCCTACCACCTCTTCCTCTGAAGTTGCCTCTTTGGTTTCTGCCTCCTCTACCTCTTTGATTATAATTCTGATTGTTGTATCCTCCATTTTGATTGTTATACCAACAATCATTTGCCAAATGATTTGTTCTGCCACAAATCCAACAAGCTTTAGCATTATCTTTGTTCTTACCTCCTCTTCCTTTACCTCTGAAATTTGTCTTCCCTTTTGTGAAGTTAGCCTGATTTGAATTCCCTTCATCATCATTCGATTGCTTTCCCTTGCCATTCTTTTTCTTGTCCTTGGAGTACATAGCTTGATTTGTACTTCTATCATTGTCTCCTTTAAGATCCTGCTCAAAGGTTAGCATATGTCCTAGCAATTGATTAAGGTCAGGAGTAAAGTGATCAAGTGACAACTCTATGGACAATATAAAAGGCTTCCACTTCTCATCTCCTCTCAAACCTGTAAGTATTTGTCTTACCAACTTTTCCTCTTCAATGTCTTCATCCACTGCTCCCAAGCTATCTGCAATATCTTTCATCCTTGCCACATAATCTGAAATTGATTGTGAGCTCTTCTTCTTGAAGGTTGTGAACTCAGCCCATAGTGAGGACTTCCTTGACTTAGTTGTATTTTGGAAATGCTCTTCCAAGGCATTCCAAACATCTGTGGCACTTTCCAAACCTCTAATGTGAGGTAGCAAATAATCATTTACAGCCATGTAAATGATACTCCTTGCTTGAGCATCCTTTCTCATCCAAGTCTTCAAAATTGCAAGCTCCTCCCTAGTTGGAATACTAGGATCTGAAAATTCAGGCTTTTCTTCTTCTCCTGTAATGAATGCCATAAGGTCTTTGCTCATGAGGTGTGCTTCCATCCTCATGGACCATGCTGGATAGTTCTCCCTATCTAGCTTATCAATCTGCAAGCTTTCTCCCATCTTATGTCCACCTGTGTATTGAAATCTTCAAGCTTTACAAACAATGTATGTACCTTTACTTCAAATTGGACTCCTTTTGCTTTTCTTGATGTTAAATAGTCTTCTCCTTGAACTTTGACTCCAAGCTTTCACTTCTTAGTCCTTCAAGTGTTGAATTTCTTGAATCTGCAGCAGTCGGGATCCTTCTTTCTTCAAATTGATGTCTCCTGCTCTGATACCACTGATGGAGAATATTAATCTCCAAAAGAACAACTTATTCTTGTGATTAGAGCACCTCTATACCAAGAATAAGTCAAACACTCCACTAGTTTAGAGGATCAATTGCTAATTGTCAAAAGATTAACAAATCTGTGAAGAAGATGAAACACAGAAAAGTCTGCTGCACTATTTCCTCACATTGACTTATGAAACATGTAAAGTTTTTTATGAAACTTTGTACGAAGCATATGCTAGAGACTGCGCATCTACTCCAAGTTGAATCTCTTCAAAAGATTAAGTATAGCTTGAGAAATCAACTTCTCAAGTTACCTATGTCAGAAACTGTCATCCAAAACAGTCGACTTTACACCTGTAACTTTTAAGACTTGGTTCTCCTTGAATAGAACCCGTTTTACAAAATGCTTCTAGACATAAGTAGCTTATCTTCCAACTTAAAGATTAAGCCTTCACTCATGCAAAACTTTAAACTGTGCTAGGAGAAATGATCAAAACATTAACTTCGAAATCTGCGCCTGTTTTAGGAACCAGTGAACACACTTCACATATGAATGTTCCTACACTTAATTCACTCAGCCTGATTACAATTGGAAGCTAAAACTTTGCACAGAGGTCAAGCAACTGTCAACTTAGACTTGTACAAAAGCATTTCACAATTGATCTACTGTAGAAGGAGAACACACAGAAATATCGGGCGCAAAAATTTTCATTTACTCAGAGAAAATACAACTGAGTGATGAGAGCTAACATACTAATCTTTTTCTCTATCTCATGACTTCTATCTCCCTCATTCTTGACTTCTAACTAATGTCACATATGCTCTCATACATTCCCCGACTTTTCTCAAGATATTTATAGATAATTTGTACATGATTCTTACTAGACAAAAGATCTAAGACATCTATGACTATACTAATGTACATATGTGTACACTTCTCTTGTCCTCTGAATGTAATCTTCTTCCACACTCTAGGAATTGATTCTTCTTTCATCATTTGATCTTCCAAGCCTTCAATTGGTGATTGGTCTGCACCAACAAATCGGGATTAAAGTTGTCAAATCCTTTAAGAAATTCCGTGTAAGTTCATTTAAAACGTATCTTATGCAAATTTTGAAGAGAGAGAAACTCGTATCATATAATCATGAAAAGTTTGTGTGATATCTTACGCCTCGAAGTTTGTGTGATATCTTACGCCTCAAAAGTTGAATTTTCCTCTTCTTCACGGACCTATATAATGTGTGCTGATGACGTTTTGCGCTTTTTTCTCTCTACTTTTCATAGCAAGCCTGTTTCTCCCTTTCACGTCATTTTAGACACTTGCTGGTCATTTTTCATAGCAGACCATGGAGAACGTTAACCCAAATACTCTCCCTGAGCTTTCAAACAATCGAAATCATTGTAAAAAGTTCCATATCAACATTGCAGTTAGTCAGGAGTATGCGACGACAAGAAACGTATTTCGAAGGGCTCTTCATCCTCTTGAAGTGGATGGATTGCGAAAGGAAGGCAAGAAACATATCAACATATGGACAGATGGATCTGTTTATCCAATTGATCCACAAACTGGAAGGTACCCCCCTTTTCATAATCTTCATGATCTGATTAGATTTGTGGGAGATGGTGAGGATGGTTTACGAGGCTATTGTTCAGGGCTCTGGGATATTTCAAGGAATTATGTACAATACATAAACTATTTACAAAACACACTACACCAGAAGAATTTACATATGAGAGAGCTAGAAAACAAATTATCCACTTTATCTTCTCAGTTAGAGTCTTTTAAAAAAATGAAAGAAACTCCTATAGGTTTGAGAATGCGGTCAAAACGAGTAAAACCTTTTTTAGATTTGACTGAAAAATCTGGCCAGAAAAAGAAAAGAATGAAAATTGTTAGAGATCATGTGACAAATGTGTTAGGTTTCAATATGTCGAGCAGTTTTGAGCGCATACATTTCTGTAATGAAATTTTGAGTCAAAATGATGTTTTAAGACTATTGAAACTAAATGAAAATACATGCTTGAAACGCTTTGTTTTTCAAAAACTCATGACAGAAATGAATCTTTTACTAGAACCATCTCAAATTCAAAATATTTGTGATAGTGTCGGAGTGAGCAGGAAAGGTTATAGAGCAATTTCAAAAGTTTGGTGTGAATTTTTAAAATTTAACAAAGTTAGAAGTTTTGGATTGCCTAGACCCCATCATGTAGGAAAGTTTCGGCTCTGCTTGAATAAGAAGATCACATCAGTATTTGGTGAATATAAACATATTCACGGTAACATGCCTTACGAAGTAGGAAAACAAAAGTTACATTTCACTTACAATGCATTTAACAACATATGGATAGATGTTATAATACTTCAAACATACATGGTTCAGTTCTATAATATAAAAGAGCATGAATGTTCTGGTCTATTGAAATTTGTAATCAAACTTGATGAAGCTGAGCTTAAAAAACATCAAAAGATGGAGAGAATAAGCATTGCACTGATGAACAAAGCTTTGGACTATAGCCTTGGGAAATTGGATACTCCATCTCTCAAAGTACAATCAGAAATGGAGTTATGGTGGGTTGGCTGTGCTCAAGTTCCATCTGAGAGCCATAAAACACTTAAATGGTTATTCTCACAGACAAACATTCCAAATGTTATCCAAGGGCATCATGCAGGAGAATTGTTGAATGTCAAAAACTACGGAAACTTTCAAGTTGAGTGGCATTTGAGTGGAGACCTAAAGACACTCAAATGCATGTTTGGTATAAGTGGGGGAGCAAATTCTAAATACCCTTGCTTGTACTGCATGCAAAGCCCAGGCACAAATGGATGGATTACTAGAGCTGAGGGTGAAGAGGCTCCTTCTAGACAAAATGTTATTCTTCGTAACTACTCATCTTCTTCAATGATTTGGGATCCCATTCTTCCAATAGCACTGACAAATGTACACATATGTACACTACATGCAGAGTTAAGAATCATTGACAAGTTGGTCCGTCTTCACTTGGATTATGCATATTCTATCAAGCCCACAACTCTTGCAGATGAATGCATAAAAAAATGTGAATGTCTTCTTTCAGAAATGGGGTTTCATGGTGGTGATGTTCATCTAAGAAAAGATCCAAAGCTTTCACAAAATACAGGTGATGTTTTACAGGATGTCTCAATGGGAGGTGCAAAAGCAAGGAGATTCTTCAGCAACCATGATGGCAAACAACTTAATGCCATGTGGAATTCATGGAAAACATTTTGTGAGGTCACGACTAATGTTAAAAGCAAACCAGAAATAGCAAAAAAGAGAATGGAGGTGTGGGTCAAACTAGATAATCTTTTAAAGATCATGAGGCAGCAGGTAACATCAAAAAGTTATGTGACAGATTTCAGAAAGGCGACCAGAGAGCTTATAGAAACCATCATAGAGGCATGGGGTGCCAAAGACATAACATACTACTTGGTGAGCTCCAAAGATATTTTATTCAATTTATTTATTTTTAATTGAAATAAAGATCTAATGAAATTCTTCTGCTTTCCAGCATATTCTTCTTGTGCATGGTGCATTCTTTGCAGAAAAAGAACCACCTGCCATGTGGAACACCCAAGGCATGGAAAAATCTCATTATCAAGCAAGGACAAGCTTCTTTAGGTGTACAAGGAAAGGAGGAGGAGTAACAAAGAGCAATGCCTTCAGAGAGCTTTTTGATTGGTTCTTTAGAAGACAATTACAAAGGACCTCATGCCAAATATAATCAGAAGGATATGGCTATCACCAGACAAATCATGTATCAATATCACAAACTGAAAAAGACCACATTTCAAACAGAGCTTTAATATTTGCAATGTGTTTTATTTCTTTGAGAAATAAAAGATGTCATGTATGTACATTTCATGATGTATTATGCTTTGAAAAGAAATATGTCTACTACCATCAGATGACTTTGACCAGAGAATCAATAACAATTACACCAAAAAAATTTGCAATGTCTTATATCACATTGGGCAATTTCTGTATATGTACATTTGTTGAGATATAGAATTTGAAAAAATCAAGTCATTCCTTGAGCCTTTTGAAAGAGCTTGGCTCTGGCAAATCACCTCTATATCTCAGGAACTCTTTTCTCCTGTATCCAGCAATGCTTTTTAAATCTGACACCCCTGCAGCCATTGCATAGCTTGAATAACAAAGAAAGTACCCTGCCCTTGAAGCATTGAGTCCAGGGGCATATCCAAAAATTCTGAATGCAATTGCTCTTTCAAGCAGTAAAACTCTGAAAGCATTAAAGGGTATTGGAGTAAAACCCATGTATTTTGATAGAGTCCTCAAGCAGAACAATGCAAAGTCTGGCTCCTCACTATAGTGCTTGTGAATAACACAAAAAGTGTCTGGGTTCAACTTTGGAATATAGTGGATAATAGAATGAATATCCACCTTTGCTTTTCCTTTCTCTTCTAAGGCTTTTCTTGTTCCCTTGCCCCTGCCAAGGTAATTGTCTTCATCCAATAAAGTTAACTGTGATAAAAATGAAAAACATGGTTAGATGAAGTGCAAGCACACTTAAGGAAACATGTGAAGTAACTTGAAACTATTAGAAAGAAAAGCAAGAGACACGACTGATGCAAGCGATAAGGGTCTTCAGAGAAATTCAGATTGTTGTTATCGCTTGCATCGGTCGTCATCAATATCTATTTGCAAACTGCCTAGAAACATAATGTTTGATAAATGAGGGGAATTCCCACAAGCAAGACATGTATTATCATTGCTGCATGCAACTCCTAGACACGACCGATACAAGCGATAAGGCCCAGCGGAAAATATCCGCTGGGCCTCATCGCTTGCATCGGTCGTGATCCATTTCTGACACTTCGAATGGAGAACTTGGACAAATCTGATACAAGAAAGAGATTTTGCATTGGTCCCATCTCATATCCTTAACCTAAAGTTCTTGAGAATATAGTTAACTGCAAGCACACTTAAGGAAACATGTGAAGTAACTTGAAACTATAAGAAAGAAAAGCAAGAGACACGACTGATGCAAGCGATAAGGGTCTTCAGAGAAATTCAGATTGTCGTTATCGCTTGCATCGGTCGTCATCAATATCTATTTGCAAACTGCCTAGAAACATCTAATGTTTGATAAATGAGGGGAATTCCCACAAGCAAGACATGTATTATCATTGCTGCATGCAACTCCTAGACACGACCGATACAAGCGATAAGGCCCAGCGGAAAATATCCGATGGGCCTAATCGCTTGCATCGGTCGTGATCCATTTCTGACACTTCGAATGGAGAACTTGGACAAATCTGATACAAGAAAGAGATTTTGCATTGGTCCCATCTCAGATCCTTAACCTAAAGATCTTGAGAACATAGTTAACTGTATACCTTGACATCATCTTCCTCAAGTCCAAACACGACCGATGCAAGCGATGAGGCCCAGCGGAAAATATCCGATGGGCCTAATCGCTTGCATCGGTCGTGATCCATTTCTGACACTTAGAATGGAGAACTTGGACAAATCTGATACAAGAAAGAGATTTTGCATTGGTCCCATCTCATATCCTTAACCTAAAGTTCTTGAGAATATAGTTAACTGCATACCTTGACGCCATCTTCCTAAAGTCCAAACACGACCGATGCAAGCGATGAGGCCCGACGGAAAATATCTAATGGGCCTTGTCGCTTGCATCGGTCGTGATCGACTTCTGACACTTCTAATGGAGAACTTGGACAAACTGACACAAGATAGAGATTTTGCATCAAGCCCATCTCATCTCCTTTGCCTTTAAATCATGAGAATATATTTTACTACATACTTGACCTCATCTTCCTCTTCAAGTCCGAACACGACCGATGCAAGCGATAAGGCCCAACGGAGATTATCCGTTAGGTTGTATCGCTTGCATCGGTCGTGGTCATTTTCTCACTTAAAAATAGAGATCTCGGACAAAAACATTAAGTGATAGAATATATCAAACAACATACCTTGACCTCATCTTCCTCCTCAATGAGCTCTTTTGAGTCAATACAAATTGTTCCTTTGTCCTCAGCGACATCCAAGAATGAATAGCCACGTCCAAACGAGTATATTCCAAGTTTCTTCTGATGCTCATCAAACTCTTCATCAGCAAGTTTTGGCTTCTCTGAGATAGCTTTCTCAAAGCATTTTGAAAGAGCTTCTGATGAATCTTTGAATTCTTCATTAGACATATCCAAATCAAGACGCAAAAATTCCTCTCTTCTTTCTCCTTTCTTATTGATGAATCTCCTTGCAACTTCTTCTACCTCAGCTATAGCTGCAAGACAGTAGTCCTCCCTTAGATTGAAAAGTTCCTGAATGTAAAATAGAGGTATGAACTCTTTCCCAGAGATAAAGTAAAAAGGTAGATTTGGGAGAAGTAGGGACTTCTCAGACACTTGAACTTCTTCAGTTGGCTCCCTTATTGCAGTCTCTGCTTTAAAAGTGGCCACATCAAAATCTTTGACCTGCTCTTCTTCTGCTTGGAGATTGATCTCCTCAACAATCTCCATGACACCTTTCATAGTTTTTGAGCTAGCCTCAAGTGCCAGCTCTAAGCAAGGCTCGTCTTCATCATGAACATTTTCCTCCCTTTCAACTGAGATATGATCAAGCCATATCAAGAAAGCAATGTTTAAAGGGAGCAGGCAGCAGTCCTTTTCATGCTCTGGGCATAAATCAAGCTTCCCTGGCAAAGGGGATATCCTTCTGCATTTTCTTGTGATTTTAGCCCTATCTATTGGATCCTTCCCAAAGATGTGAGGATGGACATAGGTTTTCTGAGAAATAGAAAGGATACTCCCATTGACCAACCCCAAGAAAATCTCCCACTCATCCTTAAGATAACTTTTCGAGTTCTCTAAGAGTTTTTCAAAATCAATTTCGGGGTTGAATATGTTCATTGCATCAGGAAAATAATCTACACTTAAACCCTCTTGAACCATGAAATCAAGAAGTTTCTCTGATGGAGAGACACTAAGGATCTCATTCATTACTTCCATCTAAGCTGCACTTCTCTTGTATGTCTATTAGGAGAACACAACCGATGCAAGCGACTAGAGCGAGTCAACGTAGGTCAAACGGCGAAAATCGCTTGTATCGGTCGTGTCGACGACGAAAGAAAAATACACATGTAGGTGAGAAATTCTCTGAAGGTTGAAAGTTTGAATTTGTGAAGAAATAGGTATTTATAGGCGAGGAGGAAAGAAACGGTCGAATGAGGTGGACCAATCACAGAGTGCCACGTGGCAACGTGTACGTTGCCCGATGCAACGGATAGATGACGTGGATCAATCAAATCATGCCACGTGGCAAAAGACGTTGGAATTCGCAACGGGTATCTGACGTGGACCAATCGGGGCATGCCACGTGGCACAACGGTCAACTCAGTTTTGGGACCTATTTAAGCTTCCCTATTCATTTGCTTCTTTTTTTTTTGTCAACACTTGCCAAGCGTGGAGGTTCCATTGCCACCAAGTTTTTTGGCTACTTCACAATTTCTATAGAGAGCGCTCTCTCCGTAAGGTAATGTGGACACGACCGATGCAAGCGATTAGGGACATCCGAGATTTTTGGATAACCCTAATCGCTTGGATCGGTCATGTTTTTTAAATAGCATCGAGTTCTTGATCATACCTTGCAAGTTTTGGTTTCTTTTGTGTTGCTTGAGTATAACGCATTGTTACCTTTATTTTAACTTCTATTTATTGAAATATGATGATGAATTCAGGGACGACCGATGCAAGCGATGAGTGACATCCGGGCATTTACGGATGACCCTTATCGCTTGGATCGGTCATGTCTCTAGTGAGACAAGTTCTGTGAAGGTCGAATGAGGTGGACCAATCACAGAGTGTCACGTGGAACGTGTACGTTGCCCGATGCAACGGATAGATGACGTGGATCAATCAAATCATGCCACGTGGCAAAAGAGGTTGGAATTCGCAACGGGTATCTGACATGGACCAATCGGAGCATGCCACGTGGCACAATGATCAACTCAGTTTTGGGACCTATTTAAGCTTCCCTATTCATTTCCTTCATTTCTTTCTGTCAACACTTGCCAAGCGTCGAGGTTCCATTGCCACCACGTTTTTAGCCTACTTCATAATTTCTGTAGAGAGCGCTCTCTACGTAAGGTAATGTGGACACGACCGATGCAAGCGATTAGGGACATCCGAGATTTTTAGATAACCCTAATCGCTTGGATCGGTCATGTTTTTTAATATCATCGAGTCCTTGATCATAGCTTGCAAATTTTGGTTTCCTTTGCTATGCTTGAGTATAACGCATTGTTACCTTTATTTTAAGTACTATTTATTGAAATATGATGATGAGTTTAGGGACGACCGATGCAAGCGATGAGGGACGTCCGGGCATTTACGGATAACTCTTATTGCTTGGATCGGTCGTGTCTCTTACAGTGGAACGAGTCATTGATTATAGTTTTCCAATTATCTTTTTCTTAGTGGTAATTGAGTATTTTGCATTGTAAGATATTTTTTATTGATATTTCATGATAAATTAAAAGACGACCGATGCAAGCGATCAGGGACATACGAGCATTTCCGGATGACTGCTATCGCTTGCATCGGTCGTGCCTCTGATAGTGGAAAGAGTCATTCATTGTAGTTTTCCAATTATCGTTTTCTTAGTGATAATTGAGTATTTTGAATTGTAAGATATATTTCATTGATATTTGATGATAAATTTGAAGAGGACCGATGCAAGCGATCAGGGACATCCGGGCATTTCCGGATGACTGCTATCGCTTGCATCGGTCGTGCCACTGATAGTGGAAAGAGTCATTGATTATAGTTTTCCAATTATCTTTTTCTTAGTGATAATTGAGTATTTTGCATTGTAAGATATTATTTATTGATATTTGATGATTAATTTAAAGACGACCGATGCAAGCGATCAGGGACATCCGGGCATTTCCGGATGACTGTTATCGCTTGCATCGGTCGTGCCTCTGATAGTGGAAAGAGTCATTGATCATAGCTTTTTGAGAGTAAGTTTTGACAGTGGAATATTCCACTTTTCCTAATTCCTTGCTTAAAGACTGATTTTTTGCAGAGTATGGCTAGAACCAAAAAGACAGCAAGGAAGTTGTACCCTGAGGGTCAAGACAAGAATGCCCAAGGGGAAAATGTCCAGGAGCAAAATTCCCAAAAGGTTCAAGCCAATGTGCCAGACAAGCCTTCAAAAAAAAGGGTCAACTACCATGTAAAGTCTTTGAGGGAAATAAGAAGAGCTCAAAAGTCTGTGGGATTGTTGATCCCAAGACTTCCATTTATGAGAGTTGTCAAGCAGATCTCAGCCAACCTCTGTTCTTTGATGAAGACCTCATCCTTTGTCAATGTGAGGTGGCAAACTCAAGCACTGCTATGCCTGCAAGAAGCTACAGAGGACTTTGCTATTGATTTCATGAATGATGCCTACTTATGTGCTGCTCATTCTCATAGGGTAACACTAATGGCGAAGGATTATGTTATTGTTTCAAGAATAAGATATAAGTTTGATAAAGCTCTGGTTCCTATTGATCACCACGATAAAAAATTCTTCGATATTTTAAATATACCTCCAGCTCGAGCACCTAAAACAACAGTTGTCATTGAAGAGATCAACACTCAAGTCACTCATGATCATGAGACTAGAACTGCAGCAAATAGTGAGGAGGAGAGGAAAAAGCAGGGATTATTTACAGAGGAAAGTGCCATCTTAACCCAGATTCAAAAGTTACAGAAAGCAAATAAAGAGCTCCTCAAGAAAGGAGATGGGCAGGTTATAGTTAATGTTGCAATGCCATGGCAAACTGAATTGTTTCTTGACATTAGACCTGAAGATAACAAAATGTTGAGGGAGCTTCATCTTGAAATATCAGATAGTGTGGTCAACATTTCACTCAGGTATATCTAGAGGCCTTAAAATGCTTTTGTTTTGCATAATTTTCTAGTTCCTTAACTGCATTTTTATTTCTTGATTTGTAGGGTTCTTCTTCAACAATGTGAGGAAGCGGTTCAAAGAAAAGTATTTATTTTAGATCCTCTGGTGACACACTGTTTTTTGCATAAACATGGAGATGCCAAGTCCTTTCTAAGGGATTTTACAGAAGAAGTGGAATGTGTTATTTACCCATATATTGAAAAGTAAGTATTCATCTTCATTTTGGAAACATATTTGTTTCATTTAAGAAAGTATATTTACATGCAACTCATTGACAGGGGCCATTGGAGTTTGATTATTGTGGACTTCAATGCATATCAAGCTCTTTTCCTCAATTCTCTTCCATCACAGCATGGGAATTGCAAAGTGTAAGTTACTATACATTTTGTTGTTCTCTATTTTAGAGCCATGCCCCGTTTTGATTTTCACTTTACAATGCAGTGCTGCAAAGCTTCTCAAGGTGCATATTGATCAGAATTTTCCAGGAATAGCTAAAATGAATGAACAAAAGCAATTTGGATACAGCCAAATTCATGTGCCATTGCAGAGAGACTCAACATCATGTGGCTGGAGAGTGATTGCAAATGCTGTAAGATTCTTGGAAAGAAGGTTCCACAAACCTGAATTGAATTTATCAGACTACCCGGAAGCATGGATCATCTTGATCAGAGAGAGAGCAATAAATAGTATCATGAAACATGCAATCTGTCCATATGATCCAGACTCACCTCCACCCCCTCCACCTGATAAAAAACAGTCTGAAGATAAAAAGAAAGGGCTTCCTCTTCACTCACCACTAAAGCATGGGAACAACATAAAGAGTCAAGCTGAAAGCTCCAAAAAGGGACAGAAGCAACAGAGAAAGCAAGGCTCTAAAAAGGATAGAAAGGGTTAGATCAATTTTTGAGTCTTAGATTGAAATCAATTGTAAAGCCAACCAAGGTTGGAAGATTTATTTTTTAACAAATTGTATGTAGTTATGCCAATCTTCATCTGGAAGATGGTCACAGTTGTATTGAACCTCTTGAGAGTTTGACAAAAGTTCATTGGATGGTCCAATTAAGTTTATTATTGTCACAATTATGAATGCATTGTGGGTTTTTTACTTCATTCTTGTTGGAAAGTGTTTAAATTAGAGAAGTTACAGAAGGACATAAAGAATTAAGAGGACACGACCGATACAAGCGATACGGGGAATCGGAGAATCTTGGATTGCCCCTATCGCTTGCATCGGTCGTATTATCCATTTCATCGCTGTTGCTAGTTTTTATACTCGTGAGTCAAATCTTTACGCAATGTCACTTCTTGAAGTCTCTCGCGGTAGTTTTCTAACACGACCGATGTAAGCGAAAAGCGCCATCCGACAATTTTAGATTGCACTAGTCGCTTGCATCGGTCGTCTTCACTTATCTGGTCTCCTCTGCTTTATGCCTTAAGACATGCTCCTCTAATATTGAAATACCAAACCTTGGATTGGAATTTGCACCAAGTTCTCCACTCTCTCTTATATAACTTGGTAGTTTGCATTTGTACCATGATAATTTCTCTCGCGGTAGTTTGCTAACACGACCGATGTAAGCGATAAGGGCCATCCGACAATTTCAGATTGCACTAGTCGCTTGCATCAGTCGTCTTCACTTATCTCGTCTCCTCTGCTTTATGCCTTAAGACATGCTCTTCTAATATTGAAATACCAAACCTTGGATTGGAATTCGCACCAAGTTCTCCACACTCTCTTATATTACTTGTTATGTGTACCATGATAATTTCTCTTGCATTACTTGAGGACAGAAAAGTTGGATAGAATCAAATTATTTAGCTGAGACTAGTGTGCACCTTTGATAGACTATAATTATTAAATTGAAATTAGATATTCAATTCTAGATCTCTTCTTCATCTAGAATTAACTTATGCAAGTTCCTGTATAATTATTTCTTAGTCATCAATTCACTCCTGCAAAAAAAAATCAATGGAAATATGAAATTAAGGACCTAAAAAATATCTAAGACATTTAAAATTAATAATTTAACACACATTGTTTGTAACCATCCTGCCAAGAAAATTCAATGGAAGTATCAATAGAAGCTTCTATTAGATGAAGATACATTATGTAAGAATGTCAGGGTTAACTTGTTACAATCTTAAAGGTTGGAACTTAATCACCCTTGGTGGCAGGCAGTTTATGCAAGATAATGATTTCTCTGATCTAATGTTAACTATTGCATCATCAATTGAGAATCTACACTGAGATGATACCTCATCAAGGTATTCTAGAAGCTCCCTTACATTTCTGAGATTCCAATTAGCAGTGACAATTATTTTCCTTGATTGAAAATCTGGATGAATCAATACTTCTAACTCAAATTCTGGACAGCTCTCCTCTGAGTCCAAGGCTATCCAAAGTCCAAGCTTTTTTTTCCACCTTCTATAGTCATATCCTAGAACCAGAGATTGTCGACATATCTGATATGAGATTGAAAGAGAATTGGGACTAACTTTACATAAAATAATGTCACCTAGCTTTTGAACTTCTTTGCTATCCCATTCCCTACCTAAAACATCATCAATCTCTGAAATAGGGACTCTCCTATTCAACCACATTGTTTTTGTTTTCTGTAATAACATGTTTTTAAAGCATGCTACAAAGACATGAATAGGCAAAAACCATTGAATCTTTATCCTTCTCGAAATTCGGCCTGCTGACATTGCCTTCTGGATGTCAAATTTAATTTTGCAGAGAAAACTTGAAACTGTTGAATGATCAGGAGCATCCCAATCTAATGAAGAGATGCAAGGACTAGGTACGTGTACAAGAATTCCATAAGAACTCCTCCCTGACGGCACTTGATAATCTGCATAATGGACAAATAACTCTATGCTATTGAAGAATTGAACAGATTTCTCTGCATACATGAGTTCTGCATATTCCTTATGAAGAACTCTGAATGTTCCTGTTAAACATTCAACAGGTTGCCATTCCACAATATTGGAAGGAAAGATATCTGAAGTACAAAAACATATGTTTCATTATACAAAATCAACTGGAATGATAGAAGAGCATTGTCAAACTTCACTTACAGTACGAAGGGAATTGCAGATGATTTTCTAGAACAAGATCCTTAGCGGTGTACACATGCTGTACTCGTGCAAACCAACCGGATCTCTTCAATTTGAAACTGAGAATACGTCCCTTCCAATGGTTTCTTGTGTTGTCTCTTTTGGCACGCTTGACTTTATGGGCACCTCTACAGCTAGGAAGCATAGTAACCCAGTCATTTACTTTCACGGAAAGAGGTTTCCACAAAGAATCCTCTCTTCTGTTGTAAACCTCACATGAAGTTACGCGATTGGAAGGACGACGAGAAGAAGAAGCCATTTGAACTTAGGAGAAGAAGAATGTTCAAAGCGAGAAACCGACGTTCACAAATTTTGGCAGTATTTATAGAAAAAAAGGCTTTGTACACGTGGAAACTTTTGATTTGATGTTAACCCTGTCGTTGAATGATCATGACATTTTGTGAACCCAAAAATATTTCGTATCTTCAAAAATCAATTCCTTCTTGGAAATTCAAGAATATGCTTTGTGTAGTGTGCAAAAGTATCTTTTTTTGCATCAAACCGAAAAATTGTACACTGAATACGAGACTCTTCATCACTTTAGCGGCGCTTTGAAAGAAAATTGTATTAAAAAAAGAAATTCTCCATACGGTTAAAAGAGACAGCAATGTTATATTCTTGTACACGTGGAAAGACGCTATTTGTCAATTTCCTTAATCTCTCATTAGCAAACAGCCCCTTTTCGGCCGTTTTTCGCCCTAATGAAAACAACAGAAAACCAGTTAGAGGCCTCAATCAACATGATGACTAATGAAAATTGTTAAAATTGAAATTACCTGCGCCCAAAAAAAGGTCTAGGAACCGGTCATCATCATTGGAGAATAGTTGAAGAAATCTCATTATGAGCTTTTGTGGCTTCTGATAGGGATTAACCAATGTCATGTCCCCAGCTACATGACGAAGTTTCTTGGTAACGGCTGGGAACATGAGCACATTTGAGATCCCATTCTCATTGAAATGCTCCCTGACTCTCCTTTTGCTTACTTCATCATAATAGCCAACTGTAATACATTCAGTGGAGCTCACAAACCTATGCAAAGGAGTGTGATTGACGTTTGTCTTCACCCTGCCAACAAGAACTATGAGTCATAGAGAGCATCATTAAAGGCATGGAGATAGAAAGAAGATTACTTACCACGTGAGGCACTCCACAACATGACATCTTGCCTTCAGAGTAGTTGAAGCAGAGAAAGTCTGGTCTTTGCTATGGAAAATTACTATCCTCCAAAGAGGAGACATAGTCAACTCTGCAAAATCAGTGACCATCTTCCGAATCTGAGGGTGTTTGAAGGGTTCATCATCATTAATTGATCCCAACATCCTAAATGCATAGGGTATGTCTGCTATGAGAAGGGAGAAATGCTTTCTAGGCACAACAAAACAAATGTTATTTACATCACTACAGAATACATTGTAATATACAGGCCTAAGGGGGTCTAGGGGATTGGAGAAACATTTCAGATCAGGTTCATCATCAAAATCCATCTCCTTGGCTTTCAGTCTAGATTTCTCATGCCTTGCTCTTTGAATGTGAGCCAGGAATGCAGGGGGCGCAATCATCTAGTAGCTCTAAAAACTTACTTTTCTTTGGTTTTTGTAGAATAAAGTGGAAAGACAATTAAATGAGCTCTTCAATACAGCAAACAAAACATAAGGAATCAATGCATGGCATCGATTTTGTGTGTGGGTAGATGCCAGGCATCGACTTTCTACTGAAAGTCCAGGCCTGGCATCGACTTTGGGACATAAGTTGATGCCTGACATCGACTTATGCCACGAGGTCGATGTCGGGCATCGACTTATGCCCCCAAGTCGATGCCAGGCATCGACTTATGCCAGGAGGTCGATGCCAGGCATCAAATTTAGTAGTAAGTCGATGCCAGGCATCTGTTAGTCGGTCGCCGGAGTGGGACAGATGTAACGAAAATCTTTGTAAAACACGCACGAAAGGTTGTTACGTGCATTTTTGTAAATCTTTATAAAGCAATGAAAAGAAGCACTCCAGAGTGTGGGGATTCGGGCATATTGTTGCGTTATCGCCAGACTGTTCGTCTGGTTTTCTATTTTGAATGTTACAGCAGTGTGTGTTGTTTAGTTTCTAAGTACTCTGGGTCGTCGTGTGTGGTTGTGTTATTCTTCTTGATTGAGTTTGCGCAGCGAATCTTAAGTGTTGCGGTAGTACTTCTTGTTTGAGTTCTGTGTACTCTATGGTGTTCTGTATTTTTATCTGTCAATCTCGGTTACCCGGCGAATTTAGTCCAGTCAGTAAGATGTTGAATCGTTTCCTGGAAGAGTTACTATGGATCGTTATGATGAATTGTCCTGCTAAGTTGTACGACGTAGTGTTCTTCTCCTTCTTGAACTGCTAAGTCTGTGTGACTGTAGTGATCTTCCTTAGAGCATTGTGCAGAAGTAGTGCTGATCTCGATCTACACTTGTACGGTAAGAAATTGCCTAGGATTAAGGGTAATTCTAGTGTGTGATAGTCCTCATACTGTAAGTGAACCCGTAGATACCTTCTGTGATTCGGTTGCCTGAGTGTGAGCACTGCCTTGATGAAGGATGGGTTACTGTACTGTTATAGTAGGAGGCTCGCTTGAAGTAATTCGGTACCAAGATACCGATAAGTTCGGTATAGTCTAGTTGCTACTGGGAACTGAGCTAAGACTGTGTCGACACTGTTTAAGGACAGTAGATATCAGTTATCTTGGGAACTAAGTATAGTGCCTCTGTTTTTACAGACCCCTTCCACTCCCAAGAACCCACTTGGGTCAGTTAAACGCTCTTCTCATAGTTAGAACGAAGCGTTTAAAGGTTTAACAGTTTGACACTTAACACTTGGCGCCGTCTGTGGGAAGGCGGCATCAAGATTGCCAGTTACCTGACGAAAGTGCTATCTGTGGGAAAGTGGCATCAAGATCGTCATTCGTCTGTCAGAATCGAACATCAAGTTTACCGTTCGTTTGTCGGAAGTAGCAACAGAACCAGATTGTTGCAAACTTGCTGAGGAAACGTGATTATAAATTTTTATCGATAGTAATACTACACGATTAGTACAAAAGATGATACATGCCGGTTACTCGATCCGGTGAAACGTATCCCAAGAACCATCAGTCTAGAGTACTTAATGTACTAAAGACAACTCTGGGAGGTAGAAGTACAACTAGGTCTGATTCAGTTGTCAAGAAAGTCAAGAACATTAGAACTGATTCCGGTCATATTCCGGTGGAACGTGTTACGCATCTGGTACATTCCGGTACTATTTCGGCACAGTCTGTCGAAGATATAGTAACTCCAGAATCTACCAAGACGCAGTCTAAAGCTAGTTTAACAATCTTGGATAAAGATTCAAATTTGTTTACGATTAGAAACACATTAGCCAAAGAAATTGGCGAGGGCAAAAAAAACACCTTATTCTGGCATAATTTTGGCACATTCCGGTGACATTTCGATAACAGAATCACAGTTTTACGGCGATGGTTTACCATTTTTTGGTGAATCTTCAGCCCAGTCACCACTTTTTGGAGTAAGTTCCCCTACACTGGACATCAAGAAGGAAGGAAAGCTGTTTGAAACCGAGATTCAAAGCATATTGAGCAAAATCATCGCACCGGAAAGTGCACCATCCGATGTTACAGATTTTGATAGTTCAGATATTCAGCCTCGAGATACAGAAGGTAGTCACGATACACTCACTATGAACGGGCAACAACAACAACAGCAGCAGCAACAACAAGTATGCCCACCCAGGCCGCCTCCGACAGGAGTGACGTACACTAAATTTGGTGGATTCCCAAGAGATGATCCGGATGCTCACGTACGCACCTTCGAGATAAGCTACGCAGTTCTCAACCATCCACCAGACCCGACGTATAAGGCTATTGTCTTCCAATCTACACTGGTCAATGAAGCAGCTAGATGGCTTACAGAATATGATATTAATCACTTCGGCACCTATGAAGCAGTACGAGATGCCTTTTTGCAGTGATTCAAGCTAAAGAAGAATCCAGCCGAAATTTTTGACTATCTGCAAAACAACAGACAGAAGGTAAATCAAATTGTACAGGAGTACGCTACCCTATTCAGGATGCATCTAAGGTAGTTACCACCAGCACATGCCAACCTACCGGATGACGTTATCACTCAGTGGTTCATCAATGGCTTGACTCCACAACTTAAACAGATTATGATCATACGCTGTGTAGGGGCTATGACGCTAGATGCAGTAATCGCAATGGCTCTGCAGCTGGAAACCAAGGTTGGAGGATTTACAGAAGATCTGGAGTGGTTAAAAACAAACAAAAATGTCGCCAAAGTTATGACCAGACAAGTATATTGCATCACATGCAAGAATTCAGGCCATACTAGTGCCACTTGTGCACTTAATCAGCTATTCTGTGCTATCTGCAACACTACCAGACATACCACCGAAAATTGCACATACAACGCAAAAGTGCAAGGAACCGCAATTGTTAATGCTATTATATAGGAACCAGGACAACCAGCCAATCATTATGTGCCTCCGCAAATGAGGAACAATCAGCAACAAGGATATCGAAATTACAGAGGAGAGAGAAATAACAACTATAATGCAAACCGCTGGCAGACCGGACTGCCATCGGAAAATCCCAATCTGCCACCGCACTGTCATTTCTGTGGTGAATTTGGTCATATTAGAAGATTCTATAAAGATGCAGCTGAATACGATCAGAGGAAGAAAGAACGTCAAAACCCAATGGCGAATAATTTCAACAACAGTTCAGTCCTGTGCCTTCCTGCATTCCGGTGACAGCAACAGTACAATCGGAACCCGAATCTACGGTCGATCATTCAGTTCCTTTAATTACGGTATGGTATAAGAATCGTAAAATCACACAGGTACTAATTGATGGAGGATCTGGAGTCAACATTGCTACTGCTGCACTCTGTAAAAGGTTAGGGTGGACCGAAATCGAACCAGTTCAGTTTTTTGTCAGAATGGCCGACCAATCAAGAGTCCATCCCATTGGACTTGTACGAAATGTACCAATCACTTTACAAGGTACAACATTTAAAATGACCTTTGTCATACTAGATGTACCGGAATCCACTCTTGATTACAACCTCCTTTTCGGCCGACCTTGGCTGAAGCACGCTAAGGTGATACAGGATTGGTCTGCACAAGAGCTCACTTTCAAGGATAAAAATCGTAAATACATTGTAAAATTAGATGCCATACAACCTTGTGAGTTGCATGCTAGACCATATTTGGCGGAACCAGTCCATATGTTAGATGGATTGTCAGATGACGAAAAGAAGAGTTTCTGAAAAATAACATTGACTTGATCTCCCTAGGAACTGTTGATCTACAATCTGTTGTAGATAATTGGAATCCTACAATTTGCACGGTGATGACTGTAACAGAAGAAGAAAAGAAGAAAGATATTGCTGCTATAGATGATGCTCAACTGCAACAACTTTTTAAGCCAGCAGATGATATAGAGAAGCCTCGACAATTTTATGTCCGAGAAGATCAGCTGATCACTTATAATTTAGGCAATGAAGATCATCCACGCCCTATGAAGATAAAGAAAAACTTACTGGAAACATTTCAAGCCGGCTTAATCCACTTACTCCGAGAATTCTCCGACGTCTTTGCATGGGATTACAAAGATATGAAAGGACTAATCAAGCAATCCAGCTACCGGATGAATCCAAATTATGCATCCCAGGTAAAAGCAGAACTTGATAGGCTATTGAAGGTTGGATTCATTGTACCCGTAGAGCACGCTGAGTGGATCTCACCAATTGTTATTGTTCCGAAAAAGAATAAGCAGTTGCGAATATGTGTAGATTACCGGAAACTGAACGGAGCTACAGTGCCGGATCCTTTTCGGATCCCTTTCCTTGACACAATGCTTGATAGAGTAGCAGGACATGAAATGTATTCATTCCTAGATGGGTATATAGGGTATAATCAAGTTAGAATGGCTGAACAAGATATCCCAAAGACTGCCTTCATTACCAACTGGGGTGTATTTGCTTGTACTGTTATGTGGTTTGGATTGAGAAATGCCCCAAGTACATTTCAAAGATGTATGCAAGAAATATTTTCTCCTTATCTCACCTCTTTCATGCAAGTATATCTTGATGATTTTTCAATCTTCGGTAAGATGATAGCACACCTGTTCCATCTACGGTGCTGCTTTCAGAAATGCAGAGAATACAGACTCTGTTTGAACCCAAACAAATATGTGTTTGCGGTTTCATGTGGCAAGCTACTTGGTCACATTGTATCTGCACAAGGTATACAGGTGGATCCAGATAAAATTTCAGCAGTATTAGAAGCTCCGGTGCCCACTACACCGAAGGAAGTTATGCGCTTCATGGGCCAAGTAAGATGGCATGGACGACACTTACCGTGGCTTGCTCATTTGGCAATACCACTAAACAAGCTAATCATCAAGACTCCTCGACAATTTGAATGGACCCAGGAATGCCAAATAGCATTTGATCGTTTAAAGAATTTATTAACACAAGTTCCCATCTTACAGCCGCCGGACTGGGATCGCCCATTTCATGTATTTGTTGATGCTTCAGATATAGCAATAGGAAGTGTTTTGATGCAACAAATTGATAAATGGTTCAGGCCAGTGTATTACGCAAGTCGAAGATTAGCCCCTGCTGAGAAGAATTACTCTGTAACAGAAAGAGAATGTCTAGGGCTAGTATATTCTGTCGAAAAATTCAGGCATTATTTGCTGGGCCGTAAATTCACATTTCATGTAGATCATGCTGCATTTGTCTATCTGGTCCGGCAACAGCATCTAGGTGGTCGATTAGCACGATGGGTTCTACTTTTACAGGAATTTGACTACGAAGTCATTCATCGGCCAGGCAATTCACATGCCTTAGCAGATTTCCTATCCCGCTTAGATTCCGATGAAGCTCCGGTAGGTATAGATGACACGACTCCAGCGATTTATAGCTCTGAGGCAATGAATGATGAAATTACAGACCCACCTACACCACCTACCTATTATGATCAGATCCTGACCTTTCTCACTGATGGTTGCCTTCCATCTCAGACTTCTACGGCAGTACGCAGGAAAATTGCAGTCTTTAGCCGTCGATTTTGGTTAATTGCTGGAGAATTATACTATGTGGATCATACCGGAATTTTACTTCGATGTATTCCACCGCATGAAGTTAACTCAGTTATTACATTGGCTCACTCGATTCCTTCCGGTGGCCATTTTGCAGCAGACTTAACACACCGGAAAATCCTGCAGAGTGGTCTCTGGTGGCCAACTATGCACAGAGATGTATCACAGTTTGTCAAACAATGTGATACTTGTCAAAGATCTGGACAGCCCTTGCAACGAAATCTTTTTCCTCTGCAACCCATCTTACCATTGGAACCTTTCCAGAAGTGGGGTCTAGATTTTATCGGTCCGATTACACCTCCAGCAGTCTTCAGTAACAACCGTTACATATTGACCTGTACAGACTATGCAACCAGATGGGCAGAAGCCTGGGCTTTACGGTCTGCTACAGCTATTGTGATAGCAAAATGTCTACTAACCGATGTCTTTCCACGTTTTGGTTTACCACTAGAACTTGTTTCAGATCAAGGCACTCATTTTGTAAACAATTTAATGAAAGCACTTACACAGCCTTTCTAGGTCACACATAAGTTTAGTTCTCCTTATTATCCTCGTGCTAATGGTTTGGCCGAAAGTACAAACAAATCTCTGCTGAATATGCTTCGAAAATTGATCATGGAAGCACCGGAAAGATGGGATCAACTGCTACCTGCAGTGTTATGGGCATATCGGACTACATACAAGGTAACAACAGGATTAACACCTTTCAAACTAGCTTATGGATTAGAAGCAATAGCACCAATGGAGATAGTTATACCAAGTTTACGAGTAGCTATCGCTCAGAAACTGCTACCGGAAGACTCACTGTCATTTCGATTGGATACACTCAGAGAATTAGACGAGCAAGGATGGCACAGCTTTTTAACTATGCAGGAAGTACAACTAAGACAGGCTCGGACGCACGATCGACACTTGAAAACTCCAGTTTTTACGGTGGGACAACTTGTCCTTTTTTACAATGCAAAGTCGAATCGGTCTGCTGGTAAATTCAAATTAAGATGGTATGGCCCTTACCGGATTTCAGAACAAGTGGGCCCAGCAACTTTTTGGTTGACTACGTTGACCGGAAACCCTCTTCCGAAAGTAATCAATGGTTCTAAGCTGCGACCATACCAACATGCAGCTAACCCGCACTGAAACGTTTTTTCGGTGGGCCGCGTCGTTTGGCGCTCGCTTTTCTTTACTTTTCTTCTCTTTGTGCGTATTTAATAATATAAGCCTGTAAATATCCGCATTTTGAACCCTATTTATGACTAGAGCCGCCTCACCCTTTTTTGCTCTTCATGCATGCATACCGAAGTTAAGAATTATCACCCCCCCTGCCGCGTGATTATTACTGTTTTTTATTACTCTCTACTACAGCACCACTACATAACCTTCTCCAATTCGCCAAAAAAACGCTATTGTGTTTATGTGATTGTGCACAGTGTTCTGTGTTCTGTGTTCTGTGCTCTGTCTTCGTGTGTGCCATGGAAGCCTTGGCTAATTACGCCGCTTTCCGTGACGGTCTCCCTACCGAGGTAGGAGAGTACCTACGCATACGTGGGTTGGCAAACTTCGCTGAACTGCCTTGGCATTCAGTGGAGTCCCACCCATTTTTCACCAACATCATCTCCGCCATCGCCAACATGCCTGCTACAGAACAGAGTTGGCCAATCACTTCCTTACCCACCATAACCGTAATCATTCTCCAATCTTTTGTAGATTCCTTTCGACTCCCTGCGCAAGGTAGACAAAAAGGCCCTAACCTCCCCGAAGCAACCATGAGAGAATTATTTCCTAGGTACTCATCGAACGAGTACGCGATTTTATGTCGACCAGAACCAGAAAGATCAGCTCTGCAGTTCTTAGTTGCAATCCTAAACCTACAGAAGTGCACTTACGGCATATCTCGGCCATTTTACTCGGCCATAGACTTAGCTGCCCGAGAACCAGTTAACTTCGCGACCTATTTCTTTCAACGTATCCACAAGGAGTGTGTAGCAATAATCAAGCAGGTGAACAAAGGAGGCATGCCCAGGTCCCGATTACCGCACATACTCTCATTTCTCTTCCCCGCAATCCTTGCAGCCCAACCACCACCTCGAGGGCCCATTCTGAGGCATGAGGAGTCGATACAACTACTAGACGACGAAGAAGAAGAAGATGAAGAAGAACTCAACCAGTTATTCCGCCGAAAACGCATCAGAATCAGCTCCTCTGAGAGTGAAGCACAGAAATCAGCCGGAGAAGATAAAGAAGGAGATAAAGATGAAGAAAAGCAAGAAGAAGACACATTCCACGACACCGCCACATCCATGCAGCATGACTCATCCGCATAGTCATCATCATCTGAGCAACACGAACAAGAAAAGCAGACGGAAACAGAAACAATCTCGACCGAAGAAGCTTCTCAGCAACAAACTGAGCAGGAACAACAAGGAGGTGAACAACAAATTGCTAAAGATGTTTTCTAAGAGCTACTCAAGGCCGTTGAGTCAACCGTCGCAGACATCGACAAACAAAATAAGGTAACAGAAACTACCGCTGCCATTCCCACTCCACCACCGAAACCTCCACTAAACCCAACCCGTCCTATTCAACCTAACGCACCCGTCGAGCCCGCAGCTTCGTCCGCCTCATCCCCCAACTACTCCCCTCCAACCACCGAGCAAATTACTGCATCGTCTTCTCAACCTCGTCTCCCTGTTCCACCCCACTCCATTCCAGTATTCTCTGAATTAGAATCAATGGGTCGACTGCTGATAAACTTATCACAACAACTGCCGCAACATCTGAAGCAAATCACAGACAATGCACGAGAAGACTTCCAACGCAAATTAGAAGTAATGGAGGCAGATATCACTCCCCTCCAGGAAGAGTTACAGGAAGTAAAGGCAAAAAACTACGCACTCAATGAACAGATAAAGCAATTATAGGACATACTCCAGAAACAGGAAGAAATCACACCAACGAGACGAGGCTCTCGAAGCAATACATGCGAAGGAAGAATTACTGATTGCTACCGACACAGAAATCACGAAACTAAATCAAACACTCAAAGACACAGAAGATACCATAATTGCACTAGGAAATCTACTCCAAGAAACAAGAGTCCAGCTGCAGGAAGTAATACAGAAGAGCCAAGAGCAACAGAAGGAAGCTAAGCAGGTAGAAGAACAACTACATAGAGCAAAAGAATATTTAGACAATGTGAATAATATGCTTAAACACCAATTGACCAGGGAAGCTAAATATCAGAAGGACTTAGCAAATGCTCGAAGAGAAAGAGATGCTTACTACAAAACAATAGAGTTTCAAAACCAACAGGTCGAAAGGATAGATAATCAGCTGATCAATCAGAAAGAACGAGTAATTAACATGCAGAAACAATTGGCCGAATTGAAGGTTTCAAGGGATGCAACCCTGTCAAATGAATTCCACCTACAGGAAACCTTTTTGCAAACCCAGGCCAAAATTTTGCTCACCGAAGCCATCGCTCTTAGCTCTGTTAGAATAGATGCGCACTTAGTAGAGCCAGATACCCTTAAACAAATGTTAGAAACACTAAAGAAAAAGATCGCCCGAACGTTTAGATTAGCTAGAAATATGTATTTAGAAGGTATAGTCAATGAACAATAACTTTGTAAAACAAACTTGCGGGTTTGAGTCCACCGTGCGTGCCAGTGTTAGTCGGCCGTCGGAGTGGGACAGATGTAACGGAACTCTTTGTAAAACACGCGCAAAAGGTTGTTACGCGCATTTTTGTAAATCTTTATAAAGCAATGAAAAGAAGCGCTCTAGAGTGTGGGGATTCGGGCATATTGTTGCGTTATCGCAAGACTGCTCGTCTGGTTATCTGTTTTGAATGTTACAGCAGTGTGTGTTGTTTAGTTTCTGAGTACTCTGGGTCTTCGTGTGTGGTTGTGTTATTCTTCTTGATTGAGTTTGCGCAGCGAATCTTAAGTGTTGCGGTAGTACTTCTTGTTTGAGTTCTGTGTACTCTGTGGTGTTCTGTATTGTTATCTGTCAATCTCGGTTACCCGGCGAATTTAGTCCAGTCAGTAAGATGTTGAATCGTTTCCTGGAAGAGTTACTGTGGATCGTTATGATGAATTGTCATGCTAAGTTGTACGACGTAGTGTTCTTCTCCTTGTTGAACTACTAAGTCTGTGTGACTGTAGTGATCTTACTTAGAGCATTGTGCAGAAGTAGTGTTGATCTCGATCTGCACTTGTACGGTACGAAATTGCCTAGGATTAAGGGTAATTCCAGTGTGTGATAGTCCTCACTGTAAATGAACCCGTAGATACCTTCTGTGATTCGGTTGCCTGACTGTGAGCACTGCCTTGATGAAGGATGGGTTACTGTACTGTTACAATAGGAGGCTCGCTTGAAGTAATTCGGTACCAAGATACCGATAAGTTCGGTATAGTCTAGTTGCTACTGGGAACTGAGCTAAGACTATGTTGACACTGTTTAAGGACAGTAGATATCAATTATCTTGGGAACTAAGTATAGGGCCTCTATTTTTACAGACCCCTTCCACTCCCAAGAACCCACTTGGGTCGGTTAAACGCTCTTCTGATAGTTAGAACGAAGCGTTTAAAGGTTTAACAGTTTGACACTTAACACATCGAATTCCTACTAAAAGCTTGGCATCAAATTGGTTAGGTGAATCAAGGCATCTAACCTAATGGCAAACCAAGCATGACCTCAGAAAGAGAACCTACCCAATCATGAAACAGGATAAAATATTCTGATAAAGCTTTGTAGGATGATGTGCTTGGATAGTCTGCTTGGCCCTCTGTCCAAGAAAAGCAACCAAGCCTCTTCATCATCACCTCCTGAATCTTCATGTATACTTTATGACTACAGTCACAGAAATCAAAAAGATACTAGGTTAGACCAGAAACATGGGAGGAGGGAAAAAGGATCTGAGAATAACATACATACTTATTGAGCTCAGTCACCATCTCCTCCAGGCTTAACTCCTTGGAGATTACCCTTGACAAAGTTGATATAATCAATGTATCATCCTTGATTCCTTGAAGGGCCCTCCATGGTGTCAGCTTCATGTCCTCAAGAGCCTCTTCAATTGAGAGGTCAACTTCCCTTCCCTTTCCCTTCAGATCAACCTGTGGGTCTGGCCTCGACTTCCGTTGCTTCTGGCCCTTGACCTCCTTGTTCTCCCACATTGTGAAAATTTTATCCTGTAGATCCCAGATCTCACCTGATCTGAATGCCAGTTGAAACCATGGATCATATTTCCTCAAAGCATCAGACTTTCTATTCTCATCAACTACAATTCCAACCTCAATAAGGCATTGCTTTCATATATTGGGATGTATTCTTCCAACTT
Source organism: Ceratopteris richardii (assembly GCA_020310875.1). Lineage (NCBI taxonomy): Eukaryota > Viridiplantae > Streptophyta > Polypodiopsida > Polypodiales > Pteridaceae > Ceratopteris > Ceratopteris richardii. The sequence continues at coordinate 172,640,903 of CM035411.1, read as the reverse complement.
CCTTCACGAGACAATCTTCATATTCATGGTGGAAGAACCGAATTCTCTCTATGGAGGACATTTTTTGCCTGTAGTCATTGTCATTCTTTTGATCCCAAGCAAGAAGCTTGGCTTCCTCAGTTGTAAGACCAACATATATCTTGCACTCTGCATACCTAAAGAAGAATGTGGTAGGGTGCTCCTTCACTAGTTGTCTACGGGCCTCTGTAGAGTGTGAACCTCCAATCACATAATAAGTATAATCCTCAAACAAACCCTCATTGAACTCCTCCACAAAGCTGCACTCATTCGGATCCACCATGACAAGGAATGGCACAACAATAGCATGAGGATTTATTTTCATTTTCTTCTTAAGATTTTGCACGTGCAAATTGTGTGGCTCCCTGATCTCAAGGGGCCTCCTCCCTGTGACTGGATCTATTGGTGGCCTATGGATGATATTGATTGGCAGGTGGAACAACTGCCCCTTCTTCACAACTTTTCTTCTAGCTATGTCCTCCCTCATCTTGTTCTGCTCAGTACCAAGAACACCCGAGGCAAGCTCTCCACCAGGTGCAACTATTATATCCTCAGAGCTAGAGCTTGAGTCAGAAGACTCCTATTCTGCAATTCTCTTCTTTTTCTTCTGGAATTTTTTTTGCACATTCCTATGAAAGGTCGTAAGATATCATTCATTAATATCATAAATGTAGCTGTAGCATTCGTCAAACCAAAGGGCATGACCAAATACTTATAATGACCAAAAAGGGGTCTTGAAAGCTTTCTAATGTAGATCATGATATTTTACTCTAATCTAATGATAGCCACTCTTTAAATCTATCTTACTAAATACAATGGCTCCACCTAGAGCATCCAAAAGATCATCAATCCGGGGCATGGGATATCTATGTTTAATAGTGATCATATTGAGTGCTCGATAATTGACACACATCCTATAAGATCCATCCTTCTTCTTCACAAGAAGAACTAGTGTGGCAAAGGGTGAATAGCTAGGTCTAATCAACCCTTTTTGAAGATACTCGTCCACGACCTTGCGGACTTCATTTTTTTCTTGTAAACTCATTCGAAATGGTGGCCGAGCGGTTGGACTCGCTCCTGGTACCGTTTCGATTCTATGCTCTATATTCCTGCAAGGAGCAAACCCGCTGGTAATTCCTTTAAAAACAACTCTTGGAATTATGCTCTCACTTTAGCTGAAAGTGCTAGAGCATTCCAACTTGAGTCTCCATAACTGCATGAATCCATCTCAATATATGACAAATACATGAAATAAAGAAAATAGATATACTTACAATCAATTTTGAGCAACTTGGTAGTAGTCACCAATCGTGTCTCTTGGAGATCTGGTTCTCCACTGATCAGTAATCTCCTTCCCTCATGCTCAAACTGATACACATGCAAAGCAAAATCAATAACTGGTTTCTTCCTCGCATGCCACTTCTTACTAAGAACTATGTCGAATCGAGCTAATCTCGCTATCTCAAAGTCCAATCTGTCCTCATAGGACTGGATTTGAATAGAAAGATCAACTACTCGTCTATCCCAAGTCTCAGTTCCCTTCCTGTCGGCTAGCTCTACGGTATAAGTATAATCTGACTGTACCGTGTCTAAGCATAATATCTTGACTAATCGGGAACTAATAACATTATGAGTCGAATTTGTGTCAACGAGTACCTTGACAGGCTGTCCTGCCACCACTCCTCTCATGACAATAAGCTCAGTATCTAGGAGCTGGTATCCTTTCTATGCCACTGGCAAAAGCACAGCATCTGGCACAGTCGGAACCTTTTTAGTGACCGTCATGGCCACTATGGGAGATGATAATGGAGATGGGGAATCCCCAAACTCATCCTCACTCCCACTTCCTGCCTGAGTCGGATTTATGACTATGGTGGCTGCTATCTTTTTCTTTTTAGGACAATCCTTATACAAGTGCTGCCCTAAAAAACCATAGCACAAACCCTCTTTCATTGCCTTCTCTTTCTACTGAGGGGTAAGAATAGATCAGTTATATGCCCTCTCAGCTAGAGCAAACACTTTTCTCTTTCCTCCTGAGACTGTTTGGATCATGTGCACCTGCTTAACCTCCCTAGAAGGCTGTGCACTAACCGAACCAGGAGTCAAAGTATGGAAAGGTCAGCTAACCCTAGTCCATGGGGATCTCTGGCCCTGGGAACCTGTGATCCTGTGGCTGTCCTCATAAACCAAGGCCATCTCTATGGCCTGTGCCAAAGACTGATACCATTCCTTCCTCACTAAAGGTTGGATAGTTCCTCTAAGTCCCAAAACAAATTTGTGGACTTGAAGAAATTCTGGAATGGTATCAGATACTTTAAGAAGTACCTCTCTATACCTATCTGTGTATTCCTGAACTGATTGATTCTTTTGACTGATGAAGAACCAAGTGTCTAGTGCTTTAGACCTTTCATCATGTGGTACAAAATTGTTATAAAATAGGATTTTAAATTGATCCCATGTCGTGGGCTCCTTTTTATCCTAATCTATCTTATGCCACCACCTATGTGCGACGTCCATAAGGTTATAAGTGGCTTGTTGAATCTTGTGCCTATCATCAGTGATATGACACAGGCGGAAGCAATGTTCCCACTTGCTGAGCCACTGCTCAACCGCGTCAGTAGTCCTAGCACTAGTTGAACCATGATATCTTGGCAGCCTAAGATCCTTAAGCTGCCATCTGGCTTCTCTAACTAAGATGCTATCTCTAGGGACTTCTGAAGTTTGATGCTCATCTAGAGCATCTACCTCTATCTCTGGCAAATCAGAATCGAGCGGCTCTTCTTCTTTCTTGGAACCACGCACGTGTTCCAAGATATCTTGAAGAGAACTCTATAAGAATGAAATTATGTTATTCATGGCTTGAATTGGATCAACTGGAGGTTCTGGCATAAGGGTAGGTATTCTAGCAGGTGATGATGGTTAGAACTAAAGGCAAGTAACTTTTCTTTTGGTTTTCTCTCTCTTTTTTTTTAATACAGTAATCAAACGTATATACTAGTGGCAAGCGGAAAAAAAAACCAATCAAAGCCTTTGCTTAACAGAAAAAAGTCAAAAGAAAGAAACTTTAATATGTTTCCTAAACTTCAATGCACATGCATGCTAATTTTTTTAGAAATTTCGGCCGCCTAACGGCGTCACTTTAAAATCCGAAATAATTTGAAAAAGCGTCAAGCATTCAACAAATTCAAATCATCAGTGCTGGCAGGCACGATCTATTTTGTCTTCTCAACGAACACGTGCAATTGAAAACTTTTCCAAGTATGTTGTTGGGCTCTACAGGCCCTTGATCAAAATATTTATTTTGCCGATACCTGCCGATACTTACCACCTGTAAGAAAAACTCAAGCATCGAACATACATCTCTATTTACGCTTTACTTACGTAATGCAAGAATACTTCTAATATGCACAATCAAGAGAATAATCAACCAAATAATGACTAAATACTTATCTCAAATTTCTTGTGATATTCTTGAAGCATCCAATTGAATAGCTACGGGTAGATTATTCACTCCCTTTGGTTCATGGATCACATAAATCTTCAAGAAGTGCTTCGTTGAAGGTGCTCGATGAAGAACAGACCACTTCGAACCTCTATTGCAAGCAATATCTGGACCCAAAGTATGGCTTGTAGCCACTCCCTAGAAAGATCTCTGACAGAACCATCTATGGGTATGTCATCCTTGCGCAATAGCCATTGAATTCGAGGACGACAAATGACATCTCTTTCTTGAGCTTTAATCGTTCCAATTTCGCACGACTATTTGTAGGAGAAGAGAGATGAAATTCCGGCCACTGTGTCCGATTTCCAATCTTGCATTGGCACTCCCAATTTTGAATCTCCGATTTGCCCGGAATCTGCTTTCTCCTCTCTGTAGTGGTCAGACGTCGTTTAGCTAGAAACACAAAATCAAATGGCCACCAACATGAATATTCTCATTTTCAATGCTTTGGCAATATGATGATGGCTGAAGCTTGCTCCACTCTTGCCAATCTAAGTGATACTTCGCTCACGCCTCAATCATACAAATTGAGTTTTCTAAGAATCCCAAATGCAACAAGAAAGAGCGACCTTGCAGCTGCACTCATCTAAGATCTCCCACAAGCTACATATATATGTAGATATGGTATGATGCATAGTGCACGTAGTTACAACGTGAGCGATAACTCTTCTATAAGTTGTGCCTGGAATGTTTTTCTGCACAAAGAAGGCTACATCTGAGTAGGATCGTACACACGCACTAGCTTGTGTGTTCTGATCATTTTCATTTGTTACATACAGACAACTACGTCTCCTCTCCCACTTTCGACAGAAATCTGGTTGCACGCGTAGAAGTAGGTACATGCGCTGGTTGAAGCATGGAGGTGGAGAGAGCTGCCGAAAAAAAAATGCTAAAACAAAAAAAAAACAAGAGGATCTTCTTGCTCTGATACCAAGTGTGAGACTTTCCTCAGAAAAGACATGCGAATGATGTGTGTGCCACTCTCCTCCCATCCATTTATATCCTCTTGTATCTAAAATAACACTGATCTAGGATGATCTAGCGTGGCCATGTGGCCAGCATGCAACACTCATCCCCATTAACCATCAAATACCTTAGGATATACCCCCGAGCTTAGTGTTGGATGTGATGGTTGGATACAATCAGAAGATCAAGCTGGTGTTGCAAAACCTGCTTAACACCTGCCCTCCTTTCTCTTCAGATATACTTAGTAGACTCCTTGAGCTTCCAAATGACACCAAAATATGCTATATGTACTTTGGAAAAGGTTTGAGTAATGACTTGATCAAAACAGACTACTTTGCAAATCACAAGACTTGAAAACTTTCTATTTTGGTCTTGATACCTGCTCAGAGTTATGCTTAGTGTGACCAGCACACTTAAAATTGAACTAATTGCTTTTGGACATAATCATTTAGCTTAACAATCTTTCATTTGCAAGTGGAATGAAAGGAAATGACCAACTACACTCTGAGAAATCAATTTAGGAAACTTATGGACACCCCCGACATTTTAGGAACTGTACAGTGAAATACCAGAGATCACTTCGAGCGCAATTTCTCCCAGATGATAGCTCCAATGACCTTCAACCTTTGTAGGCATATAGTATGCTTCAAGCTTGTTCCAATGTGCTTTGAATCATCCAATTTGGTTCAGTAGATCTTGAGATATGCTCCTTTGAAGTTGGCAGAGTTGGAGGTAGTCACTCAGAGAAAACAGAGATGATCAATATGAGTATATGTATTAAATCTATTGATTGTACATTCCCATTGGCATGATATGTAATGCCCAATGGTACTCAGAGGTGTAGGCTATGGTGTAGCTCTCACACACTCAAGAATTCTTTCAGAAAATGCCTCGGGAAGAGTGACACACCCGCGATTTTTTCTTGTATCTTTTATAGAAGTTGAATGAGATTTTTGAATTTCAAATCCATGTCAATCTCCTAGAATCTTGTACCTAAAAAATGAATGAGATATTCTCTCAATCATTCACCTATTCAATCAATCAAGATTTCCACGACTTTCTCAGTTAGGTGTGATTACAAGAGTGGTTAAAGTCATATAGACTTTTACAAGAGATAAAAGATAAGAATCAATAAGACTAAGTTCCTATGGTTCTTGATTCTTGTAAATATATCCTCCAAGGGTTCAACCTTTGGTTCTTCCAAGGTTCCAATTTCCAATCCAATGTGTGTAGGCTTGTTTTGCACCAACAGCTCCCCCTCAAGCCAAACACTTTGGCTCAAGTCTTCATCTCTAGTCTTCAATTATTTCCTGCAATCCAATCATGGATTTAAATCTGCATAGCTTGCTTCCATCCAGAGCCTTAGTAAGCAAATCTGCACATTGTATATTAGTAGACACATATGACAATTGAATTTCTTTGCTAAGTAACTTCTCCCTCACATAGTGGTAGTGAACCTCTATGTGTTTTGTCCTTGCATGATAAATTGGATTAGCTGCTAGGTGAAGAGAACTTGTGTTATCACCAAATATGATTGGTGGCCTTGTGTATAGGCCCAATTCTGAATATAATAGCTTCAACCATATGGCTTCTTGAGTGGCATTGGCTAGCCCTCTGTATTCTGCCTCAGTAGATGACAAAGCTACTGTGGGTTGTTTCTTGGATGACCAAGAAATTGGTTTATCCCCTGCAAAGCATATGTATCCAGATGTACTCCTCCTGACATCCTTGCAACCTGCCCAATCTGCATCTGAGTATACCTTGATATCAATGTCTGATGAATATGGAAAGTACAAACCATGATTTTGTGTTCCCTTTAGGTACTTTACTATCTTCTTGGCTGCCTCCAAATGTGGTACTCTTGGTTTATGCATAAATTGGCTAAGTACACTAACACCATAAGATATATCAATCCTGGTTAAGGTAGCATAATTTAGACTACCTACCAAACTCTGGTAACCTGTAATATCTTTGAGTTCTTCTCCTTCATGTGCACTGAGTTTGTGATTGACCTCCATAGGAATGTTTGAGACTTTAGCTTCCTGCAAATTAAACTTCTTGACCATGTCCTGAATGTACTTCTTCTGAGTAATAAAGATACCTGAATTTGTATAGATCAATTCAAGTCCTAAAAAGTACTTCAATAATCCAAGATCATTGATCTTGAATTCCTTCATCATCTGTCCTTTGATGTGTCTAATTCCCTGAACATCATTTCCTGTAATAATGATGTCATCAACATAGACACACAAATATATTACCTCTGAATTGTTCCTTTTGATAAACAATGAAGTATCTGCTTTACTTATCATAAATCCTTGATCTAGAAGATAGGTTGTCAACCTGTAATTCCATGCTCTAGGTGCCTGCTTCAATCCATATAAAGCCTTCTTCAATTTACAAACATGATTTACCTTATTGGGATCTTCATGGCCAGGTGGTTGTGACATGTAGACTTCTTCAGATATCCATCCATTCAAGAATGCATTCTTCACATCCAATTGGTACATGTTCCAATTCTTGGATGCAGCTACACTCACCATAACTCTGATAGTTGGCATCTTGGCCACAGGAGAAAATGTCTCCTCATAATCAATGCCTTGGGTTTGTGCAAAGCCCTTGGCTACCAACCTAGCTTTATACCTGCTTATTGTACCATCTGAGTTCCTCTTGAGTTTATAGATCCACCTGGATCCTATCACCTTCATGGAGTCCTTCTTGGGTACCAAGTCCCAAGTATCACTCTCCTTGAGAGCCTCCATTTCTTCATCCATTGCTTCCTTCCATTCTGGTTTAGTAATTGCTTCTTCAAATGTACCTGGTTCTTCATTCAAGAGATCCTTTGCAAGATATACAGAGTGCTTGGTTACAAGTGAAGTATCATACCCATACCTAATAGGCTTTTTCTTTTCTCTCTGAGATCTCCTCATAGCTTGTGTTGAGGATTCTGGATTGTCTTCTAGTTGCTTCATCTTCATCTTCCCTTTGGATTTCCAAGCCTTGAACTCTTCAATGTTGATGGTGTCTTCATCATCAGAGCTTGTGTCCTCTTTCTGAATTGGTTCTTCTCTGACAAGCTTGGGAAAGTCTTCTTCCATGTCATAAGGTAGGCTAACCTTCCTGCACTCATTTTCATACCATGAATCATTCTCATCAAATATGACATCTCTGCTTACCTTGAAGCCTTTGTTTGAGGGGTTGTAAAATCTGTATCCCTTTTGGTTCAAATCATAACCAATGAAGATACATTTTTCAGCTTTAGGGTCTAGCTTTCCCCTTACCTGTGAGGGAATATGCACATATGCAACACAACCAAAAATTTTGCAATGATCCAGAGATGGTCTCTTACCATGCCAAGCCTCATAGGGTGTCATTCCATCAAGTGTCTTTGATGGCAACCTGTTAATTAAATATGTGGCAGTAGATACACTTTCTGCCCATAGATAATTTGGCAATTTCTTTTCATTTAGCATAGATCTAGCTGTCTCTACAATGAGTCTATTCCTTCTTTCAGCTACCCCATTTTGTTCAGGTGAGTACCTTGTAGTAATCTCCCTCTTGATGCCTCTTTCCTGCAAGAAATCTTCAAAGTCATTGGAGAAGTATTCTCCACCACCATCTGACCTTAGCTTCTTCAAATGTCTACCTGTTTGATTTTCAACTAATGCAAGATACCTTTTGAAACAATTAAATACTTCATCTTTATGTTTCATGTAGTATAAGACAGTCCACCTGCTATAGTCATCAATAAAGGACACATAGTACCTTGATCCAGATATGGATGGCTCTTTGCTAGGTCCCCAAACATCTGTATGCACCAATTCCAGATAATCTTCATGCATAAAACCTTTCTTGGTATAGGGCAATCTGTGTGACTTACCAAATTGACAAGCCCCACACTTGTATATCATGTGTTGCTTGGATACATTAGGTATCCCAAGCACACATTGATCCCTACTCATTTGTTTTATGGTTCTCTCTCCAATGTGACCTAATCTCTTGTGCCAAATCTCCAATTCTGATAGGGTTTGGTCCTTATAGTTGTACAAAGCAATATTCTTAGTATCTTCAAGTTCAAAGGTAAACAATCTACCTGATTTCTCTCCCTTGGCTATCCTTCTGAATCCATGTCTTGGATCCTCCACATATGCACCATGTTGAGTGAACCTGACCTGTATACCTTTTTCTACAATCTGACCTACACTCATCAGATTCTTGGTGATTGTTGGAACATACAACACTCTGCTTAGTAAATTCTGATTACCATCACTTGTTTTGACATTGCCTACTTTAACAACTGAATGTTTAGTGTCATCACCTGTCTGCACTTGGTGCTTGCCTTTGGGTTCTTCCAAATCAGAGAGTAAGGCAACATTTCCAGCTACATGGTTAGAGCAACCTGAATCAATATAGAATAAGTGATCATCATTGATACCTGATTTAGATGTCATGTTCATGATCAACAAGGAATCATCTTGCTCCTCTGCATAATTGTTGTAGTCTTTCCTATTCCTGTATCCACCTTGATAATTGCCATTGTGATTGTAGCTATTGTTGTAATTATTGTTGTAGCCATGGTAGCCTTGAGATTGATTGAATCTGCCTCTGCCTTGAGAATATCCTCCTCTTTGGTGACCTCTTCCTCTTTGGTTCTTGTAGTTTTTGTAGCATTCATCTGTGGTATGGTTAGACAAGCCACAAATATTGCATGGAGATTGATTGTAGGGTCTCCCCCTACCTGACTTACCTCCTCTGCCCCTACCTCTAGATGATCTACCTCTCCCTGCATAATTTGCTTGGGAGGTAGAGCTTTCTTCATCAACCTTTTTGTTTTTACCCTTGTCTTTAGTTTTCTTATCAGTATATAGGGCAGAGGAATTGTTACCTTTTGATTGCTCTCCATTCTTTGTGATCTTTGCTTCATGTGTAAAGAGTTGTCCAATCAGAGTTGTTAGATCAGGTGCTTGGATGTCCATGTATAAGTCCATTGCTGTGGTAAAGCTCTCCCACTTGTCATCTGCCTTTAGTCCATTGATCACTTGTCTGACTATTTGCTCTTCCTCAATTTCTTCTCCAACACTTGCAAGTTGGTCTGCAATGTCTTTGACTTTGGTGACAAAATCTGAGACACATTGTTTTGATTGCTTCCTAAGAGTTGTAAACTCAATCCATAGCTGATTCTTTCTGGCTCTTGTGCTTGATGAAAAATAAGTTGACAAGGTTTCCCAAGTCTCTTGGGAAGTCTTGCAATTCCTTACATGAGGTAGAAGGAAATCAGAAATAGAGTTTAGAAGATATGACCTTCCAAGGCATCTTTTGCACACCATTGGTTGAGCCTCTCATGTTCATCCTTTGTAGGTAAGCCTCTGGTTTTGAATGAGGGCAATTCCTCATCTCCTGATATGTATCCATACAAGCTTCTCCCTTGTAGATAGGTCTTCATTCTCAATGACCAAGCCTGGTAATTATTTCTGTCCAATTTGTCAATGAAGGAAGGGAAACCATCACCCATGATTACCTTATAAGCTCTGATACCACTGTTGGATGTGATGGTTGGATACAATCAGAAGATCAAGCTGGTGCTGCAAAACCTGCTTAACACCTGCCCTCCTTTCTCTTCAGATATACTTAGTAGACTCCTTGAGCTTCCAAATGACACCAAAATATGCTATATGTACTTTGGAAAAGGTTTGATTAATGACTTGATCAAAACAGACTACTTTGCAAATCACAAGACTTGAAAACTTTCTATTTTGGTCTTGATACCTGCTCAGAGTTATGCTTAGTGTGACCAGCACACTTAAAATTGAACTAATTGCTTTTGGACATAATCATTTAGCTTAACAATCTTTCATTTGCAAGTGGAATGAAAGGAAATGACCAACTACACTCTGAGAAATCAATTTAGGAAACTTATGGACACCCCCGACATTTTAGGAACTGTACAGTGAAATACCAGAGATCACTTCGAGCGTAATTTCTCCCAGATGATAGCTCCAATGACCTTCAAACTTTGTAGGCATATAGTATGCTTCAAGCTTGTTCCAATGTGCTTTGAATCATCCAATTTGGTTCAGTAGATCTTGAGATATGCTCCTTTGAAGTTGGCAGAGTTGGAGGTAGTCACTCAGAGAAAACAGAGATGATCAATATGAGTATATGTATTAAATCTATTGATTGTACATTCCCATTGGCATGATATGTAATGCCCAATGGTACTCAGAGGTGTAGGCTATGGTGTAGCTCTCACACACTCAAGAATTCTTTCAGAAAATGCCTCGGGAAGAGTGACACACCCGCGATTTTTTCTTGTATCTTTTATAGAAGTTGAATGAGATTTTTGAATTTCAAATCCATGTCAATCTCCTAGAATCTTGTACCTAAAAAATGAATGAGATATTCTCTCAATCATTCACCTATTCAATCAATCAAGATTTCCACGACTTTCTCAGTTAGGTGTGATTACAAGAGTGGTTAAAGTCATATAGACTTTTACAAGAGATAAAAGATAAGAATCAATAAGACTAAGTTCCTATGGTTCTTGATTCTTGTAAATATATCCTCCAAGGGTTCAACCTTTGGTTCTTCCAAGGTTCCAATTTCCAAGCCAATGTGTGTAGGCTTGTTTTGCACCAACACTTAGGACCTTGGCTAACTAGCCCTCATCCTACACACACATGGAATGGTCTCTATAGACCAATGTTTGACAGTGAATGTGTCTTGTATGTATCTTTTAAATGTGTGTATGTTATGGGCCTGTGAGAGTGTGTGTGTGAGAGAGAGAGAGAGAGAGAGAATGGGAGCTATAAGGAAAAAGCAGATATGTGCACAAAGGGAAAGCGGATTGGCACAGCAAGATGGTCGCAATGGGAGGGAGGGAGAGAGAGAGAGAGAGAGAGAGAGAGAGAGAGAGAGAGAGAGACATGTGGTTGCATAACATAGAGAGAGAGAGAACCAGGTGGTTGCAAAGCACACAGAGAGGTTGCCAAAAGACTCGGATTGTATGCAACAATGTGGAGAGAGAGAGGGGTAGATTTAATATGTTTTAGTAAATTAAAGTAATTTCTTGAAAGAATGGTAGTCGTATCTCTTGTCTTTGGTGTTAGTAATATTATTCTTTTATTGTATTGTTTACACACACACATACACACACACACACACATATATATATATATACACACACACACACACACACACTGCAAGATTACGACCACCACGTGCTAGAGAGATGACTCTCCTCCCAACCAAATGCCTCTATATATAGCTCTCTCCAGGGGCCAATCTTCTTGGGTAGGTGGATACTAACCATCCATGTGTGAGAGATGACTCTCCTCCCAACCAAATGCCTCTATATATAGCTCTCTCTAGGGGCCAATCTTCTTGGGTAGGTGGATACTAACCATCCATGTGTGGGTCATGTAACTGAATGTGCCCCAAGTGTCCTAGTTAACTCGAGTTAACTCAAGTGGATGCTTCTAGAAGGCTCTAGATCTCTTTGGGTAAAATACTCTCCCCATGTCCCCCATGGGGATTGAACCCAAGACCTCCTCCTTCACATCCTTGAGACTTAACCACTAAGCTAAGTGAATTACGTGCTCACAAAAGCACAAGACCTCATAGTAATTCTAAATTCGAGATCTTTGGTCATGTACACAGATGACCAAACGGTGTCCAATTTCAGATCCGTCTAAACCAAATGGACACCTAGATCATAAACTTATTTTATTACATTATTCCCCCCTTGGAAAATATTTTCATACTAAAAAACAGAGCTATATAACTAGTGTAGGCAACCCTTGAGCCTCATGTTCTAAAAGTGGAAGGACATGGTCATGTTTTAGAAGTGGAAGAACATGTCTCATCTCTGTGGTGGCAACCCTGCCCAAATGATTCAAAACATTGTCTCACTTTGCACTTTGATAAATTGGTCAAAGTACAAAGTAGTAAATGAATAATAAGGGTGGAAAAAATATATTTGGCCAATTCATAGTTTCTCGATGTGCGATCTAGGTACAAACATGTGAACTGAGTGGATTCAAATTACTAGTCCATTTCTACGCATGACTTGTGCATGGACTTAGTAACAAAGGTAGGATTCTTATCCCTCACAAAACTTTGAGAAATCTTGATTCACTTGAATTTGGTTTTGGAGAACTTGAAGTTTGGTTGTCCCAAACATCTAACTTGGATGTTTGTTCAATGGTTTACTCTCATCCAACAATTACTTGATTTTTTCACCCAACTAGAGGACTACTTTGTCCTAATGAGTTTAAAAATCCTATGTAAACTGTAGGAGAAAGTTTACCATTTACTTTGAGTCAATCGTACTATAACGTGACCAATTCAAATTCAAAATGAAAATTTTCCACTTAGGATACTTTTCTCAAAGATGAGCTAAAAGTTCTTGGGATTTGACAAGCTGATGAGCAATTCCTAACTTCTCTTTTCTAGAGTATACTAGACTCTAGAAATTCATTTAGAATTATGCTAAATAACTTGAAGAAAACTCAAATGAATAAGTCAATCTTGAACTTAAAATCTTTTAAAGATTGAAAAGTTTCTTGTTCAGAACATCTATCTAGGATGTTTACTTTAGTCATCTCGTTCTAACCAGCTAATCCTTGACTTTTTGAGTCAAATGCAAAAGATTCGAAAAGCAAAAAGATTGAACTAAAACTCTATTTAACCAATTCAAACTTCGAAGATACTCAAACTTGCTATGAGTCAAAGTCTAGATGACTCAAGACTTTAACTTCTCAAAGATCTGTTTCAACAGGGTATTGAAGCATTTTCTCTATCTTTAAGAGAAATAAGCTGAATTCTCAAAAAGATTCAAAGCAAACCGAAAACATCATCTGACCACAAGATACTAGTGTGGTACCAACACCAGTGTGTCGACCCACTAAGGTTCTGTTGATTAGTTTTGTATTCAAATAATGCTTCACTTGAGACTAAGTTTAGGTTGTATTCAATCTTTCTGACTCCTTACTAGGAATGTAATTCTTGTGCATTTCTTTGAGTCAAAGGATTGAATTTACCAAGTTACACTAGGAACTTGGTGGTTGACTAAGTCAGTCTATTCCTTAGTTGAAAGGATCTTTTCAATGTCAAAATCCACTTCTTCATAAATTTATTAAATATTTCTCAATTAACACTTTATCTTGAAGTGTTTATTTATTCAAAATATAAGAGCAAATATGTACTTTTATTTGAAAAAGAAGATCCTGGAAGTTACTTACTTCAAATCTTTTGCTTCCTTGAACTTGAAGTATCTATGCTTTTATCCTCCTTGAATTTAAACTTCTTCTTTGACGTTTGCATTTTCCTGAGGATTAGATCTAAGTTCAAGATTTATTCTAAAACAAAAAAAGAATTATTATCCCATGGTCAGATGCCCCATACCATCTTCCCTACATCAATCTCAATATAAAATCTGGTGTCCCATACCACCCTATTTTATATTCATATTAATGTGTGGGTCATACTTATCCTAAAGTCTAAACATCGCTTGATAGAGTACCTTCTTTCTTCAATTCTTGATGAGAATTTTGAAGCTTCAGGTATTTACCCAACCAAATGCCTCTATATATAGCTCTCTCCAAGTGACTACCTTCTTGGGTAGGTGGATACTAACCATCCATGTGTCGGTCATGTAACTGCATGTGTGCCAAGTGTCCCAGTTAACTTGACTTAACTCAAGTGGATGCTTCTAGAAGGCTCTAGATCTCTTTGGGAAAAATACTCTCCCCATGTCACCCGTGGGGATTGAACCCGAGACCCAAAGCTCCTCCTTCACATCCTTGAGACTCAACCACTAAGCTAAGTGGATCACTTGTTCACAAAAGCACAAGACCTCCTAGTAAGTATAAACTCAAGATCTTTGTTCATACACACAGATGATCAAACGGTGTCCGACCCCTAGATCAGAAACTTAGTTTATTACACATAGATACATACATAGATACATACATAGATACATACATAGATACATACATAGATCTGTTTGAACCAGTCCGACCCCTAGATCAGAAACTTAGTTTATTACACATAGATACATACATAGATATATATATATAAATATATTGTAAAACATGTAAATAAATTTATGTGTTATTATAGGTTCATGAGTGCATGTTTATATTAAATGACTATACTATTCATTATTTTTTTCGTGATGATTTTTGTAGACATTCGTGAATGTTGGAGTAGAGAGCCTTTTGAAGGTTGCCTGTAGCATCTTTGAAGGCTTGAAGAAGTTTTCCTATAGAAGCTTTGAAGATTGAAGAAGTTTACATGTAGCAAAAGCCTATGGGATTTGAAGATGATTCCTTGAACAATTGATGCGATCTGCTTTTGAGCTCAAGGTCATCAAATCTTTGGAAGGAAATCCTTATTCCTCTAAGGATCGTTTCTAGTGGCTATAAAACTCCTTGATCATATTGATCATTTAAAATTTTGTATCACATAAAAAGAAGTTTAGTAAACCGATTGAAATTGATTTGCTTGTATTTTCCATGGGTAGTAGAGATATTCACACTCCTTTCTCATCTAATTCTATTGCATCTTCCCCTCCTACTTTGGCACCTCACGTAAATGCCATTCATGTTGTATTAATTCATGAGTTTCTCTTACCACAACCACTTAGTTCTCAGCTTCCCCTGAAGCATAGGAGAGGGTCAACATACTATCCTTGAAGACATGCAACATGTATCACCACATGAAGGACGAGCGAGGTGGCTAATCCAAACAATCGTCTAATTGCACCGCTTCTTTCCTGACAATTGTTGATTCTTCATGATGTTGAAGATGCATTCGATGTTGTTCTCTATCAGTAGGTTGTTGCATGCTTGATTTACTTATGCATAACTTGGCTTGACATTGAGTTTGTTGTCTCTCATATGAGGAGGTTTATGCATTGCCCAGGTTTCAAGCATTGTCAGGTGGTTAAGCGCATCTTTCACAACTTGTGTGGTATCTGCCTACTTGGATTGTTTTATCCCAAGGGGACATCATTCTTGTTAGATTCACATGTCTTTTTGGACTGTGATTGGGCTCGTTGTTATGAAACTTGTGTGTCCACTAGTGGTTTTTGCCTCACGCTTGGTAGCTCATGCATATCTTGCTTGAGCAAGAAGCAACCTACTATGGACACTTCTATTTGTAAGGCTGAGTATAGGGCAGCTTTTAGAGCAACCCTTGAGAGTGTCTGGCTTAGATGCCTTTTGAGTGATTTGTGTGTTAGGCAGTCTTTTGCCACACCATCTTCATTGGTAGCCAGACCGCATTGATAGTTGCAAGGACCCTTGTGTCCCATGCTTGCACAAAGCACATTGAGGTGCAATATCATTACATCATGGAGAGGTTCTCTACTGGAGAGATCAATTTGGCATATGTACCCACAAAGCATAATCTAGCATACCTTTTCACAAAGGCTTTGCCTAGGGAGAAGTTTGAAGCATTTTGCAAAGGTTTGGGCTTACTTCCTTTTGTGGATTGATCTCTTTCCACATAACTTGGCACCTCCTTAACATGAGGGTGAGATCCTTGTTCACTACATCACTCCCTGGGGGAATTTGTTGATATATTTCGGTAGTGATGTGTCTTGAATACATGTAGGACTGCCAAAGCACCTTTTTCCTCTTTAGGAGGTTTTTTCCCCAACTTTTATATGTGCATATGCCCCAATAGGTTACTAATCTTTGTACATTCACGTAGCAATTCATTGAGTGCTGTTCTTTTTGTGAAAGAAAGAACAAGGGCTAGGTATCTTGTGCCCTTTAAAAATGGCTAAAATTATTTCTACTAAATGGATTGCTATATCTCTATCTTCTAATGATTTTTGAGCCATTCTTGTAAGATTATGTATTCCCCTTGGTAATTGAAACCTATTGGAAGGACCAATGGAAAAGGTTGGATGGAGCTAAATTTGTATGTTTCCCCTACTAAGCACTAACGAACATTGTATGTTTCTCTCTAGAAAAGAATCTATGTCTTAAATATGGTTAAAAAAGCGTGGAGAAACTTTATGGTTAATGGGATATGTTAAGTAATGATCACATTCTTTGTCTATCTATTTGTCTTTTGGCCACAATTAGCTCTCGCTCAATAGAAAAGTTATTATGGAAGATGACCTAGTTGAAGTTGTCTACTATAGAGAAGTGAAGCTTCGTGACATTGCCAAGGACATGTTGAATTTTTTTAAATCTTAGAGGAGCTCTCTGGAGTCCATCACGGCTAAAATTAATAGGAGATGACACACCCAATTGACCAAATCTTAATGGCATCACAAATTCGGGTGCATGTGGCATTCCCTTTTAGAATACAACACTCTTTTTTTGAGTGCATTATCCTACATGATGGGTCCTGTATATGCAACAAGATCAGAAGATGTGGTCTTGGGAGGGCTATATAAAGTGTGTGGAAGTGAGGAAGATTGAATTCATCTCTCTATCACTTGTAATGTGGCGAAAAGGTACTCAAACTTGGTGCATGGATGCTCTTCCATCATTGCACCACAAGCCCTTGGATACAAAAAAGATCTTTCCGAATTCACCACCAGACGTGACATTGCTCTTTGGAGCCTTTAGAGGATTGAAATCTTTAGGAATATACGATGGCATAGGAATCAAGTTCTCTACAATAATGGTAGAAAATCCTTCAGTTTCAAATGCTCTCATCCGTTGAATAAGATTGGTTTCTTGAGTATCAAAGCTGTCGATGATGCACCTGTTCATAAGGAGGATAGGCTATCTGTAATAAAATTGTGTCGCCCCTACAAATGAAGCGATTCCTTATTATCTTTGTACCCACTCATCATTGTACTATGGCTTTTTCATTACCTTGTTGTTTGCTCTTATGCCGTGGTTCTCTACATAAGTATTTTGATCTGTTAGATGCTTAAGAGATCAGCCTTTGTATCCATGCCTGATGGCTCATATGTGACGTCCTTTATTAAGTCGACATTTCTTTTCTTGCTTGCGAAACAAAAAAGGAAACATGAGGGGAGCATCATCCTCAACTCGAGTAGGGCATCGTAAATCGTTCCCTACTCTGTAAATCTTTCTGGTTGAATTAAACATTGTCTTCTCTGCATAACTTTAGATTTGGCACTTGCACTTGTAAATTGCCAGTCTGTGTAGCACGTAAAGTCTTTCCTTTCGCAATCACTTCTACTATGACGTAGCCTCAACATCGGCAATGTATAATGGGCTTCTAATGTAGATCATCGGAGGACTCTGAAGCTTGTAATGAGACACCATCACCAAACTTTCTTCTTTTGCAGTGCCAATGGATGCATTCTATATTCTTGTCTATGCTTGTCAGCTGCACTTAGAGTTAATGAAGGAAGTCTATGTGATTGGGGCAATATGCTGAACCCATTGACCATTCCACTGTCTTACTCCATTTAGTCTGACATGTTGATCCATGCCTTCATTTCCTCTTTACATGTGAGATCTCTTCATTGGCCATATTTGTTTTCAATTGTTAGATCATTGAGGCCTATCTCTCTTAACATTATGTACCGATTAATGTGTTGATTGTTTCTCCGGTGCCATGTCCCTAGTCTCAGTAGAAATGTTTCACCTATGTCCATCCATTCTCTTGGAAGTAACTTTCGTGGAGTGAAACCTTCACTTGCAGAGCATGATATTTTACCTATGTTCTTGTCTTCAGAAGTATGTGTTGTATTTATCACGTAATCTTCAAATAATATGGACATGCAGAAGGAAATATGAACAACCACCAATGAACTATACACATGTATTTATTAATTAAAAGTTGACATGCAATCAGGTATTTTGATTGATTAATGTGTAGGTTATATTGTATTTAGAGTAGTTATGGTATATCAGATTTATTAGAATGTTCACTGCATGATCTTCATATTTCTTCGATAGAGTGCATTTCATTGAGCCTTTGCTACAGTCAACGACCAGAACTCAAAGAGAGAGAGGGGGGGGAGAAGAAAGAGAGTGTGAGTAAGAGTGAGGGTGAATGAGCGATAGAGAGAGAGAGGGAATGATAGAGAGAGAATAAAATTCAGTGACAAAGAGAGAGCGAAAGAGGGAATGAGAGAGGGTATGCGAGTGAGAGCGAGAGAAACACAGAGAATGCATAAGCAGTTCTTTTCTCTTTTTTGTTTTTTCTTTTTGTTTCTTTTCCCTTTTAGAAACGATATTGTTCTTTTCCCTTTTAGAAATGATAGAAAACTTTCATAATAATTGAGAAGAATAGCAGAAACTTTGAGTGGATCGGTTGGCATTCCATGGAGTGTTTAATGTATTTGTTGGTTATATTGTCAAGAATTTCTTGCAACCATCTCTTGGAACTAAGGGGGTTTGGGCATCAAAGGATGCCCACTTTTTAGGTTTGGGCATCCTAGGGATGCCCATGTTTCAGACCCGTGCATCCATATATATATATATATATATATATATATATATATATATATATATATATATATATATATATATATATGTGTGTGTGTGTGTGTGTGTGTGTGTGTGTGTGTGTGTTCGTGTTTTATATGTATATATGTTCAATACGAACGTTGTCAATTTAAGACCTTGTGCAGAGAGAAAGAGAAAGTAGTCATTGGATGCCATAGTGCTACGTATTATTAATAAATACATAAATATAATATATATATATATATATATATATATATATATATATATATATATATATATATATATATAATATAATATAATGAAAGCATGTAATTATACGTTTAAACTTCACGGCAGTGTGATTGTGTATCATAAGTATGCCCACTTTTTTCGTCAGGGCATCTCTGAAAATTTGGTGATGCACAAGGTTGGGCATCAAGCACTGCTTGCAAGGGCATCAAATTTATGCCTTGAAAATTTGGTGATGCCCAAGGTCGGGCATCAAGCACTGCTTGGAAGGGCATCAAATTTAAGCACTGCTTGGAACCAGTAAGCATTTTTTTTTTTGAGGAAACAGGAAATTTAAAATTGATGCAAGAGAAAAAAAAGGACAGAGGGCCTTCCAAAAGGAAGGAGAAACTTACATCTTAAGCTCTTCAATATGCCACCTGATGAATGTGGACATATTATCTCTAATAACAGAAGGAGATTTGAGCAATTTGGATCTCCACATATTACAAGGGTACTTTTTAATCAAGGAATGGGGGTTAACATCACCTAAGGAGTTTCTACAGGAGTTTCTAAGACACCAATCAATAAGGCTATTCAAGCTCATCATACAAGGGAAGAAATGATCTTTACAATGTTTATAAAAAATTTTACTGTTCCTGTCTTTCTAGATAGCCCACAGGATGTGAGCTCTCATCAATTGCCAGAGTACTATGTCCATTTTATTAGCTTCTCCAATAAGAAGAACTCTGGAAGGGGGCTTAATTCCAGCAGTTTGACAGTAAAGGAAGAGGACATTCTAGTATCTGACAAAATTTTTACATTTGAAAAATAGATGTTCCAAATCCTCATTCATACCACAGAAGTGACAATTTCCTGCATCAATTTTAAATTCCCTGGCCCTGTTTCCACTCCAAATAGCCCTGTGAAGGATCAACCACAGAAGGTAGGAGTGTTTAATGGCCAAAGGAAAGGACCATACACACTGAAATCTATATCTCCATTGATGAGTAGTCTAGTGGAGAGACCATTTCCTGTTAAGTCTTCCAATCAGCAATTTGATACTGTTGCAAGATCTTTTGAAGTTGTTGAACATATCCTGAGAAACTTCAGCAAGACTGACAGACTTCTCCCACAGATTGGTAGCTATCATTCCCATCAGCTCTGTCTTTTTGACTTGCAGAATCTGCTTACAAGCAAAAGACAAGGAGTCAATGTTCATTATTTGTCTATCATCAAGAAGATTACCATTGCACATCAAGTCTTTCCATTTGTTGAATCCCTTCCTTCTACATTTATTCCATCTGATAGGGAAGGGGG
This sequence comes from Ceratopteris richardii, assembly GCA_020310875.1. Lineage (NCBI taxonomy): Eukaryota > Viridiplantae > Streptophyta > Polypodiopsida > Polypodiales > Pteridaceae > Ceratopteris > Ceratopteris richardii. Next base: position 172,620,479 of record CM035411.1, on the reverse strand, counting down.
AGTTGGTTTCTTTAACATGCCATCCTATCCAAAGGGAGTCCTGCAACAAAAAGGGGTAGCTAAACTGAAACCAAACAGGTAATTTGTAGTCCTTTTTAATAGTCATCCAGGAATTCCAAAAGTTACACACTAGCATACTTCCTTTGGGCACAAAAATGACAGGAGAGACAATCACATCCCAGATATCAAAATTAGTCCAACACTTATTATCTGCAACCCAAAATTTGGGAATATTCCTTTTGATGAGACAGGCCCAAAAATCATTAGAAGAGACTGCCCTACAGATCCATTTAGCAGCCATCTGAGTAGCCATTCTGGATGGACAAATCAAACCCAGACCACCTTCATACTTCCTCATGCAACAGGTTTTCCAGGCCACCTTGGGGATCTTATTTGCTCCCCATAAAAATCTTCGAGCAAGAGAGATAGCATGAGCCAGCTGCTTCTTATTAGGATGCCAACAAGACAAGAAGTAGGTTAGACAAGGCAGAATATAATGTTTGAGAATAAAGGATCTTTGAGCAATATTAGCCTGAAAATCAATCCACTTAAAGATTTTTTTTCGAAACTTGTCCAGGACCCAGTTCCATCTTTGTTCTTGAGTAATTTCAAAGCCCATGGGGATGCCCAACAACCTGAAGACAGAGCCTTTTTTAATGATATCACAACCTGCATTTTTAACACATTCTGGAATACATCCATTAGAGGAAAAAAAACCAGTCTTTTCATGATTAATAACAGAACCACTGGCCAAGCAAAAGGTATTAAGACACTGAAGAAAAGCATCAGCAGAAGACTCCTCAGCTTTCATAATAAGGTTAGTGTCATCAGCAAAAGTTTGAAGACACAATTGGGACTGAGCTTGGGGAATCTCAATACCCTTGATGCAATTTTGATTGATAGAGTATTTCACAAGCCATCCAAGAGCATCAGACGTGATAGCAAAGAGAAGGGGAACTAAAGGGCAACCCTGACGAATAGATCTACAAATCTTAAAGGGAGAAGAAAGCTGACCATTCATAGCAACTTTAGAATGAGCATTACCAAACAAGATGCTAGTGTACTTAATAAAACTTTTACCCAAACCTATGTCATGAAGGGATTGAAGAATAAACTCCCAATCAATCCTGTCATAAGCCTTGTCAAAATCAATTTTGAAGAAAAAGGTGTCAATGTTCATCTCCTTGGTATACTCATACCCTTCCCACATGGAAATAATAGTATCAAGAATAAACCTACCTTTAATAAAACCTTTTTGCTCAGGAAGAATGATACTATCCATCAAAGGACTCAACCTTCTAGCCAGGGAGGAGGCATAGATTTTATAAAGAGAAGTCAGACAAGAGATAGGTCTCCATTTGTTAAGATCTTCTTTAGAACCTCTTTTGTGAATCAACTTAATGACACCAGTATTAATGAAGGCGGAAAGAGTACCTCTTCTCATGGCTTCCTGCCAGATCCAGAGAATAATGGGCACCAAAACTTCTTTGAACTCTTGAAAGAATTCATTGGGGATACCATCATGTCCAGGAGACTTGCCAGGCCTCAATTTACTAATGGTTTCTCTAACCTCACCAGTAGAGAGGGGGAGATCAAGGAGGGAGACCAAGCCAGGAGGAACCATTTTCTTCCTTTTCTGGGCAATAGCAGCTCTTGCACTCCAGATGTGATCCCCTCTCTTGGGCGGCACAGTAAAAACATTGGTAAAGAAACAGACAGCCTCCTGAAGGTTTTCTTCCATGCAAGTAGTAAAATCACCATTATTCTTTTTAACCAGGGGGATGAAATCCCTGGTTTTTTTCTTCCTCATAAGATCAAACATATGCTTGTTAGGCTTATCAATTTTACCAGCCCAAAATTCTCTAGACGTGACAAGGGCACCACGAGCAAGAAGATAATCTTCATGCCGTATTTTTTCCTGGTAATCAAGGATCTTCTGATTTTTCACTTGGTCAGGAGTTTTAGAGTTCCTTATGTTCTCAATCTCATTGATTATCATCATCCTTCTCTTATATCTAGTGAGTTTAGCCTTTCTTTTATACATAGTAAGGGCACGCTGCACTTCTTTGACCGCCTCCTCCCAGGCTTTGAAAGGGGCACACCCCTTGAAAAAATGTTTATTGAAAATACAGGTGATATGATCTTTCACAATGGGAATTTTAATCAAAGACATGTCAAGGTGAGGCCAACCAGCCTTGTAGCTAGGGTTATTACTCATAAACTTAGCGACTAAAGGAATATGATCAGACAGCTGCAAGGAAGGATCAGCATCACAGTAATAGTTCCAAAAGGACTGAACCCTATTAGTACTCATATACATCCTATCAAGTCTAGCAGACAAAAACTTGTTGTCACTCCTATTATTCCAGGTATGACCAGTGTTGATAGATAAGTCGATGAGATTAAGATTAAGAATCATATTAAACCAAACATTTTTTTCATTACCAGAAAGGATGTTGTTTGTGTTGCCATTTCTGTCACCCGAGTTTGTGACCATGTTGAAATCCCCAGTGAGAATGATATCTCCTGAGAGTTTGCCAATTTCTTCCCAGCACTTGGTTTTGATAGCAGAACAGTTAGCAGCATAAACACACACAATGGTAAAATTCAAAGGTTCCTTACATCTGAGAGCCACCCATTGATTGGTGTCACTTACCAGAACTTCTTCAACCAGATTATACATGTTGGCATTTACTCCAATAGCTGCACGACCCTTACCACAGTGGTTGGTATGAAACCAGGAGGAACAACTGCTAACAACTTTGAGATTAGAAGTAAGGTTGTAACCACTACTTTTAATTTCCTGAAGACATATAAAATCAAGCATCAAAGAAGAATCAGTTAACCATTTGTTTAGAATTTTACTTCTGACCGGGTCTGTTAGACCTTTCATATTAAGGGAAACGATTTTGAGACAGTCCATAAAAACAGAAGAAAGAGTAGAGTTACTTCTTATGGTTCTTGAGACGTTTGACTGCCGAGGTGGAACTTCTTACCACCTCTTTTCTTTTTGATTTTGTCTTTTCTTTAGCTAGTGGACTGTCAGAAGCCATAATCACATCCAAATTGTTAGTATCTAGTTCAGCCTGCAATATGTCTTCATCACTTTTGTTCAGTTGATCAATAAAAATATCATCACTGATTTTGGAGTTATTTCCTATAACATTATTCATACCAGAGAGAGTAGGAAGATTACCAACTGTTTTACTACTACCTCTTTTACCAACAGTGGTCCAACCTGATTCTTCACCAGAGTTAACAATATGCTCAGGGGAGATATGTCCAGAATTATCCTTACTAATGCTTCCTGAACCTGCCACATCTGAATTATCAAAATCTTCTAGAATTTGATAAGGATTACTAATTTCTTTAACCAAAACCTCAGGTTTCTGCCCATTACTGGTGGTTTTTCTCTTATTCTTAAAAGAAGTCTTCTTACCAGTCTGATCTGAATGAGCAGCCTCCTCTTTTAAATTATTAACAACTGGCTTCTTGTTAGCATCATTATTGAGATCTTTGATTTTATTTGCCATCAGGCTAGGGCAATCTCTGATCAGATGCCCTTGTTTATAACAATTAAAACAGGCATTAGGTAAGTTCCTATACAAGACCTTCTGTTCATGTAGTTTAAGACCTTCAGAATTCTTTAGAACTAAAACAGATTTAATAATTTTAGAAGTGTCAACTTCGATAAGCATTTGAGGGTCCCATTTAGGGTTGAACCCATTTTTAGGTTTCTGATCCAAGACTTTACCAATGAGATTACCCATTTTTAGGTTTCTTCTGCGCTCCTTCTGTGTTGAGGAGTCCTCCGCGCGTTGTTGCCCCCTCATGGGGGGGTCTTTGCTGCTGCTTTCTCGCCGTAGCAATGGTGCTACATGAGGCGCTTAGGAATGGCATCACCGACACTACGTTTGACACCATGCTTAATCCTGTGTTCGACTCCAAAGGACTTCCCTTTGGTGCCTTAGATCCGACTGCTCAATGCGTTGTGCAGGGCAACAGTAATCCTATGTTGTCTCCTCAGAAACAGGTTGGTTTTTCTTATGCAACTGCACTTCAGTCCTCGGTTCGGGCTCCCTTCTCCATGTTCAATACTCAAGGTCTCTCAAGTATTCACTCTACCATTAGTAATAGCTGCGATAGAAAAGGAAAAAATAAAGTGCATGAGGGCGTCTCTGAGAACAAAGGTTCTCCTCACTTTATTAACTTGGGAGATATTGAAGAGGATAAGGATGATTGCACTCTTATAATTGAAAGTTCCTCTTTAGAATCTTGGAATAATCATTTGTCTGAGAAGGTAGTGATTGGTCTTTGCCATGGTCCTCGGCCTGCTCTAGAAAACCTAAAATATTGGATGAAAATCAATTGGGAAAGCAGAGGTTTGTATGTCAAACACATACAGTACCTCCCCAATAATTACTTTCTCTTCTTTTTTGAAGATGCCCATAATGCAATGCAGGTTATTGCAGAAGGACACTCGATCATAAGGAATACACCTATTTCCTTCTTTAAATGGCATCCTGGATTTAATCCTAGGGGGGCTAAACCAGTAAGCATTTTCCTCGAGTGCGCTTGCACTTCTTTCTAGAGTGGGCTTGGTCTTCAATAAAAAAATGCTTTGTTTGAGTCTTTGATACCCTCAACGATTAGGACTTAAGGCAGGCAAGCGGCGCCTCAGCAGGCACGAATCCAGGGTGGAGCCTCGACTATCGGAGCCGTGCACAGCACGGCGGCGATGCCCGAGGGAAGCAGCGCTTTCAATTCCAGTATTGCCGGACCATCACAACCGGCAGGATTACAGGGGGGAAGAATCTTGATCCAAGGAAACTGAGTAAGCCCCTGACGACGAGAGGACTTGAGGCGTCTGATGATTGGATGGGAACGTCAGAAGATCAATAGCAAAGGTCACATTCCTCCTCATGCAACACTACCACAAGGATAGACAAATGGTGGCACTCAGCGACAATGCAACATCTTTACAGATTACATGTTGCTGCCAGGGATTGAACCCTCGCGAGCAAACTGGGACGAGGACTGCGAGGCTTGTAATAAAAACATCATCGTCCACACTGTCATCCTTTACAGTTTACAATCGTGATTCGTATTGTATCTTCGATAGGAACAAGGCTATGAGCGGACGGGAGCCGAGGGTCTTAGTATTATTATTCCTGTATATGCTCGACCTTGCACTTAGAGCTTCATTTCCTCCATCCATGGCTTCATTTCCTCTTCACAAATGAGATTGCTCCGTAGGCCATATTCGTTTTGAATTATTTAATCAGCATTGTGTGTCTATCGATGTGTTAATTGTTATGTCCCTGGTCTCAATAGCATGTTTTCACCTATATTGGTCCGTTTCTAGTCTTGGCGGCAACTTCTTTGGAGCGAAACAAGTGCAGCTTCGGATGCCACATGCATTTTCGGTAGGGAGCTTCAACTAGCTTAAAGTTTACATATTGCAAGATTAAGTCAGAGATCACTCACGTCTCCTAGCTTACTCAGTATTGCGCATTGCAAGGTGTTGCGCCTGCTTCTATCCATGTACTGCAATTGGACGAATAGCAAATGTTGTAGGTCTTGGAAAACGCAAACATTGTATCATAATCCCTGTAACATAGTAGGAGATTAGAATTTTCCGATAAAAGTGCCGTCTCTTGTGTGAAAGGACCTTTTTTAGGGCACATGTATATAAATCATTTGGTAACACTTTGTAAAGACTTTTGAACATTGTGAGTAAGAGAAGCTCACATTTTTGAATTTGCCTCTTCTTCCTCTTGTACTTCCTTGCTTGTGAGCTTGCATGTGTGATTGTAGCTTGGATTCTGTGCATGGAGGTGTTGTCTACCCATGTCATTGCTTTTCTAAAGTGTGTAATATGTGTGTGAAGCTTGGGGAGGTGTGTGCTGAAACTAGGTGAGTTGCACAGATCAATTTTTTGCCCATAAATTGAAGCAGGTTTGTCAGAATCAGACAAGATACCCTCATTGGATGTGTCTCATTGAGAGCTTCAAAATGAACCTACTATTGACCAGATTCCGAGTTTGGAGCTGAGAGAAAAATTCATTTTTTTGTGCTTAGTGTTGTTTCATGTATCGTGACACCATTTTAACTTGTGTGAGTGATGAATATGAGAGATACTACTCATCTGCATGCAATGTTAGTTATTTCACTTCATTGATCATTGTGTAAGCGCAATTCATCATAAACTAAGTTAGGTTTAAGATACTTCTCGGATTGTTAATTTGAATGTGTGATCCCCACTATATGTACTTCTTGGTGATAGAGGAATATTCTCTTTCCTCACAATTCCCTAAGTTGTCACTTAGGTACACAAGGACCACAACAAAAGAGGGATTCCCAAAACTAAATGGTCTACCTGCATCAGCCAAAACGATTGTGGGGGTTTGGGCACTATGGATATCGAAGGCATGGCTGACAAGTTGGATTATTAAGGCTTGGTGCAATTGTGAGACCCTTTGGGCCAAGCTCATTTTTAGGAACAAGAACATAATTATGCTAGTGGTCCTCTCAGGTTGGAAGGATTTGGACCTCCTTGCCCTTTTCTTCTCCCCAATTTTGGTTTCCCTTAAAGGCTCAAACCTCCGCTCCCTGTGGAAGAGTTGGAACAAGTTCAAACAATTCAACAAAGTCAGAGAAGATTGGAAATGGGTAGCCTGTATTGAACAAAATGACTTAATCTAGTTTCCAATCTTGGGCATCAGAGGTGTGGCATCCTGCAATCTCTAGAATGCCAAGAGGCTCTAGAATAAGGGATTCAAAAATTGGAAACACCTTTGGAAACAAGAAACTAGCCAGTGGATCAATTTTGAGGACATAGGCCCTGAATTAAGAGTGAACTACGAAGAATGGACTCTCCTTCAGAGCAGATGGCTCGCTTGGGAATGTTCAAAAACCTGACTCCTCATTGACCAGGATCCGTTGTGCCATGAGGGTATTGTGTGGCACAATGGCAATCGCCTATCCAAAATCACTAGAATTCAGGTGAACTCAAACCATCATATCACGCTTAACAAGAAATGGTGCCTAACTTGGACTAGGTTGCATTCGGATCTGAATTTCATGCCTATCTGGCATCCCTCTTCAAGATCAAAAATCTGTTCTCATGTGGAAAATTCTCCACCGTGGTATCTGGACCAACCTAAAGGCTAACAAAATTTGTGGAGCTCCATTGTGGTGCAGGTGATGCCACCATAGCATTGAGGATCTGGGTCACATCTTCTTCGCTTGCCCCAAGTCTCTCCTACTCTCGCGATCCCTTGGAAATATTTTGAGACTCTAGGCACAAATCATCTGGAAGCAAGCACTGCTTGGCAAAGCCATTGGCTTCTCAACGCCACTGTGGAATGCTATAAGAGGGGAAACCCTCAGAAAGATTTGTAGGGAGCACTGTGCCAAGAATTTTGGACACCCTCCTAAAGAGTGGTCGATCGATAAGTCGCTATTCCTCCTAGGAAAAAGAATCTCCAACTATAAGTGGTCCCCAAGTTTTAGGCATCATAAAGTGTTTCTCATCGAGAACAACAAGCTTAAACCCAAGTGGCCCCCACATGAAGGGGACAAGAGGTTGTTAACCTCCTTTGTAACAATCCCTAGACCCGCAAGTTTTGCCCCTGCTTTGTGGGATTTGACGGATCCCAAGGGCACTAGTCCCATTCACTTGTCACCCGTTATTTTTTCTTTAATTAAAGTCCGAGAGATTATGCCAAGGCCAAACTTCCTTTTCTTGAAAAAAAATGCCCTCATGCATTGAATAAGATTGATCTCTTGAGTATCACATGAGGAGGATTGGCTATTTGTAATAAAATTGTCTCCCCCTCCAAATGAAGAGATTCCTTATTATGTTTATACCCATCCATTCATCGTACTATGGCTTTTTCATTACCTTGTTGTTTGCTCTTATGCCGTGGTTTTCTACATACGCATTTTGATATGTTAGATGCTTTAGATATCACCCTTTTTATCCATGCCTTGATGGCTCATATGTAACCATCCTTTATTAATTCGACCTTTCTTTTCTTTCTTGCAAAACAAAAGAGGAAACATGATTTTGTTAAAGCTTGAGTAGTCAAGTGGTTTGATGCCTTCAGTCTCTGGGAGGAAGTCTTGAGTTCAAATCTGGGCTTGACATGTATCTATGAGTTCCCATAGATGGGTGCCTCTACCTTAAAAGGTTGGGTGTATGAGTGTGTTTTCAATTCATTGTACTCTCCAAAAAAAAAGGAAACATGAGGGGAGTATCATCCTCAACTCGAGTATCGGTGGACCGTGACTAGCATGGCATCATTTATGGGGCCCATGTGTAGGTTCTTGGAGCTTACCCTACTTTGTATATCTTTCTGGTTGAATTGAACATTGTCTTCTCTCCATAACTTTATCGTTGGCACTTGCAATTGTAAATTGCCAGTCTGTGTAGCATGTAAAGTCTTTCCCTTCGGAATCACTTCTACACTCCTTCAGCCCCTACTATGACGTAGCCTCAACATGGGCAATGTATAATGGGCCTCTAATGTGGATCGTCTGAGGACTCAGAAGCTTGTGATAAAACACCATCACCAAACTTTCTTCTTTTACAGTTTACAATCATACAGTGCTATGAGGGGATGGGAAACCAGGATCCTAGTGCCAATGGATGAATTCTATATTCTTGTCTATGCTCGTGAGTTGCACTTAGAGTTAATGAAGGAAACCTATGTGATTCTGGGAATATGATGAACCCATTGATCATTCCACTATCTTACTCCAATTAGTCTGACATGTTAATTCAGGGCTTCATTTCCTCATCCCATGTGAGATCTCTCCATTAGCCATATTTGTTTTCAATTGTTAAATCATTGAGGCCTATCTCTCTTCACAGTATGTATCCATTAATGTGTTAATTGTTTCTCCGGTGCCATGTCCCTAGTCTCAGTAGCAATTTTTCACCTATGTCCATCCATTCTCTTGGGAGTAACTTCTGTGGAGTGAAATCTTCGCTTGCAGAGCATGTTTAGATGATATTTTACCTATGTTCTTGTCCTCAGAAGAATGTGTTGTTATTATCATGTAATCTTCAAATAATATGGACATGCAGAAGGAAATATGAACAACCACCAATGATCTATACATGTGTATTTATTAATTAAAGGTTGACATGCAATCAGGCATTTTGTTTGATTAATGTGCAGGTTATATTATATTTAGAGTAGTTATGGTGTATCAGATTTATTAGAATGTTCAATGCATGATCTTCATATTTCTTCGATAGAGTGCATTTCTTTGAGCCTTTGCTACAGTCAACGACCAGAACTTAAAAAGGGGGGGGGGGGGGGGGGGGGGGGAGAAAGAGAGTGTGAGTAAGAGAGAGGGTGAATGACCGATAGAGACAAAGTTAGAGCGAAAGAGGGAATGAGAGAGGGTATGAGAGTGAGAGCGAGAGACACAGAGCGATCGCAAAAGCACTTTTTTTTTCTCTTTTTTTCTTTTTTTTTCTTTTTGTTTTCCTTTTAGAAATGATAGAAAACCGTCATAATAATTGAGAAGAATAGCAGAAACTTTCTTTAGTGGATCAATTGGCATTCCAAAGAGTGTTTAATGGATTTGTTGATTATATTGTCAAGAATTTTTTGCAATGTTCGACGCCGTTGTTCTGGTGGTTGGGCCTCTTGCCTTTTGAGGTAGGGGCAAGGGTTCAACGTGCGTTGGTAGCACTTATGAGGGACATGCCAACTTGAAATGATGTATCATGTGGCTGATGTGCCATCGCCTATTTTATCTCATGGTAGTTCTGACCGCCGTTTAATCCAGCTATGTAAATCACTATTCTTGTGGGATAAAGGGGGTCCCATGGGTACTATGCCTCCATGGAACCGGGGTCTCATGGCCTCCGTGGAACCTCCATTAAAAAAAAAAGAAGAATTTCTTGCAACCATCTCTTCGAGCGAGTAAAGCTGGGTTCAGATACGGCGGCACACTTTTCTACATTAGAATGGGGTGCCGCCGCGTTTAGTTCACACAGAGTGGAAGGAGGAAGTGAAAACTTAAATTTTCATGAGATGCTATTGACTAGACAACAAATATAGCCAATGAAAAACTTATATCAGAGTGGTACAAAACAATTCCGAGGGGGAGCTCGTCACACAGTATGGAGGACCCGGACTTTTTCCTCTTTTTTTCATCCAATAAAATTGTGACATGTAGAATGGCAAACTGTGCCGCTGAGCTGTGTGAACCCAACCTAAGCATTTACCTGGAGTGCGCTTGCACTTCTTTCTAGAGTAGGCTTGCTCTTCAATATAAAATGCTTTGTTTGAATCTTTGATACCGTCAACGACTAGGACTTAAGGCAGGCAAGCGCAGCCTCAGCAAGGACGAATCCGGGGTGGAGCCTTGACTATCGGAGCTGGTGCCCAGCTGGGCGACGATGCGCGAGGGAAGCAGCGCTTTCAATTCCAATATTGCCGGACCATCACAACCGGCAGGATTACAGGGGGAAGATCCATCTTGATCCAGCTACGAGATGGATATGACATGAAGTGACGCATTGGAGGATACTGAGTAAACCTCTAACGACGAGAGGACTTGAGGCATCTGATGACTGGATGGCAACGTTCAGAAGATCAGCAGCAGAGGTCACATTCCTGCTCATGCACGAGTCACGACTCACAACGTGAGAATTAAACGCAGTTCCTGCTTGGTTGTCTAGAGTTAGTTGCAACCTTCGAATGATTGGTTGCAACCTTCAAATGATTGGCCGTTTACCACGTGAGGGAATGACGCCATGGTTTATCTTACATAGGCAGTAGTCTGTCATCTTTTAGAGTTTACAATCGTATAATACGCTCTTGCGGCAATGGCGGGATTCGCTTTATGGGCCCTGGCGAAGGCCCCTTCGTCAAACTAAGTTGCCCTTTTCTGCAGGTCTTTCTGGTTGACTTAAAATGTCTTGTCTGCACATCTCTATAGTTGGTGCTTGCACTTGTAAATTGCTAGTCTGTGTATGTAAAGTCTTCCCCTTCGGAATTCCTTCTGCACTCCTTGTGCATCCACTATGACGCAGCCTCAGCATGGACAATGTACAACGGGCTTCTTCGACTGCGAGGCTTGCAATAGAAACACGATCATCAAACTTTCATCCTTTACAGTCGTGATTCGTATTGTATCTTCGATAGGAACAAGGCTATGAGCGGATGGGAAACTAGGGTCCTAGTGTCAGCGGATGCATTATTATCCCTGTATATGCTCGTTGTTGCAGTTAGAGCTTGCCATACCCCCTTTAATGAAAGAAGGCAATATACTGAGCAATTTATCATTCCTCCATGGCTTCATTTCTCCTTCACAAATGAGATTGCTCCGTAGGCGATATTCATTTTCAATTATTTAATCAGCAAGTCCTGTCTCTCTTCACATTGTGTATCTATTAATATGTTAATTGTCATGTCGCTGGTCTCAATAATGTGTTAATTGTCATGTCCCTGGTCTCAATAACAAAGGTAACTTGCAATGCCAGCAAGGTCTTGTGAAAATCAGGGGAAGACTTAGACTCGAGGAGGAGGTTCAAAGGAAAAATCTTCAAATATTTTTCAAAGATTGGTGGGCGGGAAGGCCGACAAACCATCAAAAGAGATGTTTAACATCCTCAAAAGGAAACAAGCTATGGAATCCATCCCCTTCTTGGTTGATAACAATGGGATGGAATGTAGCACATAAGTTGAGAACAGTTCTATCATCCTCGAGCACTTTACCCATCTTCTCGGGGTCTCGACTCCTCTTTCCTTGCTTAATCTAGAATCCCACAGAACATGACTTCTCTGCTGGATGTTAACATTAATGAGAACGAAATTATCGAGGTTATTGATGCTCTTCCCAACAGAAAAATTCTGGTACCTGATGGCCTCACCAATGAGTTTTTCAAGTCCTTCAAGCATATGGTGGCCGCCGCGCTACGTCTGGTGGGGCAAGAGGCTCTCTCCCTTTGGTGCCCTCCCGGAGTGTCTTAATAATGGTGTCATCAAGTTAATTCACAAAAGGGGAGATAAGAACAAAATTGAAAACTGGCGGCCCATTACCATGCTCCAAATTGGATACAAGATAATTGCCAAAGTTATCGCCAACAGAATCTCTTGTCATTTAAAGTCATGGTTTTGTGAGGACCAGAAAGGTTTTAACAAAGTAGATCTATACTTGAAGAAATTATCGATATTTGGGAAGGCCTTACATTTGGTGAGGAGTCTATTTCTTCAATATTTGGGAAGGCCTTACATTTGGTGAGGAGTCTGCACAAGATCTCATAATCATTAAGATTGACTTCGACAAAGCGTATGACAGACTCGAATGGGACTTTATTCTTCAATCACTGAAAGGCCTTGGATGCAGCGAAAAGTTCACGAAGATGGTTTCCACTCTTCTCAAAAATGCTTCAATGAGAATAAATATCAATGGTAAGCTCTCTAAACCCATACGTTTAAAAAGATCTATCTGACAAGGCTGCCCACTGGCTCCACTACTGTTCGTTATCGCCTTCGATGGCCTCAGTCACCTATTAAAGCATCACATGGATGCTGGAAATCTCAAGGGTCTTTCCCTACCTCTAGATCACGGCCAAATGATTGCGAGACTCTTTGCCGATGACATGAATGCCTTTGTACATAACAATATGAACAACATTGAGGTGTTCTGCAGTTGCCTCGACACATTTTGTGTGGCGTCACGTTAAAAAATCAACCATTCTAAAACTGCTTTCAAAGCAATCCATGGACCTCTGCCCCAATTGTTGTTAGATCAGGGTGTCAAGTTATCCCTAGAGGTCAAGTCTTCCATCTCCTCAGTATTGTGATGGGCTTCCACATCTCAATGGACCAACGGTGGAACTGGGTGCTATCCAAACTAGATAGCAAACTAAATCATTGGAAAGGTATGCTAGTTAACTTGGTGGGGCATGCAATGGTTGTTAACACATTTATGCTTTCTACAACTATTTACTTTATCTCGTGTTGGAGACCTAAGGAGAAAGAGTTGGCCAAAGTGGGAAGAATCTGCAGAAACTTCCTATGGAGTGGGGACCCCAATAGGAGGGAGATTCCCAAAATCAAATGGGAAACTTCCACTACTTTGAAAGACTCGGGGGGCTTGGGTATTTTGGATATCACTGGGTTGGCTCACAAGTTGGCGGCAAAGTGGTTTATCAAGGCTTGGAGCAATAGTGAGTCCTCTTGGGCTAAATTGATGTTCAGAAACATGAAAGACCTTACCTTAATTGGCCATCCTAGCTGGAAGGACATAGGGATCCTCACACTTTTGTTCTCCCCCCACCCGGTGTCCCCTAAATGCTCTAACCTTGTGTGTCCCTTATGGAAGAGTTGGAACAAGGCCAAAAAATTCATCAGAATCAGTGATGAGTTGAAGTGGGCGGCTAGGATAAGACAAAATGACTCTACCTAGATCTCGATCATCTGCATTAGGGGATGGAGTCTTGGAACCTCCATACTGCTAAGCGGTTATGGAACAAGGGGTTCAAACAATAGAAATAGCTCTAGAAACAAGAGACTGGCCTGTGGATCAGGTTCAAGACTTAGACCCAAGACATAGAGTTACACTCGAGGAATGGACTCTTCTTCAAGGTAGGTGTTTAGCATGGGACCGCTCAACTACCCGCCTTCTTTGCGGACATGATCTTCCTTGCCTAGAGGGCCTCAAGGGGAGCAATGGTAAGAAACTATCTAGAATCCCCAACTTCAAAGAGAACTTAGATGTTCATCACATCCTTAACAAGGTACCTTTCTTGGACCAAGCTTCGGTGGGAACTAAAGTTCATGTCTATTTGGCACCCCCTAATTGAGATCAAGAAGTTCATTCTCATGTTGCAGATCTTGCATAAGGGTATCTGGTCCAATGCACGGGCTAACAAAATTTGTGGTGTGCCTCCATGGTGCAAGCGTTGCCATCGATGCATCGAAGATTTAGTTCACATTTTCTTTGATTGCCCCAAGTCCGTGTTATATGGCATCACGTGATGCGGGTTTTGAGACTCACCAACCAAACCAATTGGCAACAAGCACTATTGGGTGAGGCAATTGGCTTCTCATCAAGGCTGTGGAATGCCATCCAGGGTGAGACTCTTTGGAAGATTTGAAGGGAGCAATGTGTTGTCAATTTTGGCGAAACTCCAAAGGAATGGTCGATTGAGAAATCCTTGTTTCTTCTAGGTAAAAGAATCTCCTGAGATAAGAGATCTCCACTGTTTAGACATCATTGTATCTATCTCCTCGAAAATAACAAGCTGAAATCCAAATGGGTCCCACATGAGGGAGATGATATATTTGTCTACCTCATTTGTAATGCCCTCTAGCTTGCCGTACTCCTCCCCTGCATTGTGGAATTTGGGGGGTCCCATGGGCACTAGTCCCACTCACTTGTAACTTTTCTTTATTATTTTAATTAAAGTTCGGAGAATAGCCAAGGCTGAACTTCCTTTATTTATTTATTAAAAAAAAAACATGTTTCCACCTATATTGGTTCGTTTCTAGTCTTGGCGCTAACTTGTGTGGAGCGAAACAAGTGCAGCTTCGGATGCCAAGTGCAACCCTCAGTTGGAAAGCATGCTGAGATGATCTTTTAGCTATGCTCTTGATCTCAGAAGTATGACTGTATCTTTAGATGAGATTTTCAATCCTGGTTAGAAGAACTGGTTCGGATGATATTTTAATCAGAGAACACCATTACAGGAAAATAATCAGAAGCGACGACAACGTCCGGCACCTACTAGGCTTCTATTTTCCATGCTTCGCTCTCGATGTCATTATAGGAAACACTTTTCAAGAGCTTCCGAGTCGCTGAATCGATTCTCTTAAACTTTCAATTCATATGCCTTAAAATCTTAGCTTCGATAGGTTTTCCTAAAATCTTTCTGTATTCTTATATCGATTCAATTGACTGGCTGGGATGCTGGTATCGTAACGATGCACTTAAAGGCTGCCATGCAATCGCACATTTGAAGTGATGAATGCGTAGATTATATTGTATTGTATTTTAGGTTATGATCCGTATCATTCGCCGGACTAGTTAAGCTGTACCAGATTTATAAGAATGTTCAATGCTTAGTTACAAAATTATGCTTAAACTATTCATTCTGGGTCGTGACTTAAAATCAGGAATGTTACTTAAAAAATGTATTTTCGGCAGGGAGCTTCAACGAGCTTAGAGTCTACATATTGCAGGATTAAGTTAGAGATCACTCACATCTCCTAACTTACGAATAATTCCGCATTGCAGGGTGTTGCGCCTACTTCTGTCCATGTATTGCAATTGGACGAATAGCGAATGTTGTACATCTCGGTCAGATTTGTAAATCCAATCATCCTTACAAGCGGCTTATCTGATATTGGTGACATCTGAAAGAGTGTAGTTTTTCTTCAGGAATAAAATTCTTTGAGGCTTGGATAAGGTAACAAATTCTCTGACAGTCCTAGCCGCTTCTTCCACCACTGGGTGTGTGTATTGAAAGAACTATAATCAAGCCTCAGACAACAAACAAATCCTATCAAAGGATGACACAAAAAAGAGGGGGAGAGTGTTGTAGAGTAAAGAAGCACAGGAGAAGGAGCTCCAAAATTTTCAAATTATGAGCACTAATTTTCTTCTTCAAATTTCTATGAAAACCTCATGAAGCCATGTAAATGCACTAAAGGACTCCTCTAGATGCATAAATCCCAAACATTGTATCATAATTCCTGTAACATACTAGGAGATTAGAATTTTCCAATAAAAGTGCCGTCTCTTGTGTGAAAGGACCTTTTTTAGGGCACATGTATATAAATCATTTGGTGACACATTGTAAAGACTTTTGACCATTGTAAGGGAAAGCTCAGATTTTTGAATTTGCCTCTTCTTCCTCATCTACCTCCTTGCTTATGAGCTTGCACGTGTCATTGTAGCTTGGATTCTGTGCATGGAGGTGTTGTCTATGCATGCCATTGCTTTTCTAAAGTGTGTAATGTGTGTCTCAAGCTTGAGGATGTGTGTGGTGAAGCTAGGTGAGTTGCACATATCAGTTTTTTGCCCATAACTTGAAGCATGTTTGTCAAAATCAAACAAGATACCCTCATTGGATGCGTCTCATTGAGAGCTTCAAAATGAACCTTCTATTGACCATATTCCGAGTTTGGAGCTGAGAGAAAAGTCCATTTTTTGTGCTTATTGTTGTTTCATGTATTGCGACACCATTTCAACCTGTGTACTGAATGATGAATATGAGAGATAATACTCATGTGCATGCAATTTTAGTTATTTTACTTCATTGATCATTGTGTAAGTGCAAGTCATCATACACTCGGTTAGGTTTAGGATACTTCTCGGATTGAGAGTTTAAATGTGTGATCCCCTCTATATGTACTTGTTGGTGATAATGGAATAGTCTCTTTCGTCACAAGTCCCTAAGTTGTCACTTAGGTACAGAAGGAACACAACAAAAGAGGGGTTTCCAAAATTAAATGGTCTACCTGCATCAGCCAAAACGATAGTGGGGGTTTGGGCACTATTGATATCGAAGGCATGGCTGAAAAGTTGGATCATTACGGCTTGGTGCAATTGTGAGACCTCTTGGGCCAAGCTCATTTTTAGGAACAAGAACATAATTATGCTGGTGGTCCTCTCGGGTTGGAAGAATTTGGACCTCCTTGCCCTTTTCCTCTCCCCAATTCGTGTTGGAGATAGACGTCTATGAAAGCACGCGAAAAGCACAAGGAAGAAGAAGAAGCTTGGAGCACAACACACAACACTGAATGTATTACTAGAGAATGTACAAAGATAAGTAGCCCATTATGGAAATAGGCGTATATACAAGCCGGAGGAAAAAAACCTCCTAAGGAGGAAAAAAGTGCCCCGGCGATCCTAGAGTGTTCACACACATCATTACCTAAATATATCAACAAATTCCCCTTAGGAGTGATGTGGTGAACAAGTAGCTGACACTCATGTATAAGGAAGTGCCAAGCTATGTGGAAATCACTCCACAAAAGGAAGTAAGCCCAAAGCTTTGCGGAAAGCTTCAAACTTCTCCCTAGGGAGAGCCTTCGTGAAAAGGTATGCAATGTTCTCCTGCGTGGGTACATATGCCAAGCTGATCTCCCGAGCAGAGAACCTCTCCCTGACATAATGATAATGCACCTCAATGTGCTTAGTGTGAGCATGGAACAGAGGGTTCCTCGCAACTGCCAATATGCTCTGACTGTCAGTGAAGATGGTGGTGGCAGAAGACTGACCAACACCCAAATTAGCCATAAGGCGTTTAAGCCGCTGTGGGCGCAATTTCTGACGACTGGCGGATCAATTCAGTCGCCTCGCTAACGACGCACGCAGGGTGACTATGCAGGACAGGTACAAGTATAACTTTTCCTAAAGTCCGTAAGGTGAAGCGTTCCTATAAAGTTCAACTGCATCAAAATAAGAAGGTAGGATAATCTTTTCACTAACTATTTGATCTTTTATAGTTTCGTTTGTTTCTTCTTGGACATTTTCTACGTTTCTATCTACAGTTGGAGGAAAATTTTCTTCACTAACACTAGGAGGAACAGTAGAAAGTAAAGTTATAGTTGTTCTAGGATCGTGCAAAGATTCTTCTACCATTACTTCTTTTATTGATTCTTTATCTTCTATTGGTTTTGGAAACAACAATTCAAAAGTTGATGAAGGTAGAAAGGTGTTACTAGAAGAATTTTCTTTAGACATAAAAGATGATACTAAATTAATAACCAAAGTCCTATACAACCTCAAGGATGATGTTTATAATTGACAGTCTTAAAAATAGCCTATACAAGCTAATAAAAGTTTCAGACTAAGGATAATCTCTGCTTTTCAAACTTCAGGTCACATGTGTATCTCCAGTTCGTCAATAGCTTTCAAGAGGCTGCAATTCTTCATAAATCAAATCTGAAAAAAAACACATGACAGAATTTAGTATATCTTTTATATAAAAAATAACACTCATCTAGCATTTTCTTTTTGACTAACATTAAAGTAATTATCTTCCTAAAAACACATATATAATAAGTCCATTCTTTTAAAAAAATTCATTTACATAATTATTTAATATACATTAACATACATTGCTTACTCATAATCATACATTTAAATAACATACATACATGCATAAATATTCATACATAAATATACATGCACATGCATAAACATACATTAACACACATAAATGATCATGCATACATGTACACTAACATACATGCATGAACTTACATGCACATGCATAAACACACACTAATACACATATGCATTCTAACATATATGAACATACACTAACATGTACATGCATAAATACAAACTAACACTTACTAACATATACATGCATAAACTAACATGGATAAATTTCTAACATGCACTAGCTAAACTAACTAACATGCCTATCACTAGCTTCTTTAACATGTACTTAACATAAAACATGGGATCAAGTTCTATCACTATCATGGGTTCATATACTTAAACTAACATGGGTTCATGCACTAATAAGGGTTTATGCACTAAACTAACATAGGATTAAATACTAAACTAACATATGTTTAAATACTAATATCTAACATGCACTATCTTGGTACTTCGGTAAAAGAACTTAAGTGTCTATCAGGCTAAGGGTTGAAGAAGCTTGGGTTAAGAGTAGAGTAAAGAAATGTATAGGTTAAGAATGGTTGGGATAAGAGAAGGGAAAGGAAAGGATAAAATAAGAATGTATAGGGTTGGTGAATGGAAAAAGGAAAGGTAAATTCATATAGGACTAAAGGTAAGACTAAAGGTTCAATTGACCCTCCTTCAGAAAACCTGAAACTCATAAAAGAAAAGTTAGAAATGCAAAACACATATATATAAAATCAAGTTAAATAAATAAACATACATGCATACCCTTTCATACCCTACATGTCATACATAATAAACCATTCATTCCAACAGGCATACTTAATGACTATGCATAAAACATTAAGATATGATGAACCTAAGCTAAAATACTTTCACACACACATACACATATATAGAAAACATAAACATATACTAAAACATATACATAAATAAATACATATATATATAAATAAATAAATGACTCTCGTGCTTTTTTTCGTGTGATCTGATAGGTGTTTTCCTAATTTGTTCCCTATTTCGTACATGGTTTGGGCTAACTATCATAACTTGGAGCGATTGTAGATCATCTTTAGATCTAATTCTTGCATATGCTGAGCCGTCATCTATTACTTTAGTCTCCATTCTGGCTTCACATATGAATGGTTGACCTAAGATAATTTCATAAGAGCAGTTGTCCTGAATGAAAAAGTGGAATGTTTCAGAAATTCCACCTATCATTAGAGGTATGTTGGCACATGCTCCTAAGAGTGATCCACAACCATTGTCCGCGGTTCGCATTATCCAGCCGTGATTTTTATCAATAGGCCATTTAAACTTATCATATAATCCTTTCGAAATCACATTGATTTCAGACCCAGAGTCAATTAGGGCTAAAGCAGAATATGATCTCTTCTGATCTCCTAAGTTAACTTTAATCTCCGGTGTGCCTCTCGCCCAAAAACTTTTTCTAAAATCACTCTCTGAGTTTTTTGTTTCGTCATCTGGTACAATCGGTCCTAAGAAATTTTTGTTCACTTTACAGGTATTATCTTCTTCATCCTCTGAGTCTAAAGAAAGAGATTCATGAATCAAGTGAGTTACATCGGCAACATCTTGCATCTCTACCTCTTGTGACAGAGGGAATCTCTTCCTTTTAATTAGTTTAATAAAATTTTCCTTAAATTCAATTTTTGCTATTGAGAAGATTTGTTCTAAAGTCATTGTTACTGCACTTTTTAATAAGATGTCATACAATATTTCTTTCGAATCAACTTTGTGTTCAAGTTCAGAAATAAGAATAGCTTTCGGTACTCGTTTTTGTTTTTTTTCTGGTTTCTCTTCAGGTTTTGTTTCAGTTCTAGGAATTTGCTCTACTTTGTCTGATGTTTGAGTTAGCTCACTAAACACAGGTTGTTTACCCTCCCTAATTTCTTTTTTTTGCTCCTCATTTATTTTAGAACTTTCGCCTTGTTCAAACTGAACTTTCTTAGGCTTTGGCTCATCTCTCATCTTACTTCTAGTCATTCGTCTACCTGAATCATTTGTATCTTGCTCATCATCCCTCTTTCTTTTCTCTTCAACATTCGCAATATGCGAATATATTGAGAATTGATCAACAGGAGCGTTCCACGCAGTTTTCTGCATAATATCATCTCTCGCCTTAATCAAAGCTTCAATTGAGTAGTTCCTCGTTTCCTTTGGTTGTTCGGATTCAGAGTCACTATCAACATATTCTAGTTTAACAGCAGAAGCAGATTTCGAAGACTCAGAAAGGTTTTCATACAGCTTCTGCATCCCTCCCTTTCCCCAATTGGCAGCTAAGGGTAAATGTGTTCTATAGTCGCACAATCGCTTGTCAATATCAATTACAAGTCTTTTCTCTTTCGCATCTTTCAATGCTTCACATGTGTAAGTCAAATGATCTGTGGCATCGCACCAGATACATCTCCTCACATTGGCATTTCTCCTTTCATTAAAATTTCTTTGGTTAAATGCTTGAGGAATCGGTTGAGGAATTGGTTGGGGTACAACTGGAGGATTAGGAGGTACTAATGGATGATTCGGAGCTACTAATGGTGGAGATGGAGCATTTACCGGTTGAGGATAAATAGTCGGATGAGCTTGCATTGCAGGTTTATCTTGTAGGTTTAAAGCATACACCACATTCTGCAAAGCCGCTACCTCTTTAGACATATTCTCGTGCATATGCATCATATTGTCCAACTTGTTAAACAAAATCTCAAATTGTAACTCGGTTGGTACTCTAGATGTGGATGTTGTAGGTCAACTTTTGACTCTATATGTGTATCCCTAGTTGCCTGAATCGGAGGAAAATTGGAAGATGGTTGAGACATCGATTCATAAAGGAGTGTTTTACGTTGCATCATGTGAGCAACCGCTTCAACTACAGTTTTCACTACACCCCAGTCATCTGTAAGCCCATATTTCTTTCCCGGTTCTTCAAGCCTACGCTCAACCTCTACCCTTATATCTGGAGTCAAGATTTTAAGGAAATATAAAATGATATCTGGGGTAAGGGCAACTCTATCCTGTTCAGGTAATTGAGAGAATCTTTTCATAAATTCACTATGGAGTTGAGTTAACGAAATGTGAGGCTTAGGTGAACTAATCCATTTCATAAATCCTTCTCGACTATGTTGATTGTAGTCTTCTAAGTAGAATTCCTTATGCAGCTCTTTTCTAAACTCATCCCATTCCTTATTGTCATGTATATCCATAATAGCTTTTACAGTACCTATGGCCAGACGTCCAAGATAGGATTTCCACTTTGTTTCAGGTAAACCGTGTAATTTAGCTAATTCCTCAAACGTGTCTAAATAATTTGTAACATTCATACCAGTAAATTTCCCTTTATCATTTAATAACGTTTCAACTACCTTTTGTCCTTGCGTCTCGTGCATCATAATTTGAAATAGCTCGTCCATTTTTGAAGTTTGTTTTGACCTAGCTTGAACAATTCTAACTATATCCTAAACTTCTTTTGTTACTCTTTCCTTATGTTCAGCTACTAATTCTGAAATTCCGTTAGAGTCCAGTTTGATAAGTTTTTACTATGCAAAAAATGTTGCAAGTAAAGCTATGATTAACGCTTAACCTATGTTTAACAACCAGTTGCCTTTAAACTATACTAGCAATTTAAACTTAAATAAACTTTTGCCCCCAAGAATGTACGGGTAAAGAAATTATACCAACTGCTCGAAGATGAGGCTCAAAATAGTGCTTTCTGTGAAATTCAATACATTTATTGATTTGAATCAAAACCTAAATACATAGTTTGCTAAAATGGGTGCAAACGTTTTGTGCTTCAATTGTTGATGAAAGGGGTGGCGTGACGAGGTTCTCCTACTTGCCAATCTTCGTGGAGGCGCTCAGGTCACCAGACCAGCCCTCGACACCAAGAAGATTGCAAGCTCACGTAAATGCCACAGCTTCCAAGGATGAAGACGCAGCTGCACTGATGTAAAATCGTATAAATGTATATGCAATGCAAAATTTAAAATTTATACCTGAGCTGCAAGGCCGTTTTTTTCACGTCGGGTTCAAAGTGTGGGCGCGATTTCTGACGACTGGCGGATCAATTCAGTCGCCTCGCTAACGGCGCACGCAGGGTGACTATGCAGGACAGGTACAAGTATAACTTTTCCTAAAGTCCGTAAGGTGAAGCGTTCCTATAAAGTTCAACTGCATCAAAATAAGAAGGTAGGATAATCTTTTCACTAACTATTTGATCTTTTATAGTTTCGTTTGTTTCTTCTTGGACATTTTCTACGTTTCTATCTACAGTTGGAGGAAAATTTTCTTCACTAACACTAGGAGGAACAGTAGAAAGTAAAGTTATAGTTGTTCTAGGATCGTGCAAAGATTCTTCTACTATTACTTCTTTTATTGATTCTTTATCTTCTATTGGTTTTGGAAACAACAATTCAAAAGTTGATGAAGGTAGAAAGGTGTTACTAGAAGAATTTTCTTTAGACATAAAAGATGATACTAAATTAATAACCAAAGTCCTATACAACCTCAAGGATGATGTTTATAATTGACAGTCTTAAAAATAGCCTATACAAGCTAATAAAAGTTTCAGACTAAGGATAATCTCTGCTTTTCAAACTTCAGGTCACATGTGTATCTCCAGTTCGTCAATAGCTTTCAAGGGGCTGCAATTCTTCATAAATCAAATCTGAAAAAAAACACATGATAGAATTTAGTATATCTTTTATATAAAAAATAACACTCATCTAGCATTTTCTTTTTGACTAACATTAAAGTAATTATCTTCCTAAAAACACATATATAATAAGTCCATTCTTTTAAAAAAATTCATTTACATAATTATTTAATATACATTAACATACATTGCTTACTCATAATCATACATTTAAATAACATACATACATGCATAAATATTCATACATAAATATACATGCACATGCATAAACATACATTAACACACATAAATGATCATGCATACATGTACACTAACATACATGCATGAACTTACATGCACATGCATAAACACACACTAATACACATATGCATTCTAACATATATGAACATACACTAACATGTACATGCATAAATACAAACTAACACTTACTAACATATACATGCATAAACTAACATGGATAAATTTCTAACATGCACTAGCTAAACTAACTAACATGCCTATCACTAACTTCTTTAACATGTACTTAACATAAAACATGGGATCAAGTTCTATCACTATCATGGGTTCATATACTTAAACTAACATGGGTTCATGCACTAATAAGGGTTTATGCACTAAACTAACATAGGATTAAATACTAAACTAACATAGGTTTAAATACTAATATCTAACATGCACTATCTTGGTACTTGGGTAAAAGAACTTAAGTGTCTATCAGGCTAAGGGTTGAAGAAGCTTGGGTTAAGAGTAGGGTAAAGAAATGTATAGGTTAAGAATGGTTGGGATAAGAGAAGGGAAAGGAAAGGATAAAATAAGAATGTATAGGGTTGGTGAATGGAAAAAGGAAAGGTAAATTCATATAGGACTAAAGGTAAGACTAAAGGTTCAATTGACCCTCCTTCAGAAAACCTGAAACTCATAAAAGAAAAGTTAGAAATGCAAAACACATATATATAAAATCAAGTTAAATAAATAAACATACATGCATACCCTTTCATACCCTACATGTCATACATAATAAACCATTCATTCCAACAGGCATACTTAATGACTATGCATAAAATATTAAGATATGATGAACCTAAGCTAAAATACTTTCACACACACATACACATATATAGAAAACATAAACATATACTAAAACATATACATAAATAAATACACATATATATAAATAAATACATATATATTCACACACATACATAAATACTTATATTTAAATAAATACATATATTCTTAAATATTCATGCATACGCATACTTAAATATATACATACATAAATACATAAACATATACCTTTATTAAAACACTCTATATTTTTATTTTTTAGTATTTATTTAATAAATAATAAATATAACATGAAACATTTGAATATAATATAAACATAAATTATTTAATATATTTAAACTAAAAAATAACTAAATATCTAATAAATTTGAAATAAAAAGAAAAGAAAGAAAAAAAAGAAAAATAATAAAAAAATACTCTCTTTCTCTCTCTCTCTTTCTCTCTCTCTCTCTCTACTGCGCGCGCGGCGCTGCTGCACCGCCGGCAGCAGAGAAAGAGAGGGAGAGGGGGAAAAGAAAAAATAAAATAGATTTAAAAAAAAGAAAAAAAGAAAAAAACAAATAAAATAACTCTCCACTCTCTCTCTTCTGTTCCCTCCCTGTACCTTTCTCTCTCTTAATCTCTCTTAATCTCTCTCTCTCTCTCTCTCTCTCTCTCTCTCTCTCTCTCTCTCTCTCTCTCTCTCTCTCTCTCTCTCTCTCTCTCTCTCTCTCTCTCTCTCTCTCTCTCTCTCTCTCTCTCTCTCTCTCTCTCTCTCTCTCTCTCTCTCTCTCTCTCTCTCTCTCTCTCTCTCTCTCTCTCTCTCTCTCTCTCTCTCTCTCTCTCTCTCTCTACTGCGCCGGCGGACTGCGCCATCGGCTGCAGTGAGAGGGAAAGAGAGGGAGGGAGGAATAAAAGAAAAAGAAAAAACAAATAAAGATAAAAAATGTAAAAACTAAAACTCTTTCTCTCTACTGTTCTCTCTTTCTCTCTCTCTCTCTCTCTCTCTCTCTCTCTCTCTCTCTCTCTCTCTCTCTCTCTCTCTCTCTCTCTCTCTCTCTCTCTCTCTCTCTCTCTCTCTCTCTCTCTCTCTCTCTCTGCTGCGCGCGCAGCAGAGCTGCGCCGCCGGCAGAGAAAGGGAGGGAGAGAGAGGGGAAAAAAAATTTCTTTTAGATAAAAAAGGGAGAGGCAAGAAGAAGGGAAAAAAGAAGAGGGGAAAGAAAGAAAAATCAGAAAAGAAATCTCTGCACTTCCTAAAAAAATTTGCTTTTCATAAATTGAAGGACTAGAGAGATGGCCTTCTCTCTCCTCCTGTCAGAGGACTGACATAAAGCTAAGTACAAATATGACTATAGTCTAGAGAAGAACTAAGTACCTGAAAAAAAACACATGAACTTGTGAGCACGTACTCCCTCTTTAAATAGATGTGAGTAGCCCACCATAGCCTACAATTCTCTTTAGAAAACTCAACCAATTACCTAAATTGACTCCACATCACTCCAACAACACTCAACAAGAAAAAAGGCGTGGGATTTTCCTTTATGTGAATTTCCCCAATTTCATCCAACTATTTAAATTTTCTATGGACCATATACTTTAGAATTTAAATAACCTTTCACTTCTCCTTTCTTATTTAATTGAATACTAAACTTTTAGAATAAATACTATAACTTAGACTAAAATTTAATTTAACCCATTTTAATTATTACCTTAGGCTTAGTGGAAATAAATAATCAATATATATTTCTTTTAATTTGCTAAGGTTCCTTAAGATATAATTAACCTATTGACTAATTCATTTATGGACTACAACCCACTTATTTAATTATTTAACCTTAGGTTTACCCTACAACTAACTTTAAACCTCATCAATTAGCTCCAACTAACCCATAAATCTATTCTCTAACCCTCCATAACCCTCTAGGGTGAATATTTAACCCTTACTTAATCATACATTTTAACTAGAACCCTAAAGTTCATGCTTAAAACATACATTTAACCCTTAATTACCCATAAATTTTAACTAGAACATGCATATGACCCATAATTACCCTTGCATTTAAGC
Source organism: Ceratopteris richardii (assembly GCA_020310875.1). Taxonomy (NCBI): domain Eukaryota; kingdom Viridiplantae; phylum Streptophyta; class Polypodiopsida; order Polypodiales; family Pteridaceae; genus Ceratopteris; species Ceratopteris richardii. The sequence continues at coordinate 172,594,563 of CM035411.1, read as the reverse complement.
TAGAACCCTATAATTCATACCTAAAACGTATATGTAACCCTTAAATACCCTTACATTTACTTTTAAAACATAAACATACCCTTAACGAGCCCTTGTTTTATTATCTAAACCCATAAATAAATTGAAATGAATACTTCCCATCTTGATTTTGGTCAGCAAACTTCTTTTCCTGCAAAGTCAAATATTAGTCAAAATTTCATAAATTAACCAAACTAATAACAATCATTTAATCTTTTAATTTTTGTAATATTTTAAGAGTAACAAATTCTTTCCGACACCGCACACACTCAACGGTCACTGTGAAGGCTGCCCTATATTGAGCCTCACAACTAGAGGTGGCCATAAAAGGTTTCTTCTTGCTCAACCAAGACATGAGCTACCAAGCATGAAGCAAAAGCCACTAGTGGATCTACGTGTGTCATAGCAACCAACCCAATCAGAGTAAAAAAAATCATGCAGATCTTGCGGTAGTGATCCCCCCTTGGGATAAAACAACCCAAGTAGCCGAGCACCACTCAAGTAGCGAAAGATATGCTTAACTACCTGCCAATGCTTGACTCATGGGCAATGCATGAACCTGCTCATCTGTGAGATAGCAAACTAAATATCTGGCCGAGGGGCGAGAGTTTAACCCCTAGCAGCAACATGTAGGGACATATAAATCCCAGAAAACTGTTGTATGTGGCTGTTGGCCACCGTTTGACCATTTCCGCTGTAGTTGTGATCGTCGTTCAACCCAGTCTTGTAAACCCCTGCTCTTGTGGGATAAGGGGGATCCCATGGCTACTATGCCCTTCCTTGTACAGTTGCAATTTCAAAGTTAAAATCCGGGGGAGTAAGCCTCGGCCGAACCTCCATTAAAAAAAAATAATAATAAAAAATAAAAAAACTTACTCAGCGTTCCGCATTGCAGGGTGTTGCGCCTGCTTCTGTCCATGTATTGCGATTGGGCGAATAGCGAATGTTGTAGATCTCGGGCAGACTTGTAAGTCCGATCATATTCCTCACGAGCCCCTTATATGATTTTGGTGACATCTGAAGGAGCGTAGTTTTCCTTCCGGACTATGGCAATGTATTTCCATCAGTCTAATTCAACTAGAATATAGTTTAAAAAGCAAGCTACTATGATTCTACGATGATGAGAGGGCTCTTCGTTTGGATGCAGCTTGCGAGGAAGGATGCTGTATATACCTTGCTTTACAGTGGACAATTGGCATGGGCTTCTTGTACACTTGCATGTACAGAAAGAAAATGCGGGCAATGTTCGGCTTGCCTCCAGAACCCTGCAATGATCTTGTCACAGATTGGTGCTGTCATACATGCTCCATATCCCAAGTATATCACGAACTCCAGTATCGTGGGCTGGATCCTTCGAAAGGTTAGAAGCCAAACCTTACCCGATTTTGTACGACTTCAATCACGAATATTGTTATCTGTACATGCGTAGAAAATGGAAAACGAGTGCTATAGATCTTTTCTATAAGTGCAATCATTTACTTCCGCATATAATTATGTTCTTGATCAATTTGTGGGGAGCCGCATACAGCCACATGATTTTTGCAGTCTATGAAACTCGAGCTCTACAGATATGGTGTCAAGCACCATACAACACACTATTAGACTACCCAAGTTCTGCAACAAATATAGATATTTCTTTCTTTGTGCGGCTACTTAATCAGTTAATTTATGACTTAAATCGTACTCATATTTGCAGGTTATAACAATATTCAGCGAGCAGCTCCGCAACTACAGTTTATGCAGAAATGAGGTTGCAGCCGACGCTTCAATCGCATTCTTAAGCACGCAAATTACAAACAATCCTTGTCATATTTATGTCAATCTATCTCACACGTCACACTTAATGTCATCGGTTCCTACAAGCTCTATAAACTATCTATCATCTATCTATCTATCTATCTATCTATCTATTTATCTATCTATCAATCAATCAATCTATCTATCTATCTATCTATCTGACTATCTATCTATCTATCTATCTATCTATCAATCTATCTATCTATCTATCTACCTACCTATCTATCTATCTATCTATCTATCTGTCTGTCTATCTATCTATCCATCTATCTATCTATCTACCTATGATCTATCTATCTATCTATCTATCTATCTATCTACCTATGTATCTCTCTCTCTCTCTCTATGAATGGAACATCAACTGGCCAGTGACCTGCAATTGTATACTGTATAATCTCTTCTTGATGATTGAAAAAGTCCTCCTACCAAGATACATCTTGATCTCCAGCATATTTTTTTGCACGCTCAATATGTCTCTTCTTTTCAATGAGTGCATGCATCCAGCTTTTACTTTGATCAACCACATTTCCACATCTTTCTGTATTGTTTTTATCTTCATATGGTGATTGTTCTGCACCATACACTGTAGACAAATTAGGCACCTGCAATAAGAATCTGCATCCCTCTTTAGGCTCCCACCCAAGAGAAGATGAATACTGCTTTGCAAATAAAAGGGTTATTTCATCAACCCTCCTCATCAAGAATACATGGTTGAAACTAATATTGTGCAATGGAGCCAAAACCTTAGCACTGTTATCAAGGCCCATTGAGCAAAAGTGCTTAAATTTATAAATCTGTGTGAGGTGTTGAACTTCTGGTTTTGGAGTATATGCTTCTGAAATCAGCTGAGATAAAATCGGAAGAGTAAAAGCATTGTTACGTGCCAACTTCTTAGAGAAAGTACTGAACGTTTGATCATTGTGATCATGAGTGTGGCCAACCAGAAGGAAATTTACCTTAACCTTCTGAAATACCTGTTTTTCAACAAGCATGCTTAAATATCCAAAGACTGTAGAATTTTTATTCTCTCTTGCAGTATTATCAAGTTGCAAATATAGAGTTGGTGGCAAAAGACCCTTCCATGATTGCAAAACATGATGAATGACAGTAACTGTAAGGTTTGGATCATTATGCACATTTGGATATGTGAAGAAAACCTTGGACATTACAGTTCCATTGTATACCAAAGCACCAACCAAATGCATTTGCACAAGGACTTCATCTCCAATGTCCTTACGGATGCAATAAAAATGTGGCAAACAAGTTTTTTTTTTGATCCATACCATCGATCAACAAACACATATAACGCTCCGAATTTTTGAGGGCTTTACTTCGATGATGAATTGCTTTCTTTCTCTCTAAAGCTTGACTCTCACGATGGTTGTTAAGAAGGGTTTTAAAATTATTCTTTTCCTGTGGTGTTGTAGCCCCTTTTGCCATGTTTTTCAAAGTGGCGCAAACTGAACATTCACCCATTCTAACTTTATGAGGAATAGACACATTGTTAAACTCTTCCTTCCATAATCGAGTAAAGTGACAATACAAGAGATACTTCTCATTTCTATTTTCCATGTCTTCTCTATATATTTGAAATACCTCTCGACGAGTAAAGTTATCTGACAAGTGCAACCTTCCAGTTGTAGGCATAACCTCACAATGCAAGCTAAAATAGTTCATCATCCAATTCATTGCATGATGTCCAACAGATCCTTTGGTCCCAACATGGAACGTATCCAAAATGAGATCCCCATTCAAAAGCCCTTGTTGAACCCTATGTATTCTAAAATTTCCCACACCCATTGCAATTTTAAATGCAGCCCTACAGCATCGCATCCCTTGACTAAAGAAATATTCAAAAGCAACACGTGTTACTGACATGTTATCCTCAATCATTTGCATGCAAGAAACAAGGTATATATCCTTCCTTTCACTATCTAAATGGAGGAATTTTTCTCTTAGGTGCTTTAGTTTCTTCATTCCTAAATTGTACAAACATTTCAAACCACAACAATGCTTCACAATATCCAATGCAATCTGTCTATCTCAAGTAAGAAATTTAAATCTTTTTTGACTTACTTCACGAGGCCTTCTTTTAAATCGTAGATTGAGCTTGCTTTGCTTTTCCGTTGCTCCACATGCACTTGAGTCAGAAGGGAGATCAATGGTTGGATCACATGGGAGATCAAGAGGTGCATTAAGTTGAGCAGCATTGCACTGTGAATTGGATAACTTAAATGACTCAACAGAAAACATAGAATCATCAGCATGTTCTAAACCATAGGGATCATCACTTCTGTGGAAAGGGTCAACTGAGAACAATGAATCCGAAACTGTATTAATATGAGCAGAGGAAGCTAATGCCCAAGCATCCACTGAAAAGATTGAGCTCATCTTCACTGAGTTCACAGAAGACTGAAGATGAATGACCTTTTTAAATAAGTAGAAATCCGAGATCAAGTGAAGATGTCACATCAAATGTCACATCAAGAAGATATGAAATCAAAAGTTCATTAAAGTACATTAAATAACATTAAACATCAAATTACATCAAATCACTTAATTACTCAAATATACACTAATAAGGGAACCAAATATTTGATTCACTTTTGAAAGATGAGATACACAGTTGATTTCTAACCAAAGATATGAGTCATTGAGTCTTAGCATTGTGAGTAAATCAAAATATATCCAAGTTGAGTTCCAACTAGATTAGATATTAAAATTGTTTGGAGTAGTGCCATTGAAGACTATACAAGAAGAAATTTTACCTTTGGTTAAGATTTCAAGGATTAGGTTTTATTGTGGTCTTGGCTATATCTCAAAGAGGTAGATGAAAGTATATTAAAAAAGAATTATGTGTAAAAGAGGTACATGGAAATGTATATGTAAGAAGTATATGGAAAAATATATGTAAGAATTATATGTAAGAATTAAGTATATGCTTGTTACAAAAGATTTTCAAATGAATTTTGAATCTACGATTTTTCTGAACGTTGGATGCAAAGACAATGAGTGACGTTTGAAATTACCAAGCTATTTTGTTGAAATTACCAACATATTTTGTCGAAATTACCCCAGAGCTCTTTACTTGAACGTTTATTCATACATTGATTTTCCATTTCAACAATGTGTTACAAGAATGTGAATATGAACTGAAGTGAGAAGGATAACACTATAAAGATGTCATTAATCTCCCATATTCAACACAACTTAGACTTGATTTTTTCCCAAGCAAGAGATTCTAAGAAACAATTTATACATGAGATTAGACATCCTCATGTACATACCATACTCTTGCCATTGAAGTGTAATTTCCATGCAAATGTATATAAATAGTTGCAAGGTTCTATGAATATTTCATTAAAGTCGTGGTGAAACAGCCTATTTGTGTGAGTGGTATTTCTTGGTTAGATAAGTTGACAGATATAGTTAGCAACTGGACTCATCAGTGAGATCCAGTTAGTCTCTGGTTCAAGTTACCCAATTGCCTATAAATAGCAGAGGAGGAGATCATTCTCATTTTCAAAATCCACGAGCAAGAGAGAGCAACAGAGCACAGACAACCATGGAGCACAGAGCTCAGCATACCAGCAAGGCAACTCTGATGGAGAAGAAGAATGTTGGCAAGAGTACCAAGAGGTAGACAAAATCATACCAAAAAAAAAGATTCCTAAAAGATTCCTTTTGTATGTTTGAGTAAATAGTCTGCTTTCTAGGTTTTTATTTTTCTTAGCTCCTAAAATGTAGATCAAATGAGGGTATAGCTCGATGCCTAGCATCGACTTTTAGGTGCAAGTCGATGCCTTGCATCGACTTTTAGGTGCAAGTCGATGCCAGGCATCGACTTTTAGGTGCAAGTCGATGCCAGGCATCGACTTGAGGGTGCAAGTCGATGCCAAGCATCGAATTTTCGGTGCAAGTCGATGCCAGGCATCGACTTGAGGGTGTCGATGCCTGGCATTGAGTTGTACCCTCAAGTCGATGCCTGGCATCGACTTGCACCTAAAAGTTGGTGCCTGGCATCGACTTTCACCCTCAAGTCAATGCCTGGCATCGACTTGCACCTAAAAGTCGATGCCTGGCATCGACTTGCCTGGCATCGAATTTGGCCTGAAAGTCGATGCTAGGCATTGACTTTAGGGTGCAAAGTCGATGCCAGGCCAGGCATCAACTTTTAGGTGCATGTCGATACCAGGCATCGACTTTTAAGTGCAAGTCAATGCCAGGCATCGAGTTTGTGTGCAAGTCGATGCCCAGCATCGACTTGGGGGTGCAACTCGATGCTCGGCATCGACTTGAGGGTGTAAGTCGATGCCTGGCATCGACTTGCACCCTCAAGCCGATGCTTGGCATCGCCTTGCACCCTCAAGTCGATGCCGGGCATCGACTTGCACACAAACTCGATGCCTAGCATTGACTTGCACTTAAAAGTTGATGCCTAGCATCGACTTGGACCTTTGAAAAACACAATAACGTATGAGCTGATATTTCCAAGCGCCTTCACGGATGCGGAGTCCAAGAGTGAGAGGCCCTTCAAGAAGCTGAGAGTGACCATGAGCTCTGGTGATCAGCAACGTGACAAAGGCATTGGTCACCAAGCAAAACCAAAGAAAATTATTGCATCCTTATCCTCTGAGAAGGCTAACAACCCGGTTGGAATATCCGCTGGTGGACAGAGTAGCATCAAAATTCCTGAGGATGATACAACTATGAAGGATAGGTCGAGGGACGTAGAGGTCTTAAGGATAGATCCTCCACTGCGAGACATGACAAATCTAGAGTGGTGCCTTCAGTATGTTGAAGAAAAGAATGCAGTCCTTCTTGTGTTTGCAGGGGCATATGGAAGAGGAAAGATCACGACAACACAGGGTTTTCAGTATGGCCTTTTGTACAAACTGGATTATGAAGATGAGGATTCTGACAACCTCCTTTTCTTGGTAGAGACATCGAAAGGTTTAAGAAATGTTATATGCAAGATGGATTTCTTGTGCCCAGAGTGATGTGTTGCAGATGGGCTTGCTGAGATATGCAGGGACTCAGTGAATCTTATCAAGGACTTGATTGTGTTGAATATTTTAAAAGAAAACCAATTGTATGTAAATCCGGAGAAGACACAATTGTTTCTTCCGAGGATATAGTATCTAGGTCATGTGATTTCAGCCGATGGGGTTCAGATGGATCCCAAGAAGGTATCTCTTATTTTAGCATGGCCTACTCCTCAGGATGAGGGGCAGTTACGGTCATTCTTAGGACTTTCTAGTTTCTATCAGAAATTCATCTCTTCATATTCATCGATAGCAGCACCTATGACAAACTTGCTTCAAGGCAAAATTCCATTTGCACGGAAGCAAGAGCAGCAAGAGAGTTTTGATACTCTGAAACAAGTTGTTTCAGAGGCTCCTATACTCAAAGTGGTGGATCCTCAGAAACCATTTGAGTTAGAAACGGATGTTAGCGGTATGGCCATAGGAGCAGTCTTAAGTCAAGATGGCAGGCCAATAGCTTTTGAAAGTAAGAAGTTAAGTAGTGCACAATGCAATTGGCCGGTGCATGAACAAGAGTTGTATGCAGTGGTGCATGCACTTAAATTTTGGAGATACTATCTTTATGGTGGACTTTAAGGTATTCACAAATCATCATACACTCAAGTATTTTTGTAGTCAGCCAGATCTTCGAGGCCGACAGGCTCGTTGGCTGAGCTCATGCAGGAATTTCACATGGAAATCTTGTATAGAAGAGGCAAAGAAAATATAGTAGCTGATGCATTATCTCGTATAATGTATCAGATGAGCTTTACAGTTTTAGAAAGCTCATTGCTTCAAGAAATTAAGGAAGCATAGGTGGAAGATCCACATTTGTTACAGATAGTTAGAGCCATTAGTGATGACTCTATTTTAGAAGATGGGACAGTTCCAACTGTTTCTTCTTCTACTAAAGCAAACAAGTCCATTCCGTATCCTAATTTCTCACAAGAGAATGGAATAGTCAAGCGGAAAGGAAATGTTTGTGTGCCAGATTCCCGAGATTTGCAAAAGAAAGTCATGCATGATAACCATGATGTTCCATGTGCAGGACATCCTGATGTTGACAAGACAATACAGCTTGTTAGAAGAACATTTTGATGGTCTCGATCAGCTAGAGATATTCCATTAGGAAAAAAGGTGAACCTTGCATGGGCCTTGTAAGGATCCCTAATTTTTAGGGATTAAAGAGCCTAATCTCTGAGTTTAAGGAGGCATATGAAACCACCAATGGTTCTCTGAAATAAAATATATTTGATGAATCCACTTCATTTGAAGTGTAAAACGTGAGCATTTAGAAATATTAGATCATTTAAATCAATGGCTAGTGTTAAAATGCATGGAATCTTAGAGAGAGAAGGTGATTACTTTTTGTGGGAGTGGGCCTCAAGTCTTGGACAAGCTCTGCAAGTTTTTCGGCCATCAGTTCTTGAAGCATCCAATGTTGGGGCGCAAATTGGGCTGAGCCACATTCGGCGATGCATGTCCGCCGTTAGATGGGAGGCTTGATCTGATGGTTGTGGAGAAAAGGCGCCATAGAATTCTTAAGAAGCAATCTAAGCCATGGGATCATGGTTAGATCCAATGCCCTATAATGGAAGTGCCCAAGTTGCTCCAAATTTGAACTACTCCGTCCGATGGAAGCCTTGATCCAATGATGCACGGTGATTCACGCAGTTCCTAATCATTGCTCTCATCCTAGCCGCTTGTTATCAAGCAAATCTAAGGGTCCAAGATTAAAGATGCCTTGACTTTTCTCCTTTCACCTTAGCCATTGGATCTTTCATGCAATCAAGGGCTCCAAATGATTTTTGACATTTCCAAAACCATTCTCAAGAGAAAACCCACCAACTCTAGGTGGTTTTTACATGTTTGACCAAAGGAAAACAAGGGAAGCCTATGCCTACACTATGTGATTAAGGGACTAGACTGTGGCCACCACCCTCTTCTCATTGGTCCATCCCTAATCACTCCTCAAGCTAAAAGGCCCATGCAGGGTTCACCCTTTTTCCTAATGCATACTTATGTTCAACAATGCTTTATGTGCCAAGTCAAAAAAGCAGAAAGGGTAAAGACACCAGGTCTTTTACATCCTTTACAAGTTCCAGATCATAATTGGGATAGTATATCCATGGACTTCATAGTGGGGTTACCGCGGACCCAAAGGAAGCGGGATACAATCCTAGTTGTGGTAGATCGACTAAGCAAGATGGCTCATTTTATACCTACGCAGGAGACGATAGAAGCTCCACAGGTAGCGGAGTTGTTTATCCAGCATGTCTTCAGATTGCATGGGTTATCGATATCCATAGTCTTAGATAGGGATGTCAGATTTACAAGACATTTCTGGAAGTTTGTATTTGACAAACTGAAAGTGTCACTAAAAATGAGTAGTGGTGATCATCCACAGAGAGATGGTCAGACCGAAAGGGTCAACCAAATTCTAGATGATATGTTGCGGGCATATGTGTCTGAGAGATAGACAGATTGGGATAGTTATTTGCCACTAGTAGAGTTTTCTTATAACAATAGGCCTCACAAGGTGACTGGGATGTCTCCTTTTGAGATGAACTATGGCATGAATCCCACTGCTCCCAGTACCATAGGAATGCCTAAGAAATGTCCTAGTGCTTCCGAGTTCTTAGCGAATCTCCAAGCAAACCTTGAAATAGCTAAAGCCAAGATGCAGCAAGCAGTTGATAGAGCCAAAGAGTATGCTGATAGGAAAAGATCTCCTAGATCCTTAGAGGAAGGAGACCGAGTCTTCCTTCACATACCAGCTAGATCTACTTCATTGTCCACAGGGAAGTGTAGTAAGCTATCACCAAGGTATTGTGGACCTTGGAAGATAGTAAAGAAGTTGAGTGATGTTGCATACCGTAGAGCTTCCTCCAGATTGTAGAGTCCATCCAGTGTTTCATGTTAGTAAATTAAGAAAGTATATGTGTAGGGAGGATAATCTAATAGAGGGTATTGTTTCTTTGCAGGAAACCAATAGACCAGATCATTCTCCAGACAGAATACTAGATAGGAGACAGAAACGATTGAGAAATCGTGTCATCCAAGAGTATCTGGTAGCATGGAGAGGATTACTACTTACTGACTCTACTTGGGAGTCAGCAGCTCTGGTTTGCAAGTACTTTCCCTCATTGATCATTGAGGACAATGATCTTTAGAAGGGGGAGAGAGTGTCAGACATTGGTCTACAGAGACCATTCCATGTGTGTGTAGGACGAGGGCTAGTTAGCCAAGGTCCTAAGCTCGGGGGTATATCCTAAGGTATTTGATGGTTAGTGGGGATGAGTGTTGCATGCTGGCCACATGGTGATGCTAGATCATTCCAGATCACTGCTATTTTAGATACAAGAGGATATAAATGGATGGGAGGAGAGTGGCACACACATCATTCCCATGTCTTTTCTGAGGAAAGTCTCACATTCACCTAGGGTTCGATTCACAAACACATATACATAGGGTTTCACATACACTTACACATACACATAGATAATTTGAGGTATTATTCACAATCACAAGCACACTCATGTCTAGGTTATCATACACATACACAAGCAAAAAAAAATTAGGATTTTTGCACACACACAAGCACATTTAGGATACCCAACACATACACAAACACATAAGCACAATCAAGAAACCTCACTACTAATGTTTTTTTGGTTCTTATTTCTTCTGCAAGTGCAAATTCATATCATCATATGGAAACCATCAAAAGAGGAAAGGGAATTAAAATCAATGTAGAGAAATTCATTATTTATTTGTCATAGATATGTCAGTAGAAGGGTTTCCTCCCAATATGCACCGCCACTAACCTGGAAATCCAATAGAGGTGCATCAAAATCCTTTTTGAAACATTTTCTATTTTCATTTCAATGTTTTTTTTTTCTTTTTAAGGAAGACTTTTGTATCTAGATGTAGGCTCTTTAGCAAAGAAAGAAGTCTTTAAAGTACCTAAGAGTCAAAAAAAAAACATCTTCATTTAGCATACTACTATAAAAAATAAGTCAATCAACTCCTATAGAAGTCACTCGGGCTTTTCAAAAACATTCCTTCCTCTCTACTCATTTCAAAGTCAATTCTTATTTGATATAAACATTCTTATGCTTTGTTCCTACACACCTATCAAGAAATACAACTAACACCCCTAATGCATAGCTCCCTGTAGCCTACATATAATTCTTAGAAGTGGTTTTGATACCACATCTAAGTCATCAATAGTGTTTTTGTTTTTCTTCTTCTTTTTTATTGCTTTCTTCATTTTGCAGCAACCATTAATGTATTGCTTCTTTACTTCTTTTTTTGGGGTGGAAGAAGCATAACTTCCTAGCTAGAAGTGTGGAATCTTTGCAACTTATTTTGTTTAAGGGAACAATTCTAAACCCTAATTACAATTGAGGATCTAGAGATAGGCACTAACATGAACTAGGATTTCACTTTCTAAGTGTTTTGAAAACACCACATAGTCTATCTATATAGAATAAGTCCTTTTTACTAAGAGCTTTAAGTCAAAATGTTCTATCTAGCTCTCTATGATGGTTATAAGGCTTCTCAACTTGTTCCTTGAAGTGTGTACATTCCTACTAGTATTTCTAATATATTTTATCATATGCTTAAATTCTCTTTTAATTGCTTAGAACATTCAATGTGTAATGCAATGTAGGATATATTGAAGATGTAAACACAACGAGAACACAAAATAAACACAGTAGGGTAGAGTACAATCACCTGCTTTTTCAAATTTCTTCATTATCTATAGTTTCGTCTTCATCTTAAAAGAGTTCCTCCCTTTTATATTCATCTTCATCTTTCTTCTTAAACAATGTAACTCACTTTCCTAGACTTAAAGACTTCCAAGGAGATCCATCAAATTCTGAGTTCATATGTTCAATTAACAAATATATGCACAGCTACATATGGCCCAAAACATCGTTTAGTGAACTTCCTTCACGCATAATATTGAGTATCGAACATATTATCGTAAATTAATACCCATTAATTAATTTCAATCTTGTGTGGCCTAAGTCGATGCATCCTATCAAAGTAAAGTTTTTTCTTTATTCTTGAATCCTTTAATTTTCCCACAAATTATTTTAAATTTTCATTTCCTTTTTTCAAGTTGTTTAATCCTTAATGTTAGTAAATCTTCTCTTGTCATATCATCATTCCATGGGAGCTTCATCCATGTCAAAATTTGAGTCTAGAGTAAGGCGGGGACCAAGGCATAGACCTTGGCATACCTTGCCATGTGAGTCATCAAAATCATTGTGGGTGTCATTGGTTGCGTGCAAGGGAGTGCCTGAATGATCAAGGAATATAGAGGTTCCTAGAACTTCCTAGGAGGTCACCCATCCCAGTATTTTTCCCCTTGGAGCCCGCTTAATGGGCAATATTTTATCACTAAGATACACTCTTGTGGTGTTTGAAATATGGGTAAACACTAAGGTTCACATTATCTTGAATATGAATTGGGCCCTCAAAGCTTCATTCTTTGTGTTCAAAGCCTATTTTGAATCATTTTTGGGTTTACTCTTGGAGCCATTTTGTAGTACTTTCATGCATAGTTCTCTTTGGATAGGTTCAAGAATATAAAAAATATTGTTCTTTGTACTTGTCTCACAATGAATATCCATCTTTGGAGCTGATGTTTTAGCAAAACTAGTAAATCTATAGGTTTCTTGAAAGGTTTTCAATTATGGTTAAAGTAGCCACCGCAAGTTTATGTAGGTTATTTTTAGTTGCCAGATACTTCTAGGTGTTGTTGGCTAGTGTTTGGGCTATGAATTGAGCCTTTTAGTGAAATTTTACTGCATATAATGAGCACATACACACTATGTACGCTTTTGTGGATATCGCTTATGTATGTACACATAGTCATTGATATAGTGGCTAATGTTTTCATAAAGCCTTTGATGTTGATAAGGAGAGTCATGGAGAGGTTTTATTAACTAGGAGACACCTAGATGTCAGGGTCTCTTTGGTGATGCAAGTGGAAGGCTTAGCTAGCCTTGCCATAGTGGATGTATGCTAGTTGTTCATAGGTGCTTGATAAGCTGAGTTGGCTTTTTTCAATTAGCTGATTATATGCAATAGATTCAGTGATTCACTATGCAGGTCTACATCTCAGTACTTCCAGCTTTATGAGCTTTTGACACTAGTCATATACTCATTTTAGAGAGGAGACTCTGGCAAAATGTTTCCATATTCTTATCTTGTCAATCATATAGTGTTCCATTTACTCCTTGATACACTTATTGGTGTGAGCACATATACTCTCACATAGTCCCTTTGGTTGGTCATTTAGATTCATTAATCCATTCTTCTAAGGAGAAGTCAGTTCTCTATCATCATGGTAGCAGAGATGTCATGCACCTCTAGTGGATAAAGGTCTAGTGCTAGTGTTCCTAGCAAGAGCTATAACATGTACGGAAATGACCATTTTTAGATCCTAAAATTTTATGGCATAAACTTTGCTCTATGGAAGAGTCAAATGAAACATGTGCTGATTAAGAGGAGGCAATGGAAGCAAGTAAATGGATTCTCAAAGAAGCCTGCTAACATGGATGAAGATGATTGGGATGAGTTGAAAGAAATGGATAGGTTTACCATTCGATTGGGCTTGGTGGATAACCTTTACTTTATAGTATTGGACTCTGAAAGTGTAGAGGAGCTTTGGAAGAAGTTGTGGGATACATATGAAAAAGAAACAAAATCAACTAAAGTGTATCTAATGAGAAAGTTGTATGACCTTTGCATGTAGTGTTGTTGCTCTTAAATGAGTTTGATGCTATGTTGTCGCAGTTATGGGCTGATACAATGGACATGGATAATGAAATGAAAGACTTCATATTGCTATGACCTTGCAATCACCATGAGATACATTTTACATAGCTATTAGCAATAGTGCACCTAGTGGTAAACTAGTCTATAATGATGAGATATGTGGAGCATTCGAGTGAGGAGATTTGTAGAAAATCTATGGTTATCACTCAGAGTGGAGATGCATATAATGTTTGTGATTCTTTAAAGGAAAGAATTAGCAATGTCACAAAAGCAAGAATAAGGAAAGGAATGGTCAACGAAATAAGATTACAAGTAAATCAAGGAAGAGGGATATTGAATGCCATTATTTTCATTAGAAAGGGAACGTGAAGAAAAACCCCAATGCATTAAAAAATGCTAAAGGTAGAGGAGAAAATGTTGATGGGCGTGTTAACCAACTACCTACACCATCTGCTTGGATTGTGAAGATTGAAGAAATTAATGCGATTTTTGATGATTTTGATGTGTTGTTACTTGATAATATTATGCCAACTCAATCTCTTATGGTTGGTTCTCTTTCCTACATATGATTGCTAGATTCTAGTGCTTCTTTCCATGTGACACCACATAGAGAATGGTTCTCTAGTTATGTAGCAAATTCTCTTGGTAAAGTGAGACTTGTCAACTCTTACTAGTGTGACGTTCTTGAGATTGGAGATGTAATTGCACACTTCATTGATGGTCCAAAATTCACTATGCATGGTATGCCATGTACCTCAATCATCACACAAATTAGTATCATTTGGTCAACTTGATGACCTTGGTTACAAGGTGGCTTTCTATGCTCAGTCCTATCGCATATCAAAGGGAAATATGGTGATTCCAAAAGGAAGCGACGTTGGCTCACTTTATCCTTTATTTGTTTATAGAAAGAATACTTGTTAGTTGTTAATGAATAGCCTATGGTTTGTATTTGGCATGGCTATTTGGACCACATATCTAGTAGTGGAATGGAAAATCTTTCTTGTTCTAGCTCCTTACCTATGTTATCTTTCTCTATTTTTTTCATTTTGTGAGCACTTTCGATATGGAGAGCAAACTAAGAATGTTCATAAGATGCACATTGACTCTCAATTCAGCTTTTAGATCTTGTTCATACAGATGTGTGTGGTCATATGCCCACAAGTTCATTAGGTTGTTCTCTTTGCTTTATCACTTTCATAGATGATGCTGCTAGAAAGGTCTCAGTATATCCTATCAAATTGAAGGATCATGTATTCCCTATTTTTAGAAAATGGCTTGCTTCAGATGAGACTAAAAAAGGAACTAAGCTCAAGGCTTTACGTTCACATAATGGGGAAGAATATACCTCACATGATTTTAGCCTTTGTTTTTATCAAGAGGAAATCGTAGAGACTTTACAGCTCCTTATACCACATTACAAAATGGTGTAGTTGAAAGGATGAATAAGACTATTCAAGATAAATTACTTTCTATGTTGCATCATGCAAGCCCTTCACAAGGCTTTTGGGAAGAAGCAATATTGACTTTTGTACATGTGATTAAAATTTCACCTACTGCTGCCAAAGGTTTGAAAGTGGCACAAGAGTTATGGATAGGGAGGCCAACCATATTATGATCATCTCTGAGTTTTTGGATGTGAAGTGTATGTTCATATACCCAAGAATCTCAGACAAAAGCTGGACCATAAGTCAAAGAAATGCACTTTTCTTGGATATGGTCAAGAAGGTCAATTTGGATATCATTGATGGGATGAAATCCCTTATGGATGTTGGATTAGATAATTTCAATATTAATCTCTTTTTGGCAATTTCTCTCTATATTGAGTGTGATTTAATGAAGTGCAATTGATGATTTTATGATTGAGTACCTACAACAAGAAGAAAAAGCACCAAAGTTGTATGTATGTTCAATGCCTGGATGTCTTTGAATGAGTGTATGATGAGAAATTCCAACTATATAGAATTGCGAACCCATGTGTAGCCTTCAAACTCTATGTTCTTTAACCCTTCAAAACCTATGTCCAAAATATCCTCTGAACCCTAATGGAAACCCAAATCTAGAAACCCTAAGTAGTCTAAATGATTTTGTAACCCTAATTGACCTAAAACCCATATGACTAATGACCCTTGAAAATGTAATTGTATTATGAACCTTAACTAACTTAAACCCAAAGTGTATATCTCAAAACCCTTAAGCCCCACATGTATGTACACCCTATATAAAATCCCTAAAAACCTTGTGTCTAAAAAATCCTAAAATCCTAGTGCGAAATTTAAACAAACCTTAGCTAACAAAAACCATAATGTGTATAACTAAGATGAGGGAGTATGAATGGATCCCATGTAAATGTATTTACCCTAATACCCATGTGTGTAAACCGTTAATGTCCTATGTATACATATTTGGTAACCTTAGTTATGGAGAACCCTAAATGCTTTTATTAAAAACCCTATTTTTGGAACCCTAAAACCCCATTTGTAGTGCCTAAGACCCTTGTGTGTGATGTAAATTATTATATCCAATGAACCTTAGTATAAAACAAAAAATAAAATAAAATGAAAAATAAAAGGAGAAAAGAAAAATGAGAAAGTGAAAATGGAAAAGGAAAAATGAGAACTAAAAAATAGAAAAGTGTAATAGATAAATTGATTATGCTAAAATAGAAAAGAAGAAATTAGAGTATGTCCATATATGTATGTACGTGCAAAATTGAAGATGTCATATTCAAATTAGTATGAGAACCTTCTTGAAGAAGAAGCTATGCACTCTATAAATATGAGTTGGATTTAACATAAGACTTTTCTAAATGGATTTTTTAGGTACTTCCTTTTTACTCTTCTTTTCTGTACCCTATGCTCTAGGAAAGGTTTGTTCTCTCTAGCCGCCTCTCTCCATCTGTGGTTGTTGATGATAGCTAGCGAGCGAGATAGAGATAGAGAGGGAGTGAGAGAGAATCCCCATCTCTCTATCCTCTCCTCTCTACTCCATGGCCACACAATAGCAAAGGAAAGAGAAATTCATGCCTCTAACACAAATTTGATGGTGCTTCGATGGGTGAGAGAGAGAGAGAGAGACATACACACACATAGAGAGAGAGAGAGAGAAAGGGAGTAGGACCCCTCAGACATGACAGCTCTTTGACACACACATGCACATAAACAAAAAGAGAGAGAAAAGAACTAATATAGGGATCTGCTCAGAATTGTTGATGCAAGTGTAGAGAGAGATAGATAGAGAGAGAGAGAGAGATATCACTGAGTCATGTTGAAATACATATGTCTATATGTATGTATGTATGTATGTATGTATGTATGGATGTATGTATGTATGTATGTATGTATGTATGTATGTATGTATGTATGTATGTATGTATGTATGTATGTATGTATGTATGTATGTATCTAGGTATGTATGTATGTATGTATGCATCTATGTAGGTATGTATGTATGTATGTATGTATTTATTTATTTATGTATGTATGTATGTATGTATGTATGTATGTATGTCTATATATATATATATATATATATATATATATATATATATATATATATATATATATATATATATATATATATATATATATATATATATATATATATATATATATATATAGAGAGAGAGAGAGAGAGAAGTAGGAAGCTATGGTGATGCACAAAGATAGGTGCATATGCATAGAGAAAGTGATAGAGAGAGAGAGAGATAGAGACAGAGTTAGAGAGACAGAGAGAGGGAAATTTTGAATTTTTTTATTATTTTATTTTTTTATCTTATTTATTATTTTTTTGTTGTTTAATTAATTCATATTTAGTAAAAGAGAATGAATCTAAATATTTATAACAATAAAACATAAATAGAATTACATAATTAATAAAAATATATAAAACAATTAGGAATCAATTAATATGTAAATAAATAAATAAATAGAATAAATTAAGCAATTAAATTACACTAGAAAAATAATAATGATATAAACAAAAAATATTAACAATTATTTAATGAAAAATAAATTTCTAGAGAAAAATAAGCAAGATAAGATAATCTTGAAGTAAATAAATTAAAAAGAAAAAGTGGAATTAAAAAGAAAAGAATAGAAAGTAGATATGAAAATATAAATAAGAAGAATTTAGAGAAAATAGAAAAATAAAAAAAATATTATGAATAAAAAAAGAACTTAAAAAAAAGAAATTAAAAAGTATAAATATAAATTCAAAAGGAAAAGAAAAAAATAAAATTTAAGAAAATAAAATAGAAATAAGAAGAAAAACATATAATAAAGAGAAAAACAAAACAAAATAGAAAAATGATCAAGTTAAGGCATGGTTTTTTCCATCGGTGTTCTTTATTGGTTTTGAATGCATTAAATGGGTGCTTTTTATAAATGTATTCTTTTTGCCATAATTAAGTAAAATTAAGAAAAGCAGAGTGAAGTGAAGTAAAGTTTCTACATGTAGTAGTGCACGTGAAGCTGGAACATCGAAGATCTAACATGCCTATAGCAAGCCACAAAGCGAACTTGGCATGAGCAAGAACTAGGACCGCCAGTGCACTTTTTTCCCTCTTTGGGAGGTTTTTTTTCCCCCGGCTTGTATATATGCCTATCGCCCTAATGGGCTACTTATCTTTGTACATTCTCTAGTAATACATTCAATATTGTGTGTTGTGCTCCAAGCTTCTTCTTCTTCTTCCTTGTGTTGTTTGTGTGCTTCCACAGACCTCTAAGTCCAACAATTGGTATCAGAGCAGGTCGTCACTTCATCTAGGGCGTCATCAATACCTCTCTGATTGCAGTCTTAGATTTTCACGAACTTTGGTGAGCATAGTCAAGGTCTTTTTGAGATCAAACAGATTTTCTATGTGGTGTCGAAAAATGTGATCTAAGCTCATTTCATCCTTCGAATGCATTATCGTAGTGCTTATGCAGGATATTTCATCTTTTTGTGCGAAAGGTATATACCTGTTTCGGTTCGCCAGTATAAACATCTCGAAGTATGTTATAGATCTAGCAGAATTTGTCTAGGTAGTTATGTTCAACTTTTTGAGATACAGTCAATTTCCTGCATCAAGGTATTTTAGTCACCGTCCATGGCTGAAAGGAGTGATGTATTCCATATGTTGGTTGTTGAGGATAAGTTGGATGGTACCAACTACCCATTATGGGCTTATACGATGCAACATGTATTGGTTGTAAAAGGACTGTGGAACATTGTGTAGGGTGTTGAAAAACATCCTATCACACCTGCAATTGTTACAACTGCAAGTACTGAATTTGATGCAAAAGGTATCGAAGATGATGATATTCTGCATATTCATGTTCGTGCTGCAGTTTCTACTACACCTACTGCAGGGCAGATTCGTTGGGATGGCAAAGATGCTCAGGCACATGCATTGATAGCTTTGTCTGTCAAACATGCCATTATTCCTCACATTTGCTCTTGCAAAATAGCTAAGGATGCTTGGGATACACTTACCACATTGTACCAAGCTAGGAATGAGGCTTGTGTTGCTTACCTCCGAAAACAGTTGGAGAGTGAGCACATGAATGAAGATGATTCTATGGACAGTTTTCTAACAAAGATCAAAGACTTGAAGGAACAGTTGATTTCTGCTAATGAGTTCATACCAGATAGCTGACTTGTGCAGACTGTCTTGAATGGTCTTCCTAATTCATATTAGAGTTTTGTTTGTACTCTTCCGTTGATGATGAAAGGCAATCCAAATGCCTCATCATTTGAGGAGTTAGTCTCTGTTCTCTTGTAGGAAGATCAGTCTAGGTAGAACAGGTCCATTATGCGTGTTGTAGATCAATCTTTCTTGACTAGTCAGAAGGGCAAAGCAAAATGGAGCTCTTCAACTAGTAAGCAGAAATCTGCTAATTTTGCACAATCCAAGAGGGAAGACAAAGATGAAAAGAAATCAGAAAAGCAGAAATTCTTTTGCAAGTACTGTAAAGGAAATAATCATATCATAAAGAACTATCCAAAACTGGCTCCTAAAGAGGCAAAGAAGAAAGAGGTTGGAATGGTTGTTATTGAAGCCTCTATACCAAAAATAGTCTGCTGATCTTGTGCAGGAAGAAGAATGGGTGTTTACTATTGTTTGCACTTTTGACCCATCTTCTCATGAGCAGTGCATAACATATTACCTCGCAGCATAGTTTCTTCTCTTCACTAGAGCCCACCCCTACAGGGAATACTGTTACATGTGCCAACAACTCCTCTTATCCTGTTATGGGAGTTGGTAAGATCATTTTGACTACTACTGATGGTACTTCTTTCACTTTGTCAGATGCTTTGTTTGTGTCACGGATCAAGAACAATCTGTTATGAGTTTCTACATTAGCCAAGATTAGCTTGGTTGTGAAATTTATTGATGACGGGTGTACAGTTCATGATTTGTCAAATGGTGATGTGATTATTTCTTCTGGCATTTTATGTCATGGGCTATATAAGCTCATAGACTATGAAAGATCTGTAAATGATTTGGATTGCGCAGTACATGATTCTCAGGCTATGTCAGATGCAAACCTTTGGCATGCATGCTTTGGTCATCTAAATTTTGCTAGTTTGCTACGCCTGCAGAAATCTGAAATGATATCCTCTTTGCCCAAACTTGAGGCACCTAGTAAACATGTATGTGAAGGCTGTATTTTGGGCAAAATGCAGCATTCTTCCTTTCCAAAAGATGGTTCAGTTCGGGCTACTCAAAAATTGCATCTTGTACATAGTGATGTCTGTGGTCCTATGGAGACACCTTCTTTTTTACTTCATGATTTTCATCGATGCTTTTTCTAGGCATGCATGGGTATATCCACTGAAGGCAAAGTGTGAAGTGTTCATGTGCTTCAAACAGTTTTTGGTTTTGGCTGAAAATCTGTCAGCATGTAAAATGGGCACCCTCTGTTCTGATCGAGCGGGGGAATATATTCCTTCTTATTTTAATGCATTTTTGGCTGAACGTGGGATAAAACACTAGTGTACAATGTCGTATACACCTCAACTAAGTGGAGTTGTTCACTCATGGAGATGGCAAGGTGTATGGTCAAGAGTCAGGCTTTACCACATAGTTTCTAGCTTGAGGTTGTCATGTGTGCAGCGTATGTACTTAACAGGTGTCCCAGTAAAGCGCTATAGTCTATCACTCCATATGAGGCTTGGCATGATCGCAAGCCATTTGTTGCTCATCTGCGTGTTTTTGGTTGTTTGGCATATGCATTAGTGCCCAAACAACATCGCAGAAAATTGGATGATAAAGTAGTAAAATGTATTTTTTTTGGGTATAGTTCTAAAAGTAAAGGTTATCATCTGTATTATCCACAGACTAAACGCATTCTGGTTAGCCGTGATGTTGTTTTTGTGGAAGATGCTATTCAGCCATTGCTTTCATGTACTAAGGAGACATCTGTTAGCTCCAAAGACATGATACTTTGCTGCCTCTTTTTACAGGTGGACAGTCTAGTGCTGGTCCTAATAATGCAACTTCTCAGCCTTGATCTTTAACTTCTATAGCTAGTTAAGATCCAAACCATAAGACAGTTAAGAGTAATGAGCACCAACTCATTTCTTTGCACGTTTAGGTGGTTTAGAAATTATTCTAGAAGTTCTAATAGTCTCCTTTATTTTTTCCTTGGAGACTTGAGATTAAGGAATATCATGTCATTAAACTACGTCATTGAGACATCCTTTTTGATGGTCAGAAATAGGATGTGTCTTGCAATGATTTTGGGTCCACCATATCTAGCTAGACTCTAAAAGTTGATTCATTGGTAAGCCTAAGGGATCTCAAGAAATAAAATAAAATTTGCCTCTCATTCGTAAATAGGGCCCACCCTTCATTTTTTATAAGACCAAGAAAACAAGGGGAGATGAATTTTTCATTACACATCCAAGTGAAATTAGGGGGCAATTCTCCTCATCGTCATTCAAATTAGAACATTCAAAGAACCTTTCTCAAGCAAAAAAAGGCTAAATATATCCTCTAATAGCAACTCAAATAGATTATTAGGCTTCATAGTCTTCTTTTTTATAGTCTTGGGAGTGTGATTGCACTTGATGGAGGAACCGATTGGAAAAATGATTCAGGGTTTACATAAGTGGATTGATGGCTCTCAAGTTTCCTAAGGGGCATCTTTAACTAGGTTTCCTTATCTATAGAAATTATAGAACCACTTGGTAAATGATTAAATATAGGCTTTTGATTATGCAAAAATTTACTATCAAATACTTAATACTCAGTGAAGTATTTAAGTGCTTTGAAACATAAATTTTGATAAGCAGGTAAAGGCCCCATTGGGATTAGTAGCTTCACTCACCTTTTGACCAACACTCACTTCCTAAACAATTCCCAAACTTATCAAGTTAGGGATAACATTCAATAGGTAAGTCTAGAAAGTCAATCAATACTAGAATTTTGGTGGGCTTGGGGCCTCTTGGGTTGAACCCTTGAAAAAAGTTTGAAAACTGAGACATGCATGAATTTAATCAAGCATTTTCCTTGAGTTATCATGTTTAGAGAACTATTATAATCATTAAAAAAAGGAAACAAGAAATATTTACTCATAGATATTGAATGTTGTGGAAGAAAAATCCCCCTTTGCGATCCTCCTAACCAAAATGCTAAAGTATTTTTCCAATGTAATTTTCTTGATGCACATAAATTCCCCAATCAATAGAGAGTAATTGGATATCAATAGAACAATGCAGAAAGCTAAGATATGTGGAATCAAACATATGCTGCGAATCATGCATAAGCATGCAAATATTCTCATCACATGAACCAATCAAGAGAATGTCATCAACATAAAGGAAAAGCACTACAAGATCAACCCAATCTTTGCATACTTAAAGTTTGCTTTCAATTGGACTACATGTAAAATCAAGAGCAATCAAATGCTTATGTATCTTGTCATACCATGCACCTAGAGCTCGCTTAAGTCCATCCTAAGCCTTACACAAGTGGCAAACCATAAGCCCTTGACCTTTTATGACAAATCTAGGAGGTTTGTTCATGTAGATCTCTTCTTGAAAATTTCTATTTAAGAAAGTTGTTTTTATATCTAGTTTATGCACTTTCCAACCATAATATGCAACCAATGCAATCATAGAATGAATGGTAATGTCTTTGTAGCAATTAATGCTACCATCTGGCTTTCTTTAAATCTTCCAAATACACTTAGTACCAATGGCATTTTTACCTTTTGGAAATTCACATAACAATCAAGTATAATTTTTGTGAATAGAATCCAATTCCAATTGCACTATGCTAATCTGAAATCATCATATGCATTCAAAAAAGTGAGTGACTCTTCACTACATCTAGTTTCAATAAGGGATACATCCACAAACGCAAATGATGCATTGCAAGAACTTGATCTTTTTCCTCCAAGTAAAGGAGCACTCAGCATTCTATCTTGCAATGCGTTTCACAACCATTTTACCATAGATTGTTCTTCATTAATAGACATTCATTCCTCATGTCATATATTGTCAAACTGTACATCAAAAGTGGGTTGAACATCAAACTGAATTTCAACCATGCGTGGCTGCAAATTTTCAACCATGTTTGAATGGATATTTTCATCCATATTTGGCTTCATGTTTTATCCATCTTTGGCTTCATTTTTTCAGCCATATTTCTTTGTAAAGTTTGAGTATTTTTATCCATCTTTGGCTATAATAGTTTATCCATATTTGGCCAAAATGTTTTACTTCTTTGAACTTTTTCTAGATGGCATACATGGCCATAGTCAAGCACACCACTTTGAAACAAAGACATGAGTGTATCAAACACATCTTGTGAGCTAATTGTTGGTTGAAATTTACATTCAAGTAAAGAATAATATGATACCACATCTCCGATTACAATAATTTTGTTCTTCAATGGATGTTATAAATGGTAAACTTTAATCTCACTACTATATCCAATCAATATACATTTATTTGCCTTTTTCATCAAGTTTGTGATCTTGTTGTGATGGCACAAGAGTATATTCCAAATAATCAAATATGCACATATGACTAACCATTGGCTTTTGCCCATTTCAAGCTACATAAGATGTATTGAATCTCAATGCGTTTTTAGGATAAGGACTCAATACATAGTCTTCCCACATGATCCTTTCCATTTGAAACATATTGGGAAGATGCTTGCCTTTAACCATAGATTGTGCCATTTTAAGAATTTTTCTATTCTTGCATGTGGAAATACCAATTTGTTGAGGTGTATATGGAATTATACATTGGTGCGCAATGCCTCTTTACCAGACATGTATTTACTACCACGATTAATGCTAAAACTCAAAAGCTTATTTCCACAAAAACTTATAGCTTTAACTAAGAATATTTTAAAGCAATAGAATACCTTATTCTTTGCTTTCATAAGATACACCCAAGTATGGTGCATTGCATCATCAATGAAAATAAAAAAGTATACATGTTTTCCAAAAGATGGAGTCTTGACTCGACCACATACACCATTATGAAGAAGTTGCAGTTTTTGTGTAGCATCTGTAGCACCATCTTTGGTAAAGGGAGCACAATGCATCTTTGTTCGAAGAGACTTTTATTAACCAATTTTTTAAATATATGAATAGAATAATGTGTATCTTTGGTTGACATTTTGGTCATTTTCCCTTTTAAAATGGGAATTTTCCTTTCTTAAGAGGAAGTCCCTAGTTAAGTCACTTGAGATCCCTATAAGATTGGGGAAAGTATCAAATATGGTTCTTGTTAGAGACCCAATAGCATGAACAACTCTAGAAATTAGATGTGGCCATGACCATATAGAATCAAATAGTGTGATCAACAATAAAAGAAGAGCTCATGTTGGAGCCCAATTATGAGGAAGACAATGGAAATCCATGCGAAATGTACCTCTTATTGATGAGTGAAGCATTGCTAGGATTATTGAGAGTGCTAATTCTTGGACTATGAAGGCTAGTGAAAGCATACAAAAAAAAAATCAAGGAATGGATTTTGGAGAACAATGAAAGGCTAAGGATTACCAAATTCAAATATCAAAGTTGAGGCCTTTGAGAGCATCCAAAAGTGAAGCCTGATTTGCATATATTTTTATCATATGCCTCTACTTTGCATTAGATGTTTTGCACTAAATATGCTCAAAGATTATGGATCTATTTATAAACTTAGTTTATTGTAGGATCATGTGCACATCTAAAATGGTGTCCCTTATGTTTGTGAGAAGTATGACTCTTTTTGGTAGTGAAGGTGAATGTGGTGAAAAATGTTCATGATTGAAGTCCAATCAAAGAGAGAAAGGCTCTAATCATACATGAAACAAAACCAAGGAGAGGTAAGTGAAATGAAGATCAAGGCATCTTTTGGAAGGAAGAAAAGAAGCAAATGGAGACACTTAATTATGCATTTTGAAGAAGCACTAGAGATGGTGTGTGGTCTCAATGTGGACTATTGAAGTATTTTGATGGCAATGCACCATGCTAAACTCTCCTTTTTGAGAGCTCCATGATGATATCCTTAGAGTAGAAAAACCAAGCTCTAGGAACCACAGATAGTAGCCCACATAGAGGCTATAGGATACACACAAAAACACAGTATAGAGGGAGCATGAAGATAGATTTTATAGATGTTACAAATGTGGTCAAACTTATAGTTTGTGCCTGACTAGGAAACTATATGTTTTATTAAGGAACATATACAAAAGTGTCTGACAACCATTTGGCCTTCCACATGGACAATAACCATAAAAATCTCCCACTAAAGGCTAATATGGACAAAATGACTATGGGAGAAAAATAAAGAATGATAAAGAATACCTGAGTGTAAGTATACAAAATATACCTCCCATCTGATGGGCATGTTATAGAATATACAAGTAACTGTGTAATATCATGAATCAAGTAACCCCCATCAAGTGACAACAATGTTGAAAGCTATCCTCTGGTAGAGCTTTAGTCAAACCATCTATAGCATTATCTCAAGTATGAACCTTATCAAGAATAATGGTGCTCAGTGGCTAAGTAGTCTCTAATGAAGTGATACCTCGCCTCAATGTGCTTGGTCTTTGCATGATAAACAAGATTCTTAGCCAATGCAATGGCACTCTGACTATCACTTAGTAAATGAGGTACATGCTGAGATAGAACCATATCATAAGCAAGACTGAAAAGCCACAATGCTTCCTTACATGCCTCATTTGCTGCAACATACTCTGCTTCTGTACTGGAAACAACTCTACATTATTGAGGATGAGATTTCCAAGAGATAGCACCTCCAGCAAAATGAAAAATTTACCTTGATGTAGACTTACAATTTTCTACACAAGGAGCATAATCAAAATCTATGTAACAAATAATGGATGCTTTCCCTCTACCTAAGCATAGAAACTTGTTCTTAGTGCCACTCAGATATCTCAAAATCATCTTGACTGCTTCCCAATGCTTCTTCCTAGGATTAGACATATCTTCTCACAACTCCCACTACAAATGCAACGTCTAGTCTCATAGCTACCATAGCATACATGAGACTACCAACAATAGACTCATTAGGAATTTTGGTCAAGATTTCCTTTTCCTCATCTGATTTGGGGCAATATCCTTGCTCAATTTCACATATGTGGGTAAAGTTGTACTCAATGTCCTTCTACCCTACATATTGAACCTGTGAAGTACTTTGGATATGTACTCGCTTTTGAGACACGTATATGCATCTTTTACTCCTATGACGAGTAATGCACATGCCAAGAATATGTTTGACATCTCCCAAATCCTTCATATCAAATGTCGCACTCAAATTCTTTTTTGAGAATCGACAAGTCATAAGAGGACTTCTCAACAATGAGCATATCATCGACATAAAGTATCAAGCATATCAAGCTACCATCTGAGCATCTTTCTGTGTAGAGAAAATGAACCTTATTGCTTCTTGAATAGCGTTGATACTTCATAAAAGCATCATGGTACCATTGTCTAGGGGATTGTTAAGTCCATATAAGCTCTTCTTCAGCTTACAAACTAGACTTTCTTTACTAGGAACTACATAACCTTTTGGTTGCTCCATATAGATCTCATCGGTAGGATCTTCATGCAAGAAAGTAGGTTTGATATCCATTTGGACTAGCTCTAAGTCCTCCATTGCGACGAATAAAAGCAACATTCAAAGGGTACTCATCTTGACCATTGTACAAAAGATTTCCTAAAACTCAACACCATGATGTTTCTTAAAACCCTTCGCAACAAGTCATGCTTTATACTTTGGAGAGGCAATATCTTATGTGAATTCTAGCTTATATACCCATTTACATGGTAAAGCTTTCCCACCCTTTGGCAAAAGGTACTAAATCCCAAGTACCATTCTTATGAATAGAATCCATCTCACTCTTCATGGAATGCTCCCACTTGACATGATCCTTTGTCTGCATGGTCTGTTTGTAGCAAGAAGGCTCATCAGGATCTGTTAGCATAAAAAACTTAGAACTTGGAACAGATCTATCAGGTGGATGTGAGACACATGTAGAGCATCTCAATGGTTGTTGAACAAGGACATTTGCAGACTAATATGATTGGACATTCTCTTGAACATCCCTATGTGCACCATTTTTATGCATGCTAACTAGAGAACTAGTATCCTCAAACACCACTATTCTTAATTCAGCCTCCTTAATGGGTTTTATGCATCTTAGAATCTTTGAAAATGATATCACTACTTGTGATCACTGACCATGCTTTAGGATCCCATAAGCAATATCCGAATTGGTCTTCTTGCCCATATCCAAGAAAAATGTATTCTTTGACTTATGGTCTAGCTTTTGTCTAAGGTTCTTGGATATATGAATATATGCTTCACTAAAAACTTGAAGATGATCATAATATGATGGCTTCCCTATCCATAAATCTTCTGCCACTTTCAAACCTTTTGTAGTACTACGTGCAAGTTTAATCACATGAAATGTAGTTAATATTGCTTTTGGCCAAAAGACTTGTGAAAGGTTTGCATGATGTAGCATAGAAACTAATCTATCTTGAATAGTTCTATTCATCTTTTAAGTTGCACCATTTTGTATTGGGGTATAAGGATTTGTAAACTCTATAAAAGTTCCTCTACATTGACAAAAAAGGCTGAATTCACGTGAGGTATAATCACCCCTATTATCTGAATGTAAAGCCTTAAGCTTAGTTCCTTTTTCAGTCTCAATTGAAGCAAGCCATTTTCTGAAAGTAGGGAATACCACATCCTTTTCTTTGATAGGATATGCCTAGACTTTTCTAGTAGCATCATCTATGAAAGTGACAAAGTAAAGAGAACTACCTAATGACCTTGTGGGCATAGGACCACACACATCTATATGAATAAGATCTAAAGGCTGAATTAAAGAGAATGTGCATCTTGTGCACATTCGTAGTTTGCTTTCCATATTGAGACTGCTCACAAAATGAGAAACCAGAGAAAGATGACATAGATAAAAATCCAAAACGAGAAAGATTTTTAATTCCACTATGATATATATGGTCCAAATGGCCATGCCAATTACAAGTGATAGGTTGTTTAGTAATAGCTAGCAAGTGTTCTTTCTATGATACAAATAAAGGATAAAGTGAGCCAACTTTGCTTCATTTTGCATAAATCATATTTCCCTTTCATTGATGGAGAGTTTTAATCTCCAAAAGAACAAGTTATACTTGATGTTAGAGCACCTCTATATCAAGAACAACTCAAAACCTCAACCAATTTTGGAAGACCAATACCAAATTACCAAACTTTGAACTAAATGTGAAGAAACTAATTATTCGGAAAATTCTCTTGCACTTAATTCACTCATTGACTAATCAAATGTGTAAAGTTTTCAATAAAAATTTACACAAGGTATCTCCTAAAGTTTTTGCACCTTTCCCAAGCTAAATCTCTCCAAAAACATCAGTAAATCTTGAGATATGCTTCAAACAATGTACCTATGTCTGAAATTGCTCTTTTGTGTAGTGGACTTTGACACGTGCAACTTCTAATGCATGGTTCTCCCAAACTAGATGTTGTTTATTCAAATGCTTTTAGCCACAAGTAGCTTTCCTTTCAACTTAAATAATGAGTGCTTACTTGCTCAAAACTTTACACTATGAAGGGAGATCTGATCAAAACATTGACCACTTGGATTACGCATGTTCCTGTCTTCACTTCTTAACATTTACACATGTAAATGTTCCTACTTAAAATTATCTCAGCCTGATTACAATTAAACTCTCAAAACTTTTACAGAGGTCACTCAACTATAGAATTCGGCTTGTATTAAAGCATCAATAGGATAAACACAGAAGGAGCACTGAGCAAAAGATCAAGGTGTAGCTTTCTTCTATTCCTGAAAAAAAAATTACATCTGAGTGATACATCAAGTTCTTCTCACTTTCTAAAGTCCCTAATGACATCTAAAACGTATCACTCATCATCCTTCATGATGTCCCAACTTTCTACTTGTATATATATAGTCATATATGTACAAACTTGTAACCATTACAAAGGTATAAGTGAACTAATTACAAGTTTAATGTACATGTATATACAATTCTTCATCTTTTGATCATATACTCATCTTCAAGCCTCATACGTTGACTTTTGCTTTATTATTTGACTTCAATACTTGTCCAAATCACCAATTTTTTATTGTACTGCACCAATAGCTCCCCCTCAATCATCAATTGTGATTTTCTCCATCTTCTTTCTACATGCCATGTCTTTGAACCTCTGCAACTTAGATCCATCCAAGCTTTTGGTTAACATATCTGCAATTTGATCTTTTGTAGAAGTATGTATGACTTCAATTTCTTTATCAATCATCTTATCTCTCAAGAAATGATATTGGATCTCAATATGTTTAGTCCTGGCATGAAAAACAGGGTTAGCAACTAGATACAATGAACTCATATTATCTCCATGAATAGTGGGTGTAATCTGAATGATGTCAAAACTCTTCATGAGAGTTTTCACCCATATAACCTCCTTTGCAGCTTTAACCATGCCTTTATACTCTGCTTTTGTAGATGATAAAGCAACTGTATGTTGCTTCTTAGAACACCAAGAGATTAACTTATCTCCCACATAACATAGATACCCATAGGTTTATCTCCTATCATCAGGATTACCTGCCCAATCTGTATCACTATATATCTTTATGTTTGTATCTGATGTGAATCCATAATACAAACCTTCTTTGAGTGTACCCTTAATGTATATTAGCACCCTTTCTCCTGCAATCCAATGTTCTTTCCTAGGACAATGCATGAATTGAGATAACACTGCAACTGCATATGACAAAGCAGGCCCAGTTAATGTAGCGTTCATGTCCTTGAATTCTTCTCCTCCATATCTACTCAACTTATGATTCACCTCCATTGGAATAGGTGCTACCAATCTTCCATTTTAAACTTGATTAGCAAGTTCTTCAAATGCCTTTCTTGAGTCACATATACTCCATGCTAAGTATATGAAATCTCCCTGCCTAAGAAATATGACAAGTCTCCCAAGTCACTAATCTTGACTATTTCTCCATTTTCTTTGTAAGACTTTGTATGCCCTTCTCATCTGTACCTGTAAGAACTATGTCATCAACATATATGCACATGTAAATGAGCCCATCATCACTTACTTTAACAAGCAAGCTACTATCTGCTTTAGACACTTGAAAACCAAGCTCCCTTAAGAACTTCACAAGTCTATAATTCCATGCCCTTGGGGCCTGCTTCAAACCATACAAAGCTCTCTTGAGCTTACATACATACTCTGGATACCTTTTATCCTTGAAACCTTCTGGTTGCTCCATGAAAACATCATCTGAAATATAACCATTTAGAAAAGCATTCTTAACATCTAATTGACATAACTTCCAACCTTTACATGCATCAATAGCTATGAGAGTCCTTATAGTTGTCATCTTTGCTACATGACTATAAGTCTCATCATAATCTATACCATATGAATGAGCATACCCTTTCACAACAAGTCTAGCTTTATATCTAGAGACACTTCCATCTGCATACCTCTTTGTCTTGTAGACCCATTTGCATCCAATGAACTTCTGATTATTTGGTTTAGGAACCAAATCCCATGTCTCATTCTCCATCAATGCATCATACTCATCCTGCATAGCTTTCTCCCAATTTTCATTACCTTTTTCCTCTTCATATGTAGAAGGGTCTTCCTCTGCTTTCACCATATAAGCATACTATTTAGTGGTCAAAAATGAAGTGTCATAGCTATACCTTGTAGGTTGTCATTTGTGCCTTGATGATCTTCTGAGTTCTCCACTTCTTGAAGTTTATAGCTCATCACATTCTGGATCATACCTTGGCATTTCTTCAACTTCAACTAGTGCTTCATTGTTCTCTTGTTCATCAAATATTTGAACCTTTGATTTGCCTTTCTTCTGGTTCAATGTTTCTTCATCACCTGCATTAATATTTATTGTACATGCATACCAAGTACCTGTAAGAAAATAAAAGCACAGCGGAATAGACCTGTAGACAGAGTTGAGAGAAAAACACAGACAAAGATAGACGCAGACTGAGAGATAGAGAACTCAAATTCTCAGATTGCCAAGCATAAAGCAGTTACAATGATGGTGTTGTCCACTCGTGCACTCCCACTATGGAGCTTAGATGGCGATCTAGACAGGCTCTAGATGAAGGGCTTACTAGTGTGCAATGCTATGTAAAGCGCAACCTGGGCCGTGCTTATATAGCTTTTACAAGGCAGTTCGGTATAGATAAATGTAGTCGAGAGATACAAAATAGTCGGTAAAATATATGATCCGACATT
This sequence comes from Ceratopteris richardii, assembly GCA_020310875.1. Lineage (NCBI taxonomy): Eukaryota > Viridiplantae > Streptophyta > Polypodiopsida > Polypodiales > Pteridaceae > Ceratopteris > Ceratopteris richardii. The sequence continues at coordinate 172,563,148 of CM035411.1, read as the reverse complement.
ATCTCCACGACCAGAAGTCCTACGGTCTCGGCCCTACGGGCTACGGGGATAGGCCCCTCGGACCCCGCAGAAGGGGGCAAGCCCCCCTCTGCACTCCCCCAATTAAGGTTCTATGGGGAAACCGCACGACGCCACAAGGCCTTTATTTTCACCTTAAATGGCAACCTAGTGGCCTGGAAGCTTATGCCCTACCTAACCTAACGGCTAGGCTCACAAAGATCATCTACAACCATGAATGGTCACACATAGACCTCATCTAACTTGGAAGTTAGGGTTCCACAAATGTCCGGGCTCTCATAATGGCTTCTCCTCATAATCGGGGCCTTACAAATTAGAGCACCATGGATCATTTGTGGTCACATGAGGGTGGAATAATGAGCATATCTAACACCCACCTCAATGTCCACCCTATGGTGAACTACCTCCTCGGTCCAATCCCAAGCTTTGGAAAGTGTCGAAGAAGTTGCTTTCTCCCAAGAGCCTCGGTGAAGATGTCTGCTCCATTTTCTTCAGTAGGACAGTAGCTTATCTCCACGACCCCGTCCTCAATCAACTCATGCACATAGTGATACTGAATTTCTATGTGCTTGGTACGTGCATGCAAAACAGGATTTTTGGCGATGGCCATGCAACTTTGGTTGTCACACTTATGTGCCATGGGATCCTCCTCAACCATACTGCTTCACATGCTGCAATACATGTAGCTTTGTACTCAGCTTCAGTAGAAGATAATGCTACAGTCGGTTGCTTCTTACTAATCCAAGAGAAAATCCCTTAGCCTAAAGAAAAGCAATATCCAAAAACTGATTTTCTGGTATCAATATCTCCTGCCCAATCTGAGTCACAATATCCGACCAGAGATGATCCTTCTTCATAAAGAATACCATAATCAGTAGTTCCTTTCACATACCTGAGTATCCGCATGCTTGCCTTCCAATGAGTTTGGCAAGGCTTATTAGAGAACCTGCTTACTACTCCAACAACATAAGAGATGTCTGGTCTGCTATTGCACAAGTAGATGAGACTTCCAACTAATTTCCTGTAGCTTCCAATATCCACTGGAGGTGAAGTATCTTCAATAGATAATTTTGTGTTGACCTCCATAGGTGTAGAAATTTCCTTGCAATCCTCCATGTCAAATGCCTTCAATACCTGCCTTGCATACTTTTGTTGAGAGATTAAAATCTTCCCTGCTTCCTGCCAAAATTCAAGACGTAAGCAATAATGCATTAAGCCCAAGTCTTTCATTTCAAATTCTCAACTCAGGGAATCTTTTGTTTGTTGAAGAAGAGCGTCATCATTTCTTGTAATCACAAGGTCATCTACATAGAGTACAAGCACAATTCTCTTCCCCCTTTCTTTAGAACATACAAGCTAGCATCACAAGCACATCTTTTGAACCCTAAATCCAAGAGATACTTATCTATCCGCTGGTAACATGCTCTAGGGACTTGTTTTAGCCCATATAATGCCTTCTTCAGCTTACATACCTTGTTCTCTGAATGGGGAGCCTCAAACCCTGGTGGCTGAGACACATATACCTCCTCCTTGAGGTCTCCATTCAAGAACGTTGATTTGACATCCATGTGATAGATTGGCCAATGCTTATGTGCAGCCACAACTAGTACTACTCGGATAGTAGTCATTCTTGCAGTCGGGGCAAATTATTCCGATTCACAAAAGTCAATGCCTTCAACTTGTGAGTAGCCCTATGCAACAAGTCTTGCTTTATATTTTTCTAGAGTACCATCAGCCTTGTACTTTAGCTTCCAAACCCACTTGGTGCCAATGACTTTACGCTTAGTGGGTCGATCCACTAGCTCCCAAGTTCCATTCTTCATGATATTGTTGTATTCTGTTTGCATGGAAGCCCTCCAATTTGAACATGGAGTGCCTCTTCCACATTGGTTGGTTCCTTCGCTTCTTCTTGAATGAGATCAGCCATCAAGGCTGTGTTTACAATATGGGTGCTTGCCCGTCTCTGTTCCTCTATTCTCTGTGATTGCCTCGGTCCATCTGCAACCTGTTCTAGTGACTGTGGGATGGGGTTTGCAGAATCATAGAGCTGCCTCACCCAACGTGGCAATGGCTTTTCCACTTGGGTGTCGGCAGGTTGGTTACTTTCAGACTCATCATCTGAAGATGATGCTTCATTCTCTTGTGTAGAAGGGATAGCTCTTGGGCTAGGTTCATAGTGGATTGCCCCTTGGCCTGATGATAAAGTGGAAGCTCTCTTTTCCTCCTCCACTACATGTGGCTGCTCCTCCTTAAACACCACATCACGACTCGCCATGATCTTCTTAACCTCAGGGTCATAAAGCTTATAAGCCTTCTTATCTTCACTGTGCCCTAGGAAGATACATTTGATGCTTTTTGGTTGAAGCTTCAAAATATCTGGAACATGTACATAACATTCACTTCAAAATACTTTGAAATGGGAAACAAAAGGCTTTTTACCAGTGTAGGCTTCTTGTGGAGTCTTTCCATCAAGTGCCTTGGTGTAGCTTCGATTCAAGATGTAGACAGTAGCGTTGACAGCCTCTACCCAAAATTGATTATGCAAACCCTTTCCTTTCAACATGCACCTTGCCATCTCCATGATGGTTTGATTTCAACGTTCTGCAACACCGTTCTGTTGAGGACTATGTACCACTGTGAGTTGATGCTTGATTCCCTTACTCTTGCAGAAATCTTCAAACTCTGTTGATGTGAACTCGCCACCTCCGTCTGTCCTGAATTTCTTTATCTTCTTCCCTGTTTCAGTTTCAACAAGCTGAAGCCATTCTTTAAACTTACCAAAAGCTTGAGCCTTATCGCGAAGGAAGTACACCCACATCTTCCTGCTATAGTCATTGACAAGTAACATGAAGTAGGAAGATCCACCCAAGGCTTGTGTAGGCATTTTTTCGCACAAAGTCAGCATGCACCAACTCTAGAGGATAGCTTGCCCTGTTCTTGCTTTCTTGTGGAAACGCTTTCCTCTGTTGCTTGCCCATCATGCAAGCTTCACATGGTTCCTTCATTTCTGCAATCGATCGTAGGTGTGCAACCATACCTCTACGATGCATCTCCTTCAGTACAGGGTATCCAATGTGGCCGAATCTCTCATGCCATAGTTTACTTGTGCCCACATTTGTAGTGGTTGTAAGAGCACACAACTCATACAGGTTGTTCCTCCTTATGCGAGTCCCAACAATGTTGTTGTTATCGTCCATAATCTTAGCTCTTGTCTTACTGAAAGATACTTGATGACCTTGATCAGTTATAGAAGCTATTGAAAGTAGATTTCGTTTTATTTGTGGAACATACAACACATTTGAAAGCTCTCTAATATCACCATTAGAGTTAATGAAAGAAAATGTACCTTCACCCTCTGTAGGACATCTTGCATTGTTCCCACTGTGATGGGTTCCTTTAGAGGCTGTAAGGAATTGTAAAGGTCTTTTCTACTCATTATGTGATGAGATGCACCACTGTCCAACACCCATGAGTCATCTATTCCTGAATCTTCAGCCGAGGAGCACACCTCCTCTATCATAACAAATAACTCAAGCTCTATTTTTGTTGTGTTGGCAGACTCCTTGCCCTTGCCACCTTTTGAAGAACCACTCTTCTCTTCTGCCTTCTTGATGCGATAGTCTTGGATTCTGTGTCCTTTCTTCTTGCAGTGGAAACACTCTCCCTTGAACTTCTTTTTGTCGTTGTTCTTTTTGTCTCCATCTTTTGAAGAATCTGCTTTGCCTCCTTTGGCATTTGCTGTGAATGCAGCATCTCCTTTGCTATCAACACTCCTTGCCTTGAGCCGCAGCTCCTCCTCCATGAGTAAGGCACTAAATTCTTCAAAAGTTAGTGGTTGAGGTCTGATTTGAGTGTTAAGAGCAGTTACCAGACCATCAAACTTAGGTGGACAGATTCGAAGACAACGATGAGCTAGCTCCTCACTTGACTTTTGAACACCTGCTCCCGCCATTTGATCTCGTAGATTCTTTATGCGAGTGATAAACACCTCTGTAGTCTCCCCATCAGCAAATCGTTCTACTGCAAGCTGATTCTCCAAGTTCTGAATCCGTGTCTGATTATGAGTTTCATATTGATGTCTCAATATGTTCCATGCTTCACATGCCTTCATAGTATGTTGAATGAGAGTCAGAACACTATCAGAAGTACTTGTAACTAGAGCACAAAGCGCATCTATATTTCTACGTTTCCAAGCATGTAGAAGATCAGCATCAGGAGGAATCATTCGACTAGGATTATTTGGATTGGTTCTTTCTTGGGGCTCATGATCAGTCCCAAGAACAGTCTCCAAAAGCTCATACGAATCAAGAATAGAAGTGATTTTGAACTTCCACAGGGTCTAGTTTGTACCATCAAGTTTATCTTCTGTGAAGGCTGGTGGTCGTATCCGTAACGTTGGGATGACCGGCATCATTCATGCTCCTGCTTGTGTGCCCCCTACTCCTGTTGATGAACCACCTTGGCCCCCAGTCGTAGATGATGATGCATCGCTTGACATCTTCTCTTGTTTGTTGTTCAGACCTCTACAACCTCTGTGTTTCTGCTTGTGCACCACTCAGAGCCTCCTGAGCTCTGATACCATGTAAGAAAATAATAGCACAGCGGAATAGACCTGTAGAAAGAGTTGAAAGAAAAACACAGACAAAGATAGATGCAGACTAAGAGATAGAGAACTCAAATTCTCACACTGCCAAGCATAAAGTAGTTACAATGATGGTGCTTTCCACCCGTGCACTCCCACTGTGGAGCTTAGATGGCGATCTAGACAGGCTCTAGATGAAGGGCTTACTAGTGCGCAATGTTGTGTAAAGCTCAACCTGGGCCGTGCTTATATAGCATTTACAAGGCGGTTTGGTATAGATAAACGTAGTCGGGAGATACAAAATAGTCGGTAAAATATATGATCCGACAATATCTCCACGACCAGAAGTCCTACCATGTCGGCCCTACGGGCTGGGGGGATAGGCCCCCTGGACCCCGCAGAAGGGGGCAAGCCCCCCTTTGCACTCCCCCCATTAAGGTTCTATGGGGAAATCGTGCGATGCCACAGGGCCTTTATTTTCACCTTAAATGGCAACCCAATGGCCTGGAGGTTTATGCCCTACCTAACCTAATGGCTAGGCTCACAAAGATCATCTACAACCATCAATGGTCACACATAGACCTCATCTAACTTGGAAGTTAGGGTTCCACAAATGTTCGGGCTCTCATAATGGCTTCTCCTCATAATGGGGGCCTTACAACTTAGAGCAACATGGATCATTTGTGGTCACATGTGGGTGGAGTATTGAGCATATCTAACAGTACCTTGCTCATCAAATGTAACATCCTTTGACACAAGGAATTGCTTTGTGGATGGACTCCAAAATCTATAACCCATCTGCTTATCATCATAACCAATGAACACATACTTCTCAGCTTTAGGTTCCAATTTATGCCTCAATTGAGATGGTACATATGCATAAGCCAAACATCCAAACACTTTGCAATGATCTAAGGTAGGTATCTTACCCCACCATGCTTCATATGGTGTCATACCCTACAAAGATTTACATGGTAACCTATTAACCAAGTATGTGGTTGTATTTACAGCCTCAACCCATAATTAGGACAATTTTTCTCCTTCATCATTGACCTTGCAAACTCAACAAGAGTTCTATTTCTCCTTTCTGCTACACCATTTTGTTGAGGAGAGTACGTGCAAGTGACTTCCCTTTTTATAGGTGCATTCCACAAATAATCACTGAACTCATTAGAGAAATACTCTCCCCCTCCATCTGACCTTAGTCTCTTGATTTTTTATCTTGAAACTCTTTCTGCATACACATGGTAATGTTTAAATGTATTAAACACCTATGATTTATCTTTGATCACATATGTGGTGATCCACCTGGTAGCATCATCAACATAAATCAAATAATATCTTGAACCATTAATGCTAAAGTCCTTCGATGGTCCCCACACATCTGTATGTACCAATTCAAGCTTCTGTGAATACATGAAACCATGCTTATTATATGATTGCTTATGAGCCTTACCTAACTGACATGCTTCACATCTGTATGTCATGTGTTGACCTGCAACATTAGGTAATCCAAGCACTGAACCATTATTGGCCATATCCTTAATACCTCTTTCATTGAAATGTCCAAGTCTTTTATGCCAAAGATCTAACTCACAGATCTTATGTCCTCCATAAGTGAACAAGGCATGACCAACATTGCCTTGAATCTTCAAGTGAATAGCCTTCCTTCTTTCTTTCCTGAAACAATTTGCTTATACCCATTGCTAGGGTCTTCCACAAACACTCCATCATTAGTAAACCTTACTTCATAAACTTTTTCTACAATTTTCCCTACACTTATCAGATTCTTTGGGATTGTAAGAACATACAGAAGCTTACTCAGAAGAGTGCTTCCATCCTTATCCTTCACTGGTCCAATGGACTTCTCATTGTGCTTTGTGTTATCACCTATTTGAACCACATGATTACTTAATTTATTCTCCAACTAAGTCATCAAAGCTATATTGCCACTCAAGTGATTGCTACACCTTGAGTCAATGTAGAAGACTCTTTGATCTTCACTTTGTCTTTAACAAGTTGCATTCATAATTAAGGTTGAATCCTCCTTTTGATCTGAAGCATATTCTAGTAGGTATTATTGTAAGATTGACTTTGAAAGATTCTACTTGCATTTCTTCCAAATTAGCCTCTACTTCTGAAATTACCTCTTTGATTTCTATTATCTCTTCCTCTTGAATTAAATTTTTTATTATATCCTCCACCATTTTGATTATTATGCCAACATTCATGAGCTAAATGATTAGTCTTACCAAAAATCTAGCAAGCTTTGACACCATCTTTATTACTTCTGCCTCTTCCTCTTCCTTTGCCACCTCCTCTTCCTCTTAGGAAGTTAGCTTGGCTAGTAGTACCTTCGTCTTTATTCAATTGTTGCTTGCCTTTGTTAATCTTCTTCTTGTCCTTTGAATACATTGTTTGACCTGTACTCTTGTCAATATCACCTTTGACATCCTGCTCAAAGGTTAGCATGTGTCCTAGCAATTGATTCAAATCAGGAGTGAAATGATCTAGTGACAATTCACTGGATAGAATGAAAGGCTTCCACTTCTCATCTCCTTTCAAACTTATGAGAATTTATCTTACCAATTTTTCCTCTTTCATCAACTGCTCCTAATGCATCTGAAATGTTCTTCATCCTTGCTACATAATTAGAAATAGATTGAGAAGCTTTCTTTTTTAATGTGGTGAACTTTGCCCATAAAGATGCCTTCCTTGACTTTGTAGTGTTTTGGAAATGCTCCTCCAAAGCATTCCATATGTCACTTGCACTTTCAAGCCCTCTTATATGAGGTAGCAAGTAATCATTTACTCCCATGTAGATAATGCTCCTTGCTTGAGCATCCTTATTCATCCATGTCTTCAAATCTGAGAGCTCCTCCCTAGTTGGAACACCAGGATCCTTAAATTCTGGTTTTTCTTCTTCACCTTTGATGTATCCTATCAATTCTTTGCTCATAAGATGAGCTTCTATGCTCATTGACCAACGAGGATAGTTTTCTCTATCCAATTTCTCTATTTGAAGAGAATCTCCCATCTTTTCTTTACTTGTGCAATAAATTCTTCATAATTTGTGAATAATGAATGTACCTTTACGTCGAATGTAGTTTCTTTTGATCTTCTTGATAGCTTCAGGCCTCCTTCTCTAGCTTTCACTTCATACTTTCACCTTTTGAATCTTCAAAGATTGATTTCTGTATAACTGCAACAGTCGGGGCCCTCCTTTCTTCAATTTTGATGACCCCTGCTCTGATACCATTTATGGAGAGTGTTAGTGTCCAAAAGAACATGCTATCCTTGATGTTACAGAACCTCTATATCAAGAACAACTCAAAACCTCAACCAATTTTGGAAGACCAATACCAAATTACCAAACTTTGAACTAGCAGTGAAGAAACTAATTATTTAGAAAAGTATGGTGCACTTAATTCACTCATTGACTAATCAAATATGTAAAGTTTTCAATAAAATTTTATATAACTTGGTATCTACTAACATTTTAGCACCTTTTCCAAGTTAAATCTCTCCAAATGATTCAGTAAATCTTGAGATTTTCTTCAAACAATGTACCTATGTCTGAAACTATTCTTCTGTGCAATCGACTTTGACACCTCCAACTTCTAATGCATGGTTCTCCCAAACTAGACCCCTTTTATTCAAATGCTTTTAGTCACAATTAGCTTATCTTTCAACTTAAAGAATTAGTGCTTACTTGCTCAAAACTTTACAATGTGGAGGGAGATCTCCAAACATTGACCACCGGGATTGTGCCTGTTCCTGTCTTCACTTCTTAACATTTACACATGTAAATGTTCCTACTTAAAATTCTCTCATCTTGATTAAAATTAAACTCTCAAAACTTGTACAAAGGTCATTCAACTATAGAATTAGACTCGTACAAAAGCATTCCTCAATAGGATAACCACAAAAGGAGCACTGAGCAAAAGATCGAGCTGCAACTTTCTTCTATTCTGAAAAAAAAAATACATCTAAGTGATACATCAAGTTCTTCTCACTTTCTAAAGTCTCTAATGACATCTAAAACTTATCACTCATCATCCCTCATTATGTCCCAACTTTCTACTTGTATATATATAGTCATATATGTACAAACGCGTAACCATTACAAAGGTATAAGTGAACTAATTACAAGTTTAATGTACATGTATATACAATTCCTCATCTTCTGATCATGTACTCATCTTCAAGCCTCATATGTTGATCTTTGCTTTATTATTGGACTTAAATACTTGTCCAAATCACCAATTGTTGATTGTCTCGACCAACATTCATATGTGAAAGGATCGAGCATAGAGAACCACCTTGTAACCAAGGTCATTAAGTTGACCAATTGACATCAAACTATGTGATAATTGAGGTACATGGCATACATTATGCATAGTAAATTTTGAACCATCAATGAAGTGCACAACCACACCTCCAATGCCAACAATGTCACACTGATAAGAGTCACCAAGTCTCATAGTACCAAGAGACTTTGTTGCATAAGTAGAGAACCATTCTCTATGTAGTGTGACATGGAAAAAAGCACCACAATCTAGCAGCCATGTGTGGGAAAGAGAATCAACTAGAAGAGCCTCAATAGGCACAATACTATCAAATTTCAACACATTCACATCATCAAAAATAGCATTAATTTCTTCAATCTTCATGATTGAAGTAGATGGTGTAGGTAATTGTTTAACATGCCCATCAACATTCTGCCCTTTACCTTTAGAATTCTTTAATGCATAGCAATATTTCTTCATGCGTTCTTTCTTATGACAATAATGGCATTCGATATCCCTCTTCCTTGATTTACTTTACTTTTATTCCGTTGACCATTTTTTTCCTTGTTCTTGCTCTTGCCATGTTGCTAATTCTTAAGAATCACGAACATTATATGCATCTCCACTCTGAGTGCCAACCATAGATTTTTTACAAGTCACATCACTCAAGAGTGCTCCACATATGTCAACATAGACTAGTTTACCACGGGGTGCACTATTGCTAATAGCTATTCAAAATGTATCCCATGATGATGGCAAGGTGCATAACTGCTGATATATTTAGGTAGTGATGTGTGTGAATACACTAGGACCACCAGGGCACTTTTTTCCCTCTTTAGAAGGTTTTTTCCCTCGGCTTGTATATATGCCTATTGCCCTAATAGGCTACTTATCTTTGTACATTCTCTAGTAATACATTCAGTATTGTGTGGTGTGCTCCAAGCTTCTTCTTCTTCCTTGTATTGCTTGCATGCTTCCACAAACGTCTAACTCCAACAATTGGAATCAGAGCAGGTCGTCGCTTCATCTAGGGCACCATCGACACTCCTCTGTTTGCAGTCTCAAAATCACAGGAATTTTGGTGAGCATACTCGGCGTGTTTTTTAGATCAAAACTGCTTCACTTTGTGGTGTCGAAATCCTGATCTAAGCTCGTTTCGGCCTTTGAACGCACTATCGTAGTGGTTGTGTAGGCTATTTCATCTTTTTGTGCCAAAGCTATATACCAGCTTCTGTTCGCTAGTATAAGCATCTCGAAGTCTGCTACAAGTCTAGCGGAATTCGTCTCAGTAGTTATGTTCAACTTTTTGAGATACAATCAATTTTCTGCATCAAGGTATTTTAGTCACCGGCCATGGCTGAAAGCACTGATGTATTCCGTATGTTGGTTGTTCAGGATAAGTTGGATGGTACCAACTACCCATTATGGGCTTAAATGATGTGACATGTTTTGGTTGCAAAAGGATTGTGGAACATTGTGTAGGGTGTCCAAAAACGTCCTATCACACCTGCAACTGCTACAACTGCAGGTACTAAAGCTAATGCAGAAGGTGTCGAAGATGGTGATATTCTGCATATTCGTGTTCGTGCTGCAGTTTCTGTTGCACCTACTCTAGAGCAGATTTGTTGGGATGGCAGAGATGCCCACGCACATGCATTGATAGCTTTGTCTGTCAAACATGCCATTATTCCTCACATTTGCTCTTGCAGAATAGGTAAGGATGCTTGGGATACACTTACCACATTGTACCAAGCTAGGAATGAGGCTCGTGTTGCTTACCTCCAAAAACAATTGGAGAGTGAGCACATGAATGAAGGTGATTCTATGGAGAGTTTCCTAACAAAGATCAAAGACTTGAAGGAACAGTTGATTTCTGCTGATGAGGTTATACCAGATAGCTCACTTATGTACACCGTTTTGAATGGTCTTCCTGATTCATATCAGAGTTTTGCTTCTACCCTTTGCTTGATGATGAAAGGCAATCCAAATGCCTTATCATTTGAGGAGTTAGTCTATGTTCTGTTGCAAGAAGATCAATCCAAGCCGAACAGGTCCATTATGCGAGTTGCAGATCAAACTTTCCTGGCTAGTCAAAAGAGCAAAGGAAAATGGAGCTCTTCAACTAGTAAGCAGAAATTTGCTAATTCTGCACATTCGAAGAAGAAAGATAAAGATGAGAAGAAATCAAAAAAGCAGAAATTGTTTTGTAAGTACTGTAAAGGGAATGATCATATCATAAAGAGCTATCCAAAACTGGCTGCTAAAGAGGCAAAGAAGAAAGAGGCTGGAATGGTTATAACAGAGGCCTCTACACCAAAAACAGAGTCTGCTAATCTTGTGGACGAAGAAGAATGGGCATTTACTACTGTCTGCAGTTTTGACCCATCTTCTCATGAGTAGTGCATGTCTGCAGTAGACTCAGATGTTTGGTATTTTGACAATGGGGTGACCAAACATATTACCTCGCAGCACAGTTTCTTCTCTTCACTCGAGCCTGCCCCTACAGGGAATACTATTACATGCGCCAAGAACTCATCTTATCCTGTTATGGGAGTTGATAAGATCATTTTGACTACTGCTGATGGTAGTTCCTTCACTTTGTCAGATGCTTTATTTGTGTCAGGGATCAAGAAGAACCTGTTATCCGTTTTGTGCATTAGCCAAGATTGTCTTGGTTGTGAAATTTGTTGATGACAGGTGTACAGTTCATGATCTGTCAAATGGCGATGTGATTATTGCTTCTGGCATTTTATATCGTGGATTGTATAAGCTCATAGACTATGAAAGATCTGCAAATGATTTGGCATGTGCAATCAATGATTCTCAGGCTATGTCAGATGCAAAGCTTTGGCATGCACGCTTTGGTCATTTGAATTTTGCTAGTTTGCTACGCCTGTAAAAATCTGAAATGGTGTCCTCTTTGCCCAAACTTGAGGAACCTGGAAAACATGTTTGTGAAGGCTGTATTTTGGGCAAAATGCAGCGTTCATCCTTTCCAAAAGATGGTTGAGTTTGGGCTACTCCAAAATTGTAGCTTGTACATAGTGATGTCTGTGGTCCTATGAAGACACCTTCTTTTGGGAATTATCTTTACTTCTTGACTTTCATCGATGATTTTTCTAGGCATGCATGGGTATATCCATTAAAGGCAAAGTCTGAAGTATTAATGTGCTTCAAACAATATTTGGTTTTGGTTGAAAATCTATCAGCATGTAAAATGGGCACCCTCTGTTCTGATCGAGGGGGGGAATATATGTCTTCTTATTTTAATGCATTTCTGGTTGAACGTGGGATAAAACACCAGTGTACAGTGCCGTATACACCTCAACAGAATGGAGTTGCTGAACGAAAGAGAAGGTCACTCATGGAGATGGCGAGGTGTATGGTCAAGAGTCAGGCTTTACCACATAGTTTCTAGCTTGAGGTTGTCATGTGTGCAGCATATGTATTGAACAGGTATCCCACTAAAGCGCTGCATTCTATCACTCCATATGAGGCTTGGCATGATCGCAAGCCATCTGTTGCTCATCTGCGTGTTTTTGGTTGTTTGGCATATGCATTAGTGCATGAACAACATCGTAGAAAATTGGATGATAAAGCAGTAAAATGTAGTTTTGTTGTGTACAGCTCTAAAAGTAAAGGTTATCATCTATATCATCCACAGACTAAACACATTCTAGTTAGTCGTGATGTTGTTTTTGTGGAAGATGCTATTCAGCCATTGCTTTCATGTACTAAGGAGACATTTGTTAACTCCAAAGACATGATACTTTGCTGCCTCTTTTTACAGGTGGACAGTCTAGTGCTGGTCCTAATAATGCAACTTCTCAGCCTTTGCAAGTTTCATGTCATGATGTAGATCATTCCATTTCTGATGTAGATTTACATGATGCACTTCTTGATGAGAGACCTGATATTGAGCAGGCAAAAACTATGCCAAAATCGCTAGTGCAAACTTTGTGTGATATCAAATTAGATGCACCTCTATCATATCGTACTCGTTCAGGCTCTTATTGCCTCTTTTGTGTTAGATTGCTATGCTATGGCTGCATCTAGTCTCTGTGATGAGAATGAGCCTGTTTCATTTGACAAAGCACAAAATTCAGAAAATTGGATGGTTGTTATGCAATCTGAATATGATGCTATAATGAAGAACGGTACTTGGTCTTTATGTGACTTGCCTCCTGGAAAGAAGGTCATTGGCACTAAGTGGGATTACAAGTTGAAGCGTAAGCCTGATGGAACAGTTGACAGGTATAAGGCTAGGCTTGTTGCAAAGGGTTATGCACAAGAAAGAGGCATTGATTTTGATGAGACCTTTGCACCTACATGCCGTATGACTACTATTCGGAGCATCTGTGCACTTGCCGCTCATCATGGTTGGAATGTACATCAGTTGGACATTAAAACAGCATTTCTAAATGGTGACTTGCATGAAGAAGTGTATGTTTTTCAGCCCCTTGGCTTTGTGCAAAAAGGGCATGAAAACTAGGTGTGCAAGTTAAAGACGACATTATATGGTTTAAAGCAAGCACCACGTGCTTGGTACGAGAAGATACATGCCTATCTGATTGCACATGGTTTTGAGAATAGTCCAACTAAAAGCACCTTATATGTTAAGCGTGCTAATGACGTGCTTCTGATCGTTGTTGTCTATGTTGACGACATGCTGCTCACTGGTCCTATTGAGAAGCATATTGGTGATTCTAAGGATGATTTGCATGCCTCATTTGAGATGTCTAATTTGGGGGATTTGCATCACTATTTGGGCATTGAGTTTATGCAAGTTGATATTAGAATGGCTTTGTGTCAAACAAAATATATTGACACTTTATTACAGCGTTTTGGCCTTGAAGATTGTAAGCCTATTGCCACTCCTATGGAGACAAGTTTACAATTGATTCTTCATGATGCTAGAGATGCATTTGATGTTGTTCTCTATTAGTAGGCTATTGGATGCTTGATTTACTTATGCATTACTTGGATAGATATTAAGTTTGTTGTCTCACAGATGAGCAGGTTTATGCATTGCACAGGAGTCAAGCATTGGCACGTAGTTAAGCGCATCTTTTTCTATTTGAGTGGTAATCAGCTACTTGGGTTGTTTTATCCCAAGGGGGGATCACTACCGCCAGATTTGCATGCTTTTTTTGACTCTGATTGGGTTGGTTGCTATGACATTCATGTGTCCACTATGGCTTTTGCTTCATGCTTGGTAGCTCATGTATATCTTCGTTGAGCAAGAAGTAGCCTACTATGGCCACTTCCAATTGTGAGGCTGAGTATAGGGCAGCTTTCACAGCGATTGTTGAGTGTGTGTGGCTCAGATGCCTTATGGCTGATTTGTGTGTTGGTCAGACTTCTGCCACCACCATCTTCACTGGTAGTCAAAGCACATTTGCAGCTGCGAGGAACCCTGTGCTCCATGCTTGCACTAAGCACATTGAGGTGCATTATCACTATGTCAGGGAGAGGTTCTCTGCTTGGGAGATCAGCTTGGCATATGTGCCCATGCAAGAGAACATTGCAGACCTTTTCACGAAGGCTCTGCCTAGGGAGAAGTTTGAAGCTTTTCGCAAAGCTTTTGGCTTACTTCCTTTTGTCGAGTGATTTCCACATAGCTTGACACTTCCTTATACAAGAGTGCCAGCTCCTTGTTCACCGCATCACTCCTAGGGGGGATTTTTTGATATATTTAGGTAGCGATGTGTGTGAACACACTAGGACCACCGGGGCAGTTTTTTCCCTCTTTAGAAGGTTTTTTTCCCTTGGCTTGTATATACACCTATTGCCCTAATGGGCTACTTATCTTTGTACATTCTCTAGTAATACATTCAGTATTGTGTGTTGTGCTCCAAGCTTCTTCTTCTTCCTTGTGTTGTTTGCATGCTTCCGCAGAGATGTAACTCCAACAATAACAACAAGACTGCTTTCATTTCATTATCCATCTCCATTTTTCAAGCCTATAATTTGGAGAATATAGCATCAAACACATTGAGGTGAGGAGCAACACTATCTCTGTCCTTCATGGGAAGGTCATATAACTTTCTCACAAGATACACTTTATTTCATGCTATTTCTTTTTCATATGTATTGCATTACTAGTGTGGCTGAACAAAATAGCATCAAAGGTGAATATTCATTGTCCAAGAGGTACAAAGAGCACTCTTGTTGATGTTTCTTAGACTTCTATAAAGATAACTATGTCAAAAACTACTCCAAAATGGCTCCAAGAATCATCCCAAAAATGCTTCAAAATAGGTTTTGAAAGCAAAGAATGAAGCTTTGAGGGACCAAAACATGTTCAAGGTAATGCGAGCCTTAGTCTTTCCCCTTCTTCACACACCACAAGTGTGTAGGTTAGTGGCAAAAGATCTTGTTAGTTGAGCGACCTCCAAGGGGAACAAAATGGGATGGGTGACCTCTAGGGAAGTGTCGAGAACCTCTGTTTTCCTTGAAGGTTGAGGTCCTCCCTCGTGCGCAAACAACAACACCAATGATGACTTCAGCGACTTGGATGAGAAGGTATGCCAAGGTCTATGCCTTGGTTGCTGCCTTAGTCATAAGGCTTGGAGAAAGCCTTGGGTGGGTTGTCGGGTGCTTTCTTCACTCGCACAAGAGGAACGAACGAAGCTTTGTGTCAAAATTCTATGATAGCACTGAAGTATTTTGATGGAAACGCACCACACTAAATTCTCCTCCTTTAGAGCTCCACAATGATACCCTCAAAGTAGAAAAACTAAGCTCCAAGCACCATAGATAGTAGTCTACAAAGAGGCTACAGAATATGCAGAAAACCAAAGTATAGAGGGAGCACGAAGATAGATTTTGTAGGTGTTATAAATGCGATCGAACTTGTAGTCTATGGCTGACCATGCCACTATATGTTTTATTAGGGAACATATACAAAAGTGTTTGGTGGCCATTTGGCCTTTCACATGGACACTTACGATAACAACTATAATTCCTAATTTTTACCCTTGTATATAGTTTGATTTTCATTGGAAAATGACTAAGTATGTCTTCACAAGAGTAAGCAAGGATGTTCAAAACATGTTTTGGGTGGTGTCCACTTGCACCATCCACTTCTCTATCCTCTTTATTGAGCTTATGATTTTCCAATTATCTTATTTTATTAATGTCTTGTCTTAACCAAAGTGTCATCCATTCACATAAAAATTCAATATTTTTGCACTCGTTTTTCCCTCCATAACCTCAACAGAGCAATGGCTAACACCCAAAAAATGGAAGAATACATGTATCTTGAAGTGGCTTCTATATTCTTCTCTCCTTTTTGTAGGCTCATCCAAAGGAAAGACAATGGCAATCTTAGAGGAAGAACCATGAAAATGTGCTACAAAACAAAAAGAGAAGAGAAAAGCAAATGGAAATCTACACTTCGAGAAAACCTCAACTATGTACATCTCATGAGCTCAAAGTTTTGAACATGGGGAAAACAAAAACAGAAAAACCCAAAAATTTCATAAAATCTGAGATAAGCATTGTCATGTCTAATCTCTCTCTCTATCGACATTCATGTGTGGCCCATTGTGAAACAATCAATGGAGTTTCTAATCATAGTGATTTGGGAGTTATTTTTTTGGGAATTTTTGATGTTCGAGATGCAAAATCGTAGTCAAACTTTCAAGATTTTACCCAAATTAAACATGCAAGTTTTTGGCACGTTTTTTCCCCTTAGTGAAGTAGAGGTGCTACCGCCCATGTGTCAAAGATGTGTAGTGGTGGTGCATTCATGAAGAATTTTGGTCTGCATTATGAAGGCTTCGAGTACGCATCATAAGATAACAAGTGAAAGAAGTAGTTATTGTGGCACACGTACCACTAGAGGTAGATAATCTATGCAAATAAATGTATCTTATCCACAATCTCATGGAAAAATCAACGTCTCTATATCTGAGCACTCTAGTACAAGAACTATAGTCTATTTATGTTCCATGTGATTTGTCATTGTATCACTTTTCCTATTAGTATTTGTTGTAGCATCCTGATGTAGTAGTGCACCTTCCCTATCATGTTCTATTCCCTCTTCATCTCTAGTTGACTATTCTCTCTCTCTCTCTCTCTCTCTCTCTCTCTCTCTCTCTCTCTCTCTCTCTCTCTCTCTCTCTCTCTCTCTCTCTCTCTCTCTCTCTCTCTCTCTCTCTCTCTCTCTCTCTCTCTCTCTCTCTCTCTCTCTCTCTCTCTCTCTCTCTCTCTCTCTCTCTCTCTCTCTCTCTCTCTCTCTCTCTCTCTCTCTCTCTCTCTCTCTCTCTCTCTCTCTCTCTCTCTCTCTCTCTCTCTCTCTCTCTCTCTCTCTCTCTCTCTCTCTCTCTCTCTCTCTCTCTCTCTCTCTCTCCCTCTCCCTCTCCCTCTCCCTCTCCCTCTCCCTCTTTATGTTCCATGTGATTTGTCATTGTATCACTTTTCCTATTAGTATTTGTTGTAGCATCCTGATGTACTAGTGCACCTTCCCTATCATGTTCTATTCCCTCTTCATCTCTAGTTGAATATTCTCTCTCTCTCTCTCTCTCTCTCTCTCTCTCTCTCTCTCTCTCTCTCTCTCTCTCTCTCTCTCTCTCTCTCTCTCTCTCTCTCTCTCTCTCTCTCTCTCTCTCTCTCTCTCTCTCTCTCTCTCTCTCTCTCTCTCTCTCTCTCTCTCTCTCTCTCTCTCTCTCTCTCTCTCTCTCTCTCTCTCTCTCTCTCTCTCTCTCTCTCTCTCTCTCTCTCTCTCTCTCTCTCTCTCTCCCTCTCCCTCTCCCTCTCCCTCTCCCTCTCCCTCTCCCTCTCCCTCTCCCTCTCCCTCTCCCTCTCCCTCTCCCTCTCCCTCTCCCTCTCCCTCTCCCTCTCCCTCTCCCTCTCCCTCTCCCTCTCCCTCTCCCTCTCCCTCTCCCTCTCCCTCTCCCTCTCCCTCTCCCTCTCCCTCTCCCTCTCCCTCTCCCTCTCCCTCTCCCTCTCCCTCTCCCTCTCCCTCTCTCTCTCTCTCTCTCTCTCTCTCTCTCTCTCTCTCTCTCTCTCTCTCTCTCTCTCTCTCTCTCTCTCTCTCTCTCTCTCTCTCTCTCTCTCTCTCTCTCTCTCTCTCTCTCTCTCTCTCTCTCTCTCTCTCTCTCTCTCTCTCTCTCTCTCTCTCTCTCTCTCTCTCTCTCTCTCTCTCTCTCTCTCTCTCTCTCTCTCTCTCTCTCTCTCTCTCTCTGACCTCTGTTTGGGTGTAGCTATTGCACAGGATTCTGATAGTGATTGTCTTGCAACTATTGTTATCATAGTTCAGTTCGAATCACTAGAATTGTTATATTCTACCATCCATGTATCTTTATGCTTGTGGGAGTATGAGCTTTTTGTGATTTCCACCATCATAGAATTGCATATGTTGCACATTTCATGAGCCCGTTGGGGACTTTGTGTGGTTCTGTCTCCTACCCCCAAATGTGTCCAATAAGTATGAAATCATGCAGAACTCCTTAAAATGGTTTACCATGAAGTCATTTTTCTCTTCTTGACTCGCACACTCAATCTTGTTACTATTGATCATCTTACGGGGAAACTCTTTAACCTATTTTTTCTTCATGACTCTAGATATTTGTTTTCATTGTTTATCCACTTGGACCACATGCCCCTACCTAAGAAAGAGTTGGACCACATGCCGCTATCTAGCTCTTGGTTTCTTCTCTCTAGGCTTGTTCTTGATGTTGAGAAGACCCTTTTGAAGCTCCATTGTTCACTTTGGCTTAAATATGAGTATCCCTCCTAAAGTGTTCATATCTTCTTTATTTTATACTAAGTCAAACTGACTATTTGGTCCACATGAAGATGAGGATCATATCTATAAGGCTTCTCAATAATTTTCCTTGATTTCATAGCTCAGAAAGGGAAAGGTGAAGATTTTATAATGTACATGCAACCAAGGCACCCTTTTACCCTTGGATGGAGCAGTAAAGGTGAAAATAATTGCTAAGTGGTAAGATAGGATAATATTGATGCAGTAAGAGACAATTGGAGTCTCAAGGACGTCAGGGAGATATTTTATAGAGCATAATGTATGTCACGCCTTGATTTATGAAGATCTCTCCCAATCTAAAAGTTAAAACAATAGAAGCAAAAATCCTTCTTGAGCTTAATGGAATAGAGCTGAAACTTAATATGGTCCCATTTTTGCTTTTCCATCCCATCAATGGATCTACCATTACACTCTTGGCAATCATTTATTGAATCCACCATGTTTATATACTCAATCAAGATCATTAGGACCACACGGAAGTGAGGAAATTCCATGTCCTTATTCTCCCCAATTATAAGTTAGGGGTGCACACCAAGGCCACCATAAAGAGATGAATGCCTTGGAAGTATGCGATCACTCACCAACACTAATGGCCAGTGGTAGCATGTTAAAAAGTAGTGAATCATCTCGAATAAATCCCCTTAATGGGTTTTCCCCATTACAAGAGTGGCCTTTAGAGAGCCAAATAGGGCACAAAGAGATAGAAGACCGTTTTTGTATGAGGATCTCTTTGTCCATCTTCACTTCTTCAAGACAATTGATATCTGAGTTTAGGCTTGTTTCCTCCATCCATTGCTTTAATTGTGTACTCTTGAGGGAACTTTGTTACCAGATTGAACATTAAATGAAAGAATAATGATTTTCATTCTAGGGTGCAGACCCAGGTTTTCATTTCACTCAAACCTTGTTTCTTCTTTAGGGGTCTCCTTGTTGTCTTGGCCCTAAAGGTTGCTTTGGTTTTGATGTGACTCTTCCATGGAACCACCAAGGGCGCCTTCTCTTTAGGATCACTAACTTTCTTTGTGTACATATTGGACATTGTTGAGCCAATTATTGAGATCTTGCTCATGAGGTTTTCTTCTTCATTAGTGCAATATTCTTCTTGGGAACCTTCATACTCTGCTCTTTTGTATTCTTCCACTTGATTAAAGCCACGGAAGTAGTATACTTCCTAGAACTCTTTTTGTACAATGTTTTCCTCTTACTTTTTCTCTTTTCTAGACTCTTTCTATTTTTCTTTTGGTTTTTCCTTTTCCTACTTTCACCACAATGAAGCCATTTACCTATTATTGTTTCCATGTTCTATGTTTTGGTCTATGTCTCTACCACTACCATAGCATCGAAGAACACAGATGAGTCTATGACATGAGTCTTTTGTCTTATAAGGCCTATTCATGAAATTTGGGATGGTATTAACTTATAAAACAAGTGATGGTATTAACTTATAATTTCTCTCTTATATTCTTATAATTTCCATTTATAATACAAGTGATGGTATTAACTTATAATTTCTATCTTATATTCTTATAATTTCCATTTATAATACAAGTGATGGTATTAACTTATAATTTCTATCTTATATTCCTCTTAGAAAGATCAGGTCATGAATATATCTTCTTTTTATTAAAATTTTGAAGTTTTGAATAAAAATGAGTAATATTAGTTAATGAGCTTATTAAAAAAAAACACCAAGGAGAATATGAATATACAAAGAAAAGCGTTTAGACTTGAATTTTTTAAAATTTGAGCTGTGTTATGTCCTCATAAAATATATTAGTTTTCCATTGAGATATTAATTTCCGTTATGCTTTAAATTAATTACTTCATAAATTACATTACCTTTCTATCGAAAATTTGATTGTTTTATTACATATTATAAGTTAGTGATATTCACATACATTTCAAATTTGATAAGTTATGTAAAGTTGATTATCTCAATCTTAAGTCTATTAAATATATTTGAAAATCTATCATTAATTTAAAGTTGAGAAAAAAGATCCAATCCAATAATAGCTCAATTATATGTTATTTGATCTATCAATAAATGCCCATTCAACCAATTTTGAACCATCCCAAAGTATGGTGTGTAAAATTCAATAAATTGATTTAAATTTAATTATATAAAAAATCTATCATAATATGAATTTAGAGCTTGAAAAAATACAAGTTAATATAAACATCAAATATGTGCAATTTTCTCTATAATATATATTTATTTGTTTGTAATATGATGTTTAAAAACACTAATAAGTTTATTTAAATTTTTGTATAAAAAACAACCGCATGAATTTAGAGGTTAGAAAAGTAATAATTTAGCAATAACTTAATAATGTGCAATTTTATATACTAATAATTGTTCACTTGGGTGAACAATATGAAAACTATATCGATATGGTGTTTAAAAACATGAATAGATTGTTCCCATATAATTTTATAATAAATCTATCATACTAATTTAGAGCTTTGAAAAACAATTAAATTTAATAATAACTCAAATATATGCAATTTAATCTAGAAATAACTTTTTGGTTGAACAATATAAAGAACATGTGGTGTTTGAAAACACCAATAACATTGAATACATGATCTTCAAATAATTTAAAATCATTGATAGCATTTCTTAATAAATTGTTCAAGTACAAAATATGTTTCTCTATCACAAGGTCTTTGATTTAAAAATGTATTGCATGTATAAGAATGCCTATTCTTTGTGCAAATCCATCCATAAAGCCAAGGAACCATTGTTTTGGACAAAAAGTTTTCCAACTCCTCCGATGATTGCCTCCATAGCTTTGGTAGAATTATGTAAGTTCCTTTCATATTCCAAATCACATGATACAATGTATCCTCAAAAGTAATGGTATTATTTCCATCCAAATCTAGAAAAATTTTGCAAATTGTGTCCAAGTTTTTATGATGCACAAACTTATATTTGACAGGGATATCAATTTTTTGGCATGCACCCTAACCTGTTATAACATGAAGCCTTTGATGATGTTTTGGAAAACACTTCACGAGTGTTCTTTGAGTTATCAACAATCTTCATGTGCTCCAAATCCACACTTCAAAAATATCCATACAAAAATCCAAGAAATATAATCCATCCTTGTGAACATAATGTGCAATTCTTGGGTTCTCTTTGACAAAATGCATATGGTTTTGCAAAGATTCATGTAATAGATCACCCCTTTCCTTATCAATTGTCTTGAGAAAAATTCCATTCATTTCCAGTATTATTACCCTTCTTTCATCTCTTAAGAATGAAGAAAATCCTTGCTTTCTTGATGAAGATTCATATATGTGCGAAAACCAGTAAGACATCAATGCCAACCTTGTGTTTTCTTTGTAGTATATATGCAAATCGTCATTTTGTTCTGCAAAAAAAGGGACAAATGTAATTAGATTTATATAAAAAACAATTAAATTGTTTTACATTCTATATTACTTCATAATTACAAAGTAATTAGAGATATTTTTAATTAACTCATTATTCTCTCAATATTCAAAACTTAAAGTGAATTAAAATTGATGATACATAAGAAAATGTAAGAAAATTGATTTAAATGCATGATTTATATTCATGGGGATTCCAATTTTTTTTATACAGTTTATAGTTTTTCTTACAATCAATATGATCAAAAGGAGATTAAGCCTAGAGAAAAATTCATCTTTAAGTATATTTATATATAAACACACACACACACACACACATATATATATATATATATATATATATATATATATATATATATATATATATATATATATATATATATATATATGTGTGTGTGTGTGTGTGTGTGTGTGTGTGTGTGTGTATGATGCATTTAGAATATATTACATGAGATAAATGCATGACATTATATTCCAATAACAATGAAGTATAATATATTTTAGTATAATATAATAAAAATATGAACAATGAAATAGTGACAAGAAAGTATAATCCAAGAACAAGGAAAATTCACAACCAACCTTCCTCTTCATGAGGATCTATCTACATGTTTTTTACTTATTTACTTTTTATGATTATAAGTTTATTTGTGAAGAAAAACAATCTTTAATGAAACAAAGAAACTAACATTAAAAAAAACATGGATTATCTTCAAACCACATCAAAAAATCTTGAGATAATTTTAAAACTCCACTATGTCATTTTTCTTTACCTATAAATTTAAAGCATGCCTTTTGTAACCTTTTTGTGTATGTTTTTGCTACAACTCCACTTATGAAATGACTTTGCCGATAGCCCAACCTTATAGCATACACTATTGCATGATTTTCTCTCATACTTTTATTTTTGTGCACATTTGTAACAATTTCAGCGGCTCTTTATTTAAAAGTGCAACACCAAATGTTGATGATATTGTTATTAGATCTCCCTTTTTTATTTCCTTGCAATTCAATGGAACATCTAGCTTTGTTGAGGCTATTTTTGTTAGATCTTCCTTTTTTATTTCCTTGCAATTCAATGGAACATCTAGATTTTTCTCATTTTTATTTTGTACTTGAGGGTCATCAGAAGAAGATACTCTCAAGTTATTTGAATGACCATTTGATTCACTCAAGATATCATGGTCTAACATAGACGATGAATTCTCCATTACAAGTTGAAACATAGAAAATATAACATGTTCTTTGGTGATAGATGGTTGTCCAATTCAATTGTGCAAAATAAATTTTTGAATATCATCCATATGGATTAAGCTCAAACGGTAGGGTAAAAGACCACTCAGTAGGGAATGATCATGTCTTCCTGATAAGGGGCAATGTATATGCAATTTTCTATTGGGATAGAACCTTTGAAGGAACTATCAAATGATAATTTGATATGGTTTATAATAATCTTCTTGACTCTACACCATAAAAAAAGATATCTTTTTTTTGTATGTTTCTCAATGAATCCCACATTGCTCAAAACATTATTTTTAAATTTGGATGACCAAACACCAACATGAAAGTGTTAAACAATAGAATCCAAAAATTCAAAACATCACGGACTTATAAATATTTTTTTGTCGTCACCATTTGTATAAATTTTGACATAATATTTCTATGATCTGTTCCATCTTATATCTTGGTTGAACAAAAGGCCATTTAGATCAAGAAGGAGAAAATTCTTCCTTATATGAAGTAGAGGATATTCTTTGCATATAACAAACAATAAGGATAATAAATACATAATAACTAAAAAGAAATCTTTAAGGTTACTTATTGATATATACTTGTTATTTGCATATTCTATTTGTAATAAAAAATTGAGTTAAAATTCAAATGACATAATTATAATATTACACAATATACCTAGTAAAATCCAAAAAGACCTACTATGTTGTTTCTCCATAACATTACATAGATTATTTGATGTTTGAAAAGAGATTTGCTCATGTAGAGTACTCGTTTCACCCTCCAAATGGCCAACAAGATTTCCAATACCATCATCACTTATGAAATGTTTATTTTTGTTAGCATCTATATAAAGAAAAAAGAAATGCAAAAGATATATATCAATAGTCAATAGAATGTGCAAACATATCAATATTTATTTTCTCAAATAATTTCTCTTTATCACATAAATCTCCCTATTAATTTCTCTTTCTCAACACTTATTTTCTCAATTAATTTCTCTATGCATCTAAATTTAAAAACAAGTTTAAGATTACTTAAGCAAATAATTGATTTTTGATCTTAAAAAGCTCACATTTCAATCTCACTACTTCCTTCACATCTTAATCCTAGATTTTGATATTGGATTTACTCAAATGCATCATACTTTTAAAAACAATAGGTTTTAGATTTTCTCAAATAAAAGAGTCACAAATAGATGAATCATGCATCATTTATCTAAGAATTATAATATATGAATTTATGCATCATTGATCTAAAAACAATAATTTTTAGATTACTCAAATAGACAAGAGATGTCTAATTTTAACTCACAAACATATGATATTAACCATAAATAAAAAGATTTAAATATAATTGACTCACATCACTTTATTCAACAAGAGCTAATATATTCAAAATTAAAGTCTATTGTTTGAGAAATACAATCATCACTAGCATATAAAAAAATTCATACTTTGAAAATTATGGCATTTATTACATTACATGGAGTCATTATTTTCTCAAGTTGTTTTTCCTTCTCATATATTTGAAGTGCGTGTAATATCTTCATCCATTGTAAAAATATCTTCTTCAGATTTTGTATCCTCCTTATTACTTTTTTATTCTTCTCCACTAGGTTGTACATCCATCTCAGCATCAATATTCTTGAACATATCATTTGTATTATCTGTATGTTGATTACTGATATCACACCATTGATGCAAAGAAGGATCATTCTCGAAAAGTGAAGAGCAAATTAATTCTAGTTGTTTTTCTTCAACCTCTAAGCATTTACCAAAACATCTGCATTTTTTAGATAAACTTCTTTGAAGAAAAATCCCTTGACAATACAACTCTATAACATAGTTGTCTTCACGAGCAAAACTCTTGATGAAATCATCAATGAAATTTTTTTCTATGAATTCTCCTGGGCCTTTTCGAGTAAAAATATTTAAATTTGCTTGATTTATTCTATCAATCATCTAATAATTATCTTCTTTTCTAATGTACATAAGCACTATTGCAAAATCCACCTCTCCTTTAATTGAATAATCACTACTTTGAATGGCTCCAATCAATATGCTTGGTAGCATAGTCATGATGCTAATTAGGAAATGGAGTATGCTGACTACCACAATAAGTATTCTAGGACACTCGCTCTATGCTAATAAGAACAAAAAGTGTGCAAACTAGCACAAAATCTATGTTACCTAACATACACTACGTGCTAATTAGCATACCTAGTATGCTAACTAACACACTCATAGTTCTAGCTAGCATAGGCTATATGCTAGTTAACACAATTAGTATGTGATCTAGCAAAATCTATATGCTAGTTGGCAAAGGAAATGTGCTATCTAACAGAACTACTATGCTAATTAGCATATCATTATGCTTAGAGAGAATGATTATAGGCTAACCAACATAATTAATATTCTAGCTGGTAGAGGTCCTATGCTGACTAACAACTAACATAGCTACTATGGTAATTGACACTATTATGACACAGTGGTAATTATCATGTGTGCTAACTAGAACTTCGAATATACCATCTGGAACAAGGAATTTACTAGTGACATTTATTTTGTGCTTATTAGCAATAACTTTATGCTACCTAAAAAGGAACTTGTGCTAATCTGCTATGTCTCCTATGAAAAACTATGATAGTATGCTAGCTAAGTCAGGGTCTATGCTAATTAGCACAAGAAGCTAACTATCACCATATGCATGTCACCTAACAAAAACTCCATGCTAATTAGGATAACAAGTATGCTTACTAGCACAATCAATGTGGTATCCAACATAAGCCCTATGCTAATTATCACAAGTATTACATTAGGTAGAAAACTCTATATGTTATCTAGCAAAGAATACTACAACCTATTATTGACCTTTGTAGCTCAGTGATGAGTAGCACCTCCTTTAATGTCAATCCGGGAAAACGTGAGGATGGTATGAAGACCTCGAACAAGTGATGGCACAAATGCGTGAGTGAGAAGCACACTAACATGCACACACATACACACGCGCACACACGGTAAGACAAAGAGAGAGAAGCAATGGAGTTCTTTAGATTACTTCAAAAGTGCTCATACAATTTCAAATCTATTACAAGCTAACCCCAAAAATGAGCTCTCTAGCTCTTTTTATAGTTTTTGACTAGTTTTGGCCCTGTCCAGACCTAGTGTCTGGCCTAGTTAAAAATTAGGTTCCAGGGCCTATTTGAGGGCTCAAACGGAGTCTAAAAAATATGAAAAATGGATAGGCAGGTACTTCTAATGCTCCTCAAGCTCAAAGACTCCTTGGCTTTCACAAAATGGAGCTACAAAAATATGAAATGGTATTTATAATGGCCTTTAGTGATGAAAATCACTATTCTTGTAGGGATTTCCTCTAACGATTTGACATACACATCTTCGAGCTCCCTACTTGCTCCTTCTCCTTGTGTGTCCATCTCTTTGATATGCTTTAGCTTCATGAAAAAATAATGGCCTACTTGCCAGATCTTCCTTGACTACTCTATCTGCTTGTGCCTTCTCTTCACTCCGACTCCCTTCGTTGGCTTCCTTGTCTTGTGAGTCCTTCAGTTCCTTGACTGCTTCCAACACCCCCCTCTCTCGCGTCTGTCGTCTCTGACAGACCCTTGTTGTGTGGACCATTGGATGTAATACTCCACTACATCTTTTGCTAAGTGGTGCTCAGATAATCTCAGCCCTTTTGCCAAATTGGTGAGTAGGGCATCCCAGTCTACTGGCCCGGGAACTTCTGGATGTGGCATACGTAGCTTTTCTGAATGGAGGGCTTGTTCCACGGCAAATAATTGCAATAAATGAAATGGTCTGGGAATGAATATTCCCAGAACCCTGTGATAAACATTTCTTCAAACGTCTGTTTGAAACAGGTTGGTAAATACTTGACACGAGCATGCCACGCATAGACGACCTTGATAGATGGTGTGGTGCTCATATCATAAACAAGATCATGATTTCCTTCATTAAATCCGAGAGCCGAAAGATGAGGTTCTTTGACATTCTTAAAGGTCCTAAAGGTAACCATCATGAGCTCAAAGATTTTGAGGCACATCTGTGCCATGACATCTGGTATATTTTTGAACCGTACTCCCCAATGCCAAATCGTCGAAATCATGTATGCTACTATGGGTTGGCCTTTAGGTGGTGCTAAGTACACGTAGTTTAGCCACTTTTTGCATCCTTTAACTGTCAAAATTGTTTTGGTGTAGTCTGGCCAAGACCTTCGTCGAAAGACGGGGTAGTAGCAGGGATTATACTTGATATATAAAGGCATGTTATTCCACGTGCGTACCATCTCAGGGTAGATTTCAAGCAAACGGATCCTCCAAGTAGGTTGAAATATATTCCCATGCGTGGCACTTGCAGGGATATCTTCTGGTGCAAACTGTGTCGCCGAGGTTGGTTCTTTTGTTGTGCGGTGCTTGATTTCAGCATTATAATATGCCATTAGGACACAGAATGGAACATATCAATCATCGGACGTGCCAATCCACCTATGATGGGAGAGGTTTCTGAAGTAATCCGATTTTATGACGACTTCTTCCAATCGTGACATAGACGCTATCGGTACTACAACTCTCTCGTCATGGATTGTAGCAACCTTCTCTAACCTTTGCATCCATTCAGGAGCTTCGATCTCAATCGTGTCCATTCCTTCTTCTGTTCGCTTACCTCCGGGTGCTAGCATGGGAACATATGGGTCTTCAAAAGTCTCGTCCACTTCAATTGGCACTAAGTCTTCAGGTTCCGGTTCCACCAGGGGAGATGGTTGGCGCTCGTATTGAAGAACTTTACTTTGTAGTTCTTCTAGTTCTGCTCTGAGTTCTGCGACTTCTTCAGATGTGTCGACTGTAGTTGTGACTTTGTTTGGTGTCTCCTGCTGAGTTTCCAGTTGCTTTAGTAGGTCATCTCTTTCTCTTTCTAATGCTGTGTGGGCTTCCAAGAGGTTGGCATGGGTTTCCAACACAATTTGCATATTCTCGGAGGGGATGGCCTTGAAATTCTCTGGGTCAATTTCGTGCGGGGAACCTTCCATTACTGCTTCCAAGTTTTCTTCGTTTTGTTTCTACAGTCTTTTATTCTCTTTGAGTGTTGCAGACATGTGCTTTCGTAGTAAGGCGAGGTTACGGCGAAGCTTGAGATTTTCTATTATTTGGGCGTGTAACATATCATCAAGTTGTTGTTTTTCTTCAGTATCTGACTGGGGTGGATTGGCAACTAATTGATCATGTTGTGCTTGCAATGTATTATACTGCTATTGTAATAGCTGCTTCTCCTTCTCTAAATCAATGAATCTTGCTTGGAGCGTTTCATGGTTTCTGAAGAGGCTCGTATGTTGTGCATCTAGGTGCTGGTAATGCTGTTGTAGTTGAGACATACACTGGTACATATTATTAAATACATTATTAATAGGAGTGGATGCGGGAAAGGTGTTGAATGCAGGAGGGAAGGGAAAAGGGAATGGGAGTGTGTATGCTGTGCTTGAGAAGGGTGAAGTGGGTGGTGGGGGAATGGGAGATTGTGGAATTATGGGGGGAGGGAGAGGTGCCGAGGTGGGTGATATGTCCATGAAGTTGTGAGTGGATGCGGTCGTGGGAGTGATTGTGAACATGGGAATTGTGGGTGAGGTAATGGTCGTGAAGGTGTAAAGTGGTGTGTGCAGTTGTGAGTATGAACTAGCAGGGAGTGTGATAGGGGGGATGGGGTTTTCAGAGGTGACAATCAGAATTACAGTGTCAGTGGTGACATTTACAATAGGGGTGGTGAGGGGTTGTGCGGATTGTGAGGGTTGACTAACAGTCTGTGCGGAAGTGGAATCTAAAGCTGTGACAGTGGAGGTGACCGTAGTGGTAAGAGGGGACGATGGTGGAGTTGGAGGGAGAGGGGGTAAAGGGGGTGACGGGGATGCACTGGATGTATGGGCTTCCTCAGTGTCATGAATGGTATGAGTTGTGCCCGTGGTTGTGGATGTGGTGCCCTGTGGTTCTGATACTAATACATTCATTTGTTTCCCTAGTCGAGGGGGATGTCTGCCGTATCATCACTTCGATCTTCGTGAATATGCGAGAGCGGTATGCACCGTCTCAGGTACCCCTAATGCATCAGCTATCATGTCAAGGGTTGCTCGGTATTTCTCGTCCACACCTTCCTCCTCAAGGATTTGGTTCATGAGGGCTTTTCCTGCTGCCAGGGACAGCTTGTGTTGTTCTTGAACTTGGTTGATGGTATCATACTGTTTTTTCAATTCCTTCGTATAAGCCGGGGCACCATCAAGTTCCTGTACAACTTCTTGTTCATATTCCTGCTCTTCTTCGTCTGATAGTCCCTCTTGTTCCTCCTCTTGCTCGTCGTCGGCAGTCTCGTCTTCATCTTCATCTACTTCAACAACTTCTGGTTGGATTGGAGGGGGTTGATCCTTGACTATCTGTTGTTCGCCTGCTTGCTCTGCCTCAACTTCCAAATTAGTAGCATTAATTATTCTGGCTACTTCCTCATCAGTTAGATCTTCTAGTGTAAAGCCATGAGGTAACTCTAAGTCGGTGGGTATGGGTGGGAACACTAGATTCGGGCCTTCCGCGCTATGTCTCAGTAACCTGATAGTGAATGGTTGCACTCGCCTTGGAAGCCGTGGAGTGGTTTCTGGTGTCAGTGTAGCACCTCAGGCCTGTGC
The DNA here is from genome assembly GCA_020310875.1 of Ceratopteris richardii. Lineage (NCBI taxonomy): Eukaryota > Viridiplantae > Streptophyta > Polypodiopsida > Polypodiales > Pteridaceae > Ceratopteris > Ceratopteris richardii. The sequence goes on along the minus strand of CM035411.1, from coordinate 172,533,177 downwards.
ACAAGGCATCTGGACTGCTCCTCTCATTTTCTTGGATGGAGGCCCTGCAGTTGATAGTTTGTGTTGAAATTCTTGCACCCTGGTCCAAACAAGTGCCCGTTGAATCGGCACGTCATATGCCAAGCATCGGTAAACAATCCTTGTGAGAGCACAGCATCCATGAAGCACTGACTTGTGCTTCTTATACCACCGTTGATGTGCCAAGTGTATTTGGTCGATAATCCAATGTGGCATGTTGATTGTCAAATCGAAGGCGTTTGCTAAGTACAAACTAAACCATATCTTCTTGGGTGGCATTGTGAATCTCTCTTCAGCAGGGAACGTGAAATGCTGTTTTCATGTTGTCCGGCACCATTGACTCCTTCTCTATGGGGATATGCATGCCTTTCATCTCGAGAGCTTCCCTTACCAAATTGTTAGTCAACTTGAAGCGCTTCAGTTCATTACCCCTCATAAGAGATGGTAAGACAAAGGTGTTGTATCCCTTTTTCTCCTTACTCGGAGTAAGGGTGCTAATCAAGTATGAGCATCTCAGAAAGTCGGGCTTTGGTAATTGAGCTTTGAAATAATCATATAGACCTGCCTTCTTCCATATTGGTTTCAAGCCTTCATTATTTTGAAGCTTCTCAAACTCCCTGGTGAAGAAGTGATACTTGCCCCAGCGCCCGTTGAACTCTATCTCTGCCTCCCACAGGTAAGTGCCTTCTCCCAGAGGTCCTGCCACATCACTGAACCAATCTGAGTTTTTGCTGACTGGCATTGTGTGCCCCTGTGGAGGATTCTGAACCGGTATGGCATGTAATGCTCTCAATGCCACTGGGCATTCCTTCAATTCCTCCTCAATGGGAAGACTTTCAATGTCCACGATCTGAGGGCTGGTTCCTGCCTCGGAGCTCGTTCCTGCAGCCTCGGCCATCTTACTTCTTGCTTGCTGGCTCTGTGGGAATATAGAAGCATGTGTTAACATTGTAAAGGACAAGATAGAACATTTTTTGTCCCCGTTACAACATTAACATGAGGTTGGGGAGAGGTTAGTAGGTTATTAGGTGCTCGATGCTTGTGTGTGTAGTTAGTGATTGGATAGACCTAGGAGCTAAGTGGAATGATGTAGTGTGAGAGTGATGTAGTTAGTAGGTGGGGATGAATTTACAAATGGGGGTCAGGGGGTTTATTACAAGCTTTGGGCTTCCAAACATAACGTATGACTCTTGGTTTTGGTTTCGGGGAGACTTTCGAGGGCGTTGCGAGAGTTTCTGCTTGGAAATGAGGCTTCTTATGGAACCATTCACAAGAGATTCTACTCGTGCTCATGGGTGAATAAGTGTTTGTGCATGATGTATATGAGTGGGTGTCAGCTGTTCGAGTGAGTGAACCATGTTGTGCAAGGTGTGGTCTCCGTGTAGCTATTTGAGCCCGCAAGCAAGCCTTGGGCACCCAAATTTGTCTTGATTGTGGGTCAAGCTTCATCGACTTCTTGGGTACCCAGATAGACTTTATTTTTACAGAAGAATTTTTCGCGGACTTCTTATTAGTGTCTGGTCATTGATCACTTGTTTTGATGGTTGAGACACCGTGCTTCATATTTTCAATATGACCAACGAAGGATCGATACGCGACCGCGAACGGGAAAGATGATCCAAATGGAAGTCTCTACCTCACTTCCTACCACCACTCAAGCAGATGTTCACATGGCCAGCCCAACTAACAGTGAAGAACCAGATGTAAATATACAGATACCATCTCCACCATCACCTCCCATCCAGCCCTCTGAAACCCTCACCACCAGTATTCCTGAACAACCAATATTAGCCATTAGTGAAACTATACCACACACCACTATTCCTCCATCCTTCCCTTTACCTCCATCCACCAGTTCGAGCCAATTTTCTGAACCCCACATACGTCACCCCGCCACCGATCAAACTATAATAGGTTCCTCCTTCCCAACCCCACACCATTGAGCCCCTCTTGACCTTCTCAGACCAACACCCATCACCCGACCTCCATTCTTGACAAACCTTGTAAATATACTTCAACAAATTGAGAATTATAATAAAAAGTCCCTTCCCCAACCCACCTCCCACACATTCACTGCCACCACTAACACACCACCTACCATTCCCGTATTCACGATTCACACTTCACACACCATCACGTCCGATCCTATGGAAATTTCACCGTCCACAAAACCACCCACCACCACTGTTGTTCCAACATCATCACATTTCACTTCACTCACATCGCCATTCCCACGCACTGTAGGCACAACATCCACTTTTCCCTTCCCCATTTCCCAACCCCTTGCATCTTCCACCTCTACTCCTGCATCCACCTCATTTACTCATGCACTAGACACCATGCTCGAAGCCGCAACGCAGCTTAAATAGGAATACAGATTATCGGAAGACAACAATAAAGAGCTTTGCACTCTCTCGTCCCATCTCCAGGCACGTATCAATGCTTTGGAGTTGAGTAATACTACATTACAACAGGAAGTTACAGCCCTCCAACGATCTTATGAAGAGATGGAAGTCAAACATACAGAGACGAGTAAGGCAACGGAAGACCAACTCAGAGATCATCTAGCTCGCAATGCTAGACTACAAAGAAACATGGCCTTACTCCAACGACACCTAGCCCCTGCCCAAGAAGAAGACAAGAGATTACAACAACAAAATCAAGACAATCTCGAAGCCGCCATAGAGAATACTCCAGGGGCACCCATTGACCCCGCTAGCTTCCGAGCCATCCCCTCAGAAAACATCCAGCAAATATTGGAAACCTATGCCAACCTCTTAGAAGCACATGATCAGTTGGCCGACCAAGTGAAAGAACTACAGAAACAACCAAGGCTTGCACCACACACGACAGAACCAAGCAATGTGGTCAATGCTGCTACTTCACCCGAGCTAGACTCTTCCACGGCCAATGAAGTACTTGAGCTACGACAACAAGTGGCAGAATTAAAGATCAAGCTGTTACAGTATGAACGACCCGCCTCTCCACCTAATCAACCAATAGAAGAAGAAGCAGTAATCATTCCAGTGGAGGAAACATTTGAAGACAATTATGAGCCTCAACCCCTTCCAGGAGGCCGAATCACGGAGGAAGGACAAGACACATATGAGGAACCCCCTTCGGCATGGATGAAATGGGTAGAAGAAATGGGGCCAACTCATGAGGGACATATCTCCACTCAGATGCTGACAATGAGGACCATTGAAGAAACCATACTTCAATCAAAGTATTTCAGACACCTTGCCTCAAGAAGACTGATAACTAGTTCAGAATTACAATATAAACTCTATTTTGTATTATTGTCCGACTACAACGCAGAGATCAAAAGAGTCACCAACAAGTGCCCTACTTTCGTAACACAGTTCGAACCAGAGGATATCCAAGAGGAAGCCAAAAAAGGGGCTATATTTCAACCCACCTAGAGGTAAAAATTACTTGAGACCTATCCAGAAATGCTACAAACATGGGATCATGCTCCCATGCATTTGAAATATAACCCTTGCTTTGGGCCAATACAAAGAAGAAGATCATGGAAAGCATTTGCCATCAAGGTTCAGAACAATGCAAATTGTAAACAATGGCTAAATTATCCCTCCATTGCACCCCCAACAGGCACACCAACAGTATCATACATGATGGCTACCATCAGACATTGGATGCCATGCCTCCACCCCATGCCAGATGTCGCCGCGCAGATGATGCTCAAAATCTTGGACATGATGCAAGTGGTGTTAAAGACTTTCCGGAATGTACGTAATATCCAGCCTCCAATTCTGGGCTTCATCAATGGTAACTATGACTTACTTTATGATATGAGCACGACCCCTAGTATCTGTGTGGCTTATGCGTGGCATGCACGAATAAGATATCTCCCTGCCTGTTACAAGCAAACTTTTGATGACATGTTCACCACGGGGTTCTGGGAAGCACACTCAGAAGTGTTCGCGCCACGCCCAACTCATCTGCTACAATTATTCGCCTGCAAACAAACAATGCACTCAGATCTCTACACCACGCCACAACCTGACATACCTGGCGCAGTTAATTGGGAGGCCCTGCAAAGAGACTTGGTCAAGGGACTACGGATCAAAGAACAAGAATTGGCCACTGACATACTACAGCAGTACATTGATCAAACCGCGGAGCAAAGGTCTGTCAGAGGTGACAGACGCTAGGGGGGGAGAGTGTTGGCATTGTACGGGAAGAAGCAAGTATGGGCATGCATGCAGATCTAGCACTAAGGCAACCCATTAAATTTTTCCAAACCTTACATCATGTTAAAAGTGATTCTCATCACTAAAAACCCTTGTAAATACCATTTCACATTTTTGTAGCTCCATTTTGTACAAGCCGAGGAGTCATGGAGCTTGAGGAGCCTTAGAAGTAAGTGCCTACCAATTTCCATATCTTTTAGACCTCGTTTGAGCCCTCAAATAAGCCCTGGAACCTAATTTTTAACTAGGCCGGACACTAGGTCTGGACAGGGCCAAAACTCGTCAAAAACTATAAATAGAGATAGAGAGCTCATTTTGGGAGAGCTTCTTGTAGTTTTGAGCTTGTATGAGAACTTGGTTTTAATAGAAGAGCTTCCATTGTCTTACTCTCTTTGTTCTTGCCGTGTGTGCGCGTGTGTGTGCATGTTGGTGTGCTTCTCACTCACACATTTGTGCCTTCACTTGCTCGAGGTCTTCACACCATCCTCATGTCTTCCCGGATTGACATTAAAGGAGGTGCTACTCATCACTGAGCTACACCAGGATGCTCAAATCATATTAACTTTGAGTCTCTTGGGTCACATGATATGAGCGCTCGAGCCTCTTAACTTTTCCAAAAGATGTTGAAATTTAATTTCAAAATTAAGTTTGAGCCAATCATATCAAGATGAACTTAAGTTTGAACTTAAGTTCAAACCTCTTAAGTCTAGCATCCAAAAGAACTTAAGTTCGAGTATGTGATCAAGTTTGAGTCCGATGAGTCATATGATGTGAAGCTCGATCTTAAGTTTGAATCTCTAAGCCTCTCAGCTTCTTCAATGAAATGAGTAGTATTTTTAACTCAGATGCTTCAACTTCCTCTCACCCCTTGCATTTAAATTCAATCCTATTGAATTTGAATCTATTGGATTATATGATATGGAGACTATCAACTTTTCAACCCAAGAAAGTAGTATCTCAAACTTCAATCTATAGTGATTTTTTATCAAGAGACGCTCAAATTTAATTTCAAGTCTCTTAGTTCTTTCATTCAAAAGAGCTAAGCAACTTGAACTTAAGTTCGAACCTCTCAATTATATTAAGTTTGAGTATGTCATTCATATGATAGGAGGCTTGAATTTAACTTGAACATCAAAACTTTTACACTCAACAAAGACACCTCTCTAACTCAAGCCTAATTAAGATTTGATGGAATGATGCAAGTTTAAATCTTCCAAAAGAGTAAGAGGTTCCAACTTAAATTCAATCTTAGTAACACTTTCACCAAAAAAGTACAAGTTCGAACTAACTTAAGTTAGAGACTTTAAGTAGAGAATAGAAATTCAAATATTAGGAGACTTGAACTTAATAAATTTGATAATAATCTATAATCTATAAGTTTAATAATTAGAGATAATAGTATTGATAAGAAATTTGATAACTATGGCTGAGGAAGTGGATGTTATTATGTTGATATTGTTTGTTATTATGTTGATGTCAAATTTATTTTGATATTGTTATGATCTAAGAGAAAATATTTGTTTGACTTTCAAGAGTAATGAAAAACATGGATACTATTGAATTTCAAATCAATGTTATCGATAATATATTTTCATTGAAAATTTTATAAAAAACAAGTGGGGTGAAGGTTCCTTCAAATAGGATTAAGGTTCAGAAATCTTTTGATTTTTGACACATAAACAAGACATGAAATGGTTTGATGACACTTATGATCATGAACAAAACTTCAAAGCAGATGTACATTTATTTATGACAGATGTAGGATCTACATATGGTGATATGGGCAATATTGTTCATGTTAAAGAAGATGTAAATGCACAAGGCACACCATGTTTTATGTGTAAAGTGCTTCCAGATGGTGAAAATATTAATGCAAATAAATTTTGCTTATCGTGGGAGACTTTATGTTTGGATGATATGAAAGCTAGTATGTCAAAGTCTGATCAATCATTAGGCTCAATTGGATCGATCGAATCAATAGAAGAATTAGTGAATATTATAAAAGAAGCCAAAAGGTTAGCACAAAAGTCAAAATCTTTGAAGAGAAGCTCATATGTATCTAGGAGATCTAAGAAATGAAAGTTGAAAGGTTCTTCAAAGAAATATCTAGGATCATCATCAAGCCTATACAAAATGATGAAGATGTATCAGTTTGATATTCAGATAATAGGAGTGAAGAAACAGAAGACAAAGTAGTTGAGCCAGAAGAAAATAAGATGATGGATTTACTACTTCAAAAACAAGAATGCTATGCTTTTGGTTCTAATGCAATATTTAATATTGATGTAAAAAGATGTTTTCCAACATCATCGACTTATGTATATAGAACACCTCTACAAACTTTCGCTCATGATGATATTGATAAAGTTGAGTGCTTGATAATATTTGGACAACATTCAATTAGTGGAATGAAAACTTTGCAAAGTGTTAATTCTCCTATTGTGATGTTACAGTTACGACAACAATTTAGATACAGAAAAGCAAAAATTATAGTAAATTATCCTCCAAAAATTTCGAGGGAGATATCTAAAATGGTGGCAAAGTCATTACAGAAGGAACTATTTGTGGATCAACTTTTACAAGCTAGATCTCAATGAAAAGCAAACGGATGTCCATCCAAGCCTCCTCTAGGAGTCAATGAAAGTAAAAGAGAATTTGTATCATGGCACATATGTTTATATTCTTGGTATTTTTACTTTCATTTTTGAACTTATATTCATTTACATATTTAGATGCTTAGTATATATTATTAACTTTGAAAACTTGTATGTATTTAAAATATATATATTGGCTTTTGCAGAATTTTGTAGAGACTACATAGAAAAATTTACAGAAAGGATTTATAAAGAATGATTTGCACATCCTTTTATGTAATGATGAGGAATGGAAGAATTGTATATCAATCATGTGTTTGTATAGTCAAGAAGCACTGCTTAATACAAAGGGTGGTGCCAAATAACAAAGGAGATTCAACAAAAGATGTATATCGGCATTTGCAAAGATGGTAGCAATGAAAGGTGGCCAATTAAAGCAAGCACTAGGGACGGTTATATTAGGTCCGACATTATTCAGATGCATTGTAGGTTTAGACAATAAAGAAATTTTAGAAATTGAAAAGGTAATTTTAGAAAAGAAATTAAAAAAATAAAAAAAATAAAAATCATTGAAGCACATGTTTGACATGGAAGAAATGGCATGGAGATTAAAGATAGATCAGGTGTTGAAAAATTCTATAATTGCATTTTTTATTGATTTAACAATAGATTTTTTGACTTGGAAAAATCTCTCTGAGAAATATAACATCACAGATATATAATATGCAAAAATTAGAAATTATAGTGAGACATTTGTGAAAGATTCATTAAACAAAGCAAAGAAATCTCCTCCTTCACCAAAGGCTGCCATAACTTCGCTTAGTCATTTGTACAAAGTTGCAATGGGAATAAAGACCACAAAAAATGTTATTCCATGGTCAATCTATGGATTTGGTTTTGATTTAAAAAAGATGGAAAGTCTTTGTTCAGAGCAAGTTCTTCCATTCAACATTGCTTTCTCTAGGGTTGAGTCAGAACTGTACAGTCTACATAGTCGGGAATGTATTTCAACAACCTTCTTTTCCAGATTGGTTTTTGCATTCATGGGATGAACTCTAAGACATAATATATTCTGATATCTTTGATTGATTTTCTCTATGTTCATATGCTTATGGAAGGAGTTCAATAGATGGCTACAAAAATGACTTTTCTTTACTAGTTAACATATAGAGTTTTCTACCTAACATAATACTTGTGATAATTAGCATAGGGCTTATGTTGGATACCACATTGATTGTGCTAGTAAGCATACTAGTTATCCAAATTAGCATGGAGTTTGTGTTAGCTGACATACATATGGTGATATTTAGCTTACGTTTTGTGCTAATTAGCATAGACCCTGAGTTAGCTAGCATACTATCATAGTTTTTCGTAGGAATTGTTTTATGATAGGTAGCATATTTTTTGTAGAAAGTAGCATAATGCTTGTGTTGCTTACAAAAATCAAAATGCTAGTTAACATAATTGAATAGATCATTAGCACAGTTTCTTTCTTAGGTAGCATAAAGTTTTTGCTAATAAGCACAAAATATATGCCACTAGTAGATCCTTTCTTTTAGATGGTATATTTGAAGTGCTAGTTAGCACACATGATAATTACCACTATGTTATAATAGTGTTAGTTACCATAGTAGCTATGTTAATTAGCATAGGAACTCTATTAGCTAGAATATTAATTATGTGGGTTAGCCTATAATCATTCCTTATAAGCATAATGAGCAATAGAAGAATTACATCCTAAAGAACCACTTGTATAGTGGGTAGTCCATGATCCTTCTCGAAGAATCCTCAATCTTGCAATGCCTCTCGTTGAGCTTCTAGCATATATGTAGCTCTTTAGGTCATGGATTTCTATAATTGTTGCAACCTTTCTTTTGTGAGAGGCTCATGCTAGAGCTTTACTCCACATGCACTTATATAACTACAGATTAATTATCCTTCTAGAGAAGAAAATTGTACAGATTCACGTAGAAAGATTCAATGAATAAATAAGGAGCCATGACCTCTGTTTTTTAGTTTCTTTTTTTGTTGCATCAATGTATATACCAACACCAAGTACCCTTCTTGCAGTTGCTTATCTTTGTTGTATGCATCAAAGTAAGCCTTATGACACTTCTTTGCTACATGGATATCTCTCATAGCTCTTATTCATGTCTCTTAGAGATTCTCGAGACTCTCTACTAGATTTAAAAGCTCATATCTAGTCCAGTCATATCACTATGCTAATTATACAGTAGGTTGTAGGTACTAGGAAGTCTATTAATACAATAGATTGTTGACCATAAAGTTGGTTAAACGGACTTGCACCTAGGGAAATCTTATAGGCCACTTGATAAGCCCAAATTGCATGACACATTTGTTCATGGAAATTGGAACCTCCATTTGTTATCAGGATCTTTCTCACATGCACACAAAGGTTACGAATGCAAAAAAAAACACAGAAAAATAGACATGCTAGGAGACGAGATAGAATGCAGTATTGGGTGCAATCTCCCCCATACACTCTATTTCAACAGTCCACATAGTGCATGTATTTATAGGAATTTTGGATTATATCAAAAAGAGTGGTTACATGAGAGCCATGTCGAAAAGCAAGCGTGAAAGTAAAAGTTGGTAACTTTTGCAGAAAGCCTTTGCTTTCAATATCAGAAATTGCAGTCTACAATGACCCTTATATTAACCACTACTTTTCTAACTATTTCTAACAATAGAACCCTCTACGTGGGTTTATTTACAAACTAAATTATAAATCAGACTTACTGATGTCCACCTTAAAGTCGGATTATTGATGTCCACCCTTTCACGCCTTTCATGCCCTCACGAACCTTCAACTCCTATATAAAAAAACACCAAAACACATTAATAAATTAACATGCCCCTTAGTTGAAAAAGAAACTGACCTCAGTTGATAAAATAAAAATAAACATGGATGGCCAGTCACATGTTCCATCACTGAATGAAAATAAGCATGTTCCATGTTAAAAAAAACATGCATGGAAATGTTCATGGAGGAATTACATTAATGTGTTTGTGTATGATATGCAGAAATTAAGTGGTCATAATGAGGTGTTAATTGTGTTTTATGTATCCATTGACATTCTTCAATAGAGAGTTTTTTATACTTAACTAAATATCGATGATATTGAGTACCTGTGCATGTAGTAGTGACATCATGATCAATTATTTTATCAAAAACCAAGATTTCAGATTTTTCTTCAATCAAAGGAGGGTCATCAAGAAGTGGAGTGAGTGGTAAAGTTCCTTTAAATGGTTTAAATAAACTAATATGAAAAGAGTTATGCATATTCCAATGAGATGGTATATCTAATCTAAATGAATTATCATTAATTTTTTGTACAATGCAAAATGGTCCATAATAGCATGGTGCAAGTTTAATTTTAGGATGCTGCAAAATATTTTTGAGACGTCTTTTAATGATACGCAACCACACAAGATCATTTTCCTTGAATTCCTTAGCTAATTGTTTTATATTGATATTACGTGTATATCGCTCTTGACTTTTCCTAATGTGCTCTTGAACATCATGAAGTATAAAAATGTGACCTTCAGCAATAGAATCAGCCATCGGAATGTCGTTTTGGGTGAGTGACATGGGAGTGGGAAGCTTTTTGCCATAAATAATTTCAAAAGGTGCACGACCAATGGTGGTCTTTGTGGTGTTATTGTAAGCAAATTGAAGCAGTGGCAACTTTTCATCCTAGTTAGTGAGACTATCTAATGAATAACAACACAATAAATCAAGAATAGTACTATTTGTAGCTTCACTTTGTCCATTACTTTCGGGATGAAATGTAGAGTTAAAATCTATTTTAGAACCAAAATGTTGAAATAAGGAAACCCAAAAATGATTACAAAATCTAACATCATGATCACATAACATTACTTTAGGAAATCCATGATGTGGGAAAATGCATTTAATGAATAATTTTGCAGCCTTAGGAGGTGCAGACAAAGTTTTTCTGCATGGAATGAAATATTCATATTTACTAAACCTATCAACTATTGTCCAAATCATATCATTATGTGATGAAGTGATGGGAAGACATGTGATAAAATCCATAGAAATTTGTTCCCATGGGTCGTTCGGAATGGGAAGTGGCATTAATAATCCAAATAGTTTACGATGATGACATTTTACACGCTCACATTCAATGTATTGAGAAACATAATGTGCAATATCTTTTTCCATGTGTGGCCAAAAGAAGAAATCTTTGCAGGTAGAAATGGTGCTTTGTATGCCTCTATGACCCATGTAAGATGGTTCAAACATTTCGTTGATGACAAAATCTTTAAAAGCTTGGGTTATGCATAATCTATGTTGAAAATAAAGAAAACCATTATGAAATGTATAATGTTCATCAGATAAGGATGCACCATTGTTGAAGTCATGCCATGCACGTGGGAAATACAAATCAAATGCATATGTGGAAACTATTTCTTGAAAAGAATGTGAATGGCAAAAATATTATGTAAAACAATAGAATGTGAAGAAAATCGGCTAAGAGCATCAACTACAACATTAGCTTTACCAGGCTAAAATTGGATCATGTGTTGGAAATTTTGAATAAATGATGTCCATTTAAGATGGCGATCAGAGATTAAGGGCTGATTTAATAAATGCTTAATAGCATGTTGATCAGTTTTCATTAAGACCTTAGATCCCATAAGATAGTCTTTCCAAATTCGCAAAGCATGCACAACCACTAACAATTCTTTATCATATGTACTATAATTCTTTTCTGAGGTCTTAAGCTTTCTACTCTCAAATGCAATAGTATGATTATTTTGCATTAAAACAACACCTATTCTTGAACCACTAGCATCAGTAACAACATGAAAGGGTTGTGAAAAATCAGGTAACTGTAAAACAGATGCATGTGAAAGCGCATGTTTAAGTTTTTCAGAGGATTGTTGTTGGGTAAGTCCCCATGCAAATTTTATTTTCTTTTTCAATAACAAGGTAAAGGCAATGCTAAATAAGAAAAATTTCAAACAAACTTCCTATAGAAACTAGCCAACCCAAGAACAGAATGAACATCATTCATTGATTGTGGTGTAGGCCATTCTACTATAACTTTAATCTTTTTTGGATCCACATGCACACCTTCACTTGAAATAATATGTCCTATATATTCTGGCTTACGTTGAAAGAAGTAACTCTTTTCAGGATTAGTGTAAAGTGTGTTCGCTCGTAGTAAATGAAAAACTGTTTTAAGATGCTTCTCATGCTCACTATCATTTTTACTCTAAACAAGTATATCATCAAAAAATACAAGAACAAAACCTTAGTAATCAAGAAAAATGTTGTTCATCATTCGTGCAAATGTAGCAGGGGCATTAGTAAGTCCAATGGGCATTACCATAAATTCATAATGGTCTGTTTGAGTTCTAAATGTAGTCTTAAAAATATCACTTTGCATCATACGAATCTGATGGTATCTCGATTTTAGATCAATTTTACTAAAGACATGAGCTCCTCATTATTTATCTAAAAGGTCATCTATTCGAAGAATAGGGTATCTATTCTTTATTGTGATCTTGTTAAGGGGTCTATAATCAATGCACATTCGATAAGTTTTATTCTTCTTCTCTACTAAGAGAACTGGTGCTCCAAATGGGAAAGAACTAGGCCTTATAAGTCCTTTTTGTAGTAGTTCTTTTACTTGGTTTTCTATTTCCTTTTGGTGTAGTGGGCCATGTCTATAAGGTGCTTTATGAGGAGGAGAACTACCAGGGACTAAGTCTATGATATGTTCAAAGGATCCTCGAGATGGTGGTAGTCCAGAGGGATACTCAGACATAAAACAATCCTTATAAGTACTCATGAAATGTTTATGTGCATCAAGAAGTGTATGAGTATAATTGTTGATGACATTGATAAAAACAATGCATGAATTGAATCCTTTCCTAAATGCACATTTTACTTGAGTATGAATAATCAATGGAAATGGCTGGAAATCATGCCGCACAGACAAAGTAATGATTTGACCTTTAAATTCAAAGTTAAAGGTATGTGTATGGTAGTCAATGTGTGTGTTATAATGATGACGAAAAGGCATACCTAGTATAACATCGTAAAATTGCAAAGGTACAATTAAAAATGTTTGTGAATCAACATATGGGTCTATGCTAATCGTAATATCTTGCACTTCTCGTGTTACATTATAACGATTACCTTGAAATGCAACCTTTACTTCATACAAGGAAGGAAGCGTTTTTAATTTAAGTTCTTGTACTAATAAATGTGAAATGAAGTTATGTGGACTACCATCATCATGTAAAATTTTAACGAGTTTGTTGTTTATAGTGCCATGCGTGCAAAGTAGAGAATGAAGAGAGATATCATTACCCAAGGTACTTAAGTCCTTCTCCAATGATTCCTGTGTCCAAAGAGGAGGAATTTCTTCATTATGGGCCTCCATGTTATGTAATTGAGCTGCAGCTGGTTTCATGTTAAGAGGTCACAATCGGCACTTCGTTTTTGTATGTCCAGGTTTACCACAATTCTAGCGGATGATTCGTGGTCGCTCATGTTGGGCATCCATCACTGAAGTTTGTAGGGTAGGTGGTTTGGTAGGTTGGAGAGATGAAGCAACATGTGCAGCTGAGTAATTGGATTGTGGTGGATGAGGAAAACTAGGATAAGATGGGGCATTAAAATTATGTTTCATGGGAAGATTTGGTTTAACAAAAAGCAGACGTGGTTGTTGTAGACGGAGTGACTTGGTTATGGATTGTAATTCTTTTTCTACATCATAGGCGAAAGATATAGCCTTGTTGAGGGTTGTAGGTCATAGGATGTGAAGCTTAGCTTCAATTCCCACCTCCAAACCATCTTTTTTTGTGACAAGCTATCCTCCGGTATATCTTCAAGCATTCAAACCAATAGTAAATTTTGCCAAAACCACTCTGTGTAGGTAGTAACTGTATCGCCCTCCTTCCATGTAAGGGTCGTCCATGCATGTCGAACATGTAAATGGTATTGAGGAGGAAGAAAAGAATCATTCACTTTATCTTGGAAAGCCTTCCATGTTGTTGGATGCTCGATACTGTGCCGTAAGACATTCCATGAGAGTTGAGCTTTTCCTACTAAATAGTTAGTGGCAAATTTGACTTTTTCACTTTCAACATATGTTTCATCAGTATAAAAATCATCAAACTGTGACAGTCATGAAAGGATTAAAGGGCCATCCTTACGGCCATCAAACCGTAAAAACTGGTAATTCTTAACAGCAAACTTGGAATGTGTGCCATCCAATTGGGTAGAGACAATAGCTTTGACTACCCTCGTAAGGTTATCTTCATCAATTTGCATTTTTTGGAGTACTTCTTCGTGTTGTCAGATCTCGTTCTCAGTGCCTCGTAGTTCGTGCTGCAGGAGCTCAAGTTGTTGCTCGAGTGTTACCCCGTGTAGAGGTGACTCTCCGAAATCCTCCGTGGTGTTCATAGGATCCATCAGAATTTAGAGAACAAAACCCTCTTGCTAGATATGTAAAACCAATTTTTGAGATTTTTTGAGTCAAAATGTAAAAGGAAGGGTTGTTCTTGGGAATTGAAAAAGTAAGAAAGAGATGAAAATTGTGTTAAATATAAGAAAAGAGAACTAGAGTGCCAACACAAAGAGATAGTGTAGTGGTAAAGCACTTGCCTTGTGTGGGTGAGGTTGTGGGTTCAAATCCTCCCACCTTGGTGAACATAAAGCTCTTTATTGCCACTCATAAATTAAAATTGGTTCGCACGTAGCCAACGGCTGCCAATGGTTACCAAGGGAGACTTGGGTGCCAAAGTAATGCCTTAGTTATGCCTAAGTTATATGCCTTAGTCAACGCCTTGGAGTAAGCCGAAGGAGTAAACGTAGGTGTAAATGTAGGTTCTGGTTCTGGAACTGGAATAGAAACCAGAAACTGGAATAGGAAATGAAAATAGGAACGAAACCAAAATCAGAATCGGAATCAAAATACAAATCGGATCGCGAACAGAGAACAGCAAAACAGAGATCAATTCACCAAAACGTACAAAAACAGATCCCTCTGTAGTGACCCGTGCAAGACTCTGATACCACTGTTATTATGATCTTGCTCACATGCACACAAAGGTTACGGATGCAAAGAAAACATAGAAAAATATACATGCCAGGAGACGAGATAGAATGTAGTATTGGGTGCAATCTCCCCCCATGCACTCTATTTCGACAATCCAAAGAGTGCATGTATTTATAGGAATTTTTGATTATGTTGAAAAGAGTGGTTACATGAGAGCGACTTCAAAAAGCAAGCATGAAAGTAAAAGTTGGTAACTTTTGTAGAAAGCCTTTGCTTTCAATATCAGAAACTGTGGTCTACAATGACCCTTATTCTAACCACTACTTTTCTAACTATTTCTAACAATAGAACCTTCTACCCGGGTTTATTTACAAACTGAATTATAAATCGGATTTATTGATTTCCACCCTAAAGTCAGATTATTGATGTCCACCCTTTCACACCTTTCACGCGCTCACGAACCTTAAGTTGTTATATCAAAAAAAAAACACCAAAACACATTAATACATTAATAAATTAACACTCCAACAATGCCTTGTTCAACATATTCCATAATGTATAACACCATTATTTATGAATTTGGTCACAATAGTGTTTAGGCTTATTTAGAGCTTTCACCTTATGCATTGGCATGTCAGTGATAGGATGTGTATTTCATATTTTTAAAAATAAATATATCCAACATATTCTCAATCACCATAGCAATGAAGTGAGTCCCTCATTCACCAAAAATCTCAATAAGAAGTCCAAAGTGTGTGAAACAAGAAAAGATATAACTAAAGAATGAAAGATCAGTTTAAGTCATCAAATCCAAGAGGAAAGACAATAGTCAAGTTTCAAAGATTAATAGACAAATGAAGAACCTCAAGTTTTATTGAGAAGCCTAGACAAGCATAAATAAATTCAAACCCTAAAAGTAGGTTTTGACCTAAAGATCTAAAACTCGTAAGTTATATTCAATTTCTACTCTTAAAAACCTAGAAAAACCTAGTAAAAATGAAATGTGCATCTCGGTATCATGTTCTTTTAAGTACAATACATATCTCCTTGTTGAGAACCATCTACTTCAATGAGCTTCTTTATATTTATTTATTTACTTTTATATATATATATATATATATATATATATATATATATATATATATATATATATATATATATATATATATATATATATATATATATATATGTGTGTGTGTGTGTGTGTGTGTGTGTGTGTGTGTGTTATATATATATATATATATATATATATATATATATATATATATATATATATATATATATATGTGTGTGTGTGTGTGTGTGTGTGTGTGTGTGTGTGTATGTATGTATGTATGTATGTATGTATGTATGTATGTATGTATATACATATATATATATATATATATATATATATATATATATATATATATATATATATATATATATATATAGCATATAGTACACACAAATAAATAAATAAATCACTAAATATGTATATATTATACACACAACATTTAATAATTAAATTAAGGTTTTCAATTATTTATAGCATTATTTATATGTATAGTAGTAATGTAAATAGTATATGAGGCCAAACTACATATGGTAGTTCTTATATATATATATATATATATATATATATATATATATATATATATATATATATATATATATATATATATGTGTGTGTGTGTGTGTGTGTGTGTGTGTGTGTGTGTGTGTGTATATGTGTGTGTGTGTAGCATATAGTACACACAAATAAATACATATATATGTATGTATGTATATATTTACTTATTTTTATGTATATATATTTATATATATATATATATATGTGTGTGTGTGTGTGTGTGTGTGTGTATTGTTGGAGTTAGACATCTGCGGAAGCACGTGAACAGCACAAGGAAGAAGAAAAAGCTTGGCGCACAATACACAATATTGAATGTATTACTAGAGAATGTACAAAGATAAGTAGCCCATTAGGGCAATAGGCGTATATACAAGCTGGGGGAAAAAACCTCCTAAGGAGGGAAAAAAGTGCCCCAGTGGTCCTAGAGTCTTCACACACATCACTACCTAAATATATCAAGAAATCCCCCGCGGGAGTGATGCAGTGAACAAGTAGCTAGCACTCATGTATAAGGAAGTGCCAAGATATGTGGAAATCACTCCACAAAAGGAAGTAAGCCCAAAGCTTTGCGGAAAGCTTCAGACTTCTCCCTAGGCAGAGCCTTCGTGAAAAGGTCTGCAATGTTCTCTGCATGGGCACATATGCCAAGTTGATCTCCCAAGCAGAGAACCGCTCCCTGACATAATGATAATGCACCTCAATGTGCTTAGTGCGAGAATGGAACACAAGGTTCCTCGCAACTTCCAATGCGCTCTGACTGTCTGTGAAGATGGTGGTGGTAGAAGACTGACCAACACCCAAATCAGCCATAAGGAATCTGAGCCACACATAGTCAACCGTCGCTATGAAAGCTGCCCTATACTTAGCCTCACAACTATAAGTAGCCACAGTAGGCTGCTGCTTTCTCAACCAAGATATACATGAGCTACCAAGCATGAAGCAAAAGCCACTAGTGGACACACGAGTGTCATACCAAGCAGCCCGATCAGAGTCAAAAAAAGCATGCAAATCTGACGGTAGTGATCCCCCCTTGGGATAAAACAAACCAAGTATCCGGGTACCACTCAAGTAGCAAAAGATGCGCTTAACCGCCTACCAATGCTTGAAGTCTAGGCAATGCATAAACAAGCTCATCTGTGAGACAACAAATTGAATATCTGGATGAGTAATGCATAAGTAAATCAGGCATCCAATAGCCTGCTGATAGAGGACAACATCAAATGCATCTCAAGCATCATGAAGACTCAATCGTAAACCTGTCTCCATAGGACTGTCAATAGGCTTACAATCTTCAAGGCCAAAATGCTGTAATAATGTGTCAATATATTTTGGTTTGACACAAATCCATTCCACCATCAACTTGCATAAAGTGAATTCCCAAATAGTGATGCAAATGCCCCAAATCAGACATCTCAAATGAGGCATGCAAATCAGCCTTAAAATCAGCAATATGCTTCTCAATAGGACCAGTGAACAGCATGTCATCAACATAGACAACAATGATCAGAAGCACATCATTAGCACGCTTTACATATAAGGTGCTTTCAGTTAGACTGTTCTCAAAACCACGTGCAATCAGATAGGCATGTATCTTCTCATACCAAGCACGTTGAGCTTGCTTTAAACCATATAATGCCTTCTTTAACCTGCACACCTGGTTTTCATGCCCTTTCTGCACAAAGCCAGGGGCTGAAAAATATACACTTCTTCATGCAAGTCACCATTCAACAATGCAGTTTTAATGTCCAACTGATGTACATTCCAACCATGATGGGCGGCAAGTGCACAGATGCTCTGAACAGCAGTCATATGGCATGTAGGTGCAAAGGTCTCATCAAAATCAATGCCTCTTTCCTATGCATAACCCTTTGCAACAAGCCTAGCCTTATATTTGAAAACTGTTCCATTAGGCTTATGCTCCAGCTTGTGAACCCACTTAGTGCCAATGGCCTTCTTGCTAGGAGGCAAGTCACATAAAGACCAAGTATCATTCTTCATTATAGCATCATATTCCGATTGCATAGCAGCCATCCAATTTTCTGAATTTTGTGCTTCGTCAAATGAAACAAGCTCATTCTCATCACAGAGACAGCCATAGCATAGCAATCTGATGCAAAAGAGGTACTATGAGAGCCTGATCAAGTACGATATGACAGAGGTGCATCTAATTTGCTATCATGTAAATCTTGCACCGGCCATTTTGGCATAGTTTTTGCCTCCTCAGTATCAGCTCTCTCATCAACACGTGCATCATGTAAATCTGCATCAGAAATGGGATGATTTGCATCATCACATGAAACCTGCACAAGAGGCAACAAAGTATCATACATGTCTTTGGAGCTAACAGATGTCTCCTTAGTACATGAAAGCAATGGTTGAATAGAATCTTCCACAAAAACAACATCACAGCTAACCAGAATGTGTTTAGTCTGTGGTTGATACAGATGATAACCTTTACTTTCAGAACTGTACCCAACAAAAATACATTTTATTGCTTTATCATCCAATTTTCTACGATGTTGTTCAGGCACTAATGCATATGCCAGACAACCAAAAACACACAGATGAGCTGTTGGTATATGATCAATGTCTACCCCTCATTATTGTATGCACATTTTGTAAGGCCCCCTTTATGAGGAGAAGCCAAGCGTGCATTACCCAATTGATGGGAATCCCAACTTGCATGTTGGATGAAGGTCTTATTGGACCATGTAAGGTATTTTAAGGAAAGGGAGTTACCAGGGTCCCCAATTGTGGGGTCCGGGGCAACGGTGAGCAGCCCCGGCTGGGGGGTCCAAGGGGGCCAGTGGGCCCCCTGGCTGGGGGGTCCCAAGGGGCTAGTGGGCCCCCTGGTGGGGGTCCGAGGGCAGCACCCCCAACACAACGGTAAAGGGAATACTCCCTGTCGAAGTCAGAAATCATTTATATTTGTTAGGTCGGTTCAACCGGTCTAAGCCGTGTATGTCAATTACGTGGGCGGTGGCCGCCCACGCTCTACCACCCATGTATAGCCGTCCACGGAAGGCCACCCATGATCCTATATACACATGACTTCTGCACTACCTGAGACATCAAGTTGAGCCAGCATACCTCTACCTTGTATCTCCTTGTCTAGAGTTATCTAGATCACCATTTAAGCTCTACCTTGAGAGCGCACGGGTGGAAAACGCCATCATCTTTGTAGTTGCTGCTAGTAGAAAATTGTTGAGATTCTCCTATATCTGTTATCTTCTCTGTTATTGCTCCTGTGTTATATTGTGTAACTATTGTCTTACATGGTATCAGAGCTGTAAGGTTCAAATAGCTTGAGAAGTATCACTATTTTAGCCTACTGGCAGACTAGAATATCAGTAGATTCTTTGAGTGATTACATGATGGCTTCATCGTTGAACACTGGTCTTGGTGCTTCAGCTAATGTTAATGCTGCACCAATTCGAATTCGTCCGCCTGTATTCACTGAAGGGAAGCTGGATGGATCCAACTATACACTCTGGAAGTTCAAAATTTCTACAATTTTGGACTCCTATGAATTACTTGACACTGTCATGGGACCAATGGGATTAGATCCAGAGCCTATACCAGTTGAAGATCGAGCTAATTCAAGGTTGATGATTCAGCCAGATCCAGATCTTCTACGAGCTTGGAAGAGGCGGAATGCTGATGCATTATGTGCAATTGTCACTAGTGTAAGTGATTATGTGCTTACTTTAGTTCAACATATTACTAAAGCACATGAGGCTTGGGGCATATTGGCTCGACAATATGAGACCATAGAAATTTCTTGCTTTTTAGTGCATTTTCACTATTTTCATCATTTTTCATGCATTATTGTGCGAGAGGGAGTTAGGAAGTGCAAGGGAGAGCAAGCGCCTGTGTTTTTTCACGATTCTCTGCACATATGGAGGTCGTCATTGCTCGGTGTTCAGAAATTTGAATTTTTCGCCAAAAAATGCGATTCTAATTGAAAACCGTGATTTTCATAAAATTCAAATTTTTCAACAAAATGTGATTTTCAGTTCCCACCTAAGTCACACAAAAACGTGATTCTCTAGATGTCATGGAAACTTGAGTTTTAGAAAAAAAACACAATTTTCAATCGGCTCAATATCGCGATTTTCACAAATCATGATTTTCAGCCAAAAACACGATTGTGGGAAAAACACGATTTTCAGTTGGCTCAAAATCGTGATTTTCACAAATCATGATTTTCAGCCAAAAACACGATTTTGGAAAAAAAAACACGTTCTCTTTTGGCTCCAAAATCACAATTCAAAAACACGACTTTCATCCAAAATCGCTATTTTCATGATTTTTAGAAAACACGAATTTCACTAAGGTACAAAATTGCGATTTTCAAAACACAATTTTCAATCAAAATTGTGATTTTCTAGTCATTCTCAAAATCACAATTTTCATGTCAAAAACACGATTTTGGGAAAGCATGATTTTCAGTCGAAATCGCAATATTCTGATCATTCTCAAAATCGTGATTTTCACAAAAACTCGATTTTCTGTCATAACCGCGTTTTTCATGATTCTCACTCAAAATCACGTTTTTCACGATTCTCACTCAAAATCACATTTTTCACAATTTTTAACCAAAATTGCATTTTTTGAGGATTGCTCAAGATCGTGATTTTCGGTCAAAATCATGATTTTCTCATAAGATCTTGTTTCCCTGTTTTGACCCCTAAGAGCCTGATTTGACATAAGTCTTTCATCAAAAGTCCATTTTTTGAGCTCTATAGCTCGTTGGAAAGATCTTTTCGAATCCCACATGGCGTCAACTGTTTTTCTAAGAAGAGTGCATTGATTTTCAGATAGACTAATTTGAAATTGACCCTTGTCACTCTAGCACAATGGTGAGTACCAACGTGAGGAGATACACCTCATAAATGTCAATCCGTGGAGACGTGAGGACCGGTATGAAGACCGCGAGCAAGTGATGGCACAAGTGCGTGAGTGAAAGCACACAATCATGCACACACATACACACACACGCGCACAAGGTAGGAGCAAAGAGTGGAACAATGGAAAGCTTCGATTACCAAAGAGCTCTCTTACAAAACTGAAATCTACAACAAGCCAACCTCAAAAATGAGCTCTCCAGCCCTTTTTATAGTTTTTGAGTGGTTTTTGGCCCTGTCCAGACCTAGTGTCCGGCCTAGTTAAAAAATAGGTTCCAGGGCTTATTTGGGGGCTCAAACGGAGTCTAAAAATTATGAAAATTGGTAGGATGGTAGTTCTAATACTCCTCAAGCTCGAGGACTCCTCGGCTTGAACAAAATGGAGTTACAAAAATGGGAAATGGTATTTACAATGGTTTTTAGTGATAAAAATCACTATTTTTGTAGGGATTCCTTCCGAAAATTTGACAGGTGCTTCTTGGAGCTCCCTACTTGCTCCTTGTTCTTGTGTGTCCACTTCCTTGATGCACTTCCATGCTTTTTCCTTGACCTTGAGCTTCAACACTCCCCCCCCTCTTGAGTCTGTCGTCCCTGACAGACCCTTGTTGTAGTGGTTGTTCCATGTAGTACCTTGGGAGGTAGCGTCCTTTGCGTCCAACAGGGGCGATCCCTCTTCCCAATGTATCCTGGTCATTTGTCTGGTTCTTCACTTTTCCACTGTTATCTCTTGCAGTTTGTAGTCCTTTTGTACGTACTTCTGCCTTGTATGCCATCTGGATGGTGCATTTGTGAGTTTTCCAAAACTGCTAGCTGCTCAAAGGAGGTGGTCAATGTTGATTGTGAGCAACTCTCAGTGGTGGATGGCGTCCTTGCTCTTATTGTGGTCATCTTGATGTCGTCTCGTTCTTCCAAGGATGGCTTTTCATAGTTTTCATGCCAAGTACTTGTAACCCATAACGAATGGTGGTAAGTGCATTAGTGCATGGGTTGAACGAAATATGTGCCTTGTGCATGGCCTTGTAATGTGGCCCTACATATGCGTACTTGGAAAATGCATGGCAAGAATTATGGTGCAAGAGATTGGGTCTTGAGCTAAGTGCTCAAGGGTATGCTGACGAAGAGGTTTCCTAATCTATCATGGTTAGAGTGTTGTTGAAGCATGCACGTCTTACCATGGTGAAGGGTCCGTTGATCTTCATCTCTTCGTGTTGTGGTTCCCTCATGGTGTGTGATCGTCGGCTTGTCCGTTTTGTTGAGGGATGTCCTTGCTGGAAGTTCGCTGATGAGCATTTTCAAGCACATAGTCTTTTTTTTTTTTTTTTTTTTTTTTTTTTTTTTTTTTTTGGGACACGATGGCATAAAACAAGAAGAAAGAGGTTAGTGTCCATAACATATTTTGCATGTGAAAATTGTGTCTCATGTGCCTGGGATTTCTCAATTGTGTCTATGCATGGCCATGTAAGGTGGCCCTATATTGATGCATACTTTGGAGGTGCATGACCTGAATGGTGCAAAAGACAAGGTTATGCCAAAGGCACATGGTTGCTGCACGTCGAGGCTTTTGATGTTACTCGCATAGTTGATGCATTCTTAGTTTGGAGGTGTCGATTGGATCTCGAAATGATGTGATCCTCCTAATGGGAACCCATTTCCGAATAGTATTTGGCCCTGTAGAGATCACCCCACGCCAGTTCTTCTTTGGATGCTGTCCCAACTTAGGTATCCAGTGTGGTTGCCCCCTTGGTTCTGTGGATGTTGCTTGTGCTTTTGGCTTCCAAACCCATGTCCTTGATGATTGCCTGCGTACTTTTGCAGAAGGGTTGAGTTTATCTTCGTTTGTTCTTTGTGTTTTGTTCTTACCCTTTGCTTTCCTTGGCTTCTTTGTTGAGACCTTTTGCATGGTGGGGAGTATAGGCCCTTGCACGTGTAAGAGCTTCGTGGGTACCCACATCTGTAATCGCCCTTGTTGAGCTGTAGCTAATTTTTTAGGCACCCAAATTTGTACCGGATGGTGGTCGACCTTCCTTGATAGCTTCGGTACCCAAATTTGTTGGATTCTTCGTGCTTGAGCCTGTCGTAGGTGGTTGGTCCTTCTGTTTTCATGGTTGATCTGGTTGGGTGGGAATCGTTGAGGCAACATCGATGGTTGTACTCCTTTCTTTACCCAAATCTGCTTCATGCCCATAACTTCTTCCTTCTTGAAAGCTCTTTGTCTATTTGATAGACTGGTTATCTTGCACTGTTTGGTTTGCTTCTGAGGTTGGACTAACGTGGATGCTTTACTCTTTGAAAAAGAAGAAGAAGGTTCATCTTTCCTTTGCGATTGTCCTTCCGTGATTGCATCCGTCTGGATCATAGAGCTTTTGACAACTACAACATCTTGTTCGAGAAGATTAGCCTTAGAGGAACAAAGAGAGCATGTGGTGTCAGTGTCAGTGGGCATGCGATTCTCCAATTCTAATGTAATGCATTGATTATATACCCACACTTGAAGAAGTTGACTTCTTAGGTTCAAGTTGACAGCATGGTCATAAATCCAATCTTGACCCAAGACAAGTGGCTCTGTGAGGTCCTCATCATGACACACTAGCATCTTGACTTTTATTGGAACATCTTGAAGGTAGATGGGAAGTTCCACCTCGCCCAAACAGGGTGTTTCCACGCCTCCTAATCCTATGAGATAGGCTTCTATGGGCTTGATGTCCAATTGCAGATCTTGGCAGTAAGAAAGTCGAACTGCACTAGTTGCTGCACCTGAATCAACTAATGCTCTCACAGTCTTTACACTCTTTCCTTGTCCTACCTCTACAGTCACAAAGGGACGTCGATCAATTATTTGAGAAGTAGTTATGCCCGATTTTTGGCACATGTCCATGTGATATTTTGGAGCTTTTGTGTTGACATCTAGGCCTAGCCGCCGTAGCTTATTTCTTCTGATGCGCTCTCTAGCCTCTGCTTGTGCTTCTTCTCTAACCCTTAACTCCTCTTCTTTTCTCTTTTTAGCAGTGTTGAGTCTCATGAGCATTTCCTCTGTAAGAGGTTCTTGATATAACTTGACTCGGCATCCACTAATATAGTTTGGTAGGATATCACCTTCTAAAGTGGCCAATTGAACCGCACCGCTAGTGGAGAGTCTATTAATGATCATGGGTCCATATCCTCGTTTCTCCAATTTGCGGGCATGTTGCTTTAGCGTATAAACGAGCACTAGATCTCCTTCCTTCAACCCTTTATTCTTTACGTGGGCATCAAAGTATGCCTTTTGCCTTTTCTTTGCAGCATAAATGCCTGCTGCTGCCCGTAGCCTCGTCTCACCTAAGCGTTCTAGATCAAAGATCCTGGAAGATAGCTCATGTCCATTCCACTCATGCTCTTGTGCTACTTTCAAGGCTGGAATTAGGAAGTCCAATGGTAGCACGGCATTCTGTCCGAAGACCATCTGAAATGGGGTGGCATTGAGTACCGTTTTGTAGGCAACTCGGTATGCCCAAACTGCATGATGAAGTTGTTTGTCCCAATCAGAGCGTTTATTATTTACTAGTTTTGTTAATACGTTGCATAGGATCTTATTCGTACTCTCGGCTTGTCCGTTAGCTTGTGGGTGATAGGGGGCAGACTTCTTGTGTATCACCATGAATTCTTGAAGGAGATGTTCAATGACCTCATTCAAGAAGTGTGTACCTCTATAACTAACCAACTCTATTGGTAACCCATATCTAGTGAACACATTTTCGAATAAGAACTTAGCTGTCGTTTGAGCATCATTCTTTGTCGTGGCTTTTACTTCCACCCACTTTGTGAGGTAATCTGTGGCTACAATAATGTATTCTGCATGGGAGTTTCTAGCTGGGGGGTTGATGGGACCTACAAAGTCGATACCCCACTTTGAAAATGCACGTCCTCCCATCATTGGCCTTAAAGGCATCTCGTCTTTTCTTATCGGATATTGGGCACGTTGGCATGTGTCACATTTCTTCACATAAGTATGTGCATCCATATGAAGAGTGGGCCACCAAAGTCCTGAGAATAGAATGGTCTTAATTACTCTGTCAGGCCCAAAGTGTCCACCTGCAACACCGCTGTGTGCAGTTTCTAAGACTCTCAAATAGTCTGATTCATGAACGCACAATCTTAGGTAACCATCCTTGCCTCTTCGATATAGGTTGTCTCCTACTAAGGCATAGTCTTGAGCCTCTTGCTCCATGCTCCGTTTTCTTGCAAGACTAGCCTGATTGTGTAATGTTCCCGATCTTATGAACTCAACCAATGGAGCACTCCAATCTGGGATTAATGACACATGATAAAGAGTGGCATGCTCCACTGGGGGTCTCTTCTGGCACACTGGACAATTCTGGATCCACTCCTGTATTGCTTTGTCCATGCTAGGCCAATACACTCCTAAACGTTTTAGATTCTGCAATGTTCGTTGTTTAGAGTAGTGATTTCCTAGCAGTCCCTCATGGGCTTGTTGCATCCAACTAGTATGTTCGTCGTCCTCAACACAACAGGCTAATACGCCCTCGGTATCTTGCTTGTACATACTTCCGGCCAATATTTGATACTTTTGTGATTTTACAATTTCTTCTTTGCTTGTCTTCACATTTTTATTTGCAGGCCCGAAGGTTAGGACCGGTACCAACTTATTTGCCCATTTAGGAACAACTTCTAAATTGAACAGATAAGCATCGGGCAATTCATCAGACACTCCTTGCGGTGGCTCTCCTGAAGTGATGCGAGAAAGATGGTCTGCCCTAAGATGGGTTCTACCTTTCCTGACAACAACTTCAAAGTCGTATTCCATTAGTAAGAGGAACCATCTTACTAAGCGGCCTGTATTGCAGGGTTTATTGACCAAGTATAGTAAAGCTTGATGATCAGTGAAAAACTTGAACTTATTGGCCAATAGATAGTGTCTAAACTTTTTCACCGCGTATACCATGCCTAAGCCTTCTCTCTCCGTTGTGGTATAATTTCGTTCAGCTGCATTTAATTGCCTACTAGCATATGCTATTGGCAAATCTAGGTTTCCTTCACCTGTGGGTTGTGCAAGCACACATCCTATTGCATGATTGGAGGCATCTACATGGACATGAAAAGGTTTGCTCCAATCCGGAGTAGTCAATATTGGTGCTGTGCACAAACGTCTTTTCAGCTCGTTGAAGGAATTCTCGCATTCTTCGTTCCACTCAAAATTTGTTAACAACCCATAAAGAGGTTTAGCTATGATGGCATACATGTGTATAAACCTACGGTAATATCCACAATGGCCCATAAAGGCTTGTACCTCTTTAACATTCCTTGGTCTTGGCAACTCTGCTATCGCTCTTACCTTGTCTTCATCTGTTGAAATCCCATTCTTAGAAACAATGTGACCTAAGATCTTACCTTGTCGTACCATGAACACACACTTCTCTGGGTTCAGACACACTCGATAATTCCTACACTTGTTAAAGATTTGTCTGAGCTCAGGGATGTGGTATCTTCTTTGTTGGGAATGAGCACATAAGTCGTCCACATATACTTCTAAGTTCTTTCGCAAGAACTCTTTGAAGACATGACACATGAGCCTCTGGAATGTTGCAGGTGCATTGGTGAGCCCAAATGGCATCACTCGAAATGCAAAGATTCCCCATTCTGTGGCAAATGCCGTTTTGTGTTGATCTTCGGGGGCAATGGCTACTTGGTTGTAACCTGAAAATCCATCAAGGAAGCTATAAACTTCCTTGCCTGCAACACGCTCCAATAGATGTTCGGTGATTGGAAGTGGATAACTATCTCTGATTGTAGCGGCATTAACTTTTTTAAGGTTAATGCACACTCGCAATTTTCCATTCTTCTTGGGCACCACCACAATGGGGGACACCCATTCAGTGTGCTCAATCTCATAGATGAATCCAGCTTCAATCAGCCTGTCAATTTCCTCCTTTATTTTGGCTGCATAATTGTCATTATATGTGTAGGGCTTTTGTTTGGTGGGCTTGGCATCAGCGGTCATTGGAATCGTATGAGAGCAAATCTTTGGATCTACTCCTTTCAAGTCTCTATAGTGCCATGCAAACACATCCCTATATTCCCTTAATAGAGCTACAAGCTCTGCTTCTTCTTTTGCACTTAGGTCATCTCCTATGTACGTACATCGTTCCTCGTTCCCTTCAATGGTCACTACAATTTTTTTGGTCTTTTCTTTATTGTCATATGCTTCTCCTATAATGGCCTCTCTCTTAGGCATCCGTACCAAAATTTTTCGGTCTTCCACTTCATATTTCTTGAAATTTTCTGGTACTTCAAACAATGATTCTTCCTCTTCTTGTTTCACAGCTTTTCTTTTTTTTTTCTTTTGACCTCCTTCACTTCCTTCCTTTGAATTTATTGTTTTAACACTCGTGAGGGGTTCTGCTTCTTTTTGGGTTAGCACTCCTATGTCTTCTAAATAGTGTTCCTCTGAGTCAAAGTAAGTATCCATCACAATGGATTCTAGATCATCGTCATTCTCTTCTTCTTCTATGAACTCACTAGGATCACACTCCTCCAACAGGGGCTGACACATGAACACTGAAATATCATAACCCTCCTCATCACAATGAGGTGTCCATTGTTCTTCATTGACTGCTATGTCCATGGTAGCTAAAATTTCTGCCCAACTATGAGGCTCAAATTCCTCATCTGGAAATATCATCGGTGTATAGGCTGGGTCTTTTATTGGTCTATCTCCTGGGGGAGTTCCTTCTTCTCTCGCTTTTAGGCGCTTTTCCTCTTCCTCTGCGACCTTGCACATCCACAAGTGAGTATCTTCATGCAGCCATGATGGATCAGGTGAACTTCCAGAATGCACGGAGATAGAATCTTCTTTCGCTTTGTGGATAGGGTTCCACTGTAGGGGTGGTACATCTCTGAAGGTGTAATCCTTCAGATTGACCTTGGTGGTGACCCCTAAGTGTTGTAAGTACAAGGAGTTGGTCCCCCAATCCTGTACTATTTGCAACTGTCGTAGGAAGGGTCTTCCTAGGATCATCTCGTAGACATTATTTTTCTCAAAGTCACATATAGCAAATGTATGTTCAAACTCTACACCACAAGTGGTTAAAGTTATCCCTTCAAGCAATCCTAGAGGTCTTTCAAAATGACCATCAGCCATTTGAAGCTTCATTCTAGTTGGTCTTAATGTGGGTTTGCCCCATCGCTTCCACAAAGAGGTGGTCGCGATAGCAACACCAGCACCCGAATCTACAATTGCTTTGGTTGTGTAACCTTGATAGGTGATCGGAAGATAAGTGTTACCTTCTTCACCTTCGCTCATGTCTCCTATCTTGTCGAGAGGTATCTCTGGAACTTTTTGCTTAGAGCCTACTTTTGGCATATTGGATTCAAGTTCTGGAACCTGATCCTTCACATGATTCCAGAGCTCAGGTTTTGCTTTGAGCAGCTCTTCTACAGTGAGATGACATTGAACCTTAGTGTTCTTAACCACATCAGTGTTTCTTGGAATCACTGAGTCTTCATTTCTCACCAATATTGTGGGAGCTCTGATCTGGATAGATTCAGATTCCCATGGGCCTGTGAAATGAGGCAACTCTTGTAAAGAATTAGATTCAAAATCTAATCTTTCGTCTTCTTGTTGCTCTGCTTGGTCTCCATAGATAGACGGAATGTCTTGGGGAAATTGATCATGAAGATCATCAATCTCAGGAATAGGAGGGAAGTTACCCTTCTCCTTGGCCCATTTCTCTTCCTGTATTTCCCGCAAGAACTCTTGAGAGTACTGTTGAATTGAAGGAGGTATTCCAGCATCCGTGGAATTGGGAACATAAGCTCCCATTGGTGGTGAGCTTCCTCTTTCCATAACTGGTTGAACCTGTGGAGGTAAAGAAACTTGTGGTCTGTTTACCAACTGCTCTAATTTTTCTAGTAAACCTTGGAAGTGCAAATCTGATTTGACAGAGTTTGTCTGATTGAACTTTTGACTAGTCTCAAGTATAGCTTGAGCTTGTTCTACCATTTTCATGCACATTTTCATCCGTTCAATCTCTAAATCTGCTCTAGGGTAACTCTTGTCTAGGTTTGCAGCTGTTGGCCCTTCTTGAAGACGAGCCTGGTAGGCCTTGAACATCATGTCCAAGCCTTCTGGGGTTGGATCTGCAAGAACAGACCCTAATTGCGGTCTATTTACAATGGGGGGTGGGGTGGAATGAGGTGGAGTGGATGGAGCTTCGGTATGTGAGGGGCTTTGAGATGCAATGTCTTCTATTTTTGTTTTGGTATCTCTTAGGCTTTCTTCTAGCTCGGATAGTTTTTTGTTCCACTTGCGATTAGCCTTCTCTCTGGTATCCTTCCATGTTCTTGGTTTCCTCTTACTAGGCTCTCCTGACTCACTTGACTCTGACTGCTCAGCTGGTTTTGCTTGTTGTGCAGCCTGTGCCCTAGTAACTGCCTGTACAGGAGCCACATTACTACTACTTGAACTTGAATCTGTCACTAAGCCTACCACGTTGATGGGTGTGACCTTGGGTGCACTAGAGGGATTCCTGGGACACTCTCTAGGAAGATGTTCCTTGCCGCACTCAGGACAAAAGCCTTGTATTGTGATGTTTTGTCCTATTCCCAGAGCTGGTTGGTGGGGACATTCACGAATGAAATGATCACCCTGACATCTAAAGCATGGTCCTCTAGGGGCTTGTGGTCTTACTTGTCTCAATTGGGGCCTAGGATTTGGATTCGTATACATAACATTGGAGTATTCTGGCTCCCAATTTTGTTCCATAGGTGGTGTCTCATATTGATGCTGAGAAGTCTCGCTTTGCTCAGGTGACTCTATATAATAAGCATGTGGACTATCTTCATGGAAGTAGTCTGAACCATGAGCGTGAGAATCATTTCCTGAGACCAATGGGGTTAGTGGAACCAATGCTCTATTAGGGTTCTCCTCCGCCATCGTATATTTAACTGGGATTACATTGGCAGGGGCTGGCGGTTGGTTTCCTAGGACTGGTTGTGGCCTATATGGTGCCTGATATTGCTGCTGGTATTGAGGTTGATATTGTTGTGGCCTATAATATGGCTGTTGGTACTGATTCTGATACCTACCCTGCTGGTAAGGTTGTTGATAATTTTGTCTAACAGCCTGCCTGTTATAGGGACAATCTTGGGCCGTATGATTTGTGTATTTTCTCTCAATGGTGCAATACAGAGCATTAGGGTTTCCTTGGGGTTGAGTCGTCAATGGACAAACATTAGCCATGTGATCTCCTCCACACATATAACATCGCTTCACTGAGGTGACCCTTGGCATTTGTCTATTTTGGACTCCTAGCTTTTTGGCCACTTGCTCAGCTATCTCATCTATCTCAGTGGAGGCTCTAGAGGTATGACTTGTAGAACTATCAGAGTCCTTATAGAGTTTGGATAGTCCTAAATCCTCACCCAAGTTGTCTTCTATGTCAATGCATATCCGTATACACTCTTCTATGGATCTAGGCTCCTTCAAGTATACATATGACCTTAATTTTGTGCTCAATAGGCCATCTAAAAACAGTGCCACCTGTTTGGCTGATGTGGGTAGTTCTGGTACAGGGCATCTTTCCAAGTACTGCCTAAATCTTCTTCCTGCGAGTCGCACTGTTTCTTGGGGTGTCTGCTTGAAGCTGTGGATCAAGGATGATGTGTTATGCCTGATACCACTCTTGGAAAATTCTACAATGAATTCTTCTAGCAGCTGACCTATCTCTCTATAGTTGCGACTGTTTAGAGGTTGAAACCAAGCTAAGGCAGTACCCTTAAGAGTCAAACCAAATGCCTCGAACTGGGTGAATAAGTCTTCAACCTGTTCAGCTCTTAGCACTTGTTTGAACTCCGCCACATGATCATAAGGATCTCCAAATCCATCAAAGTAGTTCTTCATTGTCTTAACCACTTGAGAGGGTCTAAGGGTTCTTGAGTGCTCTCGTGGTCTAGGCAATGGAAAATCATGTTCATCTCTTTGGTGCCTATGAGCTCTATGTCTCTCCCTTTCAAATCTTTCCGTTCCATATCCTGATCTGTCTCTGCCCATAGTGTCTGCAAAGCTTACCTCCGGTCTCTCTCTAATTCTTTCTCTTTGGGCTTCATGAGCCTTGGATGATCCGGCTCCTTGGAGGCCCTGGGAAACATTAGATCTTGGTGGAGGGAAAATTAATTCACCTTGCCAAGTGTAAGCATGTCTGTCATGATCTGATACCAAGAATAATTTCTGAGATGTGTGATCTAGATAGACAACTTTCCCTGGTGTATCTGGGTCCTTGAATTCATAGATGGTGACAACTGGGCTGGGTTGATCTGGCCTAAATCTCCAAAAGGCTTCCTCAGTTTCTCTATTCATGAATAGTTCTATGCTTTTGTTATCTTGAGGAATCCATTCTGGAGTGAACACTCTGGTTAAGACTGACTTACCTCTAGGGGTCTTGGGTTCTCCTCCTAGGCCTCCTTGCTCTAGGTCTCCTATCTCGTTCTCAGGAATGATATTTCCAAACTCATCTGTCCTATCTGGTAAGTTAGTAACCACATACATGGTTCCTTCCTTATCAATGTAAGCCCCCTCTTCAAACTTGACCACTGGGTGTTCAAGTCCAAAGGGTTGGTCAGGATTCTTGAGTTGAACCACTGATCGTCTTAGACCATCCTCATAGATGCGAGCACCTACTTGGTTGGTCCTGATATACTCCAATTGGGTCTTATAAGGACCTTCTGGTGTCTGTAAATAGGCAGTGCCTGAGCCACGTGTGGGTCTCTCCATGCTAAAAGACATTTCCGAGTCACTGGTTTCTGAACTTCGTGTGTAAGGATAACCACTAAGCTGTTGAGCCCAAGACTTGGCTGTATGGTTGACACTAGCCTCAGATGACCTAATGCTTTGTCTATCCTTGCCTAAGTGTCTGCCAGATCTCAGGTTCATAAGCCTTGGCTTCTAGACCCAAAGTTCTCTTATATTGCTCAAAATCCTTTGGAACACCTTGATTTTCTAGTTTCCCTGAGGGTCAACTTCAAAATACCCTATCTAATAATCCTGGTATTAATTTAACCATAACCAGTCGATGTTTTTGTTGTACTCCTCACGAGCTTTCCAACAAACCCAAGATCACTCCGAACGGATTTCGTATGAGAAAGTTATGCCAGTTCAGGGTTTTGGGGGTTAAAACAGGGAAACAGGGTCTCTCAGGAAATGCTTCAAATCAGGCGATACACGACATTCGTAGGACACGATACTTGAGACTCGAGGAACTCGATACACGATACTTGGCATGTATCGCGATACCTGAAGTAGGCGATACACGATCTTCAAGAAGTATCGTGAGCAAACTCCACGATACACGATCTTTGATAGGTATCGCGATCGCTGTATAACGATACACGATACTTACCTTGTCACGATACACGATAGTTGAGAAATATCGCGATACTTGATATCCACGATACTCGGCAAAACGATACTTAGCTCAAGACGATACTCGATATTTGGAAGAAAACGATACACGATCTCTGACTTAGGCGATACCCGATCTCTGATAAATATCGCGATCTCTGATAAACGATACCGATCTCTCATGCAAACGATACACGACACTTCTCTAGACGATACTTGATCGCTGACAAAACGATACACGATACTTGTGAGGTATCGCGATCGCTGAACCAAACGATCTCTGAGCCAAACGATACCCGATCTTTGTCCCAAAACGATACGCGATCTTTGGTAAGTATCGCGATCTCTGAGAAGCGATAGACGATACTTAAGCCAAACGATCACGATCTCTCACAAACGATCGCTGGCAAAACGATACACGATACTTGGAGCAAAACGATACTCGACACAGATCAAGTATCGCGATCTCTGAAGACCTGGCGATACACGATACTTGGTGGATATCGCGATCTTTGATCCAAACGATACTTCTCAAGTATCGCGATCTGTACGAAACGATACACGACCGGAGGGAAATATCGCGATACTCAACCACAGAAGCACAACGATACTTGATAAGTATCGCGATACTCGACCGCGGGAGCAAAACGATACTTGACCCTTAGACAAATTTTGAAAGAGATTTTTTGAATTTTGCTTCAATAAACTTGTTGTACTAGCTCTCCTACCCTCTCCTCTCTCTCTGTATCACCCCAAATCACTCCTTTTCACCCCTGTCAGTACCAAACGATACCTGACGCAGATCGTTTCCCTTTCCAAACTCAATTTGCTGAGAAATTATAGATTAAATGGGTGTTTGCTCACCTTGAGAGCCTCTCTAACTTCCTTGTCACTTCCCCTTGCACTATGTAACACTCGGTTGCCTGGTTGCTCACTCACGATCTCTGGCGCAGCTCTCGCGATACTTGGCGCAGCTCTCACGATACTTGGTGCAGGTTTAGTCTTGTCCGGGGCTATTCACTTAGATTTTTAGTTGTTTTGGTGCTACTCCTTCAGCGCCTCTGTTCTGCACCTTCTCTAAGCTTCTTGCTCACAACCACAAGTAAAAACAAGGTGAATGTACTCTAAAAAATGGAAAAAACTGAGAAGATGAAGGTGGGTGGAGATGGTGAAGATGAAGAAGAAGGAAAATTCAGAAACTGAACTGAAAATGATGATTTTTTTACCTTCCAACGTCGCTACTCTACGTCTTACCGTCACACGCTCGTCCTCCAAGCTCTCTCCCCGGCAACGGCGCCAAATTTGGTGTCACTCTAGCACAATGGTGAGTACCAACGTGAGGAGATACACCTCATAAATGTCAATCCGTGGAGACGTGAGGACCGGTATGAAGACCGCGAGCAAGTGATGGCACAAGTGCGTGAGTGAAAGCACACAATCATGCACACACATACACACACACGCGCACAAGGTAGGAGCAAAGAGTGGAACAATGGAAAGCTTCGATTACCAAAGAGCTCTCTTACAAAACTGAAATCTACAACAAGCCAACCTCAAAAATGAGCTCTCCAGCCCTTTTTATAGTTTTTGAGTGGTTTTTGGCCCTGTCCAGACCTAGTGTCCGGCCTAGTTAAAAAATAGGTTCCAGGGCTTATTTGGGGGCTCAAACGGAGTCTAAAAATTATGAAAATTGGTAGGATGGTAGTTCTAATACTCCTCAAGCTCGAGGACTCCTCGGCTTGAACAAAATGGAGTTACAAAAATGGGAAATGGTATTTACAATGGTTTTTAGTGATAAAAATCACTATTTTTGTAGGGATTCCTTCCGAAAATTTGACAGGTGCTTCTTGGAGCTCCCTACTTGCTCCTTGTTCTTGTGTGTCCACTTCCTTGATGCACTTCCATGCTTTTTCCTTGACCTTGAGCTTCAACAACCCTCAAGTGGGATTAGGAAACCAAGGGGGCTCCAAAGGATTTTGAGCAATACACAAGGGAATTTTAGGACCAGAAGGCAAAGCTTATGAACCTAAGATCTGGTAGACACCTAGGCAAGGATAGACAAAGCATTAGATCTTCTGAGGAAAGTCTCAACCATACAGCTAAGTCTTGGGCACAACAACTAAGTGGTTATCCTTACGTACTAAGTTTAGACACGTGATTCAGAAATGTCTTTTAGCATGGGGAAACCTATAGGTGGCACTGCCTATCTACAAACACCAGAAGGTCCATATAAGACACAGTTTGAATATATTTGGACCAACATATTAGGTGCTCACATCTATGAGGATGGCCTGAGGCGATTAGTGGTCCAACTCAAAAATCCAGATCAACCTTTTGGACTTGAATACCCAATGGTCAAATTCGAGGAGGGTTCATACATTGATAAGGAAGTAACCATGTATGTGGTCACCAACTTACCCGATAGGATAGATGAGTTTGGAAATGTAATTCCTGAGATGGAGATAGACACCTAGAGCAAGGAGATGTAGGACGGGAACCCAAGACTCCTAGACGTCAATCAGTTTTGACCAGAGTGATCACTCCAGATTGGATCCCTCAAGAAAACAAAAGCATAGAACTATTCTTGAATAGAGAAATGGAAGAATCCTTTTGGAGATTCAAGCCAGATCAAGCCAACCCAGTAATGGCCATCTATGGATTCAAAGACCATGAGACACAAGGCAAAGTTGTCTACTTGGATAACACATCGGAGAAAATGTTCTTGGTATCAAAGCATGTTAGGCACACATATACTTGGCAGGGTGAATTGATCTTTCCTCCACCAGGGTCTAATATTTCCCATGGCCACCAAGGTGTAGGATCATCACAGGCTCATGAAGCACAATGAGAACGCACAAGAGAGAGACCTGGAGTAAGCTTTGTAAACACTAGGGTAGAGACTGATCAGGATTTGAAAATGAAACGACCTCAAAGAGAAAGACGTCAAGCACATAGGCAGCAAAGAACCAAACATGATTTTTTGTTGCCTTGACCCCACGAGCACTCAAGAACCCTTAGAGCCTCTCAAGTGGTTAA
Organism: Ceratopteris richardii; assembly: GCA_020310875.1. Taxonomy (NCBI): domain Eukaryota; kingdom Viridiplantae; phylum Streptophyta; class Polypodiopsida; order Polypodiales; family Pteridaceae; genus Ceratopteris; species Ceratopteris richardii. Next base: position 172,497,341 of record CM035411.1, on the reverse strand, counting down.
GGCAATGAAGAACTATTTTGACGGGACACGAGATCCTTATGATCATGTGGCCGAGTTCAAAAAAGTGTTAAGAGCTGAACAGGTTGAGGACTTGTTCACCTAGTTCGACGCATTTGGTTTGACTCTTAAGGGTACTGCTTTAGCTTGGGTTCAACCACTAAACAATTGCAACTGTCGAGATATAGGTCAATTGCTAGATGAATTCATTGTAGAATTTTCTAAGAGTGGCAGCAGGCATAACACATCATCCTTGATCCACAGCTTCAAGCAGACACCCCAAGAAACAGTGCGACTTGCAGGAAGACGGTTTAGACAATACTTACAAAGATGCCCTATTCCAGAGTTACCCACACCGGCCAAACAAGTGGCCTTGTTTTTAGATGGCTTACTAAGCAGCAAGTTAAGATCATATGTGTACTTGAAAGAGCCTAGATCCATAGACGAGTGTGTGACGATGTGCATTGACATAGAAGATAACTTGGGTGAGGAGTTAGGATTGTCCAAACTCTATAAGGATTCGGATAGTTCCACTAGTCATACTTTGAGAATCTCCAAGGAAATAGATGAGATAGCTGAGCAAGTTGCAAAGAAGCTAGGAGTTCAAAACAGATAAACACCAAGGGTCACCTCATTGAACCAGTGTTATACTTGTGGAGGGGACCACATGGTTAACGTATGCCCAATGCAAAACCAGAATGTGAGAGAAAGGAATGCCCCATATTGTACTATTGAGAGAAAATACACGAACCATACAACTCAAGATTATCCATACAATAGGCAGGCTGTTAGATAGAATTATCAGCAACCTTACCCATAGGGTAGGTATCAGAACCAATACCAACAGCCATATTATAGACCACAACAACAATATCAGGCACCATATAGGTCACAATCAGTCCTAGGAAAACAACCACCAGCTCTTTCCAATGTAATTCCAGTTAAGTATGCAGTGGTAGAAGAGAACCTTAATAGAGCATTGGTGCCAGTGACCCCACTGGTCTCAGAGCATGACCATCATGCTCAGAGTTTTGACCACTCCTATGAAGATAGTCCACAAGCTTATTACATAGAGTCACCTAAGCATAGTGAGACTTATCCATATCAGTATGAGGCACCACCTATGGAAACAAATTGGGAATCAAAATACTCCAATGTCATGTACAGGAATCCTAATCTTAGGCCCCAAGTGAGACAAGTAAGACCACAAGCCCCTAGAGAACCATGTTTTAGATGTCAAGGTGACCATTTCATTCGTGAGTGTCCCCACCCACCGACTCTAGGACAAGGATAAAACATCACCATACAAGGCTTTAGTCCCGAGTGCAGCAAAGAACATCTCCCAAGAGGTTGCCCAGGAATCCCTCTAGTGCACCCAAGGTTACACCGATTAATGTGGTAGGCTTAGTGGTCGAGTCAAGTTCAAGTAGCAATAATGTGGCTCCTATATAGGTAGTTACCCGGGCACAAGCCTTAAAACAAGATAAGCCAACTGAACAATTAGATTCAAGTGAATCCGTAGAGCCTAGTAAGAGGAAAACAAGGACTTGGAGGGATACTAGAGAGAAGGCCAATCGCAAGTGGAATAGAAAGCTATCGGAACTTGAAGAAAGCGTGAGAGATGCAAAAAAGCAAAATTGAAGATATCGCCTTGCAAAATCCCTTGCATGCCAAAACTCCATCCACTGCACTTCATCCCAGCCCACCACCCATTGTAAATAGACCACAACTAGGGTCTATTCTTACAGATCCAATCTCAAAAGGCTTGGACATGATGTTCAAAGCCTATTTGGCTCCACTTCAAGAAGGACCAACACCTGCAAACCTAGATAAGAGTTACCCTAGAGTCGATCTAGAGATTGAACAGACAAAAATGTGCAGGAAAATGGTAGAACTAGCTCAGGCTATGCTCGAGACCAGTCAATCGTTCAATCAGACAAACTTTATCAAATCGGATTTATACTTCAAAGGCTTATTAGAAAGATTAGAGCAATTGGTAACCAAGCCACATGTTTCTTTACCTCCACAGGCTCAACTAGTTATTGAAAGAGGAAGCTCACCATCAATGGGAGCTTACGTTCCTAATTCCACGGATGTTGGAATACCTTCTTCAATTCAGGAGCACCCTCAAGAGTTCTTGCAAGAAATACAAGAAGAGAAATGGGCCAAGGAGAATGATAATCCCCCTCCTATTCCTGAGATTGATGACCTTCATGATCAATTTCCCCAAGACATTCCATCAATCTATGGAGACCAAGTAGAGCAACAAGAAGACAAAAGATTAGATTTTGAATCTATTTCTTTACAAGAGTTGCCACAGTTCACAGGTCCATGGGAATCTAAATCTCTCCATATCAGAGCTCCCACAATATTGGTAAGACATGAAGACTCAATGGTTCCAAGGAACACCAATGTCACAAAGAACACTAAGGTTCAGTGTCATCTCACCGTAGAAGAGTTGCTCAAAGTTAAACCTGAGCTATGGAAGCATGTGGCAAATCAAGTTCCTGAACTCGATTTCAATGTGTCAAAAGCAGGCTCTAAGCAAAAAGTACTAGAGATACCTCTAGACAAAATAGGAGGTATGATTGAAGGTGAAGAAGTTAATTCTTATCTTCCAATCACCTACCAAGGTTACACAACCAAAGCGATCATAGATTCAAGTGCAGGTGTTGCAATTGCAACCACCTCCTTGTGGAAGCAATGGGGCAAACCCACATTAAGACCAACTAGAATGAAGCTTCAAATGGCCTATGGCCATGTTGAAAGACCTCTAGGATTGCTAGAAGGAATAACTCTAACCACTTGTGGTCTAGAGTTTGAGCACACCTTTGCTATATGTGACTTTGGCAAAAATGATGTTTATGAAATGATCCTAGGAAGACCCTTCCTATGGCAACTGCAAATAGTACAAGATTGGGGAACCAAATCTTTGTACTTGCAACACTTAGGGGTCACCACCAAGGTCAATCTAAAGGACTATACATTTAGAGATGTACCACCCCTAAAATGGAACCCTATCCACAAGGCGCCAGAAGATTCAATCTCTATGCATTCTGAAAGTAATTCTGATCCATCTTGGATGCATGAAGATACTCATTTGTGGATGTGAAAATTCATAGAGGAAGAGGAAAAATGCTTAAAGGCAAGAGAAGAAGGAACTTTGCCAGGAGATAGACCAGTTAAAGACCCAGCCTACACACCGATGATCTTTCCAGATGAGGAATTTAAGCCTCAGGGTGGGGCAAAAATCCTAGCCAGCATGGACATTGTTGTCAATGAAGAAAAATGGACACCTCATTGTGATGAAGAGGGCTATGATATCTCTGTGTTCATGTGTGAGCCCTTGCTAGAAGAATGTGACCCTAGCAATGTCATAGAAGAAGAACAGAATGATGATGATCTAGAGTCCATTGTGATGGGCACCAACTTTAATTCAGAGGAGGACTACCTAGAAGATGTAGGAGTATTTACCCAAAACGAAGAAGAACCTCTCACAATTATCAAAATTGTAAATTCAAAGGAAGGAAGTGAAGGTAGTCAAAAGAAAAAGAAAAGCAGTGAAACAAGAAGAGGAGGAATCTTTGTTTGAAGTACTAGAGAATTTCAAGAAATATGAAATTGAAGATAGGAAAATTTTGGCACGAATGCCTAAGAGAGAGGTCACCACAGAAGAAGCATATGATAATAAAGAAAAGACCAAAAAAATTGTTGTAACCATTGAGGGGACTGAAGAGCGATGTACAGACATAGGAGATGACCTAAGTGCAGAAGAAGAAATAGAGCTTGTAGCTTTATTAAGGGAATACACATATAATTACACTTATGCAGCTAAAATAAAAGAAGAAATTGATAGCCTGATTGAAGTTGGATTTATCTATGAGATTGAGCATATTGAATGGGTATCCCCCATTGTAGTAGTGTCAAAGAAGAATGGGAAGTTGCGAGTGTGTATTAATCTTAATAAAGTTAATGAGGCTACCATCAGAGATAGCTATCCACTTCCAATCATTGAGCATTTATTGGAGCATGTTGCAGGCAAGGAAGTTTATAGCTTCCTTGATGGGTTTTCACGTTACAACCAAGTAGCCATCGTCCCAGAAGATCAACACAAAATGGCTTTTGCCACAGATTGGGGAATTCTTTTCATTTTGTGTGATGCCATTTGGGCTCACAAATGCACCTGCAACATTCCAAAGGCTCATGTGTCATGTCTTCAAAGAGTTCTTGCGAAAGAACTTAGAAGTATATGTGGGTGATTTATGTGCTCATTCCCAATAAGAAGATACCACACCCCTGAGCTCAGACAAATCTTCAACAAGTGTAGAGAATATCGTGTGTGTCTAAACCCAAAAAAGTGTGTATTCATGGAACGTCAGGGTAAGATCTTAGGTCATATTGTTTCTAAGAATGGAATATCAATATATGAGGATAAAGTAAGAGCCATAGTTGAGTTGCCAAGGCAAAGGAATACTAAAGAGATACAAGCCTTTATGGGCCATTGTGGATATTACGTAGGTTTATCCACATGTATGTGATCATAGCTAAACCTCTTTATGCCTTGTTGACAAATTTTGAGTGGAAGGACGGATGTGAAAATTCCTTCAATGAACTGAAGAGACATTTGTGCACAGCACCAAAATTGACCACTCCTGATTGGAATAAACCATTCCATGTCCATGTAGATGCATCAATCATGCAATAGGATGTGTGCTAGCACAACCCACACGTGAAGGAAATTTAGATTTGCCCATAGCATATGCTAGTAGACAGCTAAATGCAGCTGAACAAAACTATACAACAACTGAAAGAGAAGGCTTAGGCATGGTATATGCCGTGAAGAAGTTTCGACACTATCTATTTGCCAACAAGTTCAAGTTTTTCACCGATCATCAAGCTTTATTATATTTGGTCAACAAACCTTGCAATACAGGACGCTTAGTAAGATGGTTCCTTTTACTAATGGAATATGACTTTGAAGTTGTTGTTAGGAAAGGTAGAACCCATGCAGATCACCTTTCTCGCATAACTTCAAGAGAGTCACTGCAAGGAGTGTCTGATGACCTACTTGATGCTTATCTGTTCAATTTAGAAGTTGTTCCTAAATGGGCAAATAAGTTGGTACCTGTCCTAACCTTTGGATCGGCAAAGAATATGCAAGCATCCCAAGAAGAAGTTTTAAAATCGCAAAACTATCAAATATTGGTAGGAAGCATGTACAAACAAGATACATAGGGTGTACTAGCTTGTTGTGTTGAGGACGATGAACAAAGTAGTTGGTTGCAACAAGCCCATGAAGGATTGCTAGGAAATCACTATTCTAAACAACAAACATTGCAAAATCTAAAATGTTTAGGAGTGTATTGGCCTAGTATGGATAGATAAATACATGAATGGATTAAGAATTGTCCAGCATGCTAGGAGAAACCCCCAGTGGAGCATGCTACCCTTTATCATGTATCGTTAATTCCATATTGGAGTGCTCCATTGGTAGAATTCATGAGATCAGGAACATTACCGAATGAGGCTAGTCTAGCAAGAAAATGAAGCATGGAGCAAGAGGCTCAAGACTATGCCTTAGTAGGAGACAACCTATATCGAAGAGGCAAAGATGATTACTTAAGACTATGTGTTCATGAATCAGACTATTTAAAAGTCTTAGAAGCTGCACACAGTGGCGTTGCAGGTGGACACTTCGGTCCTGATTGAGTAATTAAGAACATTCTATTCTCAGGACTTTGGTGGCCCACTCTTCATATGGATGGACATACCTATGTGAAGAAATGTGATACATGCCAACGTGCACAATATCCAATTAGAAAAGATGAGATGCCTTTGAGGCCAATGATGGGAGTACGTGCATGCTTGAAATGGGGTATAGACTTGATAGGTCCTATCAACCCACCAGCTAGAAACTCCCATGTAGAATACATTATTGTAGCCATAGATTACCTTACAAAGTGGGTATAAAGCCACGACAAATAATGATGCTCAAACAACAGCTAAGTTCTTATTTGAGAATGTGTTCACTAGATATGGGTTACCAATAGATTTAGTGACCGATAGAGACACACACTTCTTGAATGAAGTCATCAAAAATCTTCTCCAAGAATTCTTGGTGATACATAAGAATTCTGCCCCTTATCATCCACAAGCTAATGGACAAGCTGAGAGCACAAATAAGATCTTATCTAATGTATTGACAAAATTGGTAAACAATAAACACTCTGATTGGGATAAATAGCTTCATCATGTTGTTTGGGCTTACCGAGTTGCCTATAAAATGGTACTCAATGCCACCCCATTTCATATGGTCTTTGGACAAAATGTTGTGCTACCATTGGACTTCCTAATACCAGCTTTAAAAGTAGGACAAGAGCATGAGTGGAATGGACATTGCCCTCCAGGATCTTTGATCTACAACGTTTGGGTGAGACGAGTCTCGAGCAGTAGCAAGCATCTATGCTACAAAGAAAAGACAAAAGGCATACTTCGATGCACACATTAAGGCTAAAGGATTGAAAGAGGGAGACCTAGTGTTGGTTTACACACTAAAGCAACATGCCCATAAATTGGAAAAAAGAGGATATGGATCCATGATCATTAATAGAATTTCCACTAGTGGTCCGGTTCAATTGGCCACTCTAGAGGATGATATCTTGCCAAACTATATTAGTGGTTGTCAAGTCAAGCTCTATCAAGAACCTCTTACAGAGGATATGCTAATGAGACTCAACACTACCAAGAAATGAAAAGAAGAAGAGTTAAGGGTTAGAGAAGAATCGCAGGCAGAGGCTAGAGAGTGCATTAGGAAAAACAAGTTAAGGTGTCTAGGCCTAGATGTCAATCCTGAAGCCCCATGATATCACATGGCCATGTGCCAAACCTTAGGTGCAAGTGCTTCTCGAATAATTGACTGATGTCCCTTTGTGACCTTAGAGGTAGGACAAGGTAAGAATGTAAGAAATGTGAGAGCCTTGATTGACTCAGGTGCTGCAACTAGTGCAGTTAGATTCTCATACTGCCAAGATCTACACTTGAACATCAATCCCATAGAAGCCTATCTCATAGGACTAGGAGGTGTAGAAACCCCTTGTTTGGGCGAGGCAGAGCTTCCCATCTACTTATGGAACCACTTGTCTTGGGTCAAGATTGGATCTATGACCATGTAGTCAACTTAAACCTCAAAAGTCAACTTCTTCAAGTTTGGGTACATGAACAGTGCATTACACTAGAGTTAGGAAATTGCATCATGGTGTCACACATTCTCTTAGGACTAATCTTAGAGAAGAAGATGTTGTATGTGTCCAAAGCTCTATGATGCAGAAGAATGCCTCCAACAAAAGAGCCGGAGACCCATTGAAACTTCCTTCTTGTACAAAGTCTCAGCCATCTGTAGCAGTTCAACCACACACGCAAGAGAAAGAGTACAAGACAACTACTGTGTCAACTAAAAAATTCATGAAGAAAGTAGTACCGAGCATGAAGCATATCTGGGTACGAAAGGGAGAGAAGCCAATCAAACCATTGCAGTCAAACTTGTTACTACAGAAGCAACACAGAAATCCAAGGCAACAAATAGCAAAACAACGAAGATCTTCATCTCAAAGAGTAGTCCAAATTTGGGTACCAAAGTAGTCAATGAAGATCGACCACAATCACATACATATTTGGGTGCCTAAGAAATTAGTGGCAGCTCAACAAGGGAGGTTACACATGTGGGTACCCAAGGAACTCTTTACATGCACAAAGCCCTCAGCTCTCATTACCAAGGAAAGTCTCAACAAAGAAACCTAGGAGAAGAATGAGTCAGAACCAAGCACAGAGATCAAAAGAAGATTAGTTCACCTCTTCAACAATGGTAAGAAGACAATCATCATGGATATGGGTTCGGAAGCCAAAATCATCAGCCATCCCTACAAAACCAAAGAACCAAACACAGACACAAAAGTCAAGAAACTATCCAAACATGAAGCGGTCAACGGTGATCACTTTGCAGTCGAACACTCTTCTCAAATGGATCCCCATAAGGAAGAATGATCGTTGTCCGTCAACAATCCATTTCTTACAACATTTCAAGGTCCAATGGATACCTCCAACAAAGACAGCATCAACATCTGCAAGTGACATCGAAAGCCTCGATGAGCGAAAACCATGTGCTCCTTGCACAACCCTATCTTTTGCACCATTCAGGTCATGCATTTCCAAAGTATGCATTAATATAGGGCCACATTACATGGTCATGCACAGACACATTTGAGAGTCCCAGGCACAAGAGCACATTGACATATGTCAAATACTTTTACTGTTTCTAATATCTTTCTTCTTGTTTTGTGCCATTGTTCCAAAAAAAAAAGAAAAAAAAAAGAGTTTGTTCCCAAGTTTGGCTCATGGAACATGAATGAGTCATGCTTAGTTGAAGGTGGAATCATTAGTGACTAGGCCTTTATCAATTTGGATAGAAGTGTGTCTTGGCTAGCAGATGATATTATTGCTGCCTCATCTGCGAGATGTCCAGAACTTGACATGAACATGGCATCCACAACTTTTGTTCCCCCTTACCATGGTAGGAGGGAAGATCTTGAAGGTCCGCAACTTGAGGGATGCTTAACTATTGTATGTACGAGAGCATCCAAAAGATATCTACCAGGGGTAGTTCTAGTACCCTGCAAATCCTTGTATGTATACTGGGTGAGAAGACTCCGGTTTATGGTGAGCTAAAGAGAATATGTGAACCTAAGCTTGATGTAGTTACCCAATGTTTTTTCTCAAGGAATATAAAGAAATTCAATTCTCAATATTTGGCAAATGTTGCTTTGAAGAGTGGGGACAGGACTAGGCGCTCAACAAATCTCATCAGTGGACCATCAATAAGGACATTCATCGACAATGAAAGACTAGCTAATGGTCCATCACAATGTCAAGTGTACAACACGAAGAGATAAACATCGATCGACCATTCACCATGGTAAGAATCCTTACTTTGGCAACACCATAACCATGATAGATTAGGAAACCTCTTCATCAGCATACCCTTGAGCACTTAGCTCAAGACCTCCAATTTTTGCACCATACTTATTCCAATGCATTTTCCAACTAAGCATGCATAGGGCCACACTACAAGGCCGTGCACAAGGCACATGCTTTCTTCAACCCATGCACTAACACACTTACCCATCATTCACTATGGGCTACGAGTACTTGGCATGACTACTATGAACATCATCTTTAGAAGCTCTAAATGACATCAATGGAGGTTACTATGACACATTCATGATGGAATCCAAGGAAGAAGCACATACCAAGGGACTACAACTTGCAAAGCCTCATAGTGACAAATGAAGAATTGGACAACCAACCCTGCCACATTTGGAAGCTAGACAGCTCTTGTTCATACATATTGTATGCTACCTCTCAAATCACTACTTGGAATAAACACTACAACAAGGGTCTGTCAGGGATGACAGACTCGAGAGGGGGGAGAGTGTTGACACTCAAGGACAAGCACAAAGCATGGAAGCGCATCAAAGGAGTGGACACACAAGAAGAATGAGCAAGTAGGGAGCTCCAAGAAGTGTATGTCCAATTTTCAGAACAAATCCCTATAAAGTAGTGATTCTCATCACCAAAAATCATTGTAAATATCATTTCCCATTTTTGAAACTCCATTTTCTTCAACCTGAGGAGTCCTCGAGCTTGAGGAGTATTAGAAGTATCATCCTACCAATTTTCATCATTTTTAGACTTCGTTTGAGCCTACAAATAAGCCCTGGAACCTAATTTTTAACTAGGTTTATACAGGGCCAAAATTAATCAAAAAACTATAAAAAGAGCTAGAGAGCTCATTTTTTAGGTTAGCTTGTTAGAGAGTTGGCTTGTTAGAGATTGAAGCTTTGTAAGAGAGTTCTTTGTAATAGAAGCTTTCCATTGTTCCTCTCTTTGACCTTACTATGTGTGCGTGATGTGTGTGTATATATGTGTGCATGTTTGCGTGCTTTCGTTCACACACTTGTGCCTTCACTGGCTCATGGTCTTCATACCGGTCCTCATGTCTCCATAGATTGACAAGTAAAGGAGGTGGTGCTTACGCTTGAGCTACAATGTACATGTTGTAATTGTTGATGAAAGAGAGCAAATATCAAAGATGTAAAAAGTATGCCAAAATTATTGTTACAGCCTTTGATTGTTACATCTTTTTCATATCTCACTCTTTCAAGTGCTCATGGCACATCTCCTTTGAATATATTATTACACAATTTGTATGTATACTGGGTGAGAAGACTCCAATTTATGGTGAGCTAAAGAGAATATGTGAAACTAAGCTTGATGTAGTTACCCAATGTTTTTTTTCAAGGAATATAAAGAAATTCAATTCTCAATATTTGGCAAATGTTGCTTTGAAGAGCGGGGATAGGACTAGGCATTCGACAAATCTCATCAGTGGACCATCAATAAGGAGATTCATCGACAACGAAAGACTAGTTGATGGTCCATCACAATGCGAGGCGTACAACACGAAGAGATAAACATTGATCGACCATTCACCATGGTAAGAATCCTTACTTTGGCAACACCATAACCATGATAGATTAGGAAACCTCTTCGTCACCATACCCTTGAGCACTTAGCTCAAGACCTCCAATTTTTGTACCATGCTTATTCCAATGCATTTTCCAGCTAAGCATGCATAGGGCCACACTACAAGGCCGTGCACAAGGCACGTGCTTTCTTCAACCCATGCACTAACACACTTACCCATCATTCACTATGGGCTACGAGTACTTTGCATGACTACTATGAACATCATCTTTGGAAGCTCTAAATGATATCAATGGAGGCTTACTATGACACATTCATGATGGAATCCAAGGAAGAAGCACATACCAAGGGACTACAACTTGCAAAGCCTCGTAGTGACAAATGAAGAATTGTACAACCAACCATGCCACATTTGGAAGCTAGACAGCTCTTGTTCATACAAAATGGACACTACCTCTCAAGCACTACTTGGAACAAACACTACAACAAGGGTCTGTCAGGGACGACAGACTCGAGAGGGGGGAGAGTGTTGACACTCAAGGACAAGCACGAAGCATGGAAGCGCATCAAAGGAGTGGACACAGAAGAAGAAGGAGCAAGTAGGGAGCTCCAAGAAGTGTATGTCAAATTTTCAGAAGAAATCCCTATAAAGTAGTGATTCTCATCACCAAAAACCATTGTAAATATCATTTCACATTTTTGAAACTCCATTTTTTTCAGCCGAGGACTCCTCGAGCTTGAGGAGTATTAGAAGTATCTTCCTACCAATTTTCATAATTTTTAGACTTTGTTTGAGCCCTCAAATAAGCCCTGGAACCTAATTTTTAACTAGGTTGGACACTAGGTCTGGACAGGGCCAAAACTAATCAAAAAACTATAAAAAGAGCTAGAAAGCTCATTTTTTAGGTTAGCTTGTTAGAGAGTTGGCTTGTTAGAGATTGAAGCTTTTTAAGAGAGTTCTTTGTAATAGAAGCTTTCCATTGTTCCTCTCTTTGACCTTACCGTGTGTGTGTGTGTATATATATGTGTGTGCATGTTTATGTGCTTTCATTCACACACTTGTGCCTTCACTTGCTCATGGTCTTCATACCGGTCCTCACATCTCCGTAGATTGACAAGTAAAGGAGGTGGTGCTTACACTTGAGCTACAATGTACATGTTGTAATTGATGATAGAAAGAGAGCAAATACCAAAGATGTAAAAAGTATGCCAAAATGATTGTTATAGGCTTTGATTGTTACATATTTTTCATATCGCACTCTTTCAAGTGCTCATGGCACATATCCTTTGAATATATTATTACACAATGGTTTTCTCTTATTGTTGAGATCAAAATTTTATATTATTATGAAGAATTATACTTGGTCTCTATGAGATTTGCCTCTTATCAAGAACTCCACTATTAAAAAAGGGGACTAAAGTTCAAATGTAAGCTCAATGAGACAGTTGATCGATATAAGGCTAGCCTTGCTACAAAATTGTATGTCCAATAAAAGGGCATTGCTTTTGATGAGACCTTTGCACCATGTTGTTGGAGCAAGCCTATGACAAGCCTAAGTATTGGCTTGAGTCCCACAAAGTCATAGAAAAAGCCTTAAAATGAAGACTATGTAAAGTTCACTTGTGAACTACCTCTTGTAACTTTTGAAGAGTTTACTTAATGTAAAAGTAAGAGAATCTTAAGTGGTTGAGTCCACTTGATCAAGAATGGAAAGAGGAGCCACGAATTCGTGATTTGTGGTAGGTAGAGAATCAAATCAATCATTGATTGATTGGAGAGTGATTGAGGGAAGTTAGCCTCCCAAACTCAACTATAAATAGATGGCAGTTTTAGTCGTGGTTAGAGAGACCTATGTGAAGACCTCCAAGAGCTGAGCTTTATGCCATATCAAGGTGTGATTACAAGGCACACATATGTATCAGTAAGTCATTGTATTGTACAAGCAATATACTTTCATTTTCATGATTATTTGAGTTCATCTTTCCATGTTCTTGTGATGTGTACTACTCACTGCCATTACTTCAGTTTTTCTCAGTCAGCTTGCAGAGATTGTTTCTCTGCACTTGGTTCATCATTTTCAGTGATTTAACTTGGTAAAGTTAGCTCTATAAGGCTACTATATGCTCACAAATTTTCATGTCATTTGGATGTTGGAATCTTCAGTTATGTTCATTTGAAGTCAACAGGGTATGTTCATCTTCACTTCTCTGTCAGGTACCCGACTTTTTCAGTCATCTTGTCAGAGTCATTTCTCAGTGTTTACTCATCCAAATTCAGTGATTTTAAGCTTGTTGAATTCAAATTACTGTCTAGTATAAGCATACAAATTTTCATGATCATTGGATTCTTAAATCTTGAGTTATGTTAATTTTTCTACTCACTGGTCTATTTCTGTGGCAGCCCGTGAAAATCGGGATGATGTCATCACTTGTTAAAAGTCATTCTCAGTGTGTGGTTTGTTATTTTTGATGAGATTACTCTCTAAAGTTAGCTCTTAAGCTACCTAGCCTTCCCCAAGAGGAATTAATCTAATTGCTGCTGTGCTCAGAGAATTATGTAAAACACTGGACAGGTGTATTAACCAAGAATAGCAAGTTTTCACCTCTGAGCTAACTCCAACTTATCTGTTTTGATCTATCTTTTTGAGAGTGATCTTCCAAGGTACATAGGGTGTGTAATACATCCATTGGCAAGCTAAAAGGGCCCACCATCTACTCCTGGAGTTCATTTGGCTAGTGTAGAGCAAAGATTTTGCAACACCTCTTCATCTTCAACACATACCTATCCATCTCTTCACAGTGGTATCAGAGCAAGGTTGGACAACATGGCAGATGGATTTCCTTCATCAATTGACAAATTGGATAGAGGTAATTACTCAGCTTGGTCATTAAGGATGGAAGCTTATCTCCAAGGTAGAAGTTTATATGGTTATGTGGCTGGAGATGAAGTTATGCCAAGTTTCAGGAACAAAAGTCAACCAACACAAGAAGAGCAAGAAAGATTGAGCACATGGTGCTCCAAGGATGCACTTGCAAGGTCTTATCTCCTCAACTCTATCTCAGATTTTTTGTTGCCTCACATTAGAAGTTGTAAGACATCTCAGGAAGTGTGGGATGCACTTGAAGCTTTCTTTTCTTCAAGTACCAAAGCTAGGAAGCATCAACTATGGCTGGAGTTCACAACTCTCAAGAAGGCTCCCAAACAAAATGTGACTGATTTTGTCACAAAGCTCAAGGACATAGCAGATCAGTTGGGAAGCATTGGAGAGGTAATAGATGAAGAGCAAATTGTAAGGCAGGTCATCAATGGCTTGAAGGCAGATGACAAGTGGGAAGCATTCACCACAGCTATGGATTTGTACATGGACATGCATGTACCTGATTTCAACACACTCATTGGACAATTACTTACTCAAGAGGCAAAGCTTATCAAAAATGGAGAAAGCTCTAAAGGTAATCAATCTTCAGCTTTATACACGGATAAAAGCAAGTCTAAAGATAACAAAGGAAAGGCAAAGAAAGTGGATGATGAAGCAGGTACATATCAAGCTAACTATGCAGGTAGAGGAAGACATGGCAGAGGTAGAGGAAGAGGAGGTAGACAAGGCAGGGGGAGATCCCAAGACTCCAACTCATGTTCTATTTGTGGATTAACTAATCATACAACTGAAAATTGCTTTAGGAATTCCAGGAATCAAAGAGGCAGAGGATACAATAGAGGAAGTTATGGCTACTCAAGAGGAAGGTTCAACAACTACCATGGCAACTACAACAACTACAATCATTCAAACTATCAAGGAGGCTACAAAGGAAGGAGAGACTACAATAACTACACAGAAGACTCAAACAAAGAGGATTAATTATTGATCATGAACATGGCTATGCCACAAGGTAAATCTGATGAGCATGTTTTCTACATAGATTCAGGTTGTTCAAATCATGTGGCAGGAAATGTGGCACTCCTATCAGATTTAGAAGATCCAAGGAATAAGCATGAGGTACAAACAGGAGATGATACAAAACATCCTGTGGAGAAAATAGGCAATGTCAAAGCACCTGATGGAAACATCAACCTACTCAGTAAGGTACTCTATGTCCCTACCATAACAAAGAATTTGATAAGTGTTGGGCAGATAGTAGAGAAAGGGTTGCAAGTCAGGTTCACAAAAGCAGGAGCATTTGTTGAAGATCCAAGTCAAGGATTCAGAAGAATTGCAAAAGGTGAAAAGACAGGTAGATTGTTCACATTTGAATTACAGGACACTAGAAACATTGCTCTCTTTAATTATGGTAGTCAGACACTCACAGAATTGGAAGTATGGCACAAAAGGTTAGCACATATTGGTGAAAGGTCATTAAAGCAAATCTGCAGGGACCAAAGTGTACTTGGACTTCCTAATTTGTCAAAACAACATATGATTTATAAGTGCAGTGCATGTCAATTTGGAAAGTCTCACAGGTTACCATTCATGAAGAAAGGTTATATGCATGGAGATCTCTTGGAGTTGGTTCATACAGATGTATGGGGACCAAGCAAGGAAGCTTCAATATCAGGATCAAGGTATTATGCTTCCTTTATTGATGATTGCAGCAGATGGACTATCCTATTCTTTATGAAACACAAAGATGAAGTTTTTTCATGTTTCAAAAGATATTTGGCTCTTGTGGAGAATCAAACAGGTAAATCACTAAAAAGGCTAAGGTCAGATGGAGGGGGAGAATACTTCTCCCATGAGTTTGATTCTTTTCTTCAAGAAAGAGGAATCAAAAGAGAGGTAACTACAAGGTACACTCCTGAGCAAAATGGAGTGGCAGAAAGGAGGAATAGGACAATTGTTGAAGCTGCAAGGTCTATGTTAAATGAAAAGCATTTACCTAATTACTTATGGGCTGAGGCTGTATCTACAGCTACTTACTTGATTAACAGGTTGCCTTCAAAATCCCTTGATGGGATGACTCCATATGAGGCTTGGAATGGAAGAAGACCAAGTTTAGATCATTGTAAAATTTTTGGATGTATTGCTTTTGCTCATGTTCCTTCACAGGTTAGAGGCAAGATGGATCCAAAAGCAGAAAGGTGTGTATTTATTGGATATGACAACAATCAAAAGGGCTACAGGTTATACAACCCTACCAACAAAGGATTCTTGGTAAGCAGAGATGTAGTTTTTGATGAGAACAATTCATGGTATGAAGATTCATGCAGGAAGGTCAATTTACCATATGATCTTGAAGAAGATTTTCCAAAGCTTGGTAGAGAACAATCAAAGATTGAAGAACAAGACACCTCAGAGGATGATGAAGAATCTCACATGGAAAAGATCAAAGCATGGAAGTCTAAAGGTAAAGCAAAATTGCAGGAACTTGGACATGAAGCAGAATCATCACATCATGGCCTAAGAAGATCTATGAGGGAAAAGAAAAAACCAGAAAGGTATGGGTTTGACACCTCATTAGTAACTAAACATTCTATCTACATAGCACAGGACATAAACGAAGAGGAGCCATCATCATTTGAAGAGGCCAAAGCAAAAGCAGAATGGAAGCATGCAATGAAGGAAGAGATTGAAGCACTTGAGGAAAACAACACTTGGGATTTGGTGCCCAAGACTTCATCCATGAAGGTAATAGGCTCAAGATGGGTCTATAAACTCAAGAAGAATTCTGATGGTTCCATTAACAGGTATAAGGCAAGGCTTGTAGCAAAAGGCTTTGCACAAACTCAGGGAATTGATTATGAGGAGACCTTCTCTCCTGTGGCAAAGATGCCTACTATTAGGGTTTTGCTTAGTATTGCCTCTTCCAAGAATTGGAAGATACTTCAACTAGATGTAAAGAATGCATTCTTGAATGGTTGGATAACAGAAGAGGTATATATGGCACAACCACCTGGTTTTGAGAATCAAGTTTATCCTCATTATGTGTGTAAACTTAACAAAGCATTGTATGGTCTCAAGCAAGCTCCAAGAGCTTGGAATTTCAGGCTTGTTTCATTCTTGCAGGACAAAGGCTTTCAACCAAGCAAGGCAGATCCTTCACTCTTTATTAAAAAGAGTAATTCCGAGGTCATCTATCTATGTGTATATGTAGATGATATTATATTGACAGGAAATGATGCAGATGTTATGAAGAAGATCAAAGATCAGATGAGAGAAGAGTTCAAGATAAGTGATTTGGGTTCACTTACCTACTTCCTAGGTTTGGAAGTTGTCTACAAAGATCATGGTTTGTTTCTCACTCAAAGAAAGTACATTAAGGACATGTTGGCAAAATTCAAGATGCAAGATTGTAAGATTGCAGGTACTCCAATGGAGGTTAATCACAAATTGAGCTCACATGAAGGTGAACTCATAGAGGACATCACATCATATCAAAGTCTAGTGGGTAGTCTCAACTATGCCACATTGACAAGAGTAGATATATGTTACAGTGTGAGTGTGCTAAGCCAATTTATGCACACACCAAGGAAACCACATATGGATGCTGCCAAAAGGATACTCAAATATCTCAAAGGAACCATAAATGAAGGACTTTACTATCCTTATGTATCTGATTTAGGTTTGAAGCTATTTTCTGATGCAGATTGGGCTGGCTCCAAGGAAGATAGAAGGAGCACTTCAGGTTATCTTACCTTTGCAGGTTCAAAGCTTATTTCATGGTCATCCAAGAAGCAACCCACAGTTGCTCTCTCTTCTACTGAAGCTGAATATAGAGGTCTTGCTATAGCTACACAAGAAGCTATGTGGATGAAGACATTATTCAAAGATCTTGGATTGGAGTTTGGAACTCCAACTATTTTTGGTGACAATATGAGTTCTATTCATTTGGCTGCTAATCCTATTTTTCATGCAAGGACTAAACATATTGAAGTTCATTATCACTATGTACGAGAGAAGGTTCTAAGCAAAGAGATTCAAATATCATATGTGTCCACTCATCAACAATGTGCAGATATTCTAACCAAAGCATTGGATGGTACAAAGCTTTGCAAATTCAAGGCTATGATTGGTTTGCAGGTAATCTTGGAAGATTGAAGACCTCAAGCATACTTGGCTTGAGGGGGAGCTGTTGGAGCAAGCCTATGACAAGCCTAAGTATTGGCTTGAGTCCCACAAAGTCATAGAAAAAGCCTTAAAATGAAGACTATGTAAAGTTCACTTGTGAACTACCTCTTGTAACTTTTGAAGAGTTTACTTAATGTAAAAGTAAGAGAATCTTAAGTGGTTGAGTCCACTTGATCAAGAATGGAAAGAGGAGCCACGAATTCGTGATTTGTGGTAGGTAGAGAATCAAATCAATCATTGATTGATTGGAGAGTGATTGAGGGAAGTTAGCCTCCCAAACTCAACTATAAATAGATGGCAGTTTTAGTCGTGGTTAGAGAGACCTATGTGAAGACCTCCAAGAGCTGAGCTTTATGCCATATCAAGGTGTGATTACAAGGCACACATATGTATCAGTAAGTCATTGTATTGTACAAGCAATATACTTTCATTTTCATGATTATTTGAGTTCATCTTTCCATGTTCTTGTGATGTGTACTACTCACTGCCATTACTTCAGTTTTTCTCAGTCAGCTTGCAGAGATTGTTTCTCTGCACTTGGTTCATCATTTTCAGTGATTTAACTTGGTAAAGTTAGCTCTATAAGGCTACTATATGCTCACAAATTTTCATGTCATTTGGATGTTGGAATCTTCAGTTATGTTCATTTGAAGTCAACAGGGTATGTTCATCTTCACTTCTCTGTCAGGTACCCGACTTTTTCAGTCATCTTGTCAGAGTCATTTCTCAGTGTTTACTCATCCAAATTCAGTGATTTTAAGCTTGTTGAATTCAACTTACTGTCTAGTATAAGCATACAAATTTTCATGATCATTGGATTCTTAAATCTTGAGTTATGTTAATTTTTCTACTCACTGGTCTATTTCTGTAGCAGCCCGTGAAAATCGGGATGATGTCATCACTTGTTAAAAGTCATTCTCAGTGTGTGGTTTGTTATTTTTTATGAGATTACTCTCTAAAGTTAGCTCTTAAGCTACCTAGCCTTCCCCAAGAGGAATTAATCTAATTGCTGCTATGCTCAGAGAATTATGTAAAACACTGGACAGGTGTATTAACCAAGAATAGCAAGTTTTCACCTCTGAGCTAACTCCAACTTATCTGTTTTGATCTATCTTTTTGAGAGTGATCTTCCAAGGTACATAGGGTGTCTAATACATCCATTGGCAAGCTAAAAGGGCCCACCATCTACTCCTGGAGTTCATTTGGCTAGTGTAGAGCAAAGATTTTGCAACACCTCTTCATCTTCAACACATACCTATCCATCTCTTCACACATGTGTCAGGGGAGCACTAGATTGTGCCCTCTGGCTTCACTAGACAAGATTTTGGAAATACACTTTTGATTACAAGAACACCCACATAGGGAGAACAATACAAGAATATGTAACCGATACAAGATGCCCCACAAACCGGGATTGGTAGGTATGAATAATTGGATTAAAGATGATACAGGAGATCCCATAACCCGAGATCGTAAGTATGAAACAAGATATCTGGATTACAGGAACTCCATTCTAGGAGATGATCTAGATATAAGAAAGAACTCCACAAGATCTTGGACTACGAGATTACAAGAGGACAAGGCTAGATGTCCAAGATATAAGACTAGAACAAGGAATAAGACAAGAACTAGAACTCGAACTTGGAAAGTACTTACTTGGCAGTCATGACTCCTTGAGCTCCCAAGACTAGTATTGGCAAGACTGAGTATGTATGTGGCCAAACCCTCCTTATATAGGTTTTCAAGGGTGGTTCATCAAAGGTGGTTATGAGCTGATGACGTCATGGATGATGTCACCAATTCGAAACATGATCTCTGGATGTTAGAATCAAGCAAGAAGACAATCAATCTTAGGGTCTTGGCATGTTCGGGATGCAATGGAAACATTGGTTTCCCCAAATTCTGAACCAGTCATGAGATATAGAAGTCACATGTAATCTGAGGTTCAAGATGGTTTCTTTCGTCCATGACATCACCTGCCCCTCAGGGAATGAGTTCCATGAGGAGCGATCATGATCTCTGGTCTCGAATTGGAGTTTCTTATGAAACTCTTGAACCTTGATTGGTGCTCTGTAAAGGTTCTCTGCGGGTTCCCAGGCGCGATCAATGATGTCATACCCTTTCCATTGAACAAGGTACTCCAATCTCCTTAGGATATTCTTGAATCTAGGACATGCTCGACTTCAAATTCTTCATGATCATCAATCTCGATAAGTGATGAAGGACTAGGTCTCTTCCCCCTCAATGGTGAAATTTGATATGGTTCCAAAATAGATGCATGGAAAACTAGATGTATTCTCATGGTACTTGGTAACTAGAGCTTGAAAGATACTGGATTAATCTTGGTCAAGATGGTGAACGGACCAAATCTCTGATAGTCTAGCTTTGCAGAAGGCCTCAAAGTCTGCAAATTACTTCTCAGTAACCACACTTTATCAATAATGTGATAGGATGGATTTTGAACATGATGCTGATCCGCATAATACTTATATTGTTCTTGAGCTCTATGGACCTCTTCTTATGATATGCAACTCGATGTAGGTGTCCATCATCTCCATATTGGGATAGAATGGCCCCTAGGGCAAAATCTGATGCATCTATTTCTAGGAAAAAGTGCTTGCTAGAATCAAGATGAAGTAGAATTGGAGCAGTAATGAATGTTGATTTCAAGGTCTGAAAGGCTTTTTCTGCTTCTTCGGTCCATGAGAATTTTGAGTTTCCTATAAGCTTGGTAAGAGGTGTCACTATCTTGGAGTAATCTCTTATGAATATCCTGTAAAAATTGGCAAACCCTAGAAAACATTGTACATCTCAAACACATGAAGGTGGTTTCCAATCAAGGATTGTCTCAATCTTCTTAGGGTCCATAAAGATCACTTTCTCTGATACAATGTATCCTAAGAACTCCACTTCTGTCTTATGGAAAGAGCACTTCTCCAAATTTACATATAAAATTTTTTCTCTTAGTTTCTCTAGGACTATCTTTATGTGATATTCATGATCCTCTAGATTTTTGGAGAATATCAAGATATTACCGAGATATATTACCACAAAATCATCTAAATAGTCTCAGAAAATATCATTCATAATATGTTAAAAGACATTTGGAGCATTTGTGAGACCAAATGGCATAACTACACATTCAAAATGCTCATACCTTATTTGAAATGCTATCTTCCATTTGTCTCCTTCTTTGATCCTCCCAAGATTTTAAGCTCCTCAAAGATCAATCTTTGTGAAGAACTTTGCTTTTCTTAGGCATTTCAAGAGCTCTGATATAATTGGTAAAGGGTATCGATTCTTTATTGTGACTTTATTCAACCCACGATAGTCTATACACATTCAAAGAGTTCCATCCTTTTTCTTTACAAATAGGATAGGGGCTCCTGCAAGAGACTTCAAGTGTTTGATAAAGCCCTTGACCAGATTCTCATCAATATTCTTACATAATTTTGTAAGTTCCTCTAGGGACAATCTATAGATTGGTCTGAAGGGTGGTTGTGCTCCCTCTTGAAGTTCTATGGCAAAATCATGTTTATGCTCTGCGAGGATATCTGCATTCTTCTTTTCAAAAACATCTTCAAAACCTTGGTATTGATTGGGTAGCTTCACTGAATCATCTTTCTTGGGCTCTTGAGTTGGTATGGCATAGATCATATATGTCGGTTCCTTCCTTACTACATGTATGAAGGCTTTGGCTTTGACATATGTCAAGTTCTAGATATCTCAATAGGTCATTTTATTCTTTTCCCAACTAATTTTTTGATTATGTTTCTTTAACCAGGGCATTCATAGACAATTAGATTTACTGGACTCAATATTATGTTGAAACATATATGGGAATCATGATCACCAAGGTGTACTCTTAATGGTGCGGTTTCCATGGTTATTCCCAGATGTTAGAGGTCGTCCATCTACTAGTTCAACTACTACTGGTTTGTTCTTCTGAAGTGCTAGAATTCCATGTTTCTTAACCAATCCTTCATCGATGAAACATGAGGAGGCTCCTGAATCTACTAGAGCTATAAGGGAAAGGGTCTTCTTAGGCATGATGAACTTGACAAGGGCAAAAATGTTTCTACAATTCTAGCTAGAATTATGAGATCCTTTCTTATATCATGGTCTAGTTGTATGGTCTCTTTTATAATTGTACTTCCTCGTTTCCCTGCTCTACAAGGGTGGCCACAGACCCTAGAGTTCGTTCTCTTGTTGGGACAATTAGCTACAATATGGCCAGAGTTTCCACAATAGAGGCATAACTTGTTATCTCTCCTTCTCTGTTTCTCTTGTGGTGTTAGAGGTTGGAACCTAGTTACATCTATCTATGCAGGTTCGAGCATAGGCTCATCTCTAGGAGTGGGCTAGAAGGGTTTCCATTGGCAAGGTCTTCCTTCTACTTGTTTTTCTTGTTTCCTTTCAAAAAATCGTTTATCACATTGAATAGCTTGGTTGATGTATCCATTCAATGTCTTAACCTTTGACATCGTGAGCAGAAGGTCATTCACATCATCTCTTAAGCCGCATCTAAATTGTCTTATGAAATAATCTTCATGCCAAGTGAGGTCACATATCAACTACCTAAATTATGATGCATAGGTAGAGGCAGGGCAGTTAACTTGACATAGCTTCTGGAATGCACAAAATCAATTCTTGGGACATGACCAACATGCTCCCACCCAGGCTCCCATCCCTTTGCAACTTACAACATCAAATCAACATAGTCCTGGACCAACTGGGCCACTCACAAGCACTTTACAAGATGAATGAAACAGATCTCAAAGAACTCAAGTGATAGTTACATGAACTAGAAGAACAAGGTTACGTTCGGCCTAGCAATTCTCCATTTGGGGCCTCGATTCTCTATGTCAAGAACAAAGATGAATGGCTTCCTTTGCATCGATTATTAGGTCCTCTACAAAAACACCATCAAAAGCAAATACCCCATCCCAATCATGGAGGAACTACTCAAACGCCTTGGCAAGGGCCATTACTTCACACGCATAGACCTTCGATCATGCTATCATCAAATTCGGGTTGCACAAGAACACATTGAGAAGGTGGTGTTCCGCACTCGCTATTGTAGTTATGAATGGCTCGTCATGCCCTTCGGTCTCAGAGGAGCCCCACCCCCCCCCCAACCTTTTGTAGATAAATGAATGACTCCTTTCGAGATATGCTAGACCTCTTTCTCATCATTTACATCGATGATTTACTCATTTATAGTCAGACTCTGAAAGAGCACTACAAACATGTCCAAGTAGTTGCGCAATGACTATGGGAGTGACGTCTCTTCGCTAAACTGAGCAAGTGTGAGTTCGCTCTGAAGAAGGTAGAATTCTTAGGCTTCGTCATCTCCGAACTTGGGCATCACATTGATCCCAAGAAAGTGGAAGCTATACTTAAGTGGGACCCCAACATCAATCAAAGAGGTGCAAGAACTTATCGGATTCTGCGAGTTTCCATGCCAATTTATCCAAACGCGTTAGCACGATCACGGCTCCACTCGAGCTCATCAAGGATAAGGAATCTTTCCGGTGGGGCCAAATGGAGGAAGAAGCTTAGCTTACTATCCACAAACAGACGGACAAACTGAACAACTCAATCAAACCATCGAGGATTACATCTACAACTATGTGCAAGCAGATCAAGGGGATTGGGCCCAACACTTAAACATCCTGGAGTTCAATTACAATGCAACTGTGCACTCGAGCACAAATATGACCCCCTTCGAGTTAGCCACAAGAAAGGAAGTGATCATACCCTTAATCCTCACAAAGGATTCTACCTTATCAACGAATGATCCAAACTGCGGAGCCTTCATAGATATCAATGGAAGATGAAGTTAGAGCAAGGAGCAAGAAAGGATGGCCAAGTATGCAAACCGCAAATGCAACCTTGCACATGACTTCAACAAAGGAGACCTAGCGCTCGTCAGATCAAAGTCCAATTTATAAAGGAGCAAGAAAGGATGGCCAAGTATGCAAACCGCAAATGCAACCTTGCACATGACTTCAACAAAGGAGACCTAGCGCTCGTCAAATCAAAGAACATAACACTTCCTTGAAACTTCACACACAAGTTCAACCACAAATACTATGGGCCGTACAAGATATCAAAGCGGATTAACGAAGTTGCTTATAAATTGGATCTCCCAAACAACATGCAATTCCACAACGCATTCCACGTAAGCTTACTCAAACAATTCAAGCCCGATACCAAATATGGATCTGAAATATCCGTACTCCAAGATGGCAAGAACCGATTTGTACCCGAAGTCATTTTGTGTGAGCATCCCGATGGGAATGCCCGGAGTTCCTCATCAAATGGTGTGGACGCCCACTTGCAAATGCAAATTGGATCCCAGTCAATGCCTTCGGTCCGATCACTCCCTTCTACGAAAATATTATCACACACTTTAGGCCGATTACAAACTTCAAGCCCATTGTAATGGTCCCAAATTTTGTATTACTCTAAGTTGTATCAACCCAAAATTTTGTAAGTCTGAACCCGCTTGTTGAGGGAAACAAGCTTTCAAGCCGGGAGAGGATGTCACAATCCCTGTATTATTATCCAAGCTATTTTGGTGTCTGCACAGTTTGCCCTGTTGCACTAAATTGGGTGCAACTATAAGACATAGTAGTGCACTAGTAGTGCACCTGGATGCCACCTCCCCATCCAAGCTCTCTTTGTCATTCCATTGTAATCTTATGTGAAAGTAATCAAAACACTTTCTTTGACAAACACCTTGGATTTTTGTGTACGTGTTCTCTTGCGCACGCCTCGAATCCTCTTTCAGACCTTGAGCATTTGGGGCAGTCCAAGACGTCTCACCTCCCTCCCTCCCTCCCTCCCTCCCTCCCTCCCTCCCTCCCTCCCTCCCTCCCTCCCTCCCTCCCTCCCTCTCTCTCTCTCTCTCTCTCTCTCTCTCTCTCTCTCTCTCTCTCTCTCTCTCTCTCTCTCTCTCTCTCTCTCTCTCTCTCTCTCTCTCTCTCTCTCTCTCTCTCTCTCTCTCTCTCTCTCTCTCTCTCTCTCTCTCTCTCTCTCTCTCTCTCTCTCTCTCTCTCTCTCTCTCTCTTACCGCGATGGTAAGGTCTTCATAGACGGACGCCCTATCAAATAGGGCCACGCGGCCTATGAGACATCACTACATCAGGAGGCACCACTTAGAGGAGCAGTGTGGAACTACGAGGCACTCTGGACACGACGAGACAGACTCGAGGAGATCTTGGAGTCACATGACTTTGCTTGCATCACTGAGACCCATGAGAGCCCAGAGTGAGGTCTACCACGCATTGCAGGTTTTCATTGGGAATCTGCATTCAGGACCATGACGAGACACAGTACAGCGCGAGGATCGGGAGGAGTGGCCATCATATTTCGACAGGAGATACAGAGCCGGATCCTTATTATAGGTAGAGATGAAGAGGCACGATACATGTGGGTTCGCATGGAGATAGCACAGGGGCATTGGATTTACATTGCTATATGCTACTTCCCACCAGGCGGGTCTCGATACGCAGGACAAGATCTTGGGCGACCGACCAGAGACAGACTCACCATACACAGCGCTTTCAGAGGAGATACTACATTACAGCACACTAGGTGAAGTCTTCCTTATGGGGGACTTCAATGGCCGCACTCAATCACATCAGTGCGAGGCATATGACATGGATCACCCACATCTCATGAGGGCCAGAGACCCGGATGAGATGAGCACCAGCAGAGTATCGGCAGATATGGGTCAGGACACCACCGGCTATGGCAGACATCTACTCGAGCTAGGCAGCCGACACCATCTCGTTATATATAACGGGATGAATCGTTGGCCAGGTTCGGGCGGATTTACTTGCTTCCCTCACGGGGGAGGTGAGAGCACAGTCGACTACATTTTGGGTACCACCTCTGGAGCTTCACTCATCCCCTCACTTAGTATTGGACGACGTCCACTTGGTGCTGACCATACATTTATCACACTCACACTCTCATCTCCGATTCCATTAGACCCTCCCTCACCCACTGAGACACATACCACGATACACTTCACACACGAGCTCTCACACGTTTATGCACACCATTTACACACCCGCCTACTCTCCCTCGATCCACTCTCACCTTTGGACACACTTACCTCACAGATCATCACCATCCTACAGGACTCTGCTCTCCACAGCTTCCCACACCGCACACATAGGCACCCTCCACGCACAGGATCCATGCCCCAGAACCGTTGGTATGATGCAGATTGCCGTGAGCTACAGAAGCACCTCCGGATTTTAGAGCATAGGGGAGATATAACACACACACAGGCACAGCGTCGCATGCAGAACCTTACTCGCCGCAAACGGCGAGATTGGGAGGAGAGACAGTATTGGGATATTTACCATTTGCTCACGAGTCGAGACAGTGGAGTGGCATGGCAACATTTGAGAGAGAGGAGACAGAAGACACCTATCCGAGAGCCGAGCACTTGGCATAGCTATGCACAGAGTCTATACGAGATCCCAGACCAGCCCCCCATCCCCAGACCGCAGAGCTCACGTCCTACTACCTCTGACTTCTTCACACCCACTATGGTGGGACGCGCTATTGCCCGGTTACAGCATGGCAGGGCCCATGACCATTTCGGTTTACAGGCAGAGCACCTCATCTATGGAGGCACGACTCTCGCACCGCTCATTGCCCACCTCTTCAACCGTGCATTGGTTGAAGGGTTCCCGGACTCATGGACTGAGCACACCATAGTGCCCATTCATAAGTCAGGTGATACTATGGATCCAGCTACATACCGGACGATCATGATTGGCCCTATATTGGCCAAGTTATATGGGGAAGTACTAGAGACAGAGTTGAGTACTCTCGCTGAGAGGAAGGGTATCAGGGCTCCAGGACAGGCAGGTTTCAGACGAGATTACTCTACTATTGACCACCTCTTCACTCTGCGATGCCTGATCGACCAGGCAAGGGTGAGAAAGAGGAGATTATATTGTTGCTTTGTGGACTTCCGCAAAGCATTTGACACTGTTCCCAGGGACCGACTCTTCAGACAACTACTTGATATTGGAGCTCCGGAGGAGATGATATGGGGGATCTATGCCTTATACGAGAGAGTATCTGGTAGAGTCAGATGCCTAGGGGGCTTATCTGATCCACTTGCTAGCACTATCGGGGTGAAGCAAGGATGCCCTCTTTCACCCACCCTCTTTGGTCTCTACATTGATGAGATAGTGGACTCATACAGCAGCAGGGGGGGAGATGGCATTGAGGTACGGGGAGCCACTGTCCATATTCTTTTATACCCTGATGATATTGTATTGGTTTCAAAGTCTGCAGAAGGTCTACAGCATCATCTACATGGCCTAGATGACTTTTGCAAACACAGAAGGTTATCTGTGAACCTTGGTAAAACCAAGGTCATGATCTATCATACATCTACACAGGTACGCAGACATAGTTTGTTCACAGCAGCCGGCGGACCGATCCAGGTGGTCGGATCATATGTTTACTTGGGAGTGATATTTACAGCAGCATCAGGTGTCTTCTCTATGTCTCAGGCAGCTCGTGACCGCATCACACGTGGTACGCCAGCGCTCATGTATGGGGCAGCCATATGGGGGCCGGGATTAGCTACATCAGTATGGACAGCATTAGAGAGGCCACAGATCCTCATGATTGCCAGACTTATCCGCAGCAAGCCTTCAGTACCACATGATATCATTAGAGCAGAGCTCGCTGCACCACCGATGCTAGTTGAGGCACTGTTCCAGACAGTATGCCTAGTACACAGACTTCGGAGCATGGATACAGAGCGCATTGCTTATCGTGCTTTCCAGGCATCACGTGATATGGCATTAGCAGGCGACACCTCTTCATGGTATGCACAGACACGAGACTGGCTCGCCCACCATGGCTTTGACATAGACAGGCTACCACCACTACAGTACGACTCACATGCACCCACCTACTCGCTCTCTCATCAAGAGAGGAATAGGGTCATTCGTCAGGAGATATGGCATACATACATACAGAGGACATGGGTGAGACCTAGGGATACATTGCCACCGAAAATGCTCTATTACCGCAAGCATTTTCTACATATATCGGACGCGGGCTTCATCGAGATCCCGAGATACATGCAGACATACCTTCCCACCACCTCCGAGTCGTCATTGGGCAGCTCCGGGTCTCATCACATCAGCTCGAGATTGAGAGGGGTCGGTCCAGGGGAGTCCCCCGTGAGGAGAGGTGGTGCCCAGTATGCCTGACAGAGGTAGAGAGTGAGGAGCATTTTGTTATCAGATGCCGAGCATACTTAGACCTACGAGCACAGTTCGAGCTAGAGGAGTCACTCCAGTTGTGCATGACCATGGGAGACCAGCGACGCTTGGGGCGCTTCCTCACAGCAGCATATGAGAGGCGAGAGCGGTCACTACAGCCCACACATCAGCCACGGGTGAGTACCCAGCAGACCATTACCCAGTTCTTTCAAGGAGCGGAGCTAGATCAGAGAGGTTCTTCTAGAGGGCTCACACTCCACCAGGCAGCAGCAAAGAGAGCACGACCCCGACCACGCATGGTAGGATATCGTCGACTGCAACTATATCAGGAGGATATCTCACGCATCGGGACAGCCTACGACCACATGATGGGGCATAGGCGTTCCACCACCCCCTGGGTTGTCTTCCTTCAGGAGGCACTCAGACCACCACCGATGTACCACATACTACACCCACCTCCCCCATCACCAGTAGCTAGGGTGTTTTGCTCACTCATATTATGGATCCCCCTTATTAGGTGGCCACTATCTGCTGAGTCAGAGCCACTTCTCCCCTGCCTTTTACCAGCCCTAGATAGCTTTGTGTTTATTTCATTTCATTTTCTACACATGGTTACTACACTTGTACATGGCTTTTGTCTCATAGGCCAAGTTTGGCCTCCAGAAGACGTTAATATGACTCTCTCTCTCTCTCTCTCTCTCTCTCTCTCTCTCTCTCTCTCTCTCTCTCTCTCTCTCTCTCTCTCTCTCTCTCTCTCTCTCTCTCTCTCTCTCTCTCTCTCTCTCTCTCTCTCTCTCTCTCTCTCTCTCTCTCTCTCTCTCTCTCTCTCTCTCTCTCTCTCTCTCTCTCTCTCTCTCTCTCTCTCTCTGTTATTGAAAATAAAGAAGAATATATCCCTTTCCAAACGGTATTATGAAATGGCCTGCTAGTGAGGGGTAATACATCCTCATATTTTTTCTAATGCATACACCTGATTCCACATGTCGTGGGAATCACATGCCTTGTAGATTGAAAAATGGCATAAAGAATAACAATTCACAAAGAAAAGAACCAAGCTTTTTTTCTGTTGTTCTTTTCTGGTTCGTGGAAGATGGGGGGGGGGGGGGGGGGGGGAAGAGAGAGAGAGAGAGAGAGCACTCAACCACAAAAGAAGTAGCTGCAATACATGTAATTTATAAAATTTTATTGAAAAAAGATTCAACCGAATCATATGAGCCATGGATCCATGTGATCCGCATCAGCCAAAATGTTAGTGCAATCTGAAAAGGTATCAATTTGCTGTGCAGCTGATTTCAACAAATATTGCTACATCAAAAAACCTTTGCTGGACCGCAATAATTGCTTGTCCTCAAAATGCAAACACATGACTATTTTAGGCTGGCTATGGACTGTCCCTTCCACTTCAAAATCTTTTTCTCTTGAAATGCCTCTCATACCACAAAAGTGGTTTTATGAAGCAGACATGCCTCAGAAAATGTGCACAATGTCATAAGCCAGCCTGGATATCGGTTAACGAAAACATTTGAAGTGAGCAGAAAACTTAAGAAAATAAATTTACGAATAGAGAAGCAATTGCTCAAGGATACGTCCAGAACAGCACGAATGACTGCAAAGCACAATAAAATTAAGTTAGAAACCATTAATACAAAAGGGAAGAGGAGAAAGGAAGAAGAGAAAGGGAGGAAATGTGACAAACAGTACTACAAGTCATCTGCCATAAACAAACAGAAAAGTATGTGGCAATGAATACATTGAAGCTAGCCTACACATCTCAATACTCAATCATATACTTTTTTCTACATCTCATTCCAAACATCAGTACGAGTTGATTCCATTTCACCTCCACTCTATCACAATGCACCAGCAGAAATCTGATGGCAGAAAGTCAAACTCGAAAGAGACACTGCAGCTACTAGGCCACCATCATCACAAGTAAATGCTTCTTTATATGTGAGAGGCTCACCTTCATCTGTGAGTAAAATGCAATCTAAGGAGGAATAAAACCTTTGTATAGGTCTTCTAACTCGTGTAGATCTTCTCACCCAATGATTTGTAGTATCAGGCAATGGATCTACATCCGAAGGAATGTTAGTGACCTCATTGTTTGACTGTCGAATTACATTTTCAGGTTGCTGAAATTGATGTTCAACTTGTTGATGTTGTTGTCCAAACTGATTTCCAGCATCCATTTGCTGTCCATTTTCATCTGGCTCTATATTGACACGCTGATTATTATAACCGGCATCAAGTGGAGCTGAATTTCCAGTGGCTGCTGACTGTTTATTTGGCTGATAATGCTCAAATTTAACTTTCTTTTTACCTGATTCACTGGATGTGGCATTTTTCAGCAGTTTTGTTTCATTAAATACCACATCTCGGCTGCGAAGCACCTCATTCATGCTTGGTCAATGGTACCCAAACTCTATACCCCATTTCACCATCATCTCCATAACCCATGAAGATGCCTTTGATTGATTTCATATCAAGTTTGTTCCTAACATCAACAGGTACATGTACATAGCATTCGCAGCTAAAAACTCTTAAGTGATCAAATGAAACCAGTTTGCCAGACCAAACTCTTCAGGGATGCCACTTTTAAGTGCACGATGTGGAGATCGGTTGCAAATATGCACCGCTGTTTTAACTGCCTCTCCCCAACACAATTGTGGGAGATTAGCTGTGGACAGCATGCACTGAATCTTCTCACATAAAGTGCGATTCATTCGCTCAGCCACAGCATTGGACGATGGATTATAAGGGACTGTGAGTTCCCATTTAATTCCATTTTTCTCACAAAAACTATTGAGTTCTCTAGATACATACTCTCCCCCATTGTCTGTACTTATGCATTTCAGTTTTAAACCGTTTTGGGTGCTAACAAAAGCATAAAATTTTTTAAATGCATCTAATGCTCCACTTTTATGTTTAAGCAAATAAACCCACAGTTTTCTAGAATAATCATCAATAAAAGTCACAAAATAACGAAACCCGCTATGAGTTTTTTATTGGCATAGTACAGACATCAGAATGAACTAAATCTAAAATAGATGCTTTCCTAGAAGCTCCATGAGAGTATGAACTCTTTACATGTTTTCCAAAAACACAATCATCACAAAAGTTAAGCTTTGAGTTTTTCACATCAATTCTTCCAAGCAAAGAAAGTGCATCCAAACCCTTTTGGCTCATATGTCCTGTTGATATATTTAGGTAGTGATGTGTGAACACTCTAGGACGGTTGGGGCACTTTTTTCCCTCTTTAGGAGGTTTTTTCCCCCGGGCTTGTATACATGCCTATTGCCCTAACGGGCTACGTATCTTTGTACGTTCTAGTGGTAATACATTCAGTATTGTGTGTTGAGCTCCAAGCTTCTTCTTCCTTGTGCTCTTCGCGTGCTTCACAAGACGTCTAACTCCAACAATTGGCATCAGTGCAGGTCGCCGCTTCATCTAGGGCGTTGTCTACACCTCTCCGGTTGCAGTCTCAGAATCGCACGAAATTTGGTAAGCATACTCGAGATGTTTCAGAGATCAAAAAATGTTCGCTTTGCGACGCCGAAATCGCGATCTGAGCTCGTTTCAGCCTCCGAACTCACTATCGCAACGCTTGTGCAGGCTATTTTGTCTTTTTGTGCCAAAGGTATATACCAGTTTCGGTTCGCCAGTATAAGCGTCTCGAAGTTTGCTACAGGCTTAGCATGATTCGTAAGGGCATTTCTGTTCAACCTTTTGAGATACAGTCAATTTTCTGCATCAAGGTAGTTTAGTCACTGGCCATGGCTGAAAGCAGTGATGTATTCTGTATGTTGGCTGTTGAGGATAAGTTGGATGGTACCAACTACCCATTACGGGCTTATATGATGCGTCATGTATTGGTCGTAAAAGGACTATGGAATATTGTGCAGGGTGTTGAAAGACGTCCTGCTACACTTGCGAATACAGGTGCTGGAGCTTATGGAGATGGTTTCGAAGATTATGATATTCTATAGATTCCTGATCGTGCTGTTGTTTCTGTTGCACCTACTGCAGAGCAAATCCGTTGGGATGGTAGAGATTCTCAAGCACATGCATTGATAGCTTTGTCTGTCAAACGTGCCATTATTCCTCACATTCGTTCTTGCAGAAAAGCTAAGGATGCTTGGGATACACTTACCACATCCTACCAGGTTAGGAATGAGGTCTTGTTGCTTATCTCCAAAAACAATTGGAGAGAGAGCACATGAATGAAGGTGATTCTATGGACAATTTTCTCACAAAGATCAAGGATTTGAAAGAACAGTTGATTTCTACTGATGAAGTTATACCAGATAGATCACTTGTATAAACTGTTCTGAATGGTCTTCCTAACTCATATCAGAGTTTTGCTTCTACTCTTCGTTTGATGATGAAAGGCAATCCAAATGCCTTGTCATTTGAGGAGTTAGTCTCTGTTCTGTTGCAGGAAGACGAGTCTAGGCAAAACAGGTCTATTATGTGTGTTGCAGATCAAGCTTTCTTGGCTAGTCAGAAGGGCAAAGGTAAATGGAGCTCTTCTACTAGTAAGCAGAAATCTGCAAATGTTGCACATTCGAAGAAGGAAGACAAAGATGAGAAGAAATCAGAAAAGCAGAAACTGTTTTGCAAATACTGTAAAGCAAATGATAATGTCATCAAGAGTTGTCCAAAACTGGTTGCTAAAGAGGCAAAGAAGAAAGAGGCCAGAGTGGTTGTTGTAGAGGTCTCTACACCGAAAACAGAGTCTGCTAATCTTGTGAAAGAAGAAGAATAGGCGTTTACTACTGTTTGCAGTTTTGACCCATCTTCTCATGAGCAGTACATGTCTGCAGTAGACTCAGATGTTTGGTACTTTGATAGTGGGGCGACCAAACATATTACCTTGCAGCGCAGTTTCTTCTCTTCACTCTAGCTTGCCCCTACAAGGAGTAGTGTTACATGCGCAAACAACTCCTCCTATCCTGTTATGAGAGTTGGTAAGATCATTTTGACTACTGCTGTTGGTAGTTCTTTCACTTTGTCGGATGCATTGTTTGTGCCAGGGATCAAGAAAAATCTATTATCAGTTTCTGCATTAGCCAAGATTGGCTTGGTTGTGAAATTTGTCGATGATAGATGTACAGTTCATGATCTGTCAAATGGCGATGTTTTTATTGCTTATGGCATTTTATGTCGTGGGCTGTATAAGCTCATAGACTATGAAAGATCTGTAAATGATTTGGCATGTGCAGTACATGATTCTCAAGCTATGTCAGATGCAAAGCTTTGGCATGCACGCTTTGGTCATCTAAATTTTGCTAGTTTGCTACGCCTGCAGAAATCTGAAATGGTGTCCTCTTTGCCCAAACTTGAGGCACCCGATAAACATATATGTGAAGGTTATATTTTGGGCAAAATGCAAGGTTCTTCCTTTCCAAAAGATAATTCAGTTCGGGCTACTCAAAAATTGAAGCTTGTTCATAGTGATGTTTGTGGTCTTATGCAGACACCTTTTGGGAACTATCTTTACTTCGTGACTTTCATCGATGATTTTTCCAAGCATGCATGGGTATATCCATTGAAGGCAAAGTTCGAAGTGTTTATGTGCTTCAAACAGTTTCTGGTTTTGGCTGAAAATTTGTCAGCATGTAAAATGGGCACCCTCCGTTCTGATCGAGGGGGGGAATGTATGTCTTCTAACTTTAATGCATTTCTGGCTGACAAGGGATGAAACATCAATGTACAGTGCCGTAAACACCTCAATAGAATGGAGTTGCTGAACGAAAGAACAGGTCACTCATGGAGATGGCAAGGTGTATGGTCAAGAGTCAGACTTTACCACATAGTTTCTGGCTTGAGGCTGTTATGTGTGCATCATATGTACTAAACAGGTGTCCCACTAAAGCGCTGCAGTCTATCACTCCATATGAGGCTTGGCATGGTCGCAAGCCATCTGTTGCTCATCTACATGTTTTTGGTTGTCTAGCATATGCATT
The DNA here is from genome assembly GCA_020310875.1 of Ceratopteris richardii. NCBI lineage: Eukaryota > Viridiplantae > Streptophyta > Polypodiopsida > Polypodiales > Pteridaceae > Ceratopteris > Ceratopteris richardii. Next base: position 172,463,501 of record CM035411.1, on the reverse strand, counting down.
AGTGCTTGAACAACATTGCAGAAAATTGGATGATAAAGCAGTAAAATGTATTTTTTGTTGGGTACAGTTCTGAAAGTAAAGGCTATCGTCTGTATCATCCACAGACTAGATGCATTCTGGTTAGCCGCGATGTTGTTTTTGTGGAAATGCTATTCAACCATTGCTTTCATGTACTAAGGAGACATGTGTTAGCTCCAAAGACATGTATGATACTTTGCTTCCTCTTTTTACAAGTGAACAGTCTAGTGCTGGTCCTAATGAGGCAACTTCTCAGCCTCTGCAGGTTTCATGTGATGATGCAGATCATTCCATTTCTGATGCAAATTTACATGTTGCACTTGTTAATTAGAGAGCTGATATTAAGCAGGCAAAAACTATGCCAAAATGGCTAGTGCAGACCTTGCGTGAAAGCTCTATCATATCGTACTCGATCAGGCTCTCTCAGTGCCTCTTTTGCATTAGATTGCTATGTTATGGTTGCCTCTAGTCTCTATGATGAGACTGAACCTTTTTCGTTTGATGAAACAAAAAATTATGAACATTGGATGGCTGCAATGCAATCTGAATATGATGCTATCATGAAAAATGGTACCTGGTCTTTATGTGATTTGCTTCCTTGCAAGAAGACCATTGGCACTAAGTGGGTATACAAGCTGAAGCGTAAACCTGATAGAACAATTGACAGGTATAAAGCTAGGCTTGTTGCAAAGGGTTATGTGAAGGAAAGAGGCATTGATTTTGATGAAACCTTTGCTCCTACTTGTCGAATGACTATTGTTCGTAGCATCTGTGCACTTGGAGCTCATCATGGTTGGAATGTACATTAGTTGGACATTAAAACAGCAGTTCTGAATGGTGACTTGCATGAAGAAGTGTATGTTTTTCAGCCTTGTGGCTTTGTGCAAAAAGGGCATGAAAATTTGGTGTGCAGGTTAAAGAAGGCATTATATGGTTTAAAGCAAGCACCACGTGCTTGGTATGAAAAGATACATGCCAATCTCATTGCACATGGTTTTGAGAACAGTCCAACTGAGAGCATCTTATATGTTAAGCGTGCTAATGATGTGCTTGTGATCATTGTGGTGTATGTTGATGACATGTTGCTCACTGGTACTCATGACACGCATATTGCTGATTTTAAGGCTGATTTGCATGCCTCATTTGAGATGTCTGATTTGGGGCATTTGCATCACTATTTGGGAATCCAGTTTATGCAAGTTCATGGTGGAATGGCTTTGTGTCAAACAAAATATATCGACACATTATTGCAACGTTTTGGCCTTGAAGATTGTAAGCCTATTGCCACTCCTATGGAGACAGGTTTACGATTGAGTCTTCATGATGCTGGAGATGCATTTGATGTTGTTCTCTATCAGTAGGATTTTGGTTGCTTGATTTACTTATGCATTACTCGGCCAAATATTCAGTTTGTTGTCTCACAGACGAGCAGGGTTATGCATTGCCCAGGTGTCAAGCATTGGCAGGCGATTAAGCGCATCTTTTGCTACTTGAGTGGTACCCGACTACTTGGATTGTTTTATCCCAAGGGGGGCTCACTATCGCCAGATTTGCATGCTTGTTTTGACAGTGATTGGGCTAGTTGCTATGACACTCGTGTGCCCACCAGTGGCTTTTGCTTCATGCTTGGTAGCTCATGTATATCTTGGTCGAGCAAGATGCAACCTACTGTGGCCACTTCCAGTTGTGAGGCTGAGTATAGGGCAACTTTCATAGCGACTGTTTAGTGTGTGTGGCTCAGATGCCTTATGGCTGATTTGGGTGTTGGTTAGTCTTCTGCCACCACCATCTTCAATGACAGTCAGAGAGCATTGGCAGTTGCAAGGAACCATGTGTTCCAAGCTCGCACTAAGCACATTGAGGTGCATTATCATTATGTCAGGGGGAGGTTCTCTGCTAGGGAGATCAACGTGGCATATGTGCCCACGCAGGAGAACATTGCAGACCTTTTTACGAAGGCTCTGCCTAGGGAGAAGTTTGAAGCTTTCCGCAAAGCTTTGGGCTTACTTCCTTTTGTGGATCGATTCCACATAGCTTTGCACTTCCTTATACATGAGTGCGAGCTCCTTGTTCGCCGCATCACTCAAAGGGGGGATTTGTTGACATATTTAGGTAGTGATGTGTGTGAACACTCTAGGACCGCCGGGGCACTTTTTTCCCTCTTTCGGAGGTTTTTTTCCCTCAGCTTGTATATATGCCTATTGCCCAACGAGCTACTTATCTTTGTACATTCTAGTGGTAATACATTCAGTATTGTGTGTTGAGCTCCAAGCTGCTTCTTCTTCCTTGTGTTGTTTGCGTTCTTCAACAGGACATCTAACTCGAACATGTCCTAGGCGACCGCACTTCTGCTACTGCAACAAACTTTCCAGGAAGTGCCTTGCAATGTAAATAATACAAGGTTCCCTTTTTATTGCCTCCAATGACCAGCATAGACCCTTTCTGTATTTTCCATATCCCACCACCAAAAGTAGTGGAGTAACCCTTGCTATCTAGCTGTCCAACAGAGAGCAAGCTTTTCTTAATGCCAGGTACTAAGAATAATTCTTGGCCATTTTCAAGGACCAATTGTATGGTGCCTACTCCTTCAATATCACATGCATGGTTATTCCCTAGGTAAACTTTTCCAAGATTACAAGATGCATAAGTAGAAAAACACTCCAAAGATGGAGTAAACATGAAAAGAAGCACCACGGTCAACAATCCATGATTGCGATAAACCATCATGAGCAGATAACAAGGCATTTATCACATCCTATTTAGAGATGAACATGTCTTCTGCTGTCAAGGCATGTGAATCTGCAGATATAACCAGCAAATCAGCATCTTTATCCTCTTCTATCTCTTCAAAGACAACATTAGATACCATATTTGCTTTCTCTGTATCTTTAGGGTTAGAGCTTCCATCATTTTCATTCTTTTTGCCTTTCGCATTAGCCTGCGTTTTGCGTTCTAGCTCCTTCTTATAGTACCTGCAGTCAGGCTTTTTATGTCCTTTGCATCCACACTGGTAGCAAGAGACATCTTGCTGTTTTTCTTTGCTTTTGCTGCGATTTCTAGGTTTATTTCCTACATTTGGCTTCTTCAGAGGTCGACCTCTTACATTGTAGGCTGAACCACTGTTTACCCCTCTGGATTTATGTCTAATCTCCCCATTGAGAATAGAGCCACGCACACCATCAAATGTCAAGTTAGGGTTGTTACTCAGTGATACAACCAGCGCTTGCCATGAATCTGGCAAAGTCATGAGCAAGAAAATAGCCTTTAACTTAGGGTCAAAGGATGGCAAGCCTGCATCTTGTAACTGACTGAGAATACTAGTAAATGCACTCAAATGCTCTGAGGCAGGCTCGTCAAGCTTTAAGTTAACTAATTTTCGCATGAGATGAACTTGATTAACAGGAGTAGTATTTTCACATGTACCCTTGAGTTTCTCCCAGACTTCATATGCAGTTTGGAGTCCCTTGATGTCAACCAAAATCTCATCTGTAACTGCCATTTTAATATAAGTTATGGCCTTTTTATTCATTTTAGCTCAATCCTCATCCAGCAAGGTAGCAGGTTTGTGTTCTATCAAAGCATCTTCACAATCCTTCAGAAAGAGGATACCTTGCATTCGATCGTTCCAGAGGTCAAAAGCATTCCCGTCAAATTTACGAATCTCATAAAGACTCTTTGTGTCAGCACTCGATGCACTTCCAGCCATTTTCAGCAATTAATTGACCTAGAAACAGATATTCAATAGTGATTTCTGTTCCAAAAAAAATGACTACAACATAAACTGAAAAGCTCCCACTTCAAAAGTGTCAGTGATTCTGAAAAAGAAAACAATTTTCTGTAATGGATCTGCCTTATATGCATTAATGCATGTTTCTGGACTAAATTTCACAGAAACGGCAGAAAAGCCCAAATTTTATAGGTCAACGTTGAGTCAATCAATGTTGACAGAATTGAATAAGTGTAAGCCTAATTTCAGCAGAAAACTGAGAAAACCCGAATCTTGGAGACATGCAGTCACAATTTCTGCGATTTCTGAGACAACTGTCACATACATGAATTATTTTCTTTAAATCTGAAGAAATTCCCAAATTTTAAATGTGAGTCTTCCTAAAATCTCTCGCTTGCTCTGATGCAGCTGCCCGTAACCTGTCACCTCTGTGTTTTGTGAAAGAACGTTGACTTGCATCGCATTGGCGACCTGACACTTGCCGACCTGCACTCGAGCTATCTTCTCTCTTCGTAGTGAGAGAGTAATCACGAGCTTGCGACAGATTTTTGGCAACTGTATGATAACCAAGGCTCTAATACCAGTTTTCGCTGATAATGAGGCAGTGATGATGATAGGCGCAGGACTGATTGGAGTTCGTAAACAGCAGTCAGAGAGAGAGAGCATCTGTATTCGTCAGCCGCAGGCAGAGAGAGAGCTTCACACTTTCTTGGTTAGTGCGTACGATGTGTACACACAAGAAAATAAAGAATATTTATATGTTCTATGAATTTAGGGTACATGTAAGAATGCATTCACATGTACAACTTACAAACAAGTTATATACATGTGTAGGGGAAGTGTGGTTAAAGGTAATAAAAGGGCCTTTACACCCAACAGCCTTCCTCTCTCGTCAGAACGCGTGCGCGTGCAGCATTTAGTCCCATATGTGAGGTATTTCTGCTAGTTGAAGGCCTTTAAGAGGTGCATAAGTTCCATCAGATTCATGGCTTGAGGGAGAGGGAGAGAAGAAGAGGCTCTCTCCTCCCAACCTTGGCTCGTGGGAAGGCTCACGAGAGGCTGTTTCGCCCTCTAAGTGAGAATTAGTGAAGAGAGTTACTGGTTGTGCTGAAGGTTCCACATGGAGGATGATGCTGACGGGCAGAAATCCTTTCACTACTCCTTCCTCCAAGCTATGCATGTGGAACAAAGTGCCTCTCCAACTCCTCCACACGCGAGGATGAAGATGTCTTCCCCCTCTTCTTTTTTTCTTTGGAAATACTTGCACGAATTCGACTCCAACTCCACGAAATGCTCAAGGAGATGATGAAGTATCCTCTTCACAGTGACTTCCCCCTCTCTCGCACAAGCTACTTGCCACTCTTCTCCCAACCTTAAATAGCCCTTGCTCTTGGCACATCTAGAGTCTTCTCTACGGTCCAAAGAAACCTCATATGGCCACTCTGAGGAGATGGAATAAGCTCGAAGACTCGTGTCTAGAGCTTTGGCTTCCTGGAGCTTTCGTCCTTGACCCGTCTAGGGTCCTAAATCAAATGCAAGTAGACCGATCGTAGACCATGATGGTTTATATATTTCTTAACATTTGTTAGTAGTATATCCACGAAAACCTTTTGAGCTAGAGATCGATGCTAGTGGCGTCACAATTGGTGCAATTTAAATCCAGGTTGGAAGATCAATCGCTTTTGAAAGTAAGAAACTTTCTAAGTCTCAAAGAAATTGCCCTGTCCTTGAACAAGAACTATATGCATTAGTTCATGCTTTGAAAATTTAAGAGACACCATTTATACGAGCAACTTTTAAAGTCTTCATATATCATCGCACGTTAAAAGTATTTTTGTTCCCAACTTGATCAATGGGGGAGATATGCTAGATGGGTAGAGTTGATGCAAAAATTTCATATGGAAATTTTTTATCGAAAAGGAAAGAGCAATACAATTGCAGATGCATTAGCCTATATTTTGCATCAGATGAGCTTTACAGTTCTAGATAGTGATTTAATTCAAGAGATTAAAGATTCACATGTTGATGACGACTTTTGTGAGCCCATAGTAAGTAAGTTGTTAGATAATAGTGAGAATAAATCATTCGTAAGTTGTTCAATAATAGTGAGAATAAATCATTCTCTAATTTTCAAGTTGAGAAAGGTTTGCCTAAAAGAAAAGGAAAGATATGTGTGTCTAGTTCCTAAGAAAGGAAGTTTAGAAAAAAAGTGATTTTCGAAAACCACGATGTACCTTGTACAACACATCTTGGTATGGAGAAAATGTTGGTGTTGATTAGACACACTTTTTGGTGGAGAATCGAGATGATAAGAGATGTAAAGAATTATGTAAGTCAGTGCTTTAAATATCAGGTAAACAATGCAGAGAGGATAAATCCTCCAGGTATGCTACAACCATTGGAAATACCACAATACTTTTGGGACAATATTTGCATGGATTTTATGATAGGTTTACCTAGGACACCATGTTAGAAGAATCCTATTCTTGTAGTGGTCGATCGATTAAGTAATGAATACGTGACTGATACAAGATGTCCCACAACCCAGGACTGATAGGTATGAATAAGTCGACTAGAGATGATAGAGGAGATCCCACAACCCGGGAACGTAAGTATGAAACAAGATATTTGGATTACAAGAACTCCCTTCTGGGAGATGAACTAGATACAAGAAAGAACTAGACAGGAACTCGCACTACGAGATTACAAGAGAACAAGATAGGATGTCCAAGAAGTAGACTAGAACAAGGAACAAGACAAGAACTGGAACAAGACAAGAACTGGAACGGGAACTTGGGGAGTACTTACTTGGCGGTCACGACTCCTTGAAATCCCAAGACTGTATTGGCAAGACTGATTATGAATGCGGCCAACCCCTCCTTATATAGGTTTTCAAGGGCGGTTCCCAAGGCGGTTGCAAGTTGATGATGTCATCAATGATGTCAACAAATTGATTAGGGCCTCAGAATGTCAGAATTTAGCAAATAGATAGTCGATCTTAGGGTTTTGCACATTCCGGACGCAATGGAAGCATTGGTTTCTATTCACATGGAATCTAAGGTTTAGGATGGTTTCCTTTGTCCATGATATCACCTCCCCCTCGAGCGACGAGTTCCAGGAGGAGCGGTCATGTTATCTGATCTCGGCTTCATTGGATTTCTCTTATGGAATTCTCGAACCTTGATTGGTGCTCTCTAAAGGTTTTCTGCATGTTCCCAAGTACGATCACTAATGTCATACCCTTTCCAATGAATAAGGTATTCCAATCTTCCTCGGGATATTCTGGAATCTAGGACATGCTCGACTTCAAATTCTTCATGATCATCAATCTCGATAGGTGGCGAAGGACTAGGTCTCTCCCCCCTCAATGGTGAAATCTGATATGGTTCCAACATGGATACATGGAAAACTGGATGTATTCTCATGGTGCTTGGTAGCTGGAGCTTGAAGGTGACTAGATTGATCTTGGCCAAGATGGTGAATGGACCAAATCTTTGATGATCTAACTTTGCACAGGGCCTTGAAGTTTGCATTTCTGAGTAACCATACTTTATCCCCAATTTGATACGATGGATTCTGGACACGATGTTGATCTGCATAGTACTTGTATTGTTCTTGAGCTTTATGGATCTCTTCCTTGAGTTCTTTGTGAATGTCCATCAGGTACTGGGTCTTGTCTCTGGCAGCAGGGTTCTTGACATGATTTGAGAGTTGTATATCCATCCTTGGATGTTGTCCATAGTTTGCAAAGAAGGGAGTTTGCTTAGTAGATGCATGAACACTATTATTATAGGCAAACTCCGCAAAGGGTAAGAACTCAAACCAATCATTTTGGTGATAGTTGCTAGTGCAACGGAGGTATTGCTCTAGGACTTGATTCACCCATTCTGTTTGTCCATCAGTATGTGGATGATTTGCTGTAGAAAGTTTAACTTGAACACCAAGGAGCTTGCAAAGACTATTCCAAAAGTTGGATATGAACTGTGGACCTCGATCACTGACAATATCATCAGGCAATCCATGGAGCCTAAAGATGTATCTGAGAAAAAGTCTAGCAGTGGTTGCACCTGTGATTGCCTTTGTAGTTAGAATGAAGTGTGTCATCTTTGTAAATCTATCCACAATAACAAGAATGGCATCATACTTATCTGACTTTGGTAGATTTGTGATGAAATCCATAGACAATGAAGCCCATGGCCTTTCTGAAATAGGTAAAGGTTGCAAGAGGCCATGAGGCTTATGTCACGGTACCTTAGATCTATTGCAAGTGTCACAGGTTCGAATATATTCTTTGACTTCCTTCCACATTTGAGGCCACCAAAAATCCCTTGATATGAGTTCTATTGTTTTATTTACTCCAAAATGTCCTGCTGCAAGGTTGTCATGACGTTGTTGAAGTACTTAGATCTTGGGCTTTCCTACAGGGACATACAATAGGTTCTTATAGAGTAGTAACCCATCCTTTTCCTGAAATTCGTTTACTTCTTGGAATTTTCCTTCTCGAGCTATCTGCTTAACGTTACAAAACAATTCATCCTGTGGTAGATTCTCACGGATCAAATGATTCAAGGCTGAATCTTCATGATGGGTTGAAGAGATAGCTGCCAACTGGAGATGCTCAGGCTTGAGTAATACACTCTCTTGTTGATCAAAGGCCTCTTCACCCTTCTTTGGTGCAAGGTAAGATCTTCTGGACAAGGCATCTTCCTGACATTGTTGACGTCCTGGACGATATGTGATGACAAAGTCGAATCTGGATAGAAAGTTACTCCATCCAGATTGCCTTCTATTGAGGATGCGGGTGGTCATAAAATACTCTAGGTTCTTGTGATTTGTATATACAGTAACTTTATGCGCTTCTCCTTGCATAGTTCTGTAAGTTCCTCTGGGGATAGTCTATAGATTGGTCCAAAGGGTGGTTTTGCTCCCTCTTGAAGATCTATGGGACAATCATAAGGTCTATGCTCTGGGAGGATATCTTCATTCTTCTTTTCAAAAACATCTTCAAAGCCTTTGTACTGATTGGGTAGCTGCACTGGATCATCTTTCTTGGATTCTTGAGCTGATATGGCATAGATCATATATGTCGGTTCCTTCCTTACTGCATGTATGAAGGCCTTGGCTCCTACATATGTTGGGTTCTTTTGGATATCTCGACAGGTGATTTTATTCTTTTCTCAATTGATGTCTGGATTATGCTTCTTTAACCAGGGCATTCCAATGATAACTAGATGTATTGGGCTCGATATTACATTGAAACATACATTGGATTCATAGTCACCAAGGTGTACTCTTAATGGTGTGGTTTCCTTGGTTATATTCCCAATCCTTCATCTACTACTTCAGCTACTACTGGTTTGTTCTCTTGAAGTACAGGAATTCCATGTTTTTTAACCAATCCTTCATTAATGAAACATGAGGAGGCTCCTGAATCTACTAGGGCTATAAGGGAAAGGGTCTTCTTGAGCATGATTAACTTGACAGGTGCAAGACATGTTTCTATAGGTGTAGCTGGAATTATGAGACCCTTTCTTATATCATGGTTCGATTGTATGGTCTCTTTTACAACTGGACTTCCTCGTTTCCCTGCTCTACAAGGGTGGCTGCAACTCTGGAGTTTGTTCTCTTGTTGGGACAATTAACTGCAATATGCCTAGGGTTTCCACAATAGAGGCATAACTTGTTATCTCTCCTTCTCTGTTTCTCTTGTGGTGTTAGGGGCTGGAACCTAGTTACATCTCTTTGCATAGGTTCAGGCATAGATTCATCTTTAGGAGTGGATTGGGAAGGTTTCCATTGGCGAGGTCTTCCTTCAACTTGTTTTTCTTGTTTCCTTTCAAAAAGTCGGTTATCACATTGAATAGCTTGGTTGATGTATTCATTCAATGTCTTAACATGTGGCATCGTGAGTAGAAGGTCCTTCACATCATCTCTTAAGCCCCATCTAAATTGGCTTATGAAATAATCTTCGTGCCAAGTGAGGTCACATATCAACCGCCTAAATTCTGATGCATAGGTAGAGGCAGGGAAGTTACCTTGACGTAGCTTCCAAAGTTTTGTTTCTGCCACTCGACTCGTGTCTGCATCTCCAAATGTGGCGATGAGCTCTCCAAGAAACCCATCATAGTCATGAAGTATGGCCATATCGTTCTCCAAGATTGGGGCGAACCATGATAAAGCTTGACCATAGAGCAAGGTTCCAATAAAACCAACCTTGGATGCATCATCAGGGTGTCTATCAGGCTGCATGCGGATGTACAATTTGACTTGTTGCAAGAACCCTCGGAACTTTGTGCGATCACCATCGAACTTTTCTGGCATGCGGACCTTGGGTTCCCTCATGAAGGATGTACTAGGTCGTTGATGTACTTACATACTCCCTTGATTTGTCTCTAGACTCCCGATTCATTCATGTAATTCTTGGAGGAGTTAGGTTTACACCCACGAAGGGAAAACAATACAAGAATACGTGACTGATACAAGATGTCCCATAAGCCGGGACTGATAGGTATGAATAACTATGATACAGGCGATCCCACAACCTAGGAACGTAAGTATGAAACAAGATATCTGGATTACAAGAACTCCCTTCTGGGAGATGAACTAGATACAAGAAAGAACTAGACAGGAACTCGTACTACGAGATTACAAGAGGACAAGATAGGATGTCCAAGAACTAGACTAGAACAAGGAACAAGACAAGAACTGGAACTGGAACTTGGAGAGTACTTACTTGGCGGTCATGACTCCTTGAGCTCCCAAGACTGGTATTGGCAAGACTGATTATGAATGCGGCCAACCCCTTCTTATATAGGTTTTCAAGGGCGGTTCCCAAGGCGATTGCGAGTTGATGATGTCATCAATGATGTCAACAAATTGATCTGGACCTCAAAATGTCAGAATTTAGCAAATAGATAGTCGATCTTAGGGTTTTGGCACGTTCCGGAAGCAATGGAAACATAGGTTTCTCCTAATTCTGAACCAATCATGAGATATAGGATTCACATGGAATCTAAGGTTCGGGATGGTTTCCTTTGTCCATGATAATATGTTTCTGAAAAGCAAACAGATTGGAATAGTTTCCTTCCGTTAGTTGAGTTTGCTTATAATAGTTGGAAGCACAAAACTACTAAGCTTGCACCTTTTGAGGTGATCCATGACTATGTTCCACACACTCCAACTATCATAAGTTTACCAAAAAATCTCCTAGTGCTTCACAGTTTCTTATAGATATGCAGGATAGCTTAAAAATAGCTCAATCCAATCTTCAGCAAGCTCCCGAGAGGATGAAAGCTTTTGTAGATAGACATCGCCGCACCAAGAATGTTTCGAGAAGGCAATCATGTGTTCTTGCATGGTCCACTTCATTCATCACTGAAAGTGGGTCAGAAACCCAAGTTATCCCCTAGATTTTGTGGACCTTGGATAATAATCAAGAAGATTTGTGATGTCGCATATAAATTACAATTGTCAGATGACTATAAAATTCACCCAATTTCCCATGTTAGCAAGTTAGGACCATACATTTCTCGAGTTGAGAATTGTGTGGATGGTATTGTTGCTTAAGGAGATAGAACATCTCAGCAAGATGTTCCTTTTAGAGTTCTCAATAAGAGGGAGCATCAGTTGGTAGATCGCTCCATACCAAAATATTTAGTAGCATGGACGACTGCACTTTGAGATGCTACATGGGAATCAGAAGCTCTAATTCGGAGACACTTTCCTTCCTTGGTCATTGGGGACAATGATCTTTAGAAGGGGGAGAGAGTGTTAGATTTATTAAGACCACCATGGTCTACCATTGCTCTACCTGCATCTAGTCGAGGACTCAAGACGAGTCAAGGACAAGAGCTTGGGGGAGCAAAGACTCTAGCACGAGTCTTCGAGGCTATTCCATCTCTTGGAGTGGCCATATGGGGGGTATTTGGACTTTAGAGGAGACTTTAGATGTGCACAAGGGCAAGGGCTATTCAAGGTTGGGAGGAGAGTGACAGGTAGCTAATTTGAATCTTTCACATTCATGTGTGGCCCATGGCATAATCCAAGAGAAAGCTCATGGCTCACTATAGAAAATAGATTATATGCCTAGTGATGAACTTCTATGTCCATTGCATGTGGGCGAGAACCATGCTTGCTATCTCGGTACCCTTCATTAATAGAATGAAGGTGCCAATAGTTAAACACAGACTTTGATAGTCATGCCATAAACATGGCTCATCCTAAAAGTGCCCATCATCATGTGAATGAGCGAATCATCCCATAGCATTACTTTGCTCTTGCTAGTCCATCTCTCATGATGTTCTAACATGGAGAACAATCAACACATGTTTTTGTCTCATATAACTCGCAGCCTGCATACTAGTGGCCATCCACTAGTTCCTCAAGTAAAGTGCATCCACATCTTGCCAAAAACAAAGAGCTAAGCATAGTCTCACAAGTGAAAAGAATGCAGAAAAATAATGAAGTAAAATCCATGATAATGTGCAAATGATGCAACAAATCCAATCATACTAGGTGGAGGCATCTCTTCTCATCAACTTGTTGAGGACAAAAATTTGTCAACCTCATGGCAAATCCCACTATGTGGCTCTTGAGGACCATAGTCCTTGTCACGGGGTAGCTGTCATATGTGGCTCAACCCAAGGAATGAGTCCTCAAGCACATGGTAGATCCTATTGGTGATCATGGAGGAAAAGAATCCTCTTTCACAAGGCAATCTCCATCGGTGATATAGAGGTACTCAATATCCTCTCTCCCATGGCAAGCATCCTCTCATACATGACATAGAGTATATACAAGAGAAACATGTAGAGTTCCTACCCTACGTGGCATCACAACAAATATGATCTATGACGCACCTTGCGACAATCCTCTCATAACCTAGTGCCTATGGATGCGAGTTCGATAGCTAGACCACCTCAGTGATCATTTGCAAATCCCTTAACTAGTGTCCCAATCACATACAATGGCCTACGAGAGAGAAATCATACTTCCCACATAGGTATGAGAATTCCATACGTCTAGGACTCATCTCTCAACCATCCCCACAAGACCATATAGGTCAACTGAAGGTTTTTCCGCTTGTCGTGGATCTCAAAAGAGATTCACAAAGAATATCCCTCCTGTCCATCAGATACCAATCACTTATGTGTCTTATGGTCACATCATGTGGCATGATGTAGATGATTGGCTCCCTTTGTACCATATTAAGCCCATCGTCATAAAAGTGACTGGTATATACCCCTAGAGGCACTATGATGACCCTGGTCCTCTATCAATCACTAGTTGTCGAGTGGAAATTCCTTCCACAAAGGCTCTAAACCTGTCAGGCATGGCCCTTGCCATAGGTCCCCTCTACTATCTAGCTATAGTCTAACCGTAATTAGACAAAATCCTCACCAAGTATTTTCTTGGATTGTCAAGGTCGCTCCCTAATCAATCCATCTCATGTCTTCAATCACACCCAATGGGTTTGTAGAGCACCTCAAAGTACTCCTCTCGGCTACCCCACTTCATGTTAGTAGCTATAGATAATAGGATCCAACAGATCCTCGAGGATTTGGGTCAATGCCCATGATCCTCATAATCCCATGAATATGCTTCTAGAGTCTCATTCTTCCACTCCCCATCCAAAGGAATATTGAGTGCACTCATGCTCCTCATCTTGAGCATGCCATAGGCATGTTGCATATGCAATGGATGCTTAGTGTGTGAAAGGCTATAATGCGTCAAAGTTTGGTCAAAGGCTGGTCAACAAGGTCAAAGATGGTCAAATTTTGGCAAAAATTTTATTACATATTCTTATAGATTTCAATGAGGGCTATCCGATCATATATAGTACTTAGATATTTGGCTGTAAATCGATGATCACAAGTCACAACCTTAATTTTAAGTCAAAAGTTGAAAAGCAGATTTTAGGTCAAATGCACTTGACACTTGGCAAGGTTTTAAAACATTTGATCCAATGGTCAGTAAGAGTTGACATGTGGCACCTAGGAAAAAGAAGGAATCTCTCTTTTTTTTGTGGCGAGTCACGGAATTGAGCCTTTTGGTCTTTTTTCACATGATTTTCATGGTTGGCAGTATAGGCTATAAAGAAGAAGTGTAGTAGGTCATAATCATCACTTGTACTCTAGAGTTGAGTTCTTGGCTTGATCGACTAGGAATTATCTTGTAAGTCTTTATATATTAGTGAATTTGTGGAGCAATTCTTTGACTCCTTTGTCATATCTTGTGCATATCTTGTCTCTATTAATATCTCTCTCTCTCTCTCTCTCTCTCTCTCTCTCTCTCTCTCTCTCTCTCTCTCTCTCTCTCTCTCTCTCTCTCTCTCTCTCTCTCTCTCTCTCTCTCTCTCTCTCTCTCTCTCTCTCTCTCTCTCTCTCTATGTTGTGTGACATGTCTATATTAATTGTGGACCTAAAAACGAACAATTAGTATCAGAGTAGGTTTTTAAAAGAGTTAAGTTGAGCAATTACTTGTAGAACTTTTAGTATTAGGTATATGGCAACATGCTCCACTGTAGTAGTAGATCACTTCAATGGAAGCAACTTCCACATATGTCTCCAATATTATCTTATGAATCATGATTACTGATCTATGGGATGAGGTTGAAGCATAGATAAAGTGACTAGAACAAGGAGGAATTGGATTCTACATAGCAGCTGCACAAGAGTTTTATAGCACCCAAGCTCGAAGTGCTTCCTCATCTTCATCAAGTGGTGGGGTTGAAAGTACTCAAGCAGGAGAGGCAACGGGGCCTACAATTCAAGGAGGGGACTCAATTTCACATCAAAGTCTGTATGCAACAAGTTTATCTAGAAATAGGAAAGCTTACACAATGGTAATGAATATATATATCACCTTGCAGGTAATAAGAGTGCAGGGGAAGCATGGATCAAATCAAAGGGAATATTTGGAACAAGTACTCAACAGTCTCTTAGATCTCTACTTATTTCCTTCTTTCAATTGAAAATGGGCTACTCAACATTTGTGGGAGAGCACATAAACAAATTTAAGAGTTATTTAGCGGAGTTAGTTGGGAAGGAGCTGTTGGAAAACAATGTCCTATGGAGAGGTGTAACCCTAATTTCCAGCAAACCCTAATTTTTAGAAATGGTCAAAATAGTTGAAAATTGCTTTGCATATTCTTATAGCTCTCATCAAGAGCTATCTTTTGATATGTAACACTTGACCATATAAGATCTAAACAGCCATCAGAAGCTAAAACCTAGTTTTCAACTATGAGCTTTTCAAAATGTGAATATGTCATCTTGTAAAGCAAGGTAGAGGTGCTCTCTAGGGTTTTGGAGCTGTTGGAGCTGATTATTGCTGATTTTTTGGTGATTTACTGCTGCCCTCTTCTTCTTCACATACTCTAAAAGTGTGTGCATGCTGAGTATTGTAAGTAGCTGCTTGTTTTCTGCTGTTCTTCAAGTCTTGCTGTTGTACCATGTCTTTTACCTACTACCTCAAGAGAAGAAGTTATTGTGGTTGCTTATTTCAAAGAGGAAACCCTAAATTCTATTAGGGTTGCGGAAATTTTCCCTAATTCCAGCACATAGGCTATTTCTCTCACAAACAGTCTTTTATGTTCAGCACACATTCACTTTCTTACAACTCTTAGGCACACTTCTCTCTTACGTTTGTATCTAGAACCCTTCTACATTCAGCTATTTATTTATAATTTGTATATTACACACATTGTATAGTTATTATTTCATCAAGTGGTTATTATTTTAGAGTACCATCTTGCTACTCGTTTCACATCTCGTCTTTTGTCTATTTTTGTAGTCATTCATCTATCTTATTTGGTTCAAGGGGTGTATGTGCTTAAGGTTCAAGTGTTGGAAAGGTCTTGCAGAATTTATATTGGATCTACCTCACTTCCAACATTTGGTATCCGAGCCTTGTTCACATATATAACGTGTTCCCAAGGCGAGTGATTGTAGAGATATATTGGAACAAGAAGACAAAGTTGATGGATTGTCTATGCTATGTGGAGTTTCATGTGATGAATTTGCTACTTTCTAAGGACTTGTGGAATATTGTTAATGTAAACTTCCAAGACCAAGGTAGTTGGTTGAAAATGTCGGCTCTTCTTTTAAGAAACCTACTCCTCCAATTTCAGCCCAACAATCAGGAAGAAGAGAAGTAGTTGTCTCATCATCCATAGAGAAAGGAAAGAAGATTCAACCTTCTGAAGAGAAGTCGAGATGGGATTCTAGAGATCCTTAAGCACTCTCACTTATTGCTATGGCCGTGAAGCGTCACGTTATTCCACAAATAAGTTCATGTAGAACATATCTCACCTGGCATGGTTGTGTTAGAAAATCAACCTTCCACAAGGGGAGGTGCATATATTTTTAGAAGATTTTGACAAAGCAGCGATGATCAAAACTAGTCAACAAAATGGTAAAAAGTGGTCAGTGTGTAGGTCCAAGTCATGGGAGATATGGAAGCAATCTATGGATATATGACACTTTGCAATTGGACAACTTTTGGAAAGTCAAAACCCTAACCCTAAATTTTGGTCGAAGGGTCAAAACTGTTTTAAAAAGTCAAAATAAATCTTGACACATGTCAACATAAGATTAAGTTAGATCCAATGGCTAGGATTGAAGCACAAGAAAGTCAAAGATCAATAAAAAAGCTAGGCGAAATTGACTTCTGCAAAAATGGAAGCTAGAAGTAGATTTTGTCGCCAAAAATAAAGCAAATTTGTGTTTTTTTTTAGGGCAATTTGAAAGCTATATAAGATTAGTTTGTAAACACTTTAATTATCACTTCTTGGAGCGTTGGCATTGAGATAGGGTTTGAGGTCTTCTCTTCTTATGGAGGTGTGGGGTTATGCTTCTACCATCTTTTTCATGATAAGAAACAACATTATGGCACATCTATCGTGGAGTAGAAAATCTAAGCTTTGGAGATTGTAGAGTTATGAGGAGAAGCATTGATATCAACTCTTGCATTTATTAGGTGCATCTTGTAACTACATGTACTTCACTTTAGTTATGTATGGAATATATGTGGAGCATGGGTCCTTTATCTCTCTTGACTTGTCTATTTTCAATCTTGTCTCTATTTTCTCTACTTCTCAATATTGATTGTGGGCCTAAAAATCAATAGGTTAGAGTTGGAGAATCTCTATCAAAGCAAAAATCGAGCTGGGAATGCTCATCTAAAAAGGCAATTAGTCAATACATGCATGAAAGTTGATGAGTTGGTACAATCTCATATTCTAAGCTTAAGGACGGTTGTGATCAATTTCTATTGGAGTAAGCATTTCGGATGAAGAGATGGTAAACACACTCATCAATTCACTTCCATCTATACATTGTTCTTTTGTTACTTCTCTCTCTCTACAAGAGAGAGATAAATTTCATTTGAAGAATTGCAATCCTTGTTACTTCAAGATGAAGATCAACAAAAGAGTATGGAAGAGATTCATGAAGCTTTGTTGTCATCATCCAAAGTCAAGAAGAAGAGGAAAAAGGAGGAGATTAAGAAGAAGAAGGAGGAGATGAAGAAGAAGAAGAAGAAGAAGAAGGAAACTCAACAAAGTAAGAGGGAAAGAAAGTTATTTTCTTTTAAGTCTTCTACTACATCTCCTTAACCTCTACTACCACTACTTCATCTACACCTAAGGAGAAATCTACTTCTTCCACATCTACACCTAGGGCATGCAAGATTTAGTCATATCACTTACATAGCTCTCAAAGCATATAAAAGACAAATGTATGGTTGAAATTCGCCAACTTTTGCCTTACCAAATGATGCACATTCTTATGAAGGATGTCTTGAAGGGAAGTTACATAAGCTGCGATTCAAGAAGCATGGATTAATAACAACCACATAAAAGTTTTAGATCATTCACTCAAATGTGGATGGACCTATGAGAGGAGACTCTTTGCATGGTCATATATATTTTGTCACATTTATTGATAATTTTCTAGACATTCTTAGGTATTTGGTTTAAAATCAAAGTCAGAAGTTTTTGACATTTTTAAGAAGTTTATTGCTATGGTTGAAATGAAAATGAGTAAAAAAAAAAAAAAATCATATTTTAAGAAGTGATAGAGGAGGAGAATACATCATCAATGATTTCAAGTCATTTGGGAAGACAAAGGTATTTCTCATCAACTCACTATTGCTTATACTCCAAAGCATAATAGTGTTGCAGAGAGAAAGAATCGGACACTTGTCGAAATAGCACGTAGTATGATATCTTCAAAGCTTTCACACAAGTTTTGGTTTGATGCTATTCATACAACTAATCACATTCTTAAAAAGTCTTCCATAAAAGCTTTAAAGATGATTACACCTTATGAAGCATATTATGAAAACTTTTCGTTACCTTGATGCTTATGCCAATCTTCCTATGCAGATATATTCAAATAGTCAAAGTGCTATTGTTATTGCTAAGAATTGTTCATCATGCAAGGACTAAACATATTGAAGTGCATTATCATTATATTGTTGAGTGTGTATCTAAGAAGCACATGTATGTGGATTTTTGTTTTTTGATAGGGGTAGATAAGGACATATGATCTTGATTAGATAGGCATGATCACCTTTGATAGTTGAGAAAGTATGTTTAAGTCTATATCCTATCTTTATTTTCTTTCCCTATATTTGTCTCTATCCTTCCAAGTAGGACCTCGTTGAGAAGAGTATAGGAAATGCAATCAAATCATTTGTAAGGTTGGTGAGTAGAAACCCGATGCCTCCTTGATACTCAAATAACAATGTTTAAGCAAAACCACTATCGTGGCAATGGACGTTGGCCAAAACAAAAGACTCCAAGAGTCTAACCATGGAAGGAAGATAATTTGCACAACGTTCAATGGAGTAATGGTGACTCGTATTTCAAGATTGCAATTGGAGAGAAGCCCCCAAAAAGGGTTCTAAGAGTAAAAAGCAAGCTTAAAGCAAAAGTTCTCGATTAGTACCTTAACTTCTATAAAATCACATTATCTAGACATGAAGCACTCGGAATCCGTTCATATTTCTAGAGGTAGGCAATTCAAGAACCTCCCATGTTACCAAAACGTACGTTCTGCTGGGTAGCTTATCCTCTATATTTGTAGGTTGATGACAAAACACGAAAACTGCATTCTTAACCTAGCATAACTCATCTCGCATACATTTAACCAACAGAATCGACACAAACAGATAAAACGTACCATCAAACCTGCGGTGAGACCGTCTAAAGTGACGCGATTCAATGAATCGAAATACATCCCAATCTTAAACCCTGCTTTCAATGCCACGGCGGCAGAAGTGGCCATCATGATGACAAAGTAGAAGAGAAATCCAGATACGCCCGTAAGTCCGAGAATGCCAGCAACTATACCCCCAACGATAGAAAGAAAAGTGCGGCTGGCCCAGGAGAAAGAAGAGAAAATGGAAAGGATTAAGCACTGAAAATAGCATGCTAGCAACAAGATCGATAATTTTATCTCTGAAACAACGCCGTACAATAAAACATTCTAATTTTACTGTCGTCCTTGATTGCACACCTGTAGTACAGTGTCCTCATATTGTGTTGGATATTCTCAGCACTGTAGAGGGAAACGTCGTCGCCATCAGTCTTCGACTTCTCCGAGGCATTCTTATTCCGAGACTTGTTCGCCATGACTGTACCACGGAGAAACTACCGCTCGCTATTCGCCTACGATCCTCTCGAGTCTCCAGCTCCCTCGAAAAAGCAGAAGGAAAACATGCTCCTCTTAGCAATTAACAACTGATAAATGCTACTTCATGTTACCAATCTTCCGTTCATCAAAATTCTTTTCTACTAGCTTAACAAGAAATAACTCCCCACTAAGGGACTAAAATGTCATCAGCCTTTTTTTGTCTCTCTCTCTAATCTTCTTGTACCGCTCCTTCTTTTTTATTTAAAGCTCTTTTGTTAAAAAGAAAAATCATTCTTAGGTATTAGGCATTTTACCCTTGTGTGAGATTTAGTAGTTTAATGGGTACTATGCCATTCTCATTGTACTTTCAATTAATTTCAGCTGTCAATAAGAGTTGAAGAGTGAGGAATATAGGGGAAGTCCGAGATGAATACAGAGGGACTTCAAGTTGCATGCGTTGTTCTTTGTAATTTCAAATATAATGGAAGAATACATCAAGGGCTCAACTTTAAAAAGAACATTTTAAAACAAACAAAGGATCTTGTGTCCTTCCAAATTTCAAGCATATATATATATATATATATATATATATATATAAAAGGAGAGTGCTGTTTCAAACGTGTAAAAGAGAGTGTTGTTTCAAATTAAACGCATGTATGAGGAGAGTAGACAGAATATTGAACTCGGGAACCATATAAACATATAAAAATCAGTTAAAAAATCAAATTTATAAATTTAAGAACAATTTTAGAGTAAAATTTATAAATATCAAAAACTAATTTTTTCTACCTATTGTGTTTTATTCACATTGATTCACACTTTGATGATTTAGACATCCATATTCTCTTTTTAAAGTCACCAAAGAGAGACTTGAACTCTTGATTTTTTGTGAGAGACTCGAATATGTTATAGAGAACTCTTTAATGTCATATAGTAAATACTTAAGATCTTGGATTTTGGCAAAGGATCAAATATGTTATCCAAAGACTCAAATGTGTTATCAATAAACCACACTCCCTTGACAATTCTCAAGAATAACTAATGTTTTTATTATTTTTCTTAAGTAAATAATTAATCAAATATATATATATATCAATAAGTGTGTTGTGACACTAATACCTTATGCCAAAGGGGATCATGACTTTAAATCTTTCATGAGGGAGATATGAAAGTCTTCAAGTTGGACTTTCGATCACCAACTCACCACGCTTTTAGATCATTTCAAGTCATTGAGTGTTAATGAATTTTTATGTCCCCTACTCTTGGAATAAGAGTGTCTATGAGGTGTTATGCCCAATGGCATTGCAATCTCAATCTAGTAGTTCTAGCTTTTTATAAAGAAGAAGGAAAGAAACATTTCTTTTATAATAAAGAGTAACATATGATATCCTTGTGTGCCAAGAGGATGGAACAATGTCTTTTGGGAGAAGACCTTTCATATTGAAAATCTAATGAACATTGAATGATCATGTTAGGGTTTATTTACACTTGAGATGAAGCACATTTTCTCTTCACCATGATTGTGAGTATTACAAAGTTGTTGATGCATCTTGAGCTTACTTAAGGAGCCCATGTGCAAGAGAACAAGGATTACGACCACCACATGCTTGAGAGATGGCTCTCCTCCCAACCAAATGCCTCTATATATAGCTCTCTCCAGGGGACTGCCTTCTTGGGCAGGTGGATGCTAATCATCCAAGTGTCAGCCATGTAACTACATGTGCGCCAAGTGTCCAGTGGATGCTTCTAGAAGGTTCTAGAGCTCTTTGGGCAAAACACTCTCCCCATGTACCCCATGGGGGTTGAACCCAAGACCTCCTCCTTCACATCCTTGAGACTTAACCACTAAGCTAAGTGGATCACTTGTTCACAAGAGCACAAGACCTCCTAGTAAGTCTAAACTCGAGATCTTTGGTCATACACACGGATGACCAAACGGTGTCCGATTTCAGATCTGTCTGAACCGGCCAGATCCTTGGATCATAGACTTACTTTATTACATTCTTCCCCCCTTGGAAAAGATTTTCGTCCTCGAAAATAGAGCTATATACATACTGTAGGCAACCCCCGAGCCTCATGTTCTAAAACTGGAAGAACATGGTCATGTTCTAGAACTGGAAGAACATGTCTCATCTCTGTGGTGGCATCCTTGCCCAAATGATTCAAAACACTATCTGGTTTTGTACTTTGATGAACGGGACAAAGTACAAACTAGTGAAGAATAATGAGGGTGGATCTAATGACATCCCTGGCTAATTCACAGTTTCTGGATGTGCGATCTAGGCACAAACATGTGAACTAGGTGGATTCAAATTACTAGTCCATTTCTAGGCATAACTGGTGCATGGGCTTAGTAATGAAGGTGGGATTCTTATCCCTCGCAAGACTTTGAGAATTCTTGATTCACTTGAATTTGTTTTGGAGAACTTGAAGTTTGGTTGTCCCATACATCTAACTTTAGATGTCTGTACAATGGTTTACTTTTATCTAACAGTTACTTGATTTTTTCACCCGACTAGAGGACTACTTTGTCCCAATGAGTTGAAAAAATCCTATGTAAACTGTAGGAGAAAGTTTACCATTTCGGTGGAATCAACCATACTAACTTCACCAATTCAAATTCAAAATGAAAATTGTCCAACTTAGGACACTTTTCTCAAAGACTTTTAACTGAAAGTTCTTGGGAATTGTCAATCTGATGAGCAATTCCTAACTTCCCTATTCTAGAGTATACTGGACTCCAGGAAATCATTTATGCTATAACTTGAAGCAAACTCAAATGAATAAGTCCACTTAGACTTATCATCTTTTGAATATTGAAAAGGTTCTTGTACATAACATCTATCTAGGATGTTCAAGTTAGTTATTTTATTCTAACCGGCTAACCCTGGTCTTTTGCAAAAGGAATCAGATACTATATCTGAGTCAATTTCAAAAGATTTGGAAAGCGGAAAGAAATAACTAAGACTCTGTACAACCAATTCAAACTTCGAATATACATAAACTTGCTATAAGTCAAAGTCTAGTTGACTCAGGACTTTAACTTTTCAAAGATCTATTTCAACAAGATATTGAAGCATTGTCTTTATCTTTAAGAGAAATAAGCTAGTTTCTCAAAAAGATTCAAAGCAAATCAAAAACATCATCCAACCACAAGATACTAGTGTGGTAACCAACATCAGTGTGTCGACCCACTGAGGTTATGTTGATGAGTTTTGTATTCAAATAATGCTTCACTTGAGACTAAGTTCAGGTCATATTCAATTTTTTTTTACTCCTAATCGTGAATGCAATTCTTGTGCATTTCTTTGAGTCAAAAGAGTGAATTTTTCAAGTTACACTAGGAACTTGATGCTTGACTTAGTCAATTAAATCTTTAGTTGAAAAGATCAACTCAAAATCAAAGTCCAACTTCTTTCAGAAATTTACCAAATATTTTTTATCAATAACACTTAGGCTTGAAGTGTTCTAAGAAGATCTTGGAAGTTACTTACTTCATATCTTCAGTTTCCTTGATCTTGAAGTCGTCTTGAAGTATCTTGAGATTCTTCTTGAATTTAAACTCCCTTCTTTGAAGTTTTAATTCCCTTGAAGATCAAACCTAACTTCAAGATCCAAACGAAGACTCAAAGATAATCATCATCTCACGGTCCGATGTCCCATACCATCTTTCCTACATCAATCTGAGTATAAAATCTGGTGTCCCATACCACCCTATTTTATACTCACATTGACGTGTGAGTGAAATTTATCCTAAAGTCTACAACATCTCTTGATAGAAAACCTTCTAACTTTAATTCTTTGACAAGAACTTCACAGTTTTAGGCACTATCTCTATCTTAATATTCTAGGTTTTAATCCCTTGACATGATCGTTTCATGATCTTGTGCTTAACCTTGGGAACTTGAAAACCTTTAATAGAATATCTCCAATCTTTTTTGCTAGGGTTTTCAAATGAAAACCAATCAGAATTCCAAGTACTTGAATTTTCTTGAATTCAAGTTCAATTGGTTTATCCTTGACCAATTTCGTAGTGACAAGAGCTTTTAGCTTCTTGTCTTTAGATTCCTTTCTACTAATGCTTTTAGGTACCTATCCTGGCCAGGAATTTTATAGGAATCTCTCTACTGCATAAGTCTGAGCATCCGCTCATGCTTTCTGGATTTGTATAAAAAATCCCTTTAAGGATAGGCAAACACTTATGTTTTACCTTCCACAGACTTAAGTACCGTCTTCACGGTTGCAGACTACATACTTGGAATTACTTCACTCTGTTCAGACTTGGAACAGCTTACTTTTTTCACAATTTTCCATTGGATAAATGGAACTTGAGTGAATCATTCCTAATGGAATTTTTACTGCCAATACTTGGGCAATCTATAGAGTAGTTCTAGTCGCACATTCTTGGACAATCATGGCCAAGTTTGATCAATTCTGGTTGATACTTGCGACAAAAATAAAGACTTAGTCTTTATCTTTAAGATCTCTTAAATTATCTTAAGCTTCTTTGCTTACCTGCAGGATTTTAGAGATCTTTCCCTCAACTTAAGTCCAAGCATTTTCTAATGCTTTTCAGATTCTAAAGCTAAGAATCTTTGATATACCGTTAGGTTATATCACTTATTTGGACTTAAATACCAAAACTGATGGTTAGGGATTTGCTGGGAACTACTTGCTAAAAAACTTCTCTTGAAAGATGCTAGTCTCATATCTGGGGAGATTTTTCTTTCAAGAACTTTTTGATTCCTACCAAGGAATCAAGTAATACTAAGCTAATGATTCATCTTGGAATCTTTTGCTTTCCAGTCTAATGATTCATCTTGGAATCTTCTCCTTTACTGGAAAGATCTTCAAATGGAATTCTAGACTTTTGGATAAGACCAGACTTAAGGCTTTGCTTGTCCAAAAGACAATTCTCATTTAACTCATGAAATAGTTAATTGAACTCTTTCATTGGCTTATCTTTAGGAAATAGCTTAATTTCCAAAGATTACTTTGCTTGGATCTCTTGTTTAAGCTTTTCTTATCTTAAAGACCACCAAGCATACTTTTCTTATCTTTAGAAAAGTGCTTTAATAAAGTCTCCATGTTTGAAAACTTTGCACAAGCAAATAATGCTTGGAATTGTTTACTTAATCTTATAAAAGATATTCTTGATTTTTATAAGATTCAAGGCTTTACCACTTGAAGCTTATCTTTTAGGAAAGAACTTGTTTCCTAAATTGTCTTTAGGAAATATCGTGATTTCCTAAGCTATATCTGTTTTAGAAATGAAAATAATTTGAATCATTTCATTAATTGTCATGACTTTAGGAAATTACTTGATAACTAAAGATCAATTAATATTTATCTTGGTTTCTGTTTTTAAGCCTTGAGTTAGCTTAAATAGAATCAAGCAATTTCCTTGAAAAGTTTCCGCGTCGATTGAAGACCTTGCATCATACCTTGAGATGCATTTCTGGAAACTAACATCTATGAACACTAGAGTTCCAGGGATTCTAGAAGTTTAATATTTCTACTTATTTTCATCAATATTTGATGAATAATAATTAAGTATTAAACCTTCCAAAATTTGTTGAACTTACAAGTTTCAACAGAAACTATCTTACTTGGATGCATGAACATGATCATCCAAAAACAACTAAATCCTCGTTTAGTTGCTAAGAATGTCTAGGTTTCTTCCCAAACTTAGACTAAGCATGCATGTTGGAAAGTAGCTCTATGAATACTTACTTTCAACTTGCTTTCTTTTCCTCAAAAAAGACTCCTACTAAGTGGTACCTATGTATCACTTTTTGGAAAACAAATAGACTAGATACTTAGTTGCATGATGGTCAAGATCCTTGCAACTAGGTAATTTTCTATTTTCTCCACCTAGCTAAGTTAGTTAAAAAAAGAAAGAAACGAAAGTATACATGTTCAGCTACTTACCAAAAGAACATGCGTATGCTCATGCATCTACTTGCATGCAAATGCATGTTCATGTATGCAAATGCCCATTCTTGGGTGCAAATGCATGTGAGTTCATGCAAGTGTAATGAACTTAAGCAAATCTTGAGCTTATTAGGTATGCAAACAAGCATCCATGCAAAAACAACCTGCTTGCTATTCTGGCAAAAGGTATTTATTCAAGTGCATGAACTGGAGAATTAGCTACCTTTCCCAAGCAAGTGCGAACTTGATGTGCACAAAACATTCTTTTATGCACAAATAATCTTTTCATGAATGGAAATAAAAATTTCAACTGCATACCAAAAATTGAAAAGTACTTTGTATACTTTTGCGTCATTTCAATACCGTTTAGTTCTCTAATTAGCTTTCATATTGAGATAACCATAATTGGACTACGCTTTTAGTCCTAATTAATGCATCCTAAATGAAAGCATTTGAGCAAACGAATATCAAAATGAAAACATAATTTGGAAAATACTTAGCTCCATATAGAGCTACGTCCTTCCCTTAATCCTTTGGAAGAGTGTTTCATCCTCTTGATCCTTGCCAGGAGCTATTCACCATTCTTGAAGCTTCCTCGTCAAGAAATAGTCCCAAATGATTTGGTCCGTCAAGGTCGACGAAGTTAGGCCTCCGGATCTTCACTCCACAGCTCCACTTCTCTTAAACTTTATTCTAACTTTTAGCTTTCTACAGCTTTAATTAGTATAGATATGCACTTGGGTTTGGTTGGGGTAATAACCAAACTCCAAAGATTAATCAGATGAAGAAGATCTCGGCTCGAGATTAGCAGAGCAGAGATATGATCTGTACTGAATAAAATATGCAGAAAATGTTTTCACAAAAAACCTCTACTTCAGTGGATAAGGCTTTGTAGTCTCTTTGCAAGGTTGCGGGGTCAATTCCTGGCGCAAGCTCCTTTTTGTCTCCCTTGAAAACTTCTTCTGCGGCAAGATCAGATAACAGGGAGCTGCCCGCAAATAAGTCACGTGGATGGCTATTTCGCCCTGTGGTTACATGACTTCACTCCAATTCGTAAGGATGAGGGATCGATTCCCGAGGCCCTCCCGATGGAACTTGAGCTTTTGGACCATGTCTGCTTCAGCACGAATGCACCATAATAATACGGTTCTCTGAATACTCTCGCGAACTTTGTGGCTTTCTGGATAGGCGAGTGCGCTACAAACCAGAAGTTCTGAGTTCGATTACCCGCGGGGCACACACCAGAAACGATTCGATTTCTTTTGCTCCAGCCTTCTTCAGCGCTGAGCCGCGACAATATATGGCGTCTGCGAATGTAGATCGTCAACGTCCGTGGGCTCCTTGGATAGACCAGCGTGCTCCATTGGGGGGACGGGGGTTTGAATCCCCTGTTTTACACAGCAAAGACTAATTCTTTTGCTCATCTCCTCCTTGAGCTATAGCCAGCGCCGCCATGACTTCAGTATTCTATGTCAAAACAGCCACGAGCTCGGAAGAGAGTTATGCACGCAACGAGTAAGGAGCAAGATGATCTAGGAGAGCTATGGAGAGCTCTGATACCAATGCAAGAGAACAAGGATTACGACCACCACATGCTTGAGAGATGGCTCTCCTCCCAACCAAATGCCTCTATATATAGCTCTCTCCAGGGGACTGCCTTCTTGGGCAGGTGGATGCTAATCATCCAAGTGTCAGCCATGTAACTACAGGTGCGCCAAGTGTCCAGTGGATGCTTCTAGAAGGTTCTAGAGCTCTTTGGGCAAAACACTCTCCCCATGTACCCCATGGGGGTTGAACCCAAGACCTCCTCCTTCACATCCTTGAGACTTAACCACTAAGCTAAGTGGATCACTTGTTCACAAGAGCACAAGACCTCCTAGTAAGTCTAAACTCGAGATCTTTGGTCATACACACGGATGACCAAACGGTGTCCGATTTCAGGTCTGTCTGAACCGGCCAGATCCTTGGATCATAGACTTACTTTATTACACCATGACTCATCTAACACAACTCAAACTACATTGATTGATGTGAAGCATGATGCTCTCTATGACAATCTTACACAACCCATAACATATTGGTATTTTCACACTCTATTTAATGAAGCTCCATAGTATCTTATCTCATTATTTCATTGATCTCAGTTTGTAGTTTCTACGGATGTGGTGAAAAATAAGTATTGTACGAAGCACTCAATGTAGAACAAAAAAACATATAGGAAACAAAAGAAATTTTCCTCCCTTTAAGTGATCAAATTGTACTTGAATTTATGTTTAGTATGTGGCAATATATCTTTAAGAATATAGTCTTGGATAGAAGTGTCATAGCATCATGTTTGACATCAAGTCAATAAAATTTTAGAAAGGATACATTTCTTGAAATTAGGAATATGCATAATGTTAACACAAAGGAGAGATTCTAGGAACCTGGCTGAGGGATTTCCTTAGGGAAAGATTGTCAAGCATAATGTGTAGATAGGGTTTGTGCATCAAAAACATTGAGACAATTGAGGCTAAAATGTTACAATAATTTGATGTTCTTAACCAGATTTGCTTAAGAATTCAAATTCATGGAAAACTCACAAAAAACTAAGTTTAAGGAATGTTGGTCACATAATCTTTCTATGAAGTATGTTTATGGATGTCTTGAACCCTTTGCAAATATGTAGGTCTTACGTCCAATGTTCTTCAATTCATAGAACTTACACTTTCTTAAATGGAATTGGGCAAAAAAAAAGTAAGAAAGTTTATGATATTTGTATTAAGTTGAGATAGGTAAATATATTGTCTCCTATGTACATTCATGCTAAAAAACAAAAAAATATATGGAAAATAAAGAGTTCAACATATGATTCACTCTTCAAGAATGGTGAGGATTGAAATATTGATAGTCCCCATAATGGTGAGGAGTGAAATATTGTTTGAACTTTTGAAGAGGAGGATAAGCATATCTTTCATTCTAGAAATTCAATATTAATGTATGGTCTTAAATCATTGAGACGATGTCTGTTGGAGATGGACACTCAGCAAAGTGGTTTTTCAAAGCCAAAGATAGAGAATATCGTTGATATATTTTGGTAGTGATATGTGTGAACACACTTAGGACCATCAGGGCACTTTTGTCCCTCTTTAGGAGGTTTTTTCCTGGATTGTATACATGTCTATAACCCTAACGAGTCACTTATCTTTGTACATTCACTTGGTAATACATTCGGTGTTGTGTTGTGCTCTAAGTTTCTTCTTCTTCCTTGTGTTGTTTGTGTGATTCCATTGACCTTGAGCTCCAACAATTAGTATCAGAGCATGTCACTGATTCATCTAGGGCATCATTGACACCCCTCCAATCACAATCTTAGAATTGCATGAAAATTGGTGAGCATAGACGGAGATTAGGAGTTCAAAATTGCTTCACTGTGGCATTGAAATTTTGATATGAGCTTGTTTTGGCCTCCAAAAGCACTAATGTAGCGATTGTGCAAGCAATTTTGTCCTTTTGTGCCAAACATATATATAGGTTTTGATTCACTAACACAAACACCTCAAATTTTGCCACTGGTTTAGTAGAGATTTACATGGTGTTTTTGCTCAACCTTTTGAGATACAATCATTTTTCTACATCAAGGTATATAGTCATTGGCCATGGCTGAAAGCAATGATGTATTTTGTATGTTGGCTATCGAGGACAAGTTGAATAGTTCTAATTACCCATTGTGGTCATATATGATGCATCATGTATTGGTAGCAAGAGGGCTGTGGAATATTGTGAAGGGTCTTGAAAAATGTCCTACTACATCGACAAATACAATTACTGAAGATGATGTAAATGTGTTGAAGATGATGATCTTCAAATTTGTGTTTGTACTTTAGTTCCTACTTCACCTACTTCAAAGCAACTTCATTAGGATGGTAGAGATGTGTAGGCACATGCAATGATAGCTTTGTCTATCAAACATACCATTATCCCTCACATTCACTCTTACAAGACAACAGAGAATGCTTGGGATACACATACAAATTTTTACCAAGCAACAAATGAGGCTCATGTTGCTTACATTTGAAAATAGTTGAAGAGTGAGCATATGAATGAAGGAGATTGCATGGATAGTTTTTTGAAAAATATCAAAGATTTGAAGGAGTAATTGAATTTTCTTGATGAGGTCTTACCAGATGGTTCACTTGTGCTAAATGTTCTTAATGTTTTTCCACATTCATATTTAGTCTCTATTTTGTTGCAAGAAGATCGATCTAGGCAAAACAAATCAATTAAGTGTGTTGCAAATCAAGCTTTCTTAGCTAGTCAGAAGGGCAAAGGAAAATGAAGCTCATCTACTAGAAAGTAGAAATATGCTAATGTTGCATGGTCAAAGAAGGAAGACAAAGATGAGAAGAAAATAGAAAAGCAAAAATAGTTTTGCAAATATTGTAAAGCAAATGATCATGTCATAAAGAGTTGTCCTACAATGCCTGCAAAAGAGGCAAAGAAGAAAGAGGCTAAAATGGTTGTTGCAGAGGCCTTTACACCTAAAACAAAGTCTGCTAATCTTGTTCAAATTGAAGAATGGGCATTTAGTACTATTTGGATCTATAATCCATCTTCACATGAGCAGTGTATGTTTGTAGTAGAGTCAGATGTTTGATGCTTTGATAGTGGGGCAACCAAAAATATTACCTCATAGCATAGTTTCTTCAATTCACTTGAACTTGCCCCTACATGGAATATTATCACATGTGCTAACAACTCCTCTTATCTTGTAATGGGAGTTGGTAAGATCAGTATGACTACTGTTGATGGTAGTTCGCTCACATTGTTATATTTATATGTGCGAGGGATCAAAAAAAAATTTATTTTCAGTTTCAACATTAGCCAAGATTGGCTTGGTTATTAAATTTGTTGATGACAGATGTACATTTCATGATCTCTCAAATGGCGATGTTATTATTTGTTTTGGCATTTTATGTTGTGGGTTGTATAAGCTCATAGACTATGTGAAATTTGTGAATGAATCAACATGTGTAATTCAAGATTCTTAGGCTATCTCAGATGCAAAGCTTTGGCATGCATGCTTTGGTCATCTGAATTTTGTTAGTTTGCTATGCTTACTGAAATATGAAATGATGTCCTCTCTCTCCAAACTTGAGGTGCCTCATAAACATGCCTTTGAAGGCTGTATTTTGGGCAAAATGGAGTGTTCTTCCTTCCCAAAAGATGGTTCAATTTGAGCTAATAATAGAATGAACCTAGGTCATGGTGGTGTTTGTGGTCCTATGCAGACACATTCTTTTGGGAACTACCTTTACGTCATGAATTTTATTGATAATCTCTCTAGGCATTCATGGATTTATCCATTGAAAGCAAAATTCGAAGTATTTATGAGCTTCAAAGAGTTTTTTATTATGATTGAAAATATGTCAACATGTAAATTGGGCACTCCATTCTCATCAGGGGGGGATACGTGTCTTTTGATTTTTTGGTTGAACATGGGATAAACAATCTATGTACACTACCATATACACCTCAACAAAATGGATTTCCTAAAAGAAAGAACTTCTTAATGTAGATGGTGAGGTGTATGGTCAAAATTCAAGAGCAAAAAGACCATTGACACTAAATGGGTATAGAAGCTGAAATGTAAGTCGATGGAATAGTCAACAGGTATAAGGCTAGTCTTATTGCTAAAGGTTATGCTCAAGAGAGAGGCATTGATTTTGATGAGACCTTTGCTTCCACATGACAAATGACCACTGCTTGTAGCATTTGTGCACTTGTAGCTCATCATGGTTCAAATGTGCATCAATTGGACATTAAAACTACATTTTTGAATGATGACTTACATGAAGAACTGTATGTCTTTTAGTCTTATGATTTTGTGCAAAAAGGGCATGAAAACAAAGTGTGCAAGTTGAAAAATGAATTATATGGTTTGAAGCAAGCACCACGTGCTTGGTGTGAAAAGATAAATGATTACTTGATTGCACATGGTTTTGAAACCAGTCCAACTGAGAGCACCTTACATGTTAAGCATGCAAATGATGTGCTTCTTATCATTGTTGTATATGTTGATGGCATGTTTCTCACTATTCCTCATGAGAAGCATATTGCTAAATTTAAGGTTGATTTGCATGCATCTTTTAAGATCTCAGATTTGGGACATTTGCATCATTATTTGGGCATTCAATATGTGCAAGTTTATGGTGGATTAGCTTTGTGCAAAACAAAATATATTGACACATTATTGCAACATTTTGGGCTTGAATATTACAACCTATTGTCAATCCCATGTAAATAGTTTTACGGTTGAGTCTTCATGATGCTTGAGATGCATTTGGTGTTGGTCTCTATCATCGGGATTTTAAATGCTTGATTTACTTATACGTAACATGACCTAATATTTAGTTTGTTGCCTCTCATATGAGTAGGTTTATGCATTGCCCAAGTGTCAAGCATTGGTAGGTGGTTAAGTGCATCTTTCACTATTTGAGGGTACCCAATTACTTGGATGATTTTATCCCAAGGGGGGATCATTACCACCAGATTTACATGCTTTTTTTGACTTGGACTCGATTGGTTTCTATGACACTCATGTATCCACAAGTGGTTTTGCTTCATGCTTAGTAGCTTATGCATATTTTGGTTGAGCAAGAAGCAGCCTACTATGGCCACTTCTCATTGTGAGGTTGAGTATAGGAAAGCTTTCATAGCGACTGTTGAGTGTGTGTGTGTGTGTGTCATAGATACCTTTTTGCTGATTTGGGTGTTGGTTAGTCTTCTATCACCACCATTTTCACTAACAATAAAAAAACATTGGTAGTTGCAAGGAACCTTGTGTTCCATGCTTGCATAAAGCACATTGAGGTGCACTATCATTATGTTAGGGAGAGATTCTCTACTAGAGACATTAGTTTGCCTCATATACCGATGCACGATAATGTTGCAGACCTTTTCACAAAGGCTCTACCTAGGTAGAAGTTTGAAACTTTCCACAAAGCTTTGGGCTTACTTCCTTTTGTGGATTTATCTCTTTCCACATAGATTGTCCCTTCCTTATACATGAGTGCCAACTCCTTGCTCACGGCAACACTCACAGAGAGGATTTGTTGATATATTTTGGTAGTGATCTGTGTGATCACACTAAGGAATGTTGGGGCAACTTTTCCCCTCTTTAGGAGGTTTTTTCCCATGGATTGCATATATGTATATAACCCTAATGGGTCACTTGCCTTTGTACATTCACTTGGTAATACATTTAGTGTTGTGTTGTGCTCCAAGCTTTTTCTTCTTCCTTGTATTGTTTGTGTGCTTCCAAAGACCTTGATTCAAGCAATTGGCTAATGGGAGCCCCAAAAGCCCAAAACCATCCCTCAAATTACCCAATTTTTTGTAAGAACCCACATTTGATAATATATTCAGAAGCCATTCCTTGGAATTTACTCCATAATTCTGTAAGTTGATGAGTCCTTGAGCTCAAGCAATGATCCACTAACCCACCAAGACTTTATTGGATTGTTTTTGCACTTGAATCAAGCATCAAATGAGGCTTTAAGACCAAGTTTAATGTAGTGTGTACATTAGATTGTGAAGAGGGTCACCTTTTAAAACTCACCTATAAAAGGGAAATAAACCCTCATTTTTACTTCTTCTTGTTCATTCTCTCTTTTAATCAAGTGTGAGTTTTTTGGGAACTCTTGTATCATGTCCATGCGTGAGGCTTATTTGCATGTGTGCATGTATGTGCGTGTGCATGTGTGTGCTTGTATGTGTGTGCAGATGTGTGAGAAACCTTGTGTATGTGTGCGGTTCCTAATGTGGAAAAAGACTTCATATAATCAACTCATCTCATGGATTGACATTTAGTGGATGAGGATCCATTGTTTGATACTGATTGGTCAAACGATAACTTCTACATTGAAGAATTTGGCATCGTTGTTGAGGAAGATGTCTGATCATCATGCTTGGAGATTTCACTTTGCAAGATGAGAGCTCTTGAGTCTTACTTTCTTGTTTAGGAGTGCATTTTCCTTCATTTTCTACCCATTTCCATTAGTTTTGGATATATAGCTTGGTAGGAATAGCATTTTCTTCAATTTTTTTGGAGTTTGATGTATGCAAAAGCAGACAAAGAGCACAAGGAAGAAGAAGAATCTTGGAACACAACACACAATACTGAATGTATTACCAAGTGAATATACAAAGATAAGTGACTTGTTAGGGTTATATGCATATATACAAGCCGAGGGGAAAAACCTCATAAAGAGGGGAAAAAGCGCCCCGATGGTCCTAATGTGTTCACACACATCACTATTAAAATATATCAACAAACCCTCCTAGGAGTGATCCGGTGAACAAGGAGCTGGCACTTATGTATAAGGAAGCTCCAAATTATGTGGAAAGAGATCAATCCACAAAAGGAATTAAGCCCAAACCTTAGTAGAAAGCTTTAAAATCCTCTCGAGGTAAAGCCTTTGTGAAAAAGTTTGCAACATTCTCCTGTGTGGGCACATGTGCCAAACTAATCTCTCCAACAGAGAACCTCTCCCTAACATAATGATAATGTAGCTCAATGTGCTTTGTGCGAGCATGAAACGCATGGTTCCTTGCACCTCCAATGCACTCTGATTGTCAATGAAGATGGTGGTGGTAGAAGATTGACCAACACCCAAATCATCCAAAAGGCATTTGAGCCACACATACTCAACAATCATTGTGAAACTTGCTTTATACTCAACCTCATAACGAGAAGTGGACATAGTAGGCTTCTTCTTGCTCAACCAAGATATGCATGAGCTATCAGGAATGAAGTGAAAACCACTAGTTGACACACAAGTGTCATAGCAACCAACCCAATGAGACTCAGAAAAGCATGTAAATCTAGCGGTAGTGATTCTCCGTGCAATAAAACTATCCAAGTAGTCGAGTATCACTCAAGTAGTGAAAGATGTGCTTAATCACTTGCCAATGCTTGACACTTGGGCAATGCATAAACCTTCTCATTTGAGAGACAACAAATTGAATATCAGGCCGAGTTATGCATAAGTAAATCAAGCATCCAACAGCCTGCTAATAGAGTGTCAAAGGCCAAAATGCTGCAATAATGTGTGAATATATTTTGTTTGATAGAAAGCTATTCAATCATCAACTTGCATAAATTGAATGCCCAAATAATGATGCGAATTCCCCAAATCTAACATAAAAAAAAGAGGCATGAAATATGCTTCTCATTAGGACCAATAAGCAACATGTTATCAACATAGACAACAATGATCAGAAACACATCATTTGCATGCTTAACATATAAGGTGCTCTTCCTTGGACTATTCTCAAAACCATGGGCAATCAAGTAGGCATGTATCTTTTCATACCAATCACATGGTGCTTGCTTCAAACCATATAATGCCTTTTTCAACCTACACACTTTGTTTTCATGCCCTTTTCGCACAAAACCACGGGGCTGAAATACATACATTTCTTCATGTAAGTCACCATTCAAAAAATGCAGTTTTAATGTCCAAATAATGTACATTCCAACCATGATGAGCTGCAAGTGCATAAATGCTTCAAACGATGGTCATTCGGCATGTTGGAGCAAAGGTATCATCAAAATCAATGCCTCTCTCTTGAGCATAACATTTTGGATTAAGCCTAGCCTTATACCTGTCAACTGTTCCATCAAGCTTATGCTTCAACTTGTATACCCATTTAGTGCCAATGGCCTTTTTTCCTAGAGGCAAATCACATAAAGACCAAGTACCATTCTTCATAATAGCATCATATTTTAATTGCATAGCAGCCATCCATTTTTTTTGAATTTTGTGTTTCATCAAAAGAAACAGGATCATTCTCATCACAAAGACTAGAGATAGCCATTACATAGAAATCTCATGCAAAATAAGCACTATGAGACCTTGAACGGGTACGATATGATAGAGATGCATCTAGTTTGTTATCTCACAAAGTCTACACCAGCCATTTGAGCATATTTTTTGCCTCCTCTATATCAACCATCTCATCAACAAGAGCATCATGTAAATTTGCATAAGAAATGGAATGATCTGCATCATCATGTGAAAGCTATAAAGGTTGAGAAATTGCCCCATTTGGACCAACACTTGACTGTCCACCTGTGAAAAGAGGTGGCAAAGTCTCATACACATCCTTGGAGCTAATTGATGTCTCCTTAGTACATGAAAGTAATGGATGAATTTCATTTTCCACAAAAACAACATCACAACTAACCAAGATGCATATAGTTTGTGGATGATACAAATGGTAGCCTTTGTTTTCAGAATTGTATCCAATAAAAATACATTTCATTGCTTTGACATCCAATTTCTTGTGTTGTTGTTCAACCACTAATGCATATCTCAGATAACCAAAGACACATAGATGAGAAACAAATGACTTGCAACCATGCCAAGCCTCATATGGAGTGATAGATTGCAGTGCTTTGGTGTGACACCTACTGAGTACATATGTTGCACATATAACAACCTCAAGCCAGAACCCATGTGGTGAAGCCTTACTTTTGGCCATATAGGTCACCATCTCCATGAGAAACTTATTCTTTTGTTTAGCAACTCCATTTTGTTGAGGTGTATATGACACTATACATTGATGCTTTATCCCATGCTCAACCAAAAATGCATTAAAATAAGAAGACATGTATTGCCCCCCTCAATCTAAATGGAAGGTGCCCATTTCACATGTTGACAGATTTTCAACCAAAACTAGAAATTGTTTGAAGCACATAAACACTTCGAACTTTTATTTCAATGGATACACACATGCATGCCTAGAAAAATCATCGACAAAAGTCATAAAGTAAAGGTAGTTCCCAAAATAAGTTGTTTGCATAGGACCATAGACATCACTATGAATGAGCTGAAATTTTTTAGTAGCTCTAATTGAACCATCTTTTGGGAAGGAGGAATGCTTCATTTTGCCCAAAATATAGCCTTTACAAACATGTTTACAAGGTGCCTCAATTTCGGGCATAGAGGACACTATTTCAATTTTTTGCAAGCATAGTGAACTGGAAAAATTCAGATGACAAGCTCAAGTGAACTAAAGAAACTGTGTTGTGAGGTAATATGTTTGGTTGTCCCACTCTCAAAGTACCAAACATCTTAGTCTATTATAGACATACACTTTTCATGAAAAGATGGGTCATAGCTACAGATAGTAGTAAACACCCACTCTTCATTTTGCACAAAATTAGTAGACTCTATTTTAGGTGTAGAGGCCTTTGCAACAACCATTCCGTCCTCTTTCTTCTTTGCCTCTTTTGCAGCTAGTTTTGGATAATTCTTCATGACATGATTATTTCCTTTATAGTATTTACAAAATTGTTTCTGCTTTTCTATTTTCTTTTCATCTTTGTCTTCATTTTTCGACTATGCACAATTAGCAGATTTTTGCTTACTAGTAGATGAGCTCAATTTACCTTTACCCTTCTGACTAGCTAAGAAAGCTTGATCTACAACACACATAATGGACCTGTT
Organism: Ceratopteris richardii; assembly: GCA_020310875.1. Classification (NCBI taxonomy): domain Eukaryota; kingdom Viridiplantae; phylum Streptophyta; class Polypodiopsida; order Polypodiales; family Pteridaceae; genus Ceratopteris; species Ceratopteris richardii. The sequence continues at coordinate 172,426,689 of CM035411.1, read as the reverse complement.
CTGCCTGGATTAATCTTCCTACAACAAAATAGAGACTAAATCCTCAAATTTTAAGGTATTTGGATTGCCTTTCATCATCAACCGAAGAGTAGAAGCAAAAATCTGATATGAATATGGAAGACCATTAAGAACTGTTTGCATAAGTGAACTATCTGGCAAGACTTCATCAATAGAAATCAACATATCTTTCAAATGTCTGATCTTTGTCAAAAAATTGTCCATAGAATCTCCTTCATTCATATGCTCACTCTCCAACTATTTTTGGAGGTAAGAAACACAAGCCTCATTTCTTGCCTAATATAAAGTGGTAAGTGTATCCTAAGCATCCTTTGTTGTTTTGCATGAGTGAACATAAGGGATAATGGCAGGTTTGATGGAGCAAGCTATCAATGCATGTACTTGAGCATCTTTGCCATCCCATCAAAGTTTCTCTTTGGTAGATGCAGCAAGAACCACAACACGAATAGGAATTTGAAGATGATCATCTTCAATGCCATTTACATCACCTTCAATAACTATATTTGCAAGTGTAGTAGGTCATTTTTCAACACCCTACACAATATTCCATAGTCCTTTTGCCACCAATACATGACACATCATGTATGCCCATAATGGGTAATTAGTGCCATCCAACTTATCGTCAACATCCAACATACGAAATACATCATTGCTTTCAGCCATGGCCATTGACTAAAATACCCTAATGCAGAAAAATGATTGTATTTCAAAAAGTTGAACAAAACTACCCTCTTGAGCTCTACTAAACATGTATCGGACTTTCAGGTGCTTGTACTGGCGAACCAGAACTTGTATATATGTTTGACACAAAGGACAAAATTGCTTGCAGAGGCACTACGATAGTGCATTTGGAGGCTGAAATGATAAAAATTTAGCACCATAGAATGAAATTGTTTTGAACTCCTAATCACCTTGAGTATGTTCATCAATTTTCATGCGATCTGAGATTGTGACCAAAGGGTTTTTGATGATGCCCTAGATGAAACAATGACTTGTTTTGATGCCAATTGTTGGAGTTTGAGGTATGCGGAAGCACACGAACAACACATGGAAGAAGAAGAAGAAGCTTGGAGCACAACACACAATACTGAATGTATTGCCAAGTAAATATACAAAGATAAGTGACCCATTAGGGTTATAGGCATATATACAAGCCAAGGGAAAACAACCTCCTAAAGAGGGAAAAGAGTGCCCCGACGGTCCTAGTTTGTTCACACACATCACTACCTAAATATCTCAACATTTTTTTGGGTTAGACCTTTAGGTGAAAGTCTAAGGTTTCCATTAAACCTGCAAGTTCATCATCATCTTCATTCCCTCATTTGCATTTCTTCATCATTCCACACTTCTTTTTCCCTCCCCTCTCTTCATTCTCTTCTTATTCACCCTTTTTGGGGTTGTGCTAGTAGTGTGTGAGGATGTGGAAGCATCAAAGACCAAATAGAAGTAAAATTTGCATTTTTCAAGGCCTCTGAAAGAGGCAAACAAAGTGGGTTCTTGAGGGATCAAAGTCTACAAGGGGGAATTTTCGTGACTTTAAGATGTGCTTTGAGTGCCAAGGATGTAAAACTACAACCTCAAGAAGGAGGAATTCAAGAAAATAAGCCTCTTGCAAAGTTTGCAAGAACCAGTTTCTATCAAGATGGAGATAAATAGAGAAATCAAAAATTGCAAAGGTGTCATTTTGTGAAAGATTGAAGTATACTTGAAGATTACAAGTTATAAGAAAGTAACCCTAAAAATTTGGCTTCAAAAAGACCAAGGATAAAGGAGTTTCAAATTTTGACTTCCCTGGTAGTATCTTTTGATAGAATAGTCATTAGTTGCATATATCATGCTTTTAAGCAAGTTATGGATAAGTGATTAGTGCACAAGCCCTAGATAGGAAGACCCAAGATACAAACACAAAAAAAATAAAGAAAAAGTTTTGCATTTTTTTTCGTTAGAACTTAGAAATTGAATAAGTGATTATTTAAGTTCATTTTATGCTCAAACTTTAGACTATAAAGTCCCAAAGCTAGATATCAAGAGTCAAAGCATTAAAAAGTAAAGAAAAATCAAGTTGTGCAAACAACAACGTCTGTGACCTAGGGACGTCAAAAGTTTCAAGTATCAATTTCTTTGAGGTTTGACAAAGAATTTGGGGCCTATAGATTATCAAGACAATCATTCACTTTCATAGTCCACAAGCTTGGCTTAATAATTTAGCATCTATTGGGAAGGTTAAAATAAAGTTAGAACATGATGCAAAATTTACATGATGCACTTATTGATGAGAGGGTTGACATAGAAGAGGCTAAACGCTAAATGGTTGGTGCAAACTTTGAATAATAGCAAATTAGATACATCTTTGTCATATTGTACTCGATCAAGCTCTCATAGTGCTTCATTTGCATTAGATTGCTATGCAATGTTTATCTCTCGTATTTGTGATGAGAATGAGCTTGTTTCTTTTGATGAACCACAAAATTCAAAAAAATTGATGGATGTTATGCAATCATAATATGATGCTACTATGAAGAACGGTACTTGGTATTTATGTGATTTGCCTTCAAGCAAAAAGTCCATTGGCATTAAATGGGTATACAAGCTAAAACATAAGCATGATGGGACAATTGACATGTATAAGGTGTTGGAGTTAGACGTCTATGGAAGCACATGAACAACACAAGGACGAAGAAGAAGCTTGGAGCACAACACACAATACTGAATGTATTACCACTAGAATGTACAAAGATAAGTAGCCCGTTAGGGAAATAGGCATATATACAAGGGGGGGGGAACCTCCTAAAGAGGGAAAAAAGTTCCCCAGCAATCATAGTGTGTTCACACACATCATTACCGAAATGTATCAACAAATCCCCCCTGGGAGTGATGTGGTGAACAAGGAGCTAACAATCATGTGGAATCAATCCACAAAAAGAAGTAAGCCCAAAGCTTTGCGGAAAGCTTCAAACTTCTCCCTAGGCAGAGCCTTTGTGAAAATGTCTGCAATGTTCTCCTGCGTGGGCACATATGCCAAGCTGATCTCCTCGGCAGAGAACCTCTCCCTGACATAATGATAATGCACCTCAATGTGCTCAGTATGGAACACAGGATTCCTCACAACTGCTGATGCGCTTTGACTGTCAATGAAGATGGTGATGGCAGAAGACTGACCAACACCCAAATCAGCCATAAGGCATCTGAACCACACACACTCAACAGTCATTGTGAAAGCTTCCCTATACTCAGCCTCACAACTGGAAATGGCCACAATAGGCTGCTTCTTGCTCAACCAAGATATGCATGAGCTACCAAGCATGAAGCAAAAACCACTAGTGGACACATAAGTTTCATAACAACCAGCCTAGTGTTGGAGTTAGACGTCTGTGAAAGCAAGCGAACAACACAAGGAAGAAGAAGCTTGGAGCACAACACACAATACTCAATATATTACTAGAGAATGTACAAAGATAAGTAGCCCATTAGGGCAATAGGCGTATATACAAGCCGGGGGAAAAAAACCTCCTAAAGAGGGAAAAAAGTGCCCCGGTGGTCCTAGTGTGTGTGAACACATCACTACCTAAATATATCAACAAATCCCCCCTGGGAGTGATGCGGTGAACAAGGAGCTGACAATCATGTATAAGGAAGTGCCAACCTATGTGGAAATCACTCCACAAAAGGAAGTAAGCCCAAAGCTTTGCGGAAAGCTTCAAACTTCTCCCTAGGCAGAGCCTTCATGAAAAGGTCTACAATGTTCTCCTACGTGGGCACATATGCCAAGCTGATCTCCCCAGCAGAGAACCTCTCCCTGACATAGTGATAATGCAGCTCAATGTGCTTAGTGCGAGCATGGAACACAGGGTTCCTCACAACTGCCAATGCGCTCTGACTGTCAGTGAAGATGGTGGTGGCAGAAGTCTGACCAACACCCAAATCAGCCATAAGGCATTTGAGCCACACACACTCAACACTCGCTGTGAAAGCTGCCCTATACTCAGCCTCACAACTGGAAGTGGCCACAGTAGGCTTCTCCTTGCTCAACCAAGATATACATGAGCTACCAAGCATGAAGCAAAAGCCACTAGTGGACACACGAGTGTCATAACAACCAACCCAATCAGAGTCAGAAAAAGCATGCAAATCTGGCAATAGTGATCCCCCCTTGGGATAAAACAACCCAAGTAGCTGAGTACCACTCAAATAGCGAAAGATGCGCTTAATTGCCTGCCAATGCTTGACTCATGGGCAATGCATAAACCTGCTCATATGTGAGAAAGCAAACTGACTATCTGGCCAAGTAATCCATAAGTAAATCAAGCATCCAACACCCTGCTGATAGAGAAGAGCATCAAATGCATCTCCAACATCATGAAGACTCAGTCCTAAATCTGTCTCCATAGGAGAAGCAATAGGCTTACAGTCTTCAAGGCCAAAACGCTACAATAATGTGTCAATATATTTCGTTTGACACAAAGCCATTCCACCATCAACTTGCATAAACTAAATGCCCAAATAGTGATGCAAATGCCCCAAATCATACATCTCAAATGAGGCATGCAAATCATCCTTAAAATCAACAATATGCTTCTCAATATGACTAGTGAGCAACATGTCGTCAACATAGACAACAATGATCATAGGTACATCATTAGCACACTTAACATATAAGGTGCTTTCAGTTGGATTGTTCTCAAAACTATGTGCAATTAGATAGGCATGTATCTTCTCATACCAAGCACATGGTGCTTGCTTTAAACCATATAATGCCTTCTTTAACCTGCACACCTGGTGTTCATGCCCTTTGTGCACAAAGCCACGGGGCTGAAAAACATACACTTCTTCATGCAAGTCACCATTCAAAAATGTTGTTTTAATGTCCAACTGATGTACATTCCAACCATGATGAGCTGGAAGTGCACAGATGCTCCGAACAGTAGTCATATGGTATGTAGGTGCAAAGATCTCATCAAAATCAATGCCTCTTTCGTGTGCGTAACCCTTTGCAACAAGCCTAGCCTTATACCTGTCAACTGTACCATCGTGTTTAAGCTTCAACTTGTATACCCACTTAGTGCCAATGGCCTTCTTGCCAAGAGGCAAGTCACATAAATACCAAGTACCATTCTTCATTATAGCATCATATTCAGATTGCATAGCAGCCATCCAATTTTCTGAATTTTGTGCTTCATCAAACAAAACAGGCTCATTCTCATCACAGAGACTAGATGCAGCCATAGCATAGCAATCTGATGCAAAAGAGGCACTATAAGAGCTTGAACGAGTACGATATGACACAGGTGCATCTAATTTGCTGTCACGCAAGGTTTGCACAAGCCATTTTAGCATAGTTCTTGCCTGCTCAATATCAGCTCTCTCATCAATAAGTGCATCATGTACATCTGCATCAGAAATGGAATTATCTACATCATCACATGAAACTTGCAAAGGCTGAGAAGTTTCCTCATTAGGACCAGCACTAGACTGTCTACCTGTAAAAAGAGGCAGCAAAGTATCATACATGTCTTTGGAGCTAACACATGTCTCCTTAGGACATGAAAGCAATGGCTGAATAGCATCTTCCACAAAAACAACATCATGGCTAACCAGAATGCGTTTAGTTTGTGGATGATATAGACGATAGCCTTTACTTTCAGAACTGTACCCAACAAAAATACATTTTACTGCTTTATTATCCAATTTTCGACAATGTTGTTCAAGCACTAATGCATATGCCAAACAAGCAAAAACACGTAGATGAGCAACAGATGGCTTGTGGTCATGTCAAGCCTCATATGGAGTGATAGACTACAACGCTTTAGTGGGACACCTGTTCAGTACATATGCTGCGTACATGACAGCCTCAAGCTAGAAACTATGTGGTAAAGCCTGACTCTTGACCATACACCTCGCCATCTCCATGAGTGACATGTTCTTTCATTCAGCAACTCCATTTTGTTGAGGTGTATACGGCAGTGTATACTAGTGTTTTATCCCACGTTCAGCCAGAAATGCATTAAAATCAGAAGACATATATTCCCCCCCTCGATCAGAACAGAGGGTGCCCATTTTACATGCTGACAGATTTTCAGCCGAAACCAAAAATTGTTTGAAGCACATGAACACTTCGGACTTTGCCTTCGATAGATATACCCATGCATGCCTGGAAAAATCATCGATGAAAGTCATGAAGGAAAGATAATTCCCAAAATGAGGTGTCTGCATAGGACCACAGACATCACTATGTACAAGCTTCAATTTCTGAGTAGCCCGAACTGAACTCTTTTGGAAAGGACGAATGCTGCATTTTGCCCAAAATACAGCCTTCACAAACATGTTTTCCAGGTGCCTCAAGTTTGGGCAAAGAGGACACCATTTCATATTTCTGCAGGCATAACAAACTAGCAAAATTCAGATGACCAAAGCGTGCATGCCAAAGCTTTGCATCTGACATAGCCTGAGAATCATTTACTGCACATGCCAAATCATTTACAGATCTTTCATAGTCTATGAGCTTATACAACCCACGACATAAAATGCCAGAAGTAATAATCACATCGCCATTTGACACATCATGAACTATACACCTGTTATCAACAAATTTCACAACCAAGCCAATCTTGGCTAATGCAGAAACTGATAACAGGTTCTTCTTGATCCCTGGTACAAATAAAGCATCTGACAAAGTGAAAGGACTACCATCAGAAGTAGTCAAAATGATCTTACCAACTCCCATAACAGGATAAGAAGAGTTGTTGGCACATGTGATAGTATTCCCTGTAGGGGCAGGCTCGAGTGAAGAGAAGAAATTGTGCTGCAAGGTAATATGTTTGGTCGCCCCACTGTCAAAATACCAAACATCTGAGTCTACTGCAAACATGCACTGCTCATGAGAAGATGGGTCAAAACTATAGTAAACGCCCATTCTTCTTCTTGCACAAGATTAACATACTCTATTTTTGGTGTAGAGGCCTCTGCAACAACTATTCCAGCCTCTTTCTTCTTTGCCTCTTTAGTAGCCAGTTTTGGACAGTTCTTTATGATATGATCATTCCCTTTACAATACTTACAAAACAATTTCTGCTTTTCTGATTTCTTCTCATCTTTATCTTCCTTCTTCCAACATGCAAACTTAGCATATTTCTGCTTACTAATTGAAGAGCTCCATTTTCCTTTGCCCTTCTGACTAGCCAAGAAAGCTTGATCTGCAACTTGCATAATGGACCTGTTCTACCTGGACTGATCTTCCTGCAATAGAATAGAGACTAACTCCTCAAATGATAAGGCATTTGGATTGCCTTTCATCATCAACCGAAGAGTAGAAGCAAAACTCTGATATGAATCAAGAAGACCATTCAGAATGGTCTGCACAAGTGAGCTATCTGGTATAACCTCATCAACAGAAATCAATTCTTCCTTCAAGTCTTTCATATTCATTAGGAAACTGTCCATAGAATCACCTTCATTCATGTGCTCACTCTCCAACTATTTTCGGAGGTAAGCAACACGAGCCTCATTCCTAGCTTGGTACAATGTGGTAAGTGTATCCCAAGCATCCTTAGTTGTTTTGCAAGAGTGAATGTGAGGAATAATGGCACGTTTGACAGACAAAGCTATCAATGCATGTGCTTGGGCATCTTTGCCATCCCAACAAATTTGCTCTGCAGTAGGTGCAACAAAAACCACAACACGAACAGGAATATGCAGAATATCATCATCTTCAACACCTTCTACATCAGCTTCAGTACTTGCAATTGTAACAATTGCAGGTGTGGTAGGACGTTTTTCGACACCCTGCACAATGTTCCACAGTCCTTTTGCAACCAACACATGTCGCATCATATAAGCCCATAATGGGTAGTTGGTACCATCCAACTTATCCTCAACAGCCAACATACGGAATACATCATTGCTTTCAGCCATGGTCGGTGACTAAAATACGTTTATGCAAAAAATTGACTATATCTCAAAAAGTTGAATAGAATTGCCCAGACGAATTCCACTAGACCTGTAGTAGACTTCAAGACGCTTATAGAGGCAAACAGAAATTGGTATATACCTTTGGCACAAAAAGACGAAATAGCCTACACAAGCACTGCAATAGTGCATTTGGAGACCGAAACGAGCTCAAATCGCGATTTCGGCACGATAGAGCAAAGCCGTTTTGATCTAGAAAACACGCTGAGTATGCTCACCAAAATTCATGCGATTCTAAGACTGCAACCAGAGGAGTGTCGACGGTGCCCTAGATGAAGCGACGACCTACTCTGATACCAATTTTCCGAGTTAGACATCTGCGAAAGCAAGTGAACAACACAAGGAAGAAGAAGAAGCTTGGAGCACAACACACAATACTGAATATATAACTAGAGAATGTACAAAGATAAGTAGACCATTAGGGCAATAGGCGTATATACAAGCTGGGGCGAAAAACCTCCTAAAGAGGGAAAAAAGTGCCCCAGTGATCCTAGTGTGCTCACACACATCACTACCTAAATATATCAACACCCAGTTAGAGTAAAAAAAGCATGCAAATCTGGCGGTAGTGATCCCCCCTTGGGATAAAACAATCCAAGTAGTCGGGTACCACTCAAGCAATGAAAGATGCGCTTAACCGCCTGCCAATGCTTAACACCTCGGCAATGCATAAACCTGCTCATCTCTGAGACCGCAAATTGAATATCTGGCCGAGTAATGCATAAGTAAATCAAGCATCCAACAGTCTGCTGATAGAGAACAACATCAAATGCACCTCCAGCATCATGAAGACTCAACTGTAAACCTGTCTCCATAGGAGTGGTAATAGGTTTACAGTCTTCAAGGCCAAAACACTGTATAATATGTCAATATATTTTGTTTGACACAAAGCCATTCCACCATCAACGTGCATAAAATCAATGCCCAAATAATGATGCAAATGCCCCAAATCAGACATCTCAAATGAGGCATGTAAATCAGCCTTAAAATAAGCAATATGCTTGTCCTAAGGACTAGTGAGCATCACTTCATCAACGTACACAACAATGATCAGAAGCACATCATTAGCACACTTAACATATAAGGTGCTTTCAGTTGGACTGTTCTCAAAACTATGTGCAATTAGATAGGCATGTATCTTTTCATACCAAGCACGTGGTGCTTGCTTTAAACCATATAATGCCTTCTTTAACCTGCACACCTAGTTTTCATGCCCTTTCTGCACAAACCCATGGGGCTGAAAAACATATAGTTCTTCATGCAAGTCACCATTCAGAAATGTTATTTTTATGTCCAACTCATGTACATTCCAACCATGATGAGTTGAAAGTGCACAGATGCTACAAACAGTAGTCATTCGGCAAGTAGGAGCAAAGGTTTCATCAAAATCAATGCCTCTTTCCTGTGCATAACCCTTTGCAACAAGCCTAGCATTATACCTATCAACTGTCCCATCAAGTTTACACTTCAACTTGTATACCCACTTAATGCCAATGGCCTTCTTGCCAAGAGGCAAGTCACATAAAGACCAGGTACCATTTTTCATGATAGCATCATATTCAGATTGCATTGCATCCATCCAATGTTCAAAATTTTGTGCTTCATCAAATGAAACAGGTTCAATCTCATCATAGAGACATGATGCTGCACACATGATAGCCTCAAGCTAGAAACTATGTGGTAAAGCCCGACTCTGGTGTTTTATCCTACGTTCAGCTAGAAATGCATTAAAGTCAGAAGACATATATGTTGTTAACTCACACATTTAAGTGATTTTTTATATTTTACTATTTGTATCATAGAGTATTGGCAAACTACTTCATCTAATACGTCCATGGGATCATTGTATCATGGTGTAAAGGAAAAAGAAGGCATGGTCACGAAAATGTGGGAGGAACCTTTCCAAAGCATTTGGAGAGGCTTTTCTTGGGTTTTTATGGATGGGCTTTCTTTGGCCTTGAACCCATGTTGGGGATCACTTGGGGTATTGATAGAGTCTTTCTAGCCTCCCTATGTGATGTGTAGAGTGTTTCTTGTCACTTTATGGAGATTCTTTTGGCTTAGTCATTGTATGCATAGAATATGCTTGAAACATGTATTTGATGTGCCCATGTGTCTTACCATGGGCCTATATGGAATAGGAAGGCCAAAAAAGACTTGCCATAGAAAGCAAGGGAAGGGCATGCATATTTCTTGCGAAGCCTTTTCCCGTATTTCTATGGGAAAGCCTTTTTTGACCTCCCTATGCCATGTATAACACATTTAGTGTGACATACATACAAATGGGTGAAAAATACTTCATATGACAAAGACCATCTAGAAAACTTTGAAATTTGACATACACAACAATGAAAAAAAGAATACAGCAAAGTGTTGATTGTGGTACATAGAACATGCTTAAAAAGTCCATGTGATGTACCCATAGGCCTTACCATGTGCCTATAGATCAAAGGAAGTGGTAGGGCTTTTTTAGCCTCCCTATGCCATGGATAGCACGTTGTGTCATATACATACAAATCATGTATAAAAAATTCTCCAACTTTGAAATATGATATACACAACAATTTCAAGAGACAATGAGAAAAAAAAAGTATCAAAGTGTATCTGTTCATTAATTGATTTGATTACATCAATTGGCTTTGAGATTTTCAATGAATCTCTTTTGCTTCAAAGCCATAGGTAGGGTGTAAGTCAAAATAGACCTTGCTATGTCGTCACTATTTTCAACCCTAACCCTAGAGATATACCTATTTGACCTAAGACTTTTTTTTGTGAAAGTTTGAACCTAAAGTTGTAATGACAAGGGACTTTTTATTTAAGAAGACACGATTGGCCCCTAGAGTAATGGTTGAGAAAAAAAAAGCAATTTGCTTAAGGCCTTCAAATACCATGTCATGAAGTGCCCTTGAGGACTATAATCTTTATGGATACTTACAAAATTTTCTTTGAGAAGTTTCACAATGTAGTTTGCAAGAGAGGAGCCACCTCCATAAGATGCTCGATCCCCTCTGCTCTTGGTTGCAAACTTGTCAACTTCCATCACCTCCTACACAAAGTCCTGAGTTTAGTGTCTGCATGAGGTTGTAGGAATGAATGAAATTAATTTGAAAATACTTACATCTTGAACTCTATCTTCCTTTGGAAGATGTAAATTAATGTTAGATTGTGATATCCCACTTTGCTCAATGACGGTGAACCAAGAACCTTTGGCTCTAATATCCTTTCTTATGCATTATTGAATTCTTCTTCAATGATTTGTTTATGTTTTCTTGTAAATATGTCATAAAAAACTAATTATATTGTGTATGCCATTGAGTCACCAAATGTAAAACACTTCCTCTTCAATAATTCAGAGCTGTTATCCAAAGGAACTCTTACATGGTACAAAATAAACTTAGGGATCCATTGATTTGTAAGCCGAATGACTTTTCAACATCATGAAAAGATAAATATTCTTGTCCCTCAACAAGAACCACTAAAAAAGCTTCTAATTCCACCTCTGGTATTGTCCCTTCTAGCTCCATAGAGGTGGATGATACAACTACTTCTTCCAACTTTTCATCCACACAATGAGGATAAATTGTTTCATTTGCTTCTCTCTCTAATAAGAGATTCAGAGGTTCTTGTGGTGGTTTCTTTTTATCATAAACAAACCCGCCCATTAGAAGATGAAGAATGCCTTGACGAACTAGATCTAGTTCCTCATTCAAAATGAAATTGGTGGCAACAATGAAATATAGGTATTTTGCACTCATCTTGCATTTCTTATTAATTTTCTAATTAATGGCATCGTCTCATTGAGGAGGTGTCATGCTTCCTTTGTTATTGCTGGGAACCACTTCAAATGTTTTGCAAATGCCTCATCACCTTTATGAATGTAGATGAGAATGTTACAAGGAACCCATTTCCCATCATATGGTGGTATGTCTCATTGAGGAGGTGTCATGCTTCCTTTGTTATTGCTGGGAACCACTTCAAATGTTTTGCAAATGCCTCATCACCTTTATGAATGTAGATGAGAATGTTACAAGGAACCCATTTCCCATCATATGGTGGTATGTCGATAGAGAAACAAAAAATATGAACATCCATGTATTGAAGTCTCTCTTCCAAGGCATTTGAGTTCATTAGCATGGTACCGTGGAAGATCACGAATCTTGGAGAGAAGATCATATAGGTCTTGCTAACCTTTATAATCAAAATGTTCCAAGAATTCCATAAACCTTTGGCATGGGCTCTTGGGAGTCATAGAAGTGGAAGCCATAGCTTGCAAGCACACAATGAAGTGATCTATCACTCTCTTCTTAGTTGCAAAAGTAGAAAATGAGGAGAAAAAACTTCTATTTATCATTTTTAAGTGGTGGCTCCAACCCATTGATACAAGTAGAATGTGGTCAAAATCATCTTGAAGCAAATATGAAAATATTTTCATTGAAAAGATAGATTTGTACACACTGTTTTCATTGTCTTTACATAAAAAATGATAGCAATTTGACAAAAGAGCTATGACAATGAAATTTTGTTCCTATCCACACTCAATAGGCAAAGATCTTGAATTTTTCTTCCAATCTCTTTCCAATTTGTGGATGTTTCATAGTAGAGTAAAACATTATGAAATTCATGAACAATAATGATAGAACAATATATATAAATGGAACCCAATGCATACTTTGCTCCCTCATATCCAAAATTTGAAGTCATGAAGATCATCATGATAGACCAAAACTATCTTGTTGGCAGCAGTCAGGGAACCGAAGGAGCCACAAGACGAAGAGAGTCAGAGCGAAGGGACAGCACAAGCAGACATGGTAGTCAAAGAAGATGTGGCAAGTAGGCCATCTAAATTTTTCAGACATCAAGGAGTTGAGCACACAAGAAGAAAGAGCAAGTAGGGAGCTCAAAGGTATGTATGACAAATCAATAGAGAAAATCCCTACACAAATAGTGATTTTCATCACTAAAAACCATTGTAAATATCATTTCGTATTTTTGTAGCTCCATTTTGTGCAAGCCAAGGAGTCCTTGAGCTTGAGGAGCTTTAGAAGTATCTACCTGCCAATTTTCATATTTTTTAGATCTCGTTTGAGCCCTCTAATAAGAATTGTAACCTAATTTTTAACTAGGCCGGACACTAGGTCTGAACAGGGCCAAAGCTAGTAAAAAACTATAAAAGGAGCTAGAGAGCTCATTTTTGAGATGAGATTGTAATTGAAATGAACTTGTAAGAGCTTTTTGAAAGTAATCTAAGAACTCCATTGCTTCTCACTCTTTGTCTTGCCGTGTGTGCACGTGTGCGTGTATGTGTGTGCATGCTTGTGTGCTTCTCACTCACGCACTTGTGCCTCCACTTGCTCGAGGTCTTCATACCATCCTCACGTCTTCCCGGATTGACATTAAAGGAGGTGCTACTCATCACTGAGCTACACCAAATTTTGGCACCGTTGCCGAGGATCGAGCTTTGAGGACGAGCGTGTGATGGTAAGATGTAGATTGGAGACGTTGGCGTTGTAGGTAATTTCTTTACTTTTCCTATTTTTCTCTTTCTTACCTTACCACCATCATCACCATCATCATCATCACCATCTTCCACCTCCATTTCCATCATCGCGAAAATTTCAGTTTTTTGATCATATCACCTTCTCCACTTCATTTCCTTCATTTCACTTGTGAGAGAGAGCGAGAGAGCAAAATTGTGTGTGCTGTTTTTGCATGTTTCTTGAGTTGTCTTGCAGGTACATGCCGCATCATCGTCCCCAGCACTCTGCGCAGGTACGGAATTCTCGGTAACTGTCTGTGTGTCGCCGACCTCTGTCAATCGCGACCGACAGAAAAAATGCTCAAATTGCCAAACAAAGTGCAAAACCATGATCTACAGGCCTAGAGCTTCCCAAAAATGTGCTTAGATTTTTGAAATCCATCAGATTTCTGTCAATCGCGATCGCTCTGTCAATCGCGATCGACAAACCACGACGGACAGACCTGTCAATCGCGATCGACCAGTCAATCGCGACTCACAGCCCACGACGGCTCTATCAATCGCGACCGACACAGTCAACGATTGTTTGACCACGACGGACAGACCCTCGCGAACGACCTATCAATCGCGATCGACCCATCAATCGCGACCGACAGAGTCAACGATTGTTTGACCACGACGGACAGACCCTCGCGACTGACCTGTCAATCGCGATCGACCCATCAATCGCGACTGACAGAGTCAACGACCCTTTGACCACGACTGATTGACTTTTCGAGCCACCTGTCAATCGCGATCGACACATCAATCGCGACTGACAGCCACGACGGACCTGTCAATCGCGATCGACACATCAATCGCGACTGACCTGTCAATCGCGACTGACAGAACTTGCGAACGCGTTAGAAGGGCAAATTTGGCCAATTTTCTAGGGTAAAGAATAGGGGGCTAACTTGGCCAATTTGTGGGACAAACACTCGGGGTTAGCATTGCATGTTGAGGCCGCAACCCAAGTAATTCAAGAATTTCTGCCTGCTTGATTAAACTGTCTTGAACCCTGTCTTAATCCCTGAAGCCTGATTATGTACGAAATCCAATTGCTGTGATTCTTGTTTTGACGGAAAGCTCGTGAGGAGTACAACCAAAACTTCCACTGGTTATGTGAAAATTAAGATCAGGATTATTAGATAGGGTTTTTTGAAGTTAACCATACTCGAGGTAGGAAAACTGAGGGATCCTTGGGATTGTTTTTTATAAAGGGCAAGAGATAAGTTGGTCGGTGAGTCACATGCATGAAAGTGGTCTAGTCTGTCATTTGAATTTAAGTCTGGAGCTAATCTTGGGACTGATGCAGGTCTATTGAGAAGCAATTGAGAACGTCCAAGCAAGGGCTTTGTGCAAGCTTGAGAATCAACTTCTCGAGCACTAAAGAGCAAGGATCAGCAAGAAAGGTCGGAATACTCTCAACTCCCCTTCGTCAATTCCTAGCTTAGGCTAAGAACGACTAGAGGTAGGAGTAAGTCAGGGTGACGATAGGCAATTATCAAGTTGAAGAATACCTAAACTTTGAAGTTCAAGCTAAGAACATAATCTTTGTACTGTCGGGAACTTTAAAGGAAAAGAACTTAACGTGGAACAATCAACTTTAAGTGCGGGACTACACTCAAATATACCTTACAACGTGATATCAGACAAGAATTTTAACACGGGAATCAACTAAAAAGAATCAAGTAATTGATACAAAAGGACTCTGCAACGAGGTTGTACTTGGACAAATTTAGGCTATTCAATTAGGCTTATGAACCTTAGATCAGGGCGACATCTAGTAAGGGATAGACAAAGCCTTAGGTCTTCAGAGGCTAGTGTCAACCACACTGCTAGGTCGTGGGCCCAGCAGTTGACCACCACTCATACTACCCAAGTTCTGAGACTAGTGAATCCGAGATGTCTCAAGGTATGGAGAGACCTACAGGAAGTTCAGGAGTGCCATACTTGCACAAGGTAGAAGGTCCTTACAAAACGCAGTTGGAATACCTTAGGACCAACCGATTAGGTGCCAGCATCTATGAGGACGGCCTAGGAAGATCTGTGGTACAGATTAAGAATCCTGATCAATCCATTGGACTAGAGCGCCCAGCTGTCAAGTTCGAAAACGGAGCATACTTGGACAAAGAAGGAACCATATACGTAGTCACCAGTCACCCAGATAGGACAGACGAATTTGGAAATGTGATCCCAAAAGCGGACTTAGGTGACCTAGAGCAAGGAAACATGGGTACAGAACCTAGAACCCCTCGAGGCAAATCGGTTCTCACTAGGATTATCACACCAGAGTGGATTTCCCAGGATAATACCCTTAGGAACACTGCCCTGACATGGTTTCAACCACTAAACGAGAGACAGTTCAGGAGCATAGACCAACTCCTAGAGGCTTTCATTATTGAATTCTCTAAGAGTGGCATAAGACATAATACCTCCTCACTGATTCACAGCTTCAAGCAAACCCCTCAAGAGACCGTGAGACTTGCAGGAAGGAGATTTAGGCAATATCTTGAAAGATGCCCTGTCCCTGAGCTACCCACGCCAGCTAAGCAAGTGGCTCTATTCTTGGACGGACTGCTAAGTACCAAATTAAGATCATATGTGTACTTGAAGGACCCTAGGACCATAGAAGAGTGTGTACGCATGTGTATTGACATTGAGGACAACCTAGGGGAGGAGTTAGAGCTTTCCAAGATATACAAAGATTCAGATAGTGCCTCTAGCCTCTCTTCCATGCAATCCACATCGATTGAGGAACTTGCAGAGAAAGTTGCTCAGAAACTAGGTGTCTCTAGTAAACAAATCCCAAGGTTTGCCCCTGTAAAAAGATGTTATAATTGTGGAGGCGACCATATGGCAAATGTCTGTCCCATTATGGCTCAACCCCAAGTAAATCCTAGTGGCCAATACTGCACCATAGAACGGAGATACACAAATCACACAGCGCAAGATCGCCCATACAACAAGCAAGCATTTAGGCAAACCTACCCTCAGACATACCCTCAACAAGGAAGATATCAGAACCAATATCCACCACAACAGTACGCTAGGCCTCAACAAACCTACCAACCCTACCAAAACCAACTGAGACCCCAGCCAGTGCTAGCACAACAACCACCTGCTCCTACTAATGTGATCCCAGTAAAATATGCAGCTGCAGAAGAGAACCTGAATAGAGCTATAGTCCCTGTAACATCATTGCTTTCTGAAAGTGACCCGAGTGACCATAGCTTTGATTCTACACATGTTGATAGCCCCCAGGCCTACTACATGCAGTCTCCTGAGCATGGTGAGTCTTACTATAGTGAAGAGCCAAATGAACCTAGTTGGGAGTCAGATTACACAAACGTCATGTATGCAAACCCCAACCCTAGGTCTCAACCTAAGCAAGTAAGACCCCCATTCCCTAAAGGACCATGCTACAGATGTCAAGGAGATCATCTCATTCGTGATTGTCCCTTACCTCCACCTATGCAACCCCAGTCAGTAACAATTCAAGGCTTTTGCCAAGAGTGTGGAAAGGAGCATCTCTTACGAGACTGCCCTAAGAATCCTAATAATATGCCAAAAATCACTCCTATTAATGTTATTGGGTTAGTGGTAGATTCCACAGGAAGTGTCACTTCCACTGCACCCGTACAGGTAGTCACTAGAGCTCAAGCAGTGCAACAAAACCAAGGAGTAAGCCAGGAAAAGAGCCCAGACGCTAGCGATACTGATAGCCAAAATAAGAAGAGAACAAGAGCTTGGAGAGATAGCCGTGAACGTATGAAAAGGCAATGGGCAAAGAAGATGAGTGAACTTGAGGAAAGTCTACGAGAAACCAAGGCCAAAATCATAGAGATCACATCTCAACCGCACTCTCACACATTCCCACCGCTACCATCCCCATCACCCTCCATCCCTCCACCCTCTAATACACCCCACGTAACCCACCCACCACCCCAAGCAGGATCAGTATTAGCTGATCCCACTCCTGAAGACATAGACATGATGCTTAAAGCATATCAGGCCAGAATCCAAGAAGGGCCAAATGTCACGAATCATGACAAGTGCTACCCTAGAGCTGACCTAGAGATAGAAAGAACCAAGCTTTGCGCGAAAATGGTCGCATTGGCTCAGACTATGTTTGAAGCCAGTCGCCTTTTCAATTACTCGGGCTCAGCCAAGACGCAATTACACTTGGATGGACTTCTAGAGAAGTTAGAGGGCATAATTGCAAGATCTGCCAAGGAAGAAAAAAATCAAGAAAGAGATAAAGCAAGCAAAAACATGACCCATCCCCCATCGAAAGCTTATGTGCCCAATTCCACTGAACCAGACAACCCCCCCTCCCTAGAAAGAATAGAGAATCTAATGGCACAATCACAAAAGGAACTCGCCCCTCAACACCATGACAAGGCTAGTGTAAGAGCAGGTCTTCCTACCCAGAAAGCCTATGTGCCTGAGGCCTACACGCCTAACTCTACGGAGCCAGACACCTCTTCTTCTATGAATCAATACACACCAGAATTCTTGCGAGAGATTCAAGAAGAGAAATGGGCTAAAGAGAGTGAAGTTCCTCCTCCCATTGAACTGGTGGATGACACACACGATCAATTCCCACAAGACCTTCCTTCCATTTATGGAGAGCAGGAGAGTGCCCAATCTCAAGAAAGATTAAACTTCGAGTCTAATTCTTTACAAGAACTACCCCATTTCACAGGCCCATGGGAAGCAAAGTCCACCTGTATGAGAGCACCTATAGTCATGGTAAGAAACGAAGATTCAGTCATACCTAGGAACACAGAGTTAGTGAAGAACACCAAAGTGCAGTGCAATCTCACTTTGGAAGAGCTGCTTAAGGTTAGACCAGAAGTGTGGAAACATGTAGCCAATCAAGTGCCCGAGATAGCAAAACCTCGTTCCCAGGTAGGATCACATAGGACAGTGCCAGAGATACCCTTGGATAAGATAGGAGATATGTGTGAAGGTGAAGAAGGGAACACCTATCTTCCCATTACCTACCAGGAGTACACCACCAAGGCAATTTTGGACTCAGGTGCAGGAGTTGCAATTGCCACCACTTCCCTATGGAAGCGTTGGGGCAAGCCAGCACTGAGGCCAACGAGAATGAAATTGCAGATGGCCGATGGTCATATTGAGAGACCCTTAGGATTGCTAGAAGGAATAACTCTCACCACCTGTGGTGTCGAGTTTAAGCACACATTTGCCATATGTGACTTCAGCAAAAATCATGCCTATGAGATGATCTTGGGACGACCTTTTATGCGACAGTTGCAAGTGGTACAGGATTGGGGAACCAATTCTTTGTACCTGCAGCACTTAGGTGTTACGACCAAAGTCAATCTTAAGGATTACTCTCATAGAGATGTACCACCTATTCAATGGAATCCCATCCATAGAGCCAAAGATGAGACTGAGTCTGTGCATTCCATAGAATCCGGATCCTCGTGGATGCATGAAGACACCCACTTATGGATGTGTAAGGTAGCAGTAGAAGAAGAGAAGAGAGAGAAAGCCAGAGAGGTAGGTGCAAAAGAAAACCATAGATCAATTCAAGACCCAGCCTATGCACCTGTAGTCTTTCCTGATGAGGAATTTGAACCCCATGGCTGGGCAGAAATCCTAGCAACAATGGATGTAGCCATCAATGAAGAACAATGGACACCTCACTGTGATGAAGATGGCTATGACATTTCAGTCTTCTCCATAGAGCCAATCACGGGAGAGGCAGTCTTAGAAGAGTGTGAACCTAACCCTGATGCATTTGAGGATGCGAGTGACTCCGATCTAGAGTCAATCATTATGGACCCACCTTTTGCATCAGATGAAGAATACTTCCATGAAGTAGAATTTCAACCCCAGAGGCATGGAGAGCTTACAAATGATGTACGATTAGCCACACATGTGACCCCTAAGGAAGAAGGAAAGAAAAGGAAGAAGAAAGAAGTCACACAAGAAGAGGAGGAATCTTTGTTTGAGGTCCCAGAAAATTTTAAGAAGTATGAGATAGATGACAGGAGAGTCATGATCAGAATGCCGAAACGAGAGGCACAATCAGGAGAGGCCTATGATAACAAAGAAACCACCAAGAAAATAGTAGTGGCCCTAGAAGAAGGAGAGGAGAGATGCACGTACATAGGCCATGACCTAAAAGAGGAAGAAGAGCATGCGTTAATAGCCTTGCTAAGAGAATACAGAGATGTATTCGCTTGGAGTTACAAGGATTTGAAAGGTGTTGACCCTGACATATGCTCACACACTATCCCCATGACCTCAGATGCTAAACCCTCTAAGCAAAAGCCCTATACATATAACGATAATTACGCTGCCAAGATTAAAGAGGAGATAGATAGACTGGTTGAAGCTGGATTTATCTATGAAATTGAGCACACTGAGTGGGTATCCCCGATCGTAGTGGTGCCCAAGAAGAATGGCAAGCTGCGTGTGTGCATTAACTTAAAGAAGGTTAATGCAGCCGCAATTCGAGATAATTATCCGCTTCCCATCACAGAACATCTCTTAGAAAGAGTAGCAGGCAAGGAAGTGTACAGCTTCCTCGATGGATTTTCGGGCTATAATCAAGTAGCCATAGCTCTAGAAGATCAGCATAAAACAGCTTTTGCCACAGAGTGGGGTATATTTGCCTTTCGTGTAATGCCATTTGGGCTTACCAATGCACCAGCTACCTTCCAGAGACTAATGTGCCATGTATTTAAGGAGTTCCTGAGGAAGAATTTAGAAGTCTATGTTGATGACCTTTGTGCTCATTCCAACATCAGACAAACCCATATTCCTGAACTGAGACAAATCTTTGACAAATGTAGAGAATATCAAGTGTGCCTAAACCCAGAAAAGTGCGTTTTCATGGTCAGGCAAGGCAAGATTCTAGGGCACATAGTGTCAAAGAATGGCATATCTACTGACGAAGAGAAAGTGAGAGCCATAGCAGAGCTACCTAGGCCAAGGAATGTCAAGGAAGTACAAGCTTTCATGGGACATTGTGGTTACTACCGCCGGTTCATTCACATGTATGCGGTCATTGCAAAGCCCATGTACGGACTTCTGACTAACTTTGAATGGACTGAGGAATGTGAGAATTCCTTCAATGAGCTTAAACGGCGATTATGTTCAACACCAATCTTAACCACACCGGATTGGAATAAGCCTTTCCATGTTCATGTGGATGCATCCAATTATGCCATTGGATGTGTGCTTGCACAACCTACTGGTGAAGGTAATATGGATCTTCCAATTGCCTATGCTAGTCGACAATTGAATGCAGCTAAACGAAATTATACCACTACTGAGAGAGAAGGCTTAGGCATGATATATGCAGTTAAGAAATTTAGACACTATTTGCTTGCAAATAAGTTTAAATTTTTTACTGATCATCAGGCATTGCTATACCTCGTAAACAAGCCATGCAATACAGGAAGATTAGTAAGATGGTTTCTCTTGCTAATGGAATATGATTTTGAGGTTGTGGTAAGGAAAGGGAAGACTCATTTGAGAGCAGATCACCTTTCTAGGCTCACATCGGGAGAAGCCCCACAAGGAGTATCAGATGATCTTCTTGATGCTTACTTGTTTAATTTGGAAGTAATACCTCAGTGGGCTAAGCCATTAGTGCCAGTATTGACATACGGACCTAACCATCCAGTAATAAACACACAGGATAGAGAGGTAGTAAAAGCCCAAAAGTATCCCATCATGGCAGGAAGTATGTACAAGCACACAGATCAAGGAATCTTGGCTTGTTGTGTAGAAGAGGATGAGTACACTAAATGGTTGCATTTAGCACATGTAGGTGCATTAGAGCAACACTACTCAAAGCAACGAACCTTACAGACACTAAGGAGACTAGGAGTACATTGGCCAACTATGGAAGCTGATGTCCAAAAGTTGTGCAAGGAATGCCCAATCTGCTGCACTAAACCACCTGTGGAACATGCCACTCTTTATCAAGTGTCCATAGTGCCAGATTGGAGTGAACCACTAGTATCCTTCCTGAGGACGAAAACATTCCCTCCAGACATGACTCTGGCTAGGAAAAGGAGTTTAGAAAAAGAAGCCCATGATTACTCACTTATTGGTGATAATCTATACAAACGTGGTAAAGACGGTTACCTGAGACTATGTGTCCATGAGAGTGAGTATCTCAAGATCTTGGACACTGCTCACCAAGGTGTAGCAGGAGGACACTTTGGACCAGATCGGGTGATCAAGGCAATACTATTTGCGGGCTTCTGGTGGCCGACCCTTCACATGGATGCACATACCTATGTGAAACGCTGTGATGTCTGTCAGAGAACTCAATATCCTATACGTAAAGATGAGATGCCACTGGAACCTATGATGGGTGGACGTGCATTCTCTAAGTGGGGAATAGACTTCGTAGGTCCTATTAATCCCCCAGCTAAGGGTTCCCATGCAGAATATATCATTGTTGCGACAGACTATCTAACAAAGTGGGTAGAGGTAAAAGCCACAACGAAGAATGATGCTCAAACAACAGCTAAATTTTTATTTGAGAATGTATTCACTAGATACGGGCTACCCATAGAGCTAGTTAGCGATAGAGGCACTCACTTCTTGAATGAAGTTATTGAAAATCTGCTCCACGAATTTTTGGTAGTACATAAGAAGTCTACCCCCTATCACCCTCAAGCAAATGGCCAGGCTGAGAGCACCAATAAGATCTTATGCAATGTACTGACGAAATTAGTAAACAATAAACGCTCTGATTGGGACAAACAGCTACACCATGCTGTTTGGGCATACCGAGTCGCATACAAAACGGTACTCCAAGCCACCCCCTTTCAGATGGTATTTGGCCAAAACGCCGTGCTACCTTTGGACTTCTTAATACCTACATTGAAAGTAGCACAAGAACACGAATGGATGGGTCATGAACTATCCTCTAGACTTTTTGACCTTGAACGATTAGGAGAAACAAGACTGAGGGCAGCTGCAGGGATATATGCAGCAAAGAAACGACAGAAGGCATACTTTGATGCCCACGTTAAGGATAAAGGTTTAAAGGCAGGCGACTTAGTTTTAGTCTACACATTGAAGCAACATGCGAGGAAACTGGAGAAGAGAGGCTACGGACCCATGATCATTAACAGAATCTCAACAAGTGGAGTAGTGCAACTAGCCACATTAGAAGGCGATGTTCTCTCAAGTTATATCAGCGGATGCAGAGTCAAGTTGTATCAGGAACCTCTCACAGAGGAAATGCTAAGTCGACTCAATACTGCTAAGAAACGCAAAGAGGAAGAAAAGCGAATTCGGGAAGAAGCTCAAGCAGAAGCCCTAGAGCGCATACGGCGAATGAAATTAAGAAGACAAGGTAGAGAGCACCCTAGGCAAGATGCATATGCAGATCAAGGATATGACGTGGCTATGTGTGAAGTTTCAGGTGTTAGCTCACATAGGATAACTGATCGACGTCCTTTCATAACCTTAGATATAGGACAAGGAAAGAGTGCAAGGACTGTAAGAGCCTTGATTGACTCAGGTGCAGCCACTGGTGCTGTTAAATTGTCTTATTGTCAAGAGTTGCAATTAACTGTCAATCCTGTGGAAGCATATCTCATAGGATCGGGAGGCGTGGAAACCCCTTGCATGGGCGAGGTGGAACTTCCCCTCTATATTCATGATGAGGCAATGACAGTTAAAGTACTAGTATGTCAAGATGAGGACCTCACTGAACCCCTTGTCTTGGGTCAAGACTGGATCTATGACCAAGCAGTCAACTTAAACCTAAGGAGTGGACTTCTTCAGGTATGGGTGAATCAAACTAGAATTACAATTGAGTTAAATAATGGAGCACTCAAGGAACTAGAAAAGGCACGGACTCCTGGTCCCTCCAGGGGTACACACGAAGTTGACCATGCTGTTCTTGTCCAAGGCTATGTGATGCAGAAGAATGAAGATCTCAAAAAAGGAGTCAGAACCACAATGGAACTCCCTTCTTTTCCAAAGGCCAGAAGGAGGCAGCAACTAAGGGAAGATCAATCACTGAAGACTCTCCAGGCGAGAGACCAAAAGAATGCTCGAAGCAGAACAAATCAGCCAATGAAACAAATGTGGGTGCAAAAGGGCGAGCTGCCGACTGTAACCAAGTCGCAACAACGGTCTCAACTTCCTATTAGTAATCAACGACTTGATGCTAATAAGAGGACTCCTAAAACCTCTGTTGAGAAAGTGAAATCCATTTGGGTACCCAAGAAGTCGATGAAGGCTGACCCACAATCAAGACAAATTTGGGTGCCTAAGGCTTGCTTGTGGGCTCAACTAACCCCACACAATTCACATCATACACGACAGGGTTCACTCGCTCAAGCAGCCGCAACCCACTCTTGTCTGATACACTCAAACACACTGCCACCTAGAAGCACGCACATACTCACTCGTAAATGGGTCCCAATGACACAACAACTCCCAGCAGAATTACTCATGCAACCCTCCCGAATCTCCACAAAACCAAGACCAAAAGCCATCCATGGTGTTTGGCAGCCTAAGACTTGTAATAAACCCCCCGACCCCAATCTGTGAATTCATCTCCACTTACTAACTGCATTAGTCAGACAGTGCATCTTTCCATCTAGCTCCTAGGACTATCCAGGCATTAACTACACACACTGTCATCGAGCACTCACTGACCCACTGACTCATCATCTACCTCATATTAATGTTGTAACGGGGACAACAACGGTTTTTATCCTATCCATTACAATGTTAACACATGGTTCTATATTCTCACAGAACCAACAAGCAAGCAGTGCCATGGCAGATGCTGGAGGTTCCAGTTCTCACGCCAGATCCAGCGCACAGATTGTGGATATAGAAACACTCCTCCTCGAACCACATCTCACCGAAAGACCGCAAGAACTTCAAGCTGTGCATGTGCTCCCAGTTCAGGATCCTCCTCAGGGACACACCTCTCAAGTGGGCAAACACGCTCATTGGTTCAGTGATGTTGCAGGACCATTGGGTGATGGAACCTATTTTTGGGAAGCTGAATTGGAGTTTAATGGTAAATGGGGACGCTACCATTTTTTCACGCGCGAATTTGAGAGCTATCAAAATGCCGAAGTAATGCGTTCGGTATGGACCAAAGCGGGCCTGGACAGTTATTTAAGGGCCCACTTACCAAAGCCAGATTTCTTACGTTGTTCTTATCTTATCAGTACCATCACTCCTAGCAGGGCCAAGGGAGGCGACAACACTTTTGTGTTACCCTCACTGTTGCCGGGCCACGAACTTAAAAGATTCAAACTGACCCTCAATCTGGTACGAGAAGCATTGGACATGCATGGTATGCACATTCCTACTGAAAAGGAAACAATGGTTCCAGGCAGAATGAAACATAAAGATCTCAATAAGCTAAAGGATATGGTAGCAATGACACCGACCATCGCTCTTCACCTACGGACCGTCATGCAGCATTTTGCTTTTCCAGCCCAGGAAAGATTCACCATGCCACCAAAGAAGATATGGTTTAGCTTGTATTTGGCAGAGACAGAAAACCTCCCTATCAACATACCACATTGGATCATAGATCAAATCCACCTAGCCCATCAACGGTGGAACAAGAAGCAGAAAAATGTGCTCCACGGGTGTTGTGCTCTGACCAAAATAATCTATCGATGTCTAGCCTATGACGTGCCTATTCAGTGGGCACTCGTATGGTCCCGGGCCTAGGAGTTCCAGAGAAGGCTATCAGCGGCAGGTCCTCCATCAAAGAAGATGAGAGGGGGAGTCCAATTACCCTGCGCTCAACCAAGGGGAGCCACCACTACACCAGAAATTACCCCTCCCCAGACACGACGCATTAGACCATTCACCATTCGGCTACCAAGACCAAGTAAAGAGGGACCCAATCTGGTGTTCCCACCCGTCCCATCAGACTTGGAATTTCCACAAGGCTTTACTCTCAATGATCTCACTGATGAAGAAGTGGCTAGACTGATCTACGACTCTAATCTCGAAACGGAAACAGAGCGAGCTCAGGAACCACAAACCCATACAACAGTGTCAGCCCCCACCCGACCGCAAGTTGTAGAAGTCGACGTAGATGAACAAGAGACCGAACAAGAGGAAGAAGCCTACGAAGAACAAGAGTATGATGAACTTTCAGAGTTAGCAAATGCCCCAGGGTATTCGGCACAAATAAAAAGACTATATCGAACCATGAAGCTAGTTCAAGAACAGCATAAAATGTCACTTGAAGCAGGCAAGAAACTCATGAACCAATTGTTGGCAGAGAAAGGTGTGGATGATATGTTCATCGAGTCCATCAACCTACATGCCGATGCAGTAGGATTGGATGAAGCCATTCATGAGGCAATGGCCTACATTCACCGATTTGAGAAAGGAGTTCCCGCCCATCCCATGAGGTCCGGGAAACAAATTCATATCAACGTATCAGCACCAGGAAATACAACGCAAACAGACGAACATCAAGAAGCACCACTGTCACCACCCTCCCCACCCCTCACTACACAACTCACTCCACCACGTGACACTATCGCCACCACATCCACTATCACCACAATCGTCATGGGAATTCCACTCTCTCCGGGAATCCAATTTGGGGGAGTCACTATGCCCACCTTCACCACTCTCTTCACTAACGTCACATCCACCCCACCCACGGTTCCCATCTACACGGTCACTCAAACATTTGACACTATGGAAACATCTCCTGCCACAGCACCACTCCCTTTCCCCATGCAACCTCCGTCCCCCATACCCCCTCCACCCACATCTCCACTTGACTCCACATCATTCACAACTCCCTTTCCCGTCCCCATTTCCCCTGCATCTTCATCTCTCCCTGCATCATTTAATGTAAATAGTATATTTCTAGCTTTAAATCAATGTGTCTATCAACTTCAGAATGAGTATCGAGCTCTCGACGATCGTTATCATCAAGTGATCACTACCAATCAGAAACTTCAGAGCCGCCTCACAACGATCGAGGAAGAAAATGCAGAACTCAACCAACGTTACACCACGCTCGAACATGCCCACCAAACACTCCTAGAAACTCCCCAACCATCACAACAGCCGGGCACCAAACAACTCGAGGCCTTGCTGGACGTATACCAAGCTGATAATCTCAGAGTCCGGCGTAACTTGGCACTCCTCAGAAAACACATGGCAACCGCCCTTGAAGAGAACAAGAGACTGCAGCAGCAAAATGAAGCAAATCTAGAAGCAGCAATGGAAGGCTCTCCCCACGAAATTGATCCAGAGCAGTTTAAAGCCGTACCCTCAGAGACAATTAAGACCATCTTGGAAAGCTATGCAGATCTATTAGATGCTCATGATGAGTTGGAAAGGGAACGTGATGAGCTACGTACACAGCTCAAGGAACCGGAGTCTCCAACAAAGGTAATAGAACCGGCCTCGACTTCAGAGGAAGTGAAGGCATTGACAGAGCAGGTGGTTGAGCTCCAGAAAAAGTTACTAGAGTATGAAAGACAACCCTCTCCAGTTATAGAACCTGAGCCAGAAGACTTGGTTCCCATTGAGGTAGATGATTCGTACGAGGAACCATACGTTCCTATGCCAATGCCAGGCGGGCAACAAACCTCAGAGGGAATGGATACCTTAGAAGTGGAAGCACCTGAATGGCTTCAGTCATTAGAGAAGACAGCGAACACCCACGATGAACGACTAGCAATACAGATCCAATCATTAGCCAAATTAGAAGACACTGTCATCAA
The DNA here is from genome assembly GCA_020310875.1 of Ceratopteris richardii. Lineage (NCBI taxonomy): Eukaryota > Viridiplantae > Streptophyta > Polypodiopsida > Polypodiales > Pteridaceae > Ceratopteris > Ceratopteris richardii. The sequence continues at coordinate 172,399,446 of CM035411.1, read as the reverse complement.
GTCCGAGTATTTCAGACGTATGTCCCATCACAGGTGGATAGGGACCAATGATGATCAGTATGTGCCATATTGCATATTATTGGCTGATTACAACGCAGAGATCCAACGACAATGTGGGAAAGCCCCCACCTTTGCCACCCAGTTTGGCCCCGACGATATACCAGAGAGTGCAAAAAGAGGATCTATTCATCAACCCACTTGGAGGATCCGTCTCTTGGAGACTTATCTTGAAATGGTACGAACCTGGAATAACATGCCCCTCTTTATTAAGTACAATCCTTGTTATGCCCCAGTCCTACGAAGATGCACATGGCCCGAATTCACCATTGCTGTCAAGAACATCAAAGGCTGTGCCAAGTGGCTAAATTACGTTTATCTAGCACCTCCACGAGGACCTCCCACTGTAAATTACATGATTTCTACTATCAGACACTGGAGCACTCGACTACGCAATACACCCGATGTGATGGCACAAATGTATGAAAATATTTGAATTAATGCTGATCACATTCAGGACATTTAAAAACATTAAGGATCCCCACTTCTCAGGAGCCGGATTCGTTACAGGCAACCAAGACCTAGTTTACGACATGAGCACCACCCCATCAATAGAAGTAATATATGCTTGGCACGCCAGAATAAAGTACCTCCCCGCTTGTTTTAAACAGACTTTCGAGGAGATGTTCATAACGGGATTCTGGGAATATCACTCAGAAATTTTTGTACCCAGGCCTTCACATCTCCTCCACTTATTTGCTGTGGAGAGAACCATACATTCAGAACAACTGCGGGTGCCACACCCAGACGTACCAGGACCAGTGAATTGGGACGCATTATTAACAGATCTAGCACGAGGGCTCAGATTAGAAGAACATCACCTCGCTTCCGACGTCGTCCAATACTACGTTCAACGAACATCTAGACAAGGGTCTGTCAGGGGCGACAGACGCGAGAGTGGGGGGGGTGTTGGCAGCAGTCAGGGAACCGAAGGAGCCACAAGACGAAGAGAGTCAGAGCGAAGGGACAGCACAAGCAGACATGGCAGTCAAAGAAGATCTGGCAAGTAGGCCATCTAAAATTTTCAGACATCAAGGAGTTGAGCACACAAGAAGAAAGAGCAAGTAGGGAGCTCAAAGGTATGTATGACAAATCAATAGAGAAAATCCCTACACAAATAGTGATTTTCATCACTAAAAACCATTGTAAATATCATTTCGTATTTTTGTAGCTCCATTTTGTGCAATCCAAGGAGTCCTTGAGCTTGAGGAGCTTTAGAAGTATCTACCTGCCAATTTTCATATTTTTTAGATCTCGTTTGAGCCCTCTAATAAGCCATGTAACCTAATTTTTAACTAGGCCGGACACTAGGTCTGAACAGGGCCAAAGCTAGTCAAAAACTATAAAAGGAGCTAGAGAGCTCATTTTTGAGATGAGATTGTAATTGAAATGAACTTGTAAGAGCTTTTTGAAAGTAATCTAAGAACTCCATTGCTTCTCACTCTTTGTCTTGCCGTGTGTGCGCGTGTGCGTGTATGTGTGTGCATGCTTGTGTGCTTCTCACTCACGCACTTGTGCCTCCACTTGCTCGAGGTCTTCATACCATCCTCACGTCTTCCCGGATTGACATTAAAGGAGGTGCTACTCATCACTGAGCTACATATCTCCATATCATTGTTGAATAACTTAAAATTAATTTCAAATGAAAATAAAGATCCTTTAGAAGCTTTGTAAAGGTATCCACTCTCCAACTTTACACATCCAACAATCATAGTAAAACCTAATGTACAAAGAAGTATGATGTTTTAGATAGGGAAATCCTATACATGTCTCACCAATTTTATAGTGATATTTATACCCTTTGACAATCCTCCTATGTGTAGCCCCAATTCTCTCCTAGTAAACTTTCTACTAACTCATATATTACATTGGAACATTGCAGGAGATTCTACAAAAGGAAGACCTTGCATTCCACACATTCATAAACTAATTCATCATTTGCAAGATAGTTGATGGGTTGCATACAACATTCTTTAATAGAGGAATTGCAAGTATGTGGAGGGCATGTTGATGTTGTAGCATCACAACTCATATTTGTCAAACCAAGGAGCAATATCACATAGAATCATTTAGCAGGCATAGTGGAGCTTTGTTAGCATGAGATTAACAACAAAACTACGCATGAAATAAGAGGAAAGTATCGCTAATGCCACACACAAGCTTAATCACATGCATAATCACATCATTAAGCTCTCAAGACTTGCCTAAATTCTACCACATGATCATAAAGGTTTCCTGTACCATCAAAATAGTTCTTCATGGATTTAACCAACTGTGGAGGCCTCAAAGTCCTAGTGTGTTCTCTAGGCCTTGGGAGAGGGAGTTCATCTGCATTTTTTTGATTCCTTGGACCTCTATGCCTTTCATTTCCATTCTATCCCTTTCCATTCCCATACTTCCTCTTCCCACTGGGTTAGAAAAGCTTACCTCGGGTCTATCTCTACTCCTGTCCCTCTGAGTTCCATGAGCTTGGGATGTTCCATCTCCTTGGTGACCATAAGAGACATTGGACCTTGGTTGGGGAAAAACAAATTCACTCTTCTAAGTGTAGGCATGCCTACCAGGTTCCATTACCATGAACACACTATCTGATGTGTTGTCTTAAACCTACAAAAGGCTTCATTTGTCTCACTTCTACACTTTTGTTATCCTGGGGAATCCATTCTGGTGTGAGTATTTTGGTTAAGACCAATTTACCTCTAGGGGTTCTTGGCTCTCCTGCTGAATTCCCTCGCTCTATGTCACCCATTTCAGTTGCTAGGATTACATTGTCAAATTTGTCAGTTCTATCTAGCTAGTAGGTGACTACATATATGGTCCCTTCTTTATCAATGTACAAACCATCTTTGAATTTGACTACTAGGTGTTCTAATCTAGCAGGTTGATCTGGATTTTTAATTTGGACAATAGATCTTCTCACAGTGTCCTCATAGATACGAGCACCTAATCGCTTGGTCTTGATATATTCTAGTTGAGTCTTGTAAGGTCCGTCTGGTTTTTCTAGGTATGCCACTCCTAAGCTACCTACTGGTCTCTCCATGCTATATGACATCTCAAAGTCACTTGTTTCTGAACTTAGGATGTATGGGTAATCACTCAATTTCTAGGCCCATGACCTAGCTATATGATTGACACTAGCTTCATAAGATATGATGCCTTATCTATTGCATCCTAGGTGTCTTCCTGACCTAAGGTTCATAAGCCTTGGTTGTTATCCCGATTTTCCCAAGTACAACCTCATTGCAAAGTTCTTTAGTATAAGTCACTTGTTCTTTTTATTTTGCTTAGGATGTCACTTCTTGTCTAAGAGTTTCCATCATGAGGAATATTTGAATGTTTTCACACTTGAATTTGATCGCTCGATTTATGTCCTTTCACTTAGAGTTTGTCGCAAAACCACTTATTTATGCTTGCACTTGAGAAATTAGGGTTCTTGTACTTGTATCGTGCCTAATGTAGCCCGAATTAATCAATATCACTAACTATACTTAGCCTAAGCTAGGAATTGATTGAGGGGGTATGGCTTGTCAATCGCGATGGGCAGTGTCAATCGTGATGGACGTGTCGATCATGATGGAAAAAAAATTGGATTTTCATGTGGATATGTGTCAATTGTGGGTCTATGCATCACCATGGATGAAGATTTGGTTGAGATCAAGTGTCAATCGTGGTATTTCTGTCAATCCTGATGGACAAGGGTGTCCATCATGATGGACACCTATCTATCATGATGGATAGGCAGTTCATTGCGATGGACTAAATTTTTTAGTTTTTTGCATTTATTAGTGTCAATCGTGGGCCTATGCATCACGATGGATTAGATTTTCACCAAATTTAACTATCAATCGTCTTATTTGTGTCAATCGAGATGGAGAAGGGTGTCCGTCATGATGGATGCTATCTATCACGATGGATAGAGACATCCTTCGTGGCCTGTCGATCGCGATGGATAGGCTGTCCATCACGATGAATAGTGTCAATCATGATTGATGGTGTCAATTGTAATGGACACAGAAAATGCAATTTTTTTTTGAAATTTTTGTGTATTTGTGATGTGCAAGTCCTCTACTTTCTGGTGATGCACTTAGTTTTACCAAAGAATTGATTTTGCTATCTATTGTGATTGAAAAAGATCAACACCCCGGGACCTATGCGGAGATTTTCTATACCTACTAGAGTTGCTGTAGCTGCTGTGGATGCTCATACCTGCAAGAATACTCAAGAAACATGCAAAAACAATACACACAAGATCGCCTTCTCTCTCTCTCTCACACTAGTGAAATGAGGAAATGGAGATGGAATTCGGGGATATGAACAAAATGGTGAAGACGATGATTGAAGGAGATGGAGAGTAGAGATGGTGGTGATGATGATGAAGTAGGTGGAAGAATAAAAAGTAAGAAATTACCTATGATTCCAATGTCATGTCTCTACGTCTTACCATTATACGCTCATCCTCAAACCTCGATCCCTGGCAACAGTGCCAAATTTGGTGTCACTCTAACACAATGGCAAGTACCAATGTGAGGAGATCCACCTCATAATTGTTGATTTGGGAAGACATGAGGAGGGTATGATGACCATGAGCAAGTGAGATGCATAAGTGAGCAAGTGAGAAGCGCACAAGCATGCACACACGTACACACATGGAAAGACAAAGAGATGGAGCAATGGAATCTTTGATTAACCAAAAACAAGATTATGAGCTCTTTTTCACTTCAACTCCCAATCTGCTAGCCTCAAAAATGAGCTCTCTAGCTCTTTTTATAGTTTAGCAATGAAGTCAACACCCTGTGCTATCCCAAAGTCTATATCAATACATTCCTTTGATGAAATCATAGGGAGCATGGAGTTCCCTTCATGAACCAAATGTCCACCTCTCCAAAATGTCAAATTTGCACGAGGTAAAAGCAATCTAGGGTCAGTGCATCTATACTGTACATCAAGGCCAACTCTCTCTACCACTCAAACCTCACCATTCCACTATCCATAACCATCACATCACTGATTATTATATCTTCAACGTAGCCTTTGTAATTCACTTGCACAATTCTAGGGGGCAGTGTACCCTCAACTTTCGCACAATAATCACCCAAATCTCTCCATCTTCTATTCTGTGGCATTTTCCCGACCAAGATCTCCCATGTGGATCTTACTACCTTCAATATCCATCATAACAACAATACTATGTCCCTTCTCTACATTCAGCTTCCATACATGTTGAATGACCTCAGAATGCCACACTTTGGTTCCATGGAAAAAGTCAAGGCTTGCTACGTTCATGCTACCCATAGCCATTGCTTGCAGCTTCTCTGCGGAGCAACAAGCGAGCCTGATGGTGCAAACTAGTGTGGTTTTTCTAGTGCTCCTAAACCCATTCTCCTTCATTTCTGTCTTTGCGATAGTGTCAACTTAAGAAGACTTGACAAGGGCTTCTTCACAGCAAGTGTCTCTCTGCCTCCCTAATTTTGATGAGCACCATTCAAACTCATGACTTGTGGGTTTTTCAGTTGATAGGGTAGCTATGTCATCCTTGTTAGTTGCACACACAACTTGTGCAAAAGTCCTCGTTAGAGATATACATCAACAATCACACTAACCTGATTCATGCCATAATATTTTGCATAACTAGGTAGCAAACCATAGACAGACCCAGGGCCACAAATTCCTCCATAGCCTTTAGCTTTTTTCCTCAACATTTGTCAACTATACACGTAGCTTCTCAACCTCTCTCACCATTGAGACAAGGTTCTTCTCCTATTATAGTTCTCTGATCAAGCTGCTCTACATTTGCTTTCTTCTCAAACTCAAAGGAAGTCCTGGCTCATTGGATCTTTTGATGGAAGCCATTAATTTATAGCTTCAGATATGGCAATTGTTGGGCAACACTTCTCAAACAATGCAATTCTTGACCAAGCTATAGAACTTGTGCACTCAACTCTTAACTTTTTGCAAGAAGCTTTTGAGCATCTACTTGTGTCCTATAGAGCTCTATCTTTAAAGGCTCCAAGGACCATAGTTCAACCTCCATTTTTGTTGTTTTACTGCCAAGAGCTCGAGATTACAGATCCTTCTTGGTTTGGATTCCACCCAAGGCCTGCTAAAACTTTTGAACTTCCTGTTGTGTAGAAGCAAGCTCCTACCTTAAGGCAACATGAGTAGCTACCAACCTTTGGTTTTTTGTGAGAAGCCATTGAATCATGCTAAGTTGCAACCCTTTCTTCAAACTATAGTTGTGGAGGTAGGCCTTTAACACCTTGATGCATGCCAAGACCAAGCCTTCCAAGATGTACCCCAACACCTATAAGTGGTCCACGAGGCCATCATTATCTTTGTATCCTTCATCCGCATCCTTCAAGAATAATGTAGCCCTCTCATGTGGGAAGTATGATCCATGACCAAGATTACCATGCTGTCTATCTAGAAAAACTTTGTCTACCATCAAAGCAATCACATCCCTTTTCATCTGATAAGGGAGTGCCACACACAGAATGCTCATGTTGATGTTGCGTTAGAGGCGTTGGCAAGAGGTGAGTATCGTAGGGAGGAGAGGACGGGGAGGATGATGCTAGTTCCATGCGTGATGCACTCAATGTCATCAGGTTATGATCTCTCAATACCTCCTTTTCCTTTAGGAAATTGGACCATTGTGAGACCCAATCTTCCTAGTTGAACTCTTTTAGCTCCCCAAAGAGTTTGCATACCTTGGATTTCATGCCCAGGTAGTGCTGTCACATGCTTTGCACTTTGGTGGATGGATCCTTCCATGTCTAGAGTCAAGGATATGAAATAGGGTTGTGTGCTCAATAACTCTCCATATTTGCAGATCAGGACCTTCTTCGCATCCTCTATCCACTTCTTATGTCTGAGAGGCATAGCTAAGGTACTCACATCCAGCTAATACGAACTATTAAATCATTTGTTTTAGAAAGCATTAGCCAATCTTCAAGGAACCATTGCTGATTCAAAGCTTGGATTCATCCTCTCTCTTCTTGTTCCTTGAGGTTGCATCTTTCTCAATGGCTGAAGCTCCTATTGGGCATGTTTCCAACCATCTCCAAGCATACCAACACTCTTCCTTTTTTCCTTCTGAACTATGAGGAAATGTTTATTGATGAAGATGATGAGCTAAAAATCTGCTTGAAACTTGTAGAAGAACCCCGAAAGTAACTTACTTACACATGATTAGATAAGTGATTAACCAAATAAAGAACATGATTAACATAACTAAAAAAAATTACGACAAAAATGCTTCCTATTTTACCTGCAACTTGGAGAATCACCACATAGTAGATTAATCACTCGAAAGGGAATCCTAATCACACCAAAAGTGGATCATTTCAACAAGTTTTATAAACCTTGCAAGCCGCAAATGCTCACAAGAGCATAATGAAATGAAGACCTCAAAAATCATCATGAAAAGCTTGTATGCACATCTCTTTCATGCCAAAAACCATTACATAAGTGATAAGAGAATGTTCCCTGAAAAGGTCCACAATGTTCTCCTATGTGGGCACATATGCCAAGTTGATCTCTCCAATAGAGAACCTCTCCCTGACATAATGATAGTGCACCTTAATGTGCTTAGTGCGAGCATGGAACATAGGGTTCCTTGCAATTGTCAATGTGCTCTGACTGTTAGTGAAGATGGTGGTAGTAGAAGATTGGCCAACACCCAAATCATCCATAAGAGGTATGACCCACACACACTCAACAGTCGTTGTGAAAGCTTCCCTATACTCAGCCTCATAACTAGAAGTGTCCATAGTAGGCTGCTTCTTTCTCAACCAAGATATGCATGAGCTACCAAGCATGAAGCAAAAACCATTAGTGGACACACAAGTGGCATAGAAACCAGCCTATTTAAAGTTAGAAAAATCATGTAAATATGGCAATAGTAATCCCACCTTGGGATAAAACAATCCAAGTAGTTGGGTACCATTCAAGTAGCAAAAGATGTGCTTAACTACTTGCCAATGCTTGACACTGGGTAATGCATAGACCTGCTCATTTGTGAGACAACAAACTGAATATCTAGACAAGTAATGCATAAGTAAGTCAAGCATCCAACAGAATGCTGATAGATAACATCATCAAATGCATCACCAACATAATGAGGACTCAACTGTAAACCTATCTCCATAGGAGTGGGAATAGGTTTATGGCCTTCAAGACCAAAATGCTACAATAATGTGCCAATATATTTTGTTTGACATAAATCTAGTCTGCCATGAATTTGCATAAATTGAATGCCCAAATAATGATGCAAATTTCCCAAATATGATATCTCATATGAGGCATGCAAATCAGCCTTAAAATCAACAAGATGCTTCTCATTAGGACCAGTGAGCAGCATGTCATCAATGTAGACAACCATGCTGAGAAGCACATCATTTACACGCTTAATGTACAAGGTGCTCTTAGTTGGACTCTTGTTAAAACCATGTGCAATCAAGTAGGCATATATCTTTTCATACCAAGCATTTGGTGCTTGTTTCAAACCATATAATGCCTTTTTCAATCTACACACTTTGTTTTTATGGCCTTTCTGCACAAAACAATGAGCTAAAAAACATACACTTGGCCTCTTCATATGTTGTTGATGGTTCTCCTGAGTTTGTATCCTGAGCTAATAAATGGAATGCTTAGTGACCAAGGAAGTGTTATAATCATACCTTTTTGGCTTCCTCTTTTCTCTAGTAACCTCCTTGTAGTTTATTGAGATGATTCTGCTACATCTCTCATCTCTTGCACTTTGGCTTTGCCTTTAGAGTTCCATGAATTGATTTCCCTTCTTGGAGGCCTCTTCAGAATCACTTGATTCTTCATGTGTATGCTCATTCCTCTTTGACAATGTTGGAAAGTCTTCCTCTAGGTCATATACAAGTTTGATTTTCCTGCATTCATCTTCAAACCAAGATTTATTTTCATCAAACACAATATCTCTACAAACAATGAAACTTTTATTGCTTGGATTATATAGCCTATGAATATACATTTCTCTACCTTTGGATCCAATTTGCCCCTCTAATTTGTGAAGGTATGTATGCATATGCTATGCACCCAAAGATCCTGCAATGGTCAATGCTAGGTCTTCTTCCATTCATTTCTTCATAAGGTGTCATCCCATCCAATGTTTTTGATGGGAGTCTATTGATCAGATAGGTGGTTGTGGATACAACCTTTGCCCATAGGTAATTTGGAAACTTCTTCTCATTTAGCATTGATCTTGCAGCTTCCACTATGGTTCTATTTCTTCTCTCTACCACTCCATTTTGCTATGGAGTATATCTTGTTGTAATCTCTCTTTTGATTCCTCTCTCTTGGAGATAAGAATCAAAATCATCCATCTGACCTTAGTCTCTTCAAGGTTTTTCTTGTTTGATTTTCTACTAATGCAAGATATTTCTTAAAGCATGAAAACACTTCATCCTTATGTTTCATGAAGTATAGTATTTTCCATCTACTATAATCATCAATAAATGACACATAATACCTAGATCTAGAGATTGATGGCTCCTCGCTTGGCTCATATAGATCTGTATGGACTAGCTCCAATAGGTCTCCATGAATGTATCCCTTGTTTGTGAATGGTTGCATGTGAGACTTGCCAAATTGAAAAGCACTACATTTGGAGATCATATGTTGTTTGGAGATATTTGGTAGACCAAGCACACTTTGATCTCTATTGTTTTGTTTCATAGCCCTTTCACCTATATGAGCTAGCCTCTTGTGCCAAATTTCCCATTCTAATAATGTTTGACTACCATAATTGAACAATGCAATGTTCCAGTCCCTTGGAGCTCAAATGCAAATAGTCTACCTGACTTTTCTCCTCTTGCTATCCTCTTGAATCCCTGATGTGGGTCCTCAACAAATGCTCCCTTCTTTGTAAATATGATCTGCAATCCTTTCTCAACAATCTGACCACTTATGAGTTTTTTTTTGTGATGGTTGGCACATACAATACTTTGCTCAATAGATTCATATTACCATATGAAGTCTTCACATTGCCTATCTTCTCCACTGGATGCCTTATGTCATCTCTTGTTTGGACTTCATGTCTATTCCTTGGATCCTCCAAGTATGAGAGTAGAGCTACATTCCTTGCTATATGATTTGAGCAACCTAAGTCTATATAGAATACATGTTCATCTGCTTACCTTGTTGCATGGTCATGTTCATCTTCTTGAGTTTGATAATCTATATAGTTGTTCTAGTCTCTCCTTCCTCTATATCTTCCTTGATAATTATTGTTGTTGCATGAGTTATTGTTGTAGCCATTGTTGTTGTTGAATCTACCTCTTGAGTTTCCATAGCCTCCTCTATTGTAACCTCTTCCTCTTTGGTTTCTAGGATTCTGAAAACAATTCTCAGTGATATAATTAGTTAAACCATATATATTACATGGAGAGGAGCTTTGAGGTCTCCCCTTCCCTTGTCTTCCTCCTCTACCTCTTCCTCTTGAACTCTACCTCTACCTACAAAGTTTTCTTGAGAGGTACCACCTTCATCACCAGACTTTTTATCTTTTCATTTACCTTCTTTATTCTTGTTCTTATCTGTATATAGGGTAGAGGATTGATTACCTTTTGAGTTGTCTCCATTATTCATAAGCTTTGCATCATGTGTGAACAATTGTCCCATGAGTGTGTTGAAATTAGGAACTTGCATGTCCATGTAGAGGTCCATGGTTGTGGTGAAAGCTTCCCATTTATCATCTGCCTTTATTCCATTGATCACTTGCCTTACAATCTGCTCTTGATCAATGAATTCTCCAATGCTCCCAAGTTGATCTGTTAGATCCTTCATCTTGGTGAAAAAATTAGTCACACTTTGCTTGGGCATCTTCTTGAGTGTGGTGAACTGCATCCATAGTTGGTTTTTCCTTGCTTTGGTACTTGATGAGAAGAATGCTTCAAGAGCATTCCAAGTCTCTTGTGAAATCTTACAACTCTGCATGTGTGGAAGTAAAAAAACAAAGATTGAATTAAGAATGTACGACTTGGCTAGATCATTCTTTGAGCACCACGTGGTTAACCTCTCTTCTTCTTCTTGAGTTGGTTGTCCTTTGCTTCTGAGGATTGGCATCATCTCATCTCTAGAAATGTAATCATAGAGGTTTCTCCCTTGAAGATAAGCTTCCATTCTAAGTGACCAAGCCAAGTAGTTACCTCAATCTAGTTTTTCTAAGGATGAAGGAAACCCATCTCCCATGTTGATTTGTTGTTGCTCTCATACCATTGTGAGGATTTGAATTGGTATGTTCTAGAGATGAGTTGGTGTTGCACAAAACCTACTCTACACCTACCAAGTTAGATCCAATAATTCTTAGTAGACTCCTTTCGCTTCACACTAATGCATTTAGAACCACCAAGTACTTTGGAACATGATTCCCAAGAGTTTGCACCATAATAGATAACTTGCATATGCAAAGGATATGAAGAAACCTTCTATTTTTGGAATGTAAGTACTCAATGTTTTGCTCAGAGCTCACAGTCTGGTATGAATTGACTAGAGATCTTTTGTACACATCTAACTAGAGAGTATAGATAGCTAAAGAAATTTATTTCATGAATTTAGAGGCACCATACATTGAGAAATGAATCTAGCAAGTCAGGGGGGTCATCGCGATATTTCAGGAACTAGAAGGTGTGAAGACACAATCACCTTCCTCACTTCATATCTGGAGATTGGTTGAATTAAAGTTAGTGAAAATTGATATGTAGATAGTAGAAATCTAACTATACTAAGTTAAAGCGTAGCAAATGATTGATTACACATAGAGAAATTGTTTCTACAAAATCACTGAAATGATGAAGATGCAAAAGAGAATAGTAGGCAGAGATAAACTTGAAAAAATGTATCAAATTGTATATGCGAATGAACATATGATACAAGGGACATGTAGTGGATTTCTCATACATGAGATGAACTCAATGTATGCTAAATGATGTAACTCAATAACTCTCAGAATGACTCTATCTACCCTTTGACTAAAAGCATCTCTATTTATACTCATCATGTGAGTTTGAATTTGAATTTTTCCTCACCTAAAAGTGTTCCTAAACTTTAGAGAAGATTGGAATTGATTCCTCCTACCAAATGAGTAATGGGTTCAACTCCAAACTTCAAGAGATTCTTCACTCTCTTGACTTTTACATTTATCCAAGGTGAATACGATCAAATTTATAAGTAGGTGTTCATATGTGATCCTCCATGTGTAGTCTTGAGATACTAACCAAGCAGTTATGCTTGGTTTTCATACCAAAAATATGGAGTGATAGACTACAATGCTTTAGTGGGATGCCTATTAAGTACATATGCTACACACATAACAACCTCAAGTGAGAAACTATGTGGTAAAGCCTGACTCTTGACCATACACCTTGCCATCTCAATGAGTGACCTGTTCTTCATTTCAACAACGTTCCCAAAAGATGTCTGCATAGGACCACATACATCATGTTGATATATTTAGGTAGTGATGTGTGTGAACACTCTAGGACTGCCGGGGCACTTTTTTCCCTCTTTAGGAGGTTTTTTTCCCCCGGCTTGTATATACGCCTATTGCCCTAATGGGCTACTTATCTTTGTACATTCTCTTGTAATACATTCAGTCTTGTGTGTTGTGCTCCAAGCTTCTTCTTCTTCCTTGTGCTGTTCGCGTGCTTCCGCAGACGTCTAACTCCAACAATTGGTATCAGAGCAGGTCGTTGCTTCTTCTAGGGCGCCATCGACACTCCTCCGTTTGCAGTCTCAGATTCGCACAAAATTTGGTGAGCATACTCAGGGTGTTTCAGAGATCAAAACATCTTCGCTTTGTGGTGCCGAAATCGCGATCTGAGCTCGTTTCGGCCTCCGAACGCACTATCGCAGTGCTTGTGCAGGCTATTTCGTCCTTTTGTGCCAAAGGTATATACCAGTTTCTGTTCGCCAGTTTAAGCGTCTCGAAGTCTGCTACAGGTCTAACAGAACTCGTCTGGGCAGTTCTGTTCAACTTTTTGAGATACAGTCAATTTTCTGCATCAAGGTATTTTAGTCACCGGCCATGGCTGAAAGCAGTGATGTATTCCGTATGTTGGCTGTTGAGGATAAGTTGGATGGTACCAACTACCCATTATGGGCTTATATGATGCGACATGTACTGGTTGCAAAAGGATTGTGGAACATTGTGCAGGGTGTTGAAAGACGTCCTGTTACACCTGTAACGACAGGTACTGCAAATACAGGTGTTGGAGCTGATGAAGATGGTGTCGAAGATGATATTCCGCAGATTCCTGTTCGTGCTGCTGTTTCTGTTGCACCTACTGCAGAGCAGATTCGTTGGGATGGCAGAGATGCCCAGGCACATGCATTGATAGCTTTGTCTGTCAAACGTGCCATTATTCCTCACATTCGCTCTTGCAGAACAGCAAAGGATGCTTGGGATACACTTACCACTTTGTACCAGGCTAGGAATGAGGCTCGTGTTGCTTACCTCCGAAAACAGTTGGAGAGTGAGCACATGAATGAAGGTGATTCGATGGACAGTTTTCTTACAAAGATCAAAGACCTGAAGGAACAATTGATTTCTGCTGATGAGGTTATACCAGATAGCTCACTTGTGCAGACCGTTCTGAATGGCCTTCCTGATTCATATCAGAGTTTTGCCTCTACTCTTCGATTGATGATGAAAGGCAATCCGAATGCCTTGTCATTTGAGGAATTAGTCTCTGTTCTGTTGCAGGAAGATCAGTCCAGGCAGAACAGGTCCATTATGCGTGTTGCAGATCAAGCTTTCCTGGCTAGTCAGAAGGGCAAAGGAAAATGGAGCTCTTCTACTAGTAAGCAGAAATCTGCAAATGCTGCACAATCGAAGAACCAGGATAAAGATGAGAAGAAATCAGAAAAGCAGAAATTGTTCTGCAAGTATTGTAAAGGAAATGATCATATTATAAAGAACTGTCCAAAACTGGCTGCTAAAGAGGCAAAGAAGAAAGAGGCTGGAATGGTTGTTGCAGAGGCCTCTACACCAAAAACAGAGTCTGCAAATCTTGTGCAGGAAGAAGAATGGGCGTTTACTACTGTCTGCAGTTTTGACCCATCTTCTCATGATCAGTGCATGTCTGCAGTAGACTCAGATGTTTGGTACTTTGACAGTGGGGCGACCAAACATATTACCTCGCAGCACAGTTTCTTCTCTTCACTCGAGCCTGCCCCTACAGGGAATACTGTCACATGCGCCAATAACTCCTCTTATCCTGTTATGGGAGTTGGTAAGATCATTCTGACTACTGCTGATGGTAGTTCTTTCACTTTGTCAGATGCTTTATTTGTGCCAGGGATCAAAAAGAATCTGTTATCAGTTTCTGCATTAGCCAAGATTGGCTTGGTTGTGAAATTTGTTGATGACAGGTGTACAGTCCATGATCTCTCAAATGGCGATGTGATTATTGCTTCTGGCATTTTATGTCGTGGGCTGTATAAGCTCATAGACTATGAAAGATCTGTGAATGATTCGGCATGTGCACTTCATGATTCTCAGGCTATGTCAGATGCAAAGCTTTGGCATGCACGCTTTGGTCATCTGAATTTTGCTAGTTTGTTACGCCTGCAGAAATCTGAAATGGTGTCCTCTTTGCCCAAACTTGAGGCACCTGGAAAACATGTTTGTGAAGGCTGTATTTTGGGCAAAATGCAGCGTTCTTCCTTTCCAAAAGATGGTTCAGTTCGGGCTATGCAGAAATTGCAGCTTGTACATAGTGATGTCTGTGGTCCTATGCAGACACCCTCTTTTGGAAATTACCTTTACTTCGTGACTTTCATTGATGATTTTTCCAGGCATGCATGGGTATATCCACTCAAAGCAAAGTCCGAAGTGTTCATGTGCTTCAAACAGTTTTTGGTTTTGGCTGAAAATCTGTCAGCATGTAAAATGGGCACCCTCCGTTCTGATCGAGGGGGGGAATATATGTCTTCAGATTTTAATGCATTTCTGGCTGAACGTGGGATAAAACACCAGTGTACAGTGCCGTATACACCTCAACAGAATGGAGTTGCTGAACGAAAGAACAGGTCACTTATGGAGATGGCGAGGTGCATGGTCAAAAGTCAGGCTTTACCACATAGTTTCTGGCTTGAGGCTGTCATGTGTGCAGCATATGTACTGAACAGGTGTCCCACCAAAGCGTTGCAGTCTATCACTCCATATGAGGCTTGGCATGACCGCAAGCCATCTGTTGCTCATCTGCGTGTTTTTGGTTGTTTGGCATATGCATTAGTGCCTGAACAACATCGCAGAAAATTGGATGATAAGGCAGTAAAATGTATTTTTGTTGGGTACAGTTCTGAAAGTAAAGGCTATCGTCTGTATCATCCACAGACTAAACGCATTCTGGTTAGCCGTGATGTTGTCTTTGTGGAAGATGCTATTCAGCCATTGCTTTCATGTACTAAGGAGACATCTGTTAGCTCCAAAGACATGTATGATACTTTGATGCCTCTTTTTACAGGTGGACAGGCTAACGCTGGTCCTAATGAGGCAACTTCTCAGCCTTTGCAGGTTTCATATGATGATGCAGATCATTCCATTTCTGATGCAGATTTACATGATGCACTTGTTGATGAGAGAGCTGATATTGAACAGGCAAAAACTATGCCAAAATGGCTGGTGCAGACTTTGCGTGACAGCAAATTAGATGCACCTTTGTCATATCGTACTCGTTCAGGCTCTCATAGTACCTCCTTTGCATCAGATTGCTATGCTATGGCTGCATCTAGTCTCTGTGATGAGAATGAGCCTGTTTCTTTTGATGAAGCACAAAATTCAGAAAATTGGATGGCTGCTATGCAATCTGAATATGATGCTATAATGAAGAATGGTACATGGTCTTTATGTGACTTGCCTCCTGGCAAGAAGGCCATTGGCACTAAGTGGGTATACAAGCTGAAGCGTAAACCTGATGGTACAGTTGACAGGTATAAGGCTAGGCTTGTTGCAAAGGGTTATGCGCAGGAAAGAGGCATTGATTTTGATGAGACCTTTGCACCTACATGCCGTATGACTACTGTTCGGAGCATTTGTGCACTTGCAGCCCATCATGGTTGGAATGTACATCAGTTGGACATTAAAACAGCATTTTTGAATGGTGACTTGCATGAAGAAGTGTATGTTTTTCAGCCCCGTGGCTTTGTGCAAAAAGGGCATGAAAACCAGGTGTGCAGGTTAAAGAAGGCGTTATATGGTTTAAAGCAAGCACCACGTGCTTGGTATGAGAAAATACATGCCTATCTAATTGCACATGGTTTTGAGAACAGTCCAACTGAAAGCACCTTATATGTTAAGCGTGCTAATGATGTGCTTCTGATCATTGTTGTCTATGTAGACGACATGCTGCTCACTGGTCCTCTTGAGAAGCATATTGCTGATTTTAAGGCTGATTTGCATGCCTCATTTGAGATGTTTGATTTGGGGCATTTGCATCACTATTTGGGCATTCAGTTTATGCACGTTGATGGTGGAATGGCTTTGTGTCAAACAAAATATATTGACACATTATTGCAGCGTTTTGGCCTTGAAGATTGTAAGCCTATTGCCACTCCTATGGAGACAGGTTTACGATTGAGTCTTCATGATGCTGGAGATGCATTTGATGCTGTTCTCTATCAGCAGGCTGTTGGATGCTTGATTTACTTATGCATTACTCGGCCAGATATTCAGTTTGCTGTCTCACAGATGAGCAGGTTCATGCATTGCCCAGGAGTCACGCATTGGAAAGCGGTTAAGCGCATCTTTCGCTACTTGAGTGGTACTCGGCTACTTGGGTTGTTTTATCCCAAAAGGGATCACTACCGCCAGATTTGCATGCTTTTTCTGACTCAGATTGGGCTGGTTGCTATGACACTCGTGTGTCCACCAGTGGTTTTTGCTTCATGCTTGGTAGCTCATGTATATCTTGGTTGAGCAAGAAGCAGCCTACTGTGGCCACTTCCAGTTGTGAGGCTGAGTATAGGGCAGCTTTCACAGCGACTGTTGAGTGTGTGTGGCTCAGACGCCTTATGGCTGATTTGGGTGTTGGCCAGTCTTCTGCCACCACCATCTTCACTGACAGTCAGAGCGCATTGGCAATTGCGAGGAACCCTGTGTTCCATGCTCGCACTAAGCACATTGAGGTGCATTATCACTATGTCAGGGAGAGGTTCTCTGCTGGGAGATCAGCTTGGCATATGTGCCCACGCAAGAGAACATTGCAGACCTTTTCACGAAGGCTCTGCCTAGGGAGAAGTTTGAAGCTTTCCGCAAAGCTTTGGGCTTACTTCCTTTTGTGGAGTGATTTCCACATAGCTTGGCACTTCCTTATACATGAGTGCCAGCTCCTTGTTCACCGCATCACTCCCAGGGGGGATTTGTTGATATATTTAGGTAGTGATGTGTGTGAACACTCTAGGACTGCCGGGGCACTTTTTTCCCTCTTTAGGAGGTTTTTTTCCCCCGGCTTGTATATACGCCTATTGCCCTAATGGGCTACTTATCTTTGTACATTCTCTTGTAATACATTCAGTCTTGTGTGTTGTGCTCCAAGCTTCTTCTTCTTCCTTGTGCTGTTCGCGTGCTTCCGCAGACGTCTAACTCCAACACATCACTGTGAACAAGCTATAATTTCTGAATAGCTCGAACTGATCCATCTTCTAGGAAAGAGGAACACTGCATTTTGCCCAAAATATAGCCTTCACATACATGTTTACCAAGTGCCTCAAGTTTGGTCAGAGAGGACACCATTTCAGATTCCTACATACATAACAAACTAGCAAAATTCAGATGACCAAAGTGTGCATGCCAAAGCTTTGTATCCAACATACCCTGAGAAACTTGAACTACATATGCTGAATCATTCACATATTTTGCATAACTTATGAGCTTATATAGCTCATGACATAAAATGCCAGAAGTAATAATGACATCACCATTTGACTGATCATGAACTATACATCTGTCATTAACAAATTTCACAACCAAACCAACCTTGGCTAATGCTAAAATTGATAACATATTTTTCCTAATCCCTGGCACAAATAAAGAATTTGACAACGTAAAAGAACTACCATCAGTAGTGGTCAGAATGATCTTACCAACTCCCATGACAAGATAAGAGGAGTTTTTAGCACATGTGACAATATTCCTTGTAGGGGCAAGCTCAAGTGAAGTGAAGAAACTACACTGTGAGGTAATATGTTTTGTTGCCCCACTATCAAAGTATCAAACATCTAAGTCTACTGTAGACATACACTGCTCATGAGAAGATGGGTCATAAGTGTAAATAGTAGTAAATCCCCATTCTTCATTTTTCATAAGATTTGTTGATTGTGATTTGGGTGTAATGGCCTTTCAACAACCATTCGAGCCTCTTTTTTCTTTACCTCTTTTGCAGCCAATTTTGGAACACTCTTTATGACATGATCATTTCCTTTATAATATTTACAAAACATATTTTGATTTTTTGTTTTCTTCTTGTCTTTGTCATCCTTCTTTGATTGTGCAAAATTAGAACATTTTTGGCTGGAGAGGTCTTGGTGATGTCATAGATGAAGCCGCAACCTACTCTGGTACCAATTGTTGGAGTTTGAGTTTTGCGGAAGCACATGAACAACACAAGGAAGAAGAAGAAGAAGCTTAGAGCACAACACACAATATAGAATGTATTACCAAGGGAATGTGCAAAGATAAGTGACTTGTTAGCATTATAGGTATATATACAAGACAGGGGAAAAAACCTCCTAAATAGGGGAAAAAGTACCCCAACGGTCTTGGTGTCCTCACACACATCACTACCTAGATATATCAACAACATATTCATCCTTTTAAATAGGTTTTTTGTCTTGAATTTGAGGTAAGATTTAGCTTCTTAGAGCAAGTAAGCATTATCACACACAGGTAAGGCTCTACCTGATCAAGCTCTATTCTTCACAAATAGCAAGATAAGACATCCTATGAAGGATCATCAAACACTTCCGTTTGGATATTCTTGGAGTACTAAGGTAAATTTATAATTCCATATCACTTATCTTGTATCAAGGAGCTCTTAGAGGAGTGCATTAGTAGAGAGAATACCATGTCCGAATATAGTCTCATATTGAAAAGCTAGACAAGAACAACTACCAACCTTGAAGGTTTATAATCATTAGTGGCATATATGCCACACCAAAATTGCGTGAGAATCCAAACCATGATCAATTGAGGGTTTTAGAGAATGTAATGAGAGGGATAAGAGATTTATCTTCATCTTATCTTAGCATATTAGTATGCAATGATAAAGCATATTCACGGCTTAGACACCTCTATGCAAGTGTGGAGACCTTAGAGAGGTTATAGTCAACCTCTACCAAAGAAAACAACATCCAATTGAAGAATGAATTTGAATCTTAGGAAGAAATTTGAAGGTAAACAAGGTAAGCCATGCATTGGGATCCATAGGTTGTCATATAGATGATGATGAACTAGGGATAATCTCACTACCTTTGAGAAAATAGTGGCCTTAATTATCACTAAGAAAATGAACAATTGAGGTTCAAAGGAAAAGGGAAATGTGGCCCAAGCATTTTATGCAAGTAAAGGAAGAGGATAAGCCAAGGAGAAAGATAAGAAACAAAGAGGTCAGATTGGAGCTTGAGATCAAGAGCAAGGGTGTTCACCTTCTTCATTAAGAGGAAAATGAAGTCATAGAGGAGGAGGAGGAAGGTAGAATCGACACAAAGTAAACGAAAACTTAGATGGATTCTAGTTCTGTAGAAAGTATGGCCACTATGCAAGAGATTGTAGATGAGTGACTATAATAATCAAGGATAAAATATATGGTATATTGATAGTGGTTGCAACAACCACATGAGCTAGAACAAGGAATTCTTTTCAAATACTTAGGTACCATAAAAAAAAGGGCAAGTAGAGTCAGTTGATGATATTTCCCATGCCATTACACATATAGGTGATGTTATGCTAGATGGTTCTAATAAACTAAGTTCTTCAAAGATTTCCTTCATTTTCTCATAACTACAAAGAATCTTGGTTCTATAGGTCAGATGGTTCAAAGAGGTTGGCATGTCAAGTTCAATGAAAGAGGATGCTTTCTGGAGAACCACAAAGAGGGGTATACATTGGTGGCCAAATGGAGAAATGAAAGAAAGCTATACACATTGGACATGAAGACAAACTAGAGTCACACTACCTAATTCACATTTGGTAAGAGGAAGGTAGTAGAGATGGACCTATGGCATAAGAGGTATGGAAACATCAATCTTTCAATATTACAATACATGAAAAACAAGAGGTTAATGCATGGATTACCAAGATTTCATGATAAAAGTCTAGAGAATCTATATGAAGCTCCCTAATGGGGTAAGAAAAATAGGTTATCGTTCAACAAAAGCAACTATGTTAGCTGCCATCCACTTGACTTGGTGCACATAGATGTATGGGGACCTACAAATGAGAGCTCAAATGGAGGTAGTAGGCACTATTTAATCATTGATGATCATTATACAAAAATAATTTGGCTTTATGTATGAAGCATGAATAAGATGTCTTTAATTTCTTTAGAAAATTCCAAATGGTAGTAGAAACAGAATGTCATAAGTACATCAAATGTCTAAGGTCAACTAGAGAGGGATATTACTTCTTCCATGAGTTTTATTATTTCTTGGAATCCAATGGTATCAGTAGCCAAAGTATATGTAGGTACACACCCAACCAAATGGGGTGGTAGAGTGGAAGAATAAGTACATTAAGTGTGCTAGGGCTATGATGAAGGAGTTGGGAATGCCTAATTCCTATTGGGAAGATACACATTATGAATACAACACCTACATTAGGTATAAACTCTTCAGCACCATATGAAATTTGTTACAATAGGAAGCAATAAGCATCATACTTGAAAGTGTTTGGTTCTACTTGCTACATCTTGGTACTAAGTGAATTGAGAAGCAAGCTAGACGATTGATCACAAAGAAGACTATTTATAGGGTATCTAAGTGAACAAGAGTAGTACAAACTCTATAACCCCATAAGGAAGGAGCTTAAGGTATCAAGGGATGTTGGCTTTGATGAACTATTACCTCGGTACTCTTCAAATGTATTTATGTAGGTTAATGAAGAAGATAAAGGAAGGACTTCATGACTTCAAGAAACAGTGAAGACCCACAAAGTAAGGATCTTAATGGTCCAAGTGATTCAAGCACAAGGATGGACTCATCATGAAGTGGATGAAGCCCAAAATCCAGTGAAAAGAGTGATGCAAGGAAAGCCAATGCAAATATCAACAAAAGAGAAGAAAGTGAAGACTTGTGGAAGGCCACAGATACCATCATGTGGAGAAGGGGAAGACTAAGAGAATTTGGAGAAGCTTGTAAGAGTAAAAAAAGTGAGTTCCCAAGTGATGAAGTTTGGTCCGACCAACTAGCACACAACCAACCCTTGAGCTTTTGGAGAGTCAAATAAACCTTATAGGCATGTGATCAGTGCAATAAAATACACTATGTATTTTGGATCATCAAGGAGAAAGAGTTGATACAATTTAGATAGGTTTGCACATTGACTAGCTCAAAAAACTTGCTATCTTCGGATGAAATAATAAACTTCAAATGCTCATAGCAGCCATCATAATTACAATTGGAAGCATTACTTTCAAAGGATTCATAAGGTTGAGTTCCTAAAATGCACAAGAGTACAAGTAATAAGCAAGATATGCTTCTAGAATAAACTTAATACTCAACAAAGCTACCACCAAATTTTCATGGCTACATAGAGATAGACCTTGAGATAGTAAAATTTATATTCCACCAAATACATTGAACCACATGCTCTGAAAATTTGTATACATAAACTAGTCAATGCTACCCTTCTAATTAATGCTAAGTAATGCAATTTGGAGCTCTGTAGAGAGAGCATCAACCTCTCCAAGTTTATTGTTGTTAAAGAATATGGTGTAGAGAAATGGAGCAACAAAATGATGAATCAACGTGTATGTATATTGCTTCAATGTAATGTACAAGTGATTTGAAGTCTTTATATAGACTCTTGAAGTGTTCCACTATTGGATTTAGACGTCTGCGGAAGCACACGAATAGCATAAGGAAGAAGAAGAAGCTTGGAGCACAACACACAATACTGAATGTATTACTAGAGAATGTACAAAGATAAGTAGCCCATTAGGGCAATAGGCGTATATACAAGCCGGGGGAAAAAAACCTCCTAAGGAGGGAAAAAAGTGCCCCGGCGGTCCTAGTGTGTTCACACACATCACTACCTAAATATATCAACAAATCCCCCCTGGAAGTGATGCGGTGAACAAGGAGCTGGAACTCATGTATAAGGAAGTGTCAAGCTATGTGGAAATCACTCCACAAAAGGAAGTAAGCCCAAAGCTTTGCGGAAAGCTTCAAACTTCTCCCTAGGCAGAGCCTTCGTGAAAAGGTTTGCAATGTTCTCCTGCGTGGGCACATATGCCAAGCTGATCTCCCCAGCAGAGAACCTCTCCCTGACATAGTGATAATGCACCTCAATGTGCTTAGTGCGAGCATGGAACACAGGGTTCCTCGCAACTGCCAATGCGCTCTGACTGTGAGTGAAGATGGTGGTGGTAGAAGACTGGCCAACACCCAAATCAGCCATAAGGCTTCTGAGCCACACACACTCAACAGTCGCTATGAAAGGTGCCCTATACTCAGACTCACAACTGGAAGTGGCCACAGTAGGCTGCTTCTTGCTCAACCAAGATATACATGAGCTACCAAGCATGAAGCAAAAACCACTGGTGGACACACGAGTGTCATAGCAACCAACCAGAAAAAGCATGCAAATCTGGCGGTAGTGATCCCCCCTTGGGATAAAACAACCCAAGTAGCCGAGTACCACTCAAGTAGCGAAAGATGTGCTTAACCGCCTTCCAATGCGTGACTCTTGGGCAATGCATAAACCTGTTCATCTGTGAGACGACAAACTGAATATCTGGCCGAGTAATGCATAAGTAAATCAAGCATCCAACACCCTGCTGATAGAGAACATCATCAAATGCATCTCCAGCATCATGAAGAATCAATCGTAAACCTGTCTCCATAGGAGTGGCAATAGGCTTACAGTCTTCAAGGCCAAAACACTGCAATAATGTGTCAATATATTTTGTTTGACACAAAGCCATTCCACCATCAACTTGCATAAATTGACTGCCCAAATAGTGATGCAAATGCCCCAAATCAAACATCTCAAATGAGGCATGCAAATCAGCCTTGAAATCAGCAATATGCTTCTCAATAGGACCAGTGAGCAACATGTCGTCAACATAGACAACAATGATCAAAAGCACATCATTAGCACGCTTAACATATAAGGCGCTTTTAGTTGGACTGTTTTCAAAACCATGTGCAACCAGATAGGCATGTATCTTCTCATACCAAGCACGTGGTGCTTGTTTTAAACCATATAATGCCTTCTTTAACTACACACCTGGTTTTCATGTCCTTTCTGCACAAAGCCACGGGGCTGAAAAACATACACTTCTTCATGCAAGTCACCATTCAGAAATGCTGTTTTAATGTCCAATTGATGTACATTACAACCATGATGGGCTGCAAGTGCACAAATGCTTCGAACAATAGTCATACGACATGTAGGTGCAAAGGTCTCATCAAAATCAATGCCTCTTTCCTGCGCATAACCCTTTGCAACAAGCCTAGCCTTATACCTGTCAACTGTACCATCAGGTTTACGCTTCAGCTTGTATACCCACTTAGTGCCAATTGCCTTCTTGCCAGGAAGCAAGTCACATAAAGACCATGTACCATTCTTCATTATAGCATCATATTCAGATTGCATAGCAGCCATCCAATTTTCTGAATTCTATGCTTCATCAAAAGAAACAGGCTCATTCTCATCAGAGAGACTAGACGCAGCCATAGCATAGCAATCTGATGCAAAGGAGGCACTATGAGAGCTTGAACGAGTATGATATGGCAAAGGTGCATCTAATTTGCTGTCACGCAAAGTTTGCACCAGCCATTTTGGCATAGTTTTTGCCCGCTCAATATCAGCTCTCTCATCAACAAGTGCATCATGTAAATCTGCATCAGAAATGGAATGATCTGCATCATCATATGAAACCTGCAAAGGCTAAGAAGTTGCCTCATTAGGACCAACACTAGACTTTCAACCTGTAAAAAGAGGCATCAATGTATCATACATGTCGTTGGAGCTAACAGATGTCTCCTTAGTACATGAAAGCAATGGCTGAATAGCATCTTCCACAAAGACAACATCACGGCTAACCAGAATGCGTTTAGTCTTTGGATGATATAGACGATAGCCTTTACTTTCAGAACTCTACCCAACAAAAATACATTTTACTGCCTTATCATCCAATTTTCTACGATGTTGTTCAGGCACTAGTGCATATGCCAAACAACCAAAAACACGTAGATGAGCAACAGATGGCTTGCGATCATGCCAAGCCTCATATGGAGTGATAGACTGCAATGCTTTAGTGGGACACCTGTTCAGTACATATGCTAAACACATGACAGCCTCAAGCCAGAAACTATGTGGTAAAGCCTGACTTTTGACCATGCACCTTGCCATCTCCATGAGTGACCTGTTCTTTTGTTCAGCAACTCCATTCTGTTGAGGTGTATACGGCACTGTACATTGGTGTTTTATCCCCTGTTCAGCCAGAAATGCATCAAAATCAGAAGACATATATTCCCCTCCTCGATCAGAACGGAGGGTGCCTATTTTACATGCTGATAGATTTTCAGCCAAAACCAAAAACTGTTTAAAGCACATGAACACTTCGGACTTTGCTTTGAGTGGATATACCCATGCATGCCTGGAAAAATCATCAATGAAAGTCACGAAGTAAAGGTAATTTCCAAAAGAGGCTATCTGCATAGGACCACAACTGCAATTTTTGTGTAGCCCAAACTGAACCATCTTTTGGAAAGGAGGAACGCTGCATTTTGCCCAAAATACAGCCTTCACAACATGTTTTCCAGGTGCCTCAAGTTTGGGCAAAGAGGACACCATTTCAGATTTCTGCAGGCATAGCAAACTAGCAAAATTCAGATGACTAAAGCATGCATGCCAAAGCTTTGCATCTGACATAGCCTGAGAATCATTTACTACACATGCCAAATCATTTTTAGATATTTCATAGTCTATGAGCTTATACAGTTCACGACATAAAATGCCAGAAGCAATAATAACATCGCCATTTGACAGATCATGAACTGTACATTTGTCATCAACAAATTTCACAACCAAGCCAATCTTGTGTCACATAATCCTAGTAGGAGATGGTTGAACCACGCCTTAAGAGAGAGGATTAGGAAGTAATCCTCAACCATGGCTTTTGGGCAAGTGGTTAGCCCATCACACTCCTAACCGGGAGGTTGTGAGTTCGATTCCCAACATTGGTATCATAGCCTAGTTGAGAAATTGGGCGAGATGGAGGTTCGCGCCTCATTCGTGGGCACTTGGAAAAAGCGCTTATCCATGGTGAGTGTGAAACTGGCCTTGGATGAAGGCGCATGGGCATTTGGGCACCCACGGAGGGTGGGATAGGTCCAAATTTGATCCATGTGTTGGAGTTTGAGGTTGGTGGAAATGCTCATGCATGGAAAGTGGGTCCAAGAGTTAGAAGGGTCCACAAGTGAGCATTGAGGACAATGCTTAGTCTAAGGGGGAAGGAATGTCACATAATCCTAGTAGGAGATGGTTGAACCATGCCTTAAGAGAGAGGATTAGGAAGTAATCCTCAACCATGGCTTTTGGGGCAAGTGGTTAGCCCATCGCACTCCTAACCGGGAGGTTGTGAGTTCGATTCCCAACATCTTGGCTAATGCAGAAACTGATAACAGATTCTTCTTGATCCCTGGCACAAATAAAGCATCTGACAAAGTGAAAGAACTACCATCAGCAGTAGTCAAAATGATCTTACCAACTCCCATAACAGGATAAGAGGAGTTGTTGGCGCATGTAACAGTATTTCCTGTAGGGGTAGGCTCGAGTGAAGAGAAGAAACTGCGCTGCGAGGTAATATGTTTGGTCGCCCCACTGTCAAAGTACCAAACATCAGAGTCTACTGCAGACATGCATTGCTCATGAGAAGATGGGTCAAAACTGCAAACAGTAGTGAACGCCCATTCTTCTTCCTGCACAAGATTAGCATACTCCGTTTTTGGTGTAGAGGCTTCCGCAACAACCATTCCAACCCCTTTCTTCTTTGCCTCTTTTGCAGCTAGTTTTGGACAGTTCTTTATGATATGATCATTCCCTTTATAGTACTTACAAAACAATTTCTGCTTTTCTAATTTTTTCTCATCATCGTCTTGGTTCTTGGAATGTGCAGCATTTGCAGATTTCTGCTTACTAGTAGAAGAACTCCATTTTCCTTTGCCCTTCTGACTAGCTAGGAAAGCTTGATCTGCAACATGCATAATGGACCTGTTCTGTCTGGACTGATCTTCCTGCAATAGAACAGAGACTAACTCCTCAAATGACAAGGCGTTTGGATTGCCTTTCATCATCAACCGAAGAGTAGAAGCAAAACTCTGATATGAATCAGGAAGACCATTCAGAACCGTCTGCACAAGTGAGCTATCTGGTATAACCTCATCAGCAGAAATCAACTGTTGTTTCAAGTCTTTGATCTTTGTTAGGAAACTGTCCATAGAATCACCTTCATTCATGTGCTCACTCTCCAACTGTTTTCGGAGGTAAGCAACACGAGCCTCATTCCTCGCTTGGTACAATGTGGTAAGTGTATCCCAAGCATCCTTAGCTGATCTGCAAGAGCGAATATGAGGAATAATGGCACGTTTGACAGACAAAGCTATCAATGCATGTGCCTGGGCATCTCTGTCATCCCAACAAATTTGCTCTGCAGTAGGTGCAATGGAAACAACAGCATGAGTAGGAATCTGCACAATATCATCTTCGACACCATCTTCATCAGCTCCAGCACCTGTATTTGCAGTACCTGTTGTTACAGGTGTAACAAGATGTCTTTCAACACCCTGCACAATGTTCCAGAATCCTTTTGCAACCAATACATGTCGCATCATATAAGCCCATAATGGGTAGTTGGTACCATCCAACTTATCCTCAACAACCAACATACGGAATACATCACTGCTTTCAGCCATGGCCGGTGACTAAAATACCTTGATGCAGAAAATTGACTGTATCTCAAAAAGTTGAACGGAACTGCCCAGACGAGTTCTGCTAAACCCGTCGCAGACTTCGAGACGCTTATACTGGCGAAAAGAAACTGGTATATACCTTTGGCACAAAAAGATGAAATAGCCTGCACAAGCACTACGATAGTGCATTCGAAGGCCGAAACGAGCTAAGATCGCGATTTTGGAACCACACAGCAAAGCTGTTTTGATCTCTGAAACACCGTGAGTATGCTCACCAAATTTCTTGCAAATCTGAGACTGCAAACGGAGGAGTGTCGACGGTGCCCTAGATGAAGCGACGACTTGCTCTGATACCAATTGTTGGATTTAGATGTCTGCGGAAGCACGCGAACAGCACAAGGAAGAAGAAGAAGCTTGGAGCACAACACAAAATACTAAATGTATTACTAGAGAATGTACAAAGATAAGTAGCCCATTAGGGCAATAGGCATATATACAATCCGGGGGAAAAAACCTCCTAAGGAGGGAAAAAAGTGCCCCGGCGGTCCTAGTGTGTTCACACACATCACTACCTAAATATATCAACATCCACCACTTCAAAAAGTGGATTTTGAATTCAAATCAAGGCAGGATAGGTTGTTGAAGAGAATCAATTCACTTTCCTATAATCTAGGAAAAAGTGAAGATCTAATCTGATCTACCTTTTGGTTTTTGTTTGATTGATTGATTATCCAACTCAACCACCTCAAATTCATGGAATTTGAACTCTCATTTTCTCCTTTTACAAGTGTAAAGCTCTATGCTTTTACATTGGTAAATGATTCATAAACATTCCTTATGAAAATACCATAAAAATAAATATTGATGAAGAATCTCTCAAGGGATATTTTTGGTACATTCAACATGATGGTTTAATGAAGTAGAACAAATCCACCTCAATCATACTGTAAGCTTGATGTTCCAACATATCCCCCTCAAGTTAAAGTATGCTCGAGTCTTCATTGTTTAATTGGTTGAATATGTGCCATTGATTTAAATCTGCAAAGCTTTATTCCATCAAGTGCCTTTGTCATCATGTTTGCTACTTGCTTTTTAGTTGGAACAAAATAAATATCAATCTCTTTTGTCATGAGCGTCTCTCTAATGAAGTGGTAATGGACCTCTATGTTTGGTTCTTGCATGGAAAATAGGGTTTTCTACTACATGCATGGAACTTACATTATCTCCAAATATGTGAGGTTTGGAACTCACAAGTCCCAAATCTAAGTACAATGCTTTTAACCATATTGCCTCTTCAATTGCTATGGTCAAACCTCTAAAAATTGCTTTAGTTGAGGATAAAATAACTATTGGTTGTTTCTTGGAACTACATGACACTAGCTTTGAACCTGCAAATGGTAAGTAACGAGAGGTACTTCTTCTATGATCCTTAACTCCTACCCAATCTACATCTAAACAATTTTTGATATCCAAATATTAAGAGTAACCATAGAATATACCTCATCTTTGCAATTGGTCAAAAGGTCTCCGCATAGTCTATATCATGAGTTTGAGCACATACTTTGGTAATTAATCTGACTTTACTTGCAAATTTATCCATTTGAATTTCCTTTCAACTTATAGACCCATCTACAACCATAACCTTCTGATTAACTTGCATTGGAGCCAACTCTCAAGTGTCCATTTCTTTCAATGCTTCTATCTCCTCTTTCATTTCTTTTACCCAATTAGGGTTACCTTTAACTTCTTCACATGTTAAAGGTTCTTCTAAAATTGGATTTTTTTCAAAGTAAATTGAATGATTTGTAACAAATGTAGAATCATATCCATACCTCTCATGTTGTTTTCTCTCCCTTGTTGAACTTCTAGGAGTATGCTTGGAACATTCTCCCCATCTTTGCATTTTAGCCTTTCCTCTTGACTTCCATAGCTTATAATCCTGTATCATGCTTGCTACCTAATGGATGGAGATAAGAATCAAGATCATATGATTTGATTTTCTTCTATTTGTCTTCATCATACTAAGACCTGTGTTCTTCAAACACAACATCTCTACTTGTGGTAAATTTATCGGTGGGAAGATTATAAAACCTATAGCCCATTTGAGTTGAATCATAACCAATGAATACTGCCTTGGTTGCCCTTTCATCAACTTTACCTATGATTAATGAAGGTACATGTACAAAAGCTAAAGAACCAAATAACTTGCAATGACCTAGGGTTGGTTTTCTATCATTCCATGCTTCATCAGGAGTCATAGCTTGAAGAGATTTGGATGGAGGTCTGTTCACAAGATATACACCTTTTGAGATTGCTTCTGCCCATAAATAGTGTGGCAACTTCTTTCCTTCAAGCATTGTTCTAGTTGATCCAACTAGATTCTTATTTCTTCTTTTTGCAATTCCATTCAATTGAGGAGAGTACCTGGTAGTAACTTCCCTTTCGATGCCTTTATCCTAAGGACTCATCAAAATCTTTGGAGAAGTATTCTCCCCCTGCATCAAATATGAGTTTCTCCAATGATCTACTTGTATGATTCTCCACATGTGATAGGTACTTCTTTAAGCATTCAAACATTTCATTCTTGTTCTTGATAAAATAGAGAATGTTCCATCTTCTATGATCATCAACAAAGTAAACATAATACCTTGATCCAACCAATGAAGGTTCTTGACTTTGTCCCCATATATCAGTGTGTACTAAGTCCAAAATGTTGTTATGGATGTAGCCTTTGTGGTTGAATGGTTGTCATTGTGCCTTGCCATTCTAACATGCATCAAATTTGTTGATCATGTGTTGCTTTGATATGTTTGGAAGCCCGAGAACACTTTGATCCCTACATATATCCTTCAAGGTGCTTTCATTCACATGAGCAAGTCTCTTATGCCGCACTTCAAGCTCATTTCGGGTTTGAGACACAATGTTGAATACATTCATGTTCCTGGTTTCTCCTACTTCAAAAGTAAAGAGCCTACCATGCTTCCCACCTCTGGCTATCTTCTTGAATCCTTGTCATTGATTTTCCACAAAAGCACCATGTTGAGTGAACATAATTTGCAAGACTTTTTCAACTATTTGGCCTACACTTATTAGGTTTTTAGTGATAGTGAATACATATTAGAGGACCCTTTAGATGTCTTGCATCCTCTAATATGTGGCAATAAGAAATGAGAGATAGAGTTTAGTACGTATGACCTTACTTGAGCATCCCTTGCACACCAAAGTGTGAGCTTCTTTGTCTCCTCCTGTGCAGGTCCTCCTTTGGATCTTGGAGTAGGTATAGATTCATCACTTGCTACAATTCTATAAAGATTTCTACCTTGAAAATTGGCCTCCATTCTAATTCTCCAAGCAACATAGTTATGTATATCAAGCTTCTCAATCATTGAGGGAAAGACATCACCCATATTGATCTAGATATGATACCATAGAGAGAAATTGGAGAAGCTTGGAGGAGGTAGAAAAGTGAGTTCCCAAGTGATGAATTTTAGTCCAACCAACTAGCACTTGACGAGCCTTGAGTTTTGGAGAGTCAAATAGACCTTATAGGCATGTCATCAGTGCAATGGAATCCACTATGTACTTTGGAGCATCAAGGAGAAAGATTTGATATAAAATAGATAGCTTTGCACATTGAATAGCTCAAAAAACTTGCTATCTTTGGATGAAACAATTAACTTCAAACACTCATAACAACCATCATGATTACAATTGCTCTCTAAATAAGCAAGATATCCCTATTTTTCAAACCAAATGCTCTCTAAATATAAACACATAAGTAAGACAGTGATACATTTCCACTGAATGCTAAGTCATGTTATTTATTTGGAACTCTGTAGAGAGAGGAGCAACCTTTGCAAGTTTATTGTTGTTGAAGAAGATGGTGTAGAGAAATGAAGGAGCAACACAATGATTGTTGATATATTTAGGTCGTGATGTGTGTGAACACACTAGGACCATCCTGGCACTTTTTTCCCTCTTTAGGAGGTTTTTTTGGCTTGTATATACCTATTCCCCTAATGGGTTACTTATCTTTGTACATTCTAGTGGTAATACATTCAGTATTGTGTGTTGTGCTCCAAGCTTCTTCTTTTTCCTTGCGTTGTTTGCATGCTTTCGCAGATGTCTAACTCCACAATTGGTATCAAAGCAGGTCGTTGGTTCATCTAGGGCATCATTGACACCTCTTTGGTCATAGTCTCAGAATCGCATGAAATTTGTTGAGCATACTCAAGATGATTAATAGATCAAAAAAACTTCGTTATGTAGTGCCAAAATTGTGATCTGAACTCGTTTCAGCCTCCGAACCCATTATCGCAGTGCTTGTGTATGTATTTCATCTTTTTGTGCCAAAAATATATACAAGTTTCAGTTCACCAATATAAGCATCTCAAAGTCTGCTACTATTTAGCAGAACTCATTAGGCTAGTTCTGTTCAACTTTTTTAGATACAATCATTTTTCTGCATCATGATATTTTACTTAGTGGCCATGGCTGAAAGTAGTGATGTATTTCGTATGTTGGCTGTTGAGGATAAGTTGGATGGTACCAATTACCCATTATGGACTTATATGATGCGTCATGTATTGGTCATAAAAGCACTTTGGAATATTGTGTAGGGTGTTGAAAAACATCCTATTACACTTGCAACTACAATTACTGAAGTTGATGCAAAAGGCATCGAAGATAGTGATATTTTGTAGATTCTTATTTGTGCTGTGGATTCCGTTGCACCTACTGTAGAGAAAATTTGTTGGGATGGGAGAGATGCTCATGCACATGCATTGATAGCCTTGTCTATCAAACATGCCATTATTCCTCACATTCACTCTTATAGAATAGTTAAGGATGCTTGGGATACACTTACCACATTGTACCAGGCTAGGAATTAGGCTCATGTTGCTTACCTCCGAAAACAGTTGGAGAGTGTACACGAATTAAGGTGATTCTATGGATAGTTTCTAACAAAGATCAAGGATTTGAAGGAACAATTCATTTCTACTGATGATGTCCTTCCTGACAGTTCACTTGTGCAGACTATTCTAAATGGTCTTGCTGACTCATATCAGACTTTTGCTTCTACTCTTCGTTTGATGATGAAAGGCAATCCAAATGCCTTAACATTTGAAGAGTTAGTTTCTGTTCTGTTGCAGGAAGATCAATCTAGGTAGAACATGTCTATTATGCATGTTGCATATCAAACTTTCCTAGCTAGTCAAAAGGGCAAAGATAAATGGAGCTCATCTATTAGTAAGCAGAAATCTACAAATGCTACATATTCAAAGAAGGAAGAGAAAGATGAGAAGAAATAAAAAAAGCAAAAATTGTTTTGCAAATACTGTAAAGGAAACGATCATGCCATTAAGAGCTGTCCAAGATTGGCTGCAAAAGAGGCAAAGAAAAAAGAGGTTGGAATGGTTATTGCAAAGGCCTCTACACTAAAAATAGAGCCTGCTAATCTCCCCCTCAAGCTAAAGTATGCTTGAGTCTTCATTCTTTAATAGTTTGAATACCTACCATTGATTTGAATCAGCAAAGCTTTATTCCATCGAGTGCCTTCTATCAACATATTTGCTACTTGCTTTTTAGTTGGAACAAAAGAAATATCAATCTCTTCTGCCATGAGCTTCTCTCTAATGAAGTGGTAATGAACCTCTATGTGTTGGTTCTTGCATGGAAAATAGGGTTTGCTGCTAGATGCATGGAACTTACATTATCCTCAAATATATGAGGTTTGGAACTCACAAGTCCCAAATCTTAGTAGAATGCTTTTAACCATATTGCCTCTTGAGTTGTTATGGTCAAACCTCTACAATGTGCTTTAATTGAGGATAAAAAAACTATTGGTTTCTTCTTGAAACTCCATCACACTAGCTTTGAACCTGGAAATGCAAAGTAACCATAGGTGCTTCTTCCATCATCCTTAGCTCTTGCGCAATCTGCATCTAAATAAATTTTGATATCCAAATCTGAAGGGTAAGAATAGAATATACATTCATTGATTGTTCCTTTGAGGTACTTAAGTACTCTCTTAGCTACATCCATGTGTGCTCTTTTTGGTGAGTGCATGATTTGGCTTAGCAGTCCTACACTATATGGGATATTTGATCTTGTATGAGTAGCATAAATAAAGCTACCTACCAAGATTTGATAATCTTTTATTTCTTCAATTTTATCACCTTCATAAACACTAATTTTATGATTCATCTCCAAAGGTTTACCTACAAGTTCATTATTCTCCATTTTGAACTTTAGAAGTAGATCTTGAATGTGACTCCTCTAAGTCAAATACATTCCTTCATATGTGTATATGACCTGTATACGTAGGAAGAATGTGAGCTCACCTAAATCATTGATTTTGAACTCCTCTTGCATCAGCTTTTTGATCCTTTGTATGCCATTCTAGTAATCTCCTATCACAATTCTATCATCTACATATACACACAAATAGATAACTCATAGTGATCCTTCTTGATGAACAAAGAGAGGTCTACATTGCTTGACATAAAACCTTGATCTTGTAGATAGGTTACCAATATGAAATTCCAAGAACTAGGAGCTTGTTTCAATCCATACAATGCCTTTTTGATTTTGCATACATAAGATGTGTAATTAGGATTTTCAAATCTTGGAGGTTGTGACATGTATACCTCTTGTCTAATCCAACCATTGAGAAACGCATTGTTCACATCTAGTTGAAGTAGTCTCCAATTTCTTGTAGTAACTATACTTAGCAATGCCTTGATTGTAGTCATCTTTGCAACTTGTGAGAAGGTCTCCTCATAGTCTATACCATGAGCTTGAACATGTCCTTTGGCAACTAAATTGGCCTTGTACCTGAAAATTGGTCCATCTAAACATCTTTTCAACTTATGGAACCATCTACAACTTATAACCTTATGCTTAGCTTGCATTGGAACCAACTCCCAAGTCCATTTCTTTCAATGCTTCTATCCCCTCTTTCATTGCTTTTTCCCAATTAAGTTACCTTTAACTTCTTCATATGTTCAAGGTGCTTTTGAAATTGATCCTTTCGCAAAGTAAATTGAATGCTTTGTAACAAATGTAGAATCATATCCATACCTTTTAGATTGTTTTCTCCCTCGCTAACCTTATACTAGTATGCTTGGAGAATTCTCCATATTCTTGCATTTTAGCCTTTCCTCTTGGAGCTTGTAATTGTTGGAGTTAGATGTCTATGGAAGCACACAAAGAACACAAGGAAGAAGAAGAAGCTTGGAGCACAACACACAATACTAAATGTATTATCACTAGAATGTACAAAGATAAGTAGCCCATTAGGGCAATAGGCATATATACAAGCCGGGGGAAGAAAAACCTCCTAAAGAGGGAAAAAAGTGCCCTGACGGTCCTACAGTGTTCACACACATCACTACCTAAATATATCAACAAATCCCCCCCTAGGAGTGATGCGGTGAACAAGGAGCTAGCACTCATGTATAAGGAAGTGCCAAGCTATGTGGAATCAATCCACAAAGGGAAGTAAGCCCAAAGCTTTACGGAAATCTTCAAACTTCTCCCTAGACAGGGCCTTCGTAAAAATGTGTGCAATGTTCTCCTATGTGGGCACATATGCCAAGATGGTCTCCCTAATAAAGAACCTCTCCCTAAGATAATGATAATGCACCTCAATGTGCTTAGTGCGAGCATGGAACACAGGGTTTCTCACAACAGCCAATGCTCTGACTATCAATGAAGATGGTGGTGGGAGAAGACTGACCAACACCCAAATCAGCCATAAGGCATCTGAGCCACACACTCAATAGTCGCTATGAAAGCTGCCCTATACTCAACCTCACAACTGGAAGTGGCTACAGTAGGCTGCTTCTTGCTCAACCAAGATATACATGAGCTACCAAGCATGAAGCAAAAACCACTAGTGGGCACATGAGTGTCATAGCAACCAACCCAATCACTATCAGAAAAAGCATGCAAATCTGGTGGTAGTGATCCCCCTTGGGATAAAACAATCCAAGTAGCCGGGCACCACTTAAGTAGCGAAAGATGTGCTTAATCGCCTGCCAATGCTTGACACCTGGGCAATACATAGACCTGCTCATCTGTGAGACAACAAAGTGAATATCTATGAGACAACATCAAATGCATCTCCAGCATCGTGAAGTCTTAATCGTAAACCTGTCTCCATAGGAGTGGCAATAGGCTTACAATTTTCAAGGCCAAAATGCTGCAATAATGTGTCAATATATTTTGTTGACACAAAGCCATTCCACCATCAACTAGCATAAATTGAATGCCCAAATAGTGATGCAAAAGCCCCAAATCAGACATCTCAAATGAGGCATGCAAATCAGCCTTAAAATCAGCAATATGCATGTCAGGAGGATCAGTGAGCAGCATGTCATCAACATATACCACAATGATCAGAAGCACATCATTAGCACGCTTAACATATAAGGTGCTTTCAATTGGATTGTTCTCAAAACCATGTGCAATTAGATAGGCATGTATCTTTTCATACCAAGCACGTGGTGCTTGCTTTAAACCATATAATGCCTTCTTTAACCTACACACCTTGTTTTCATGCCCTTTCTGCACAAAGCCACAGGGTTGAAAAACATACACTTCTTCATGCAAGTCACCATTCAATAATGATGTTTTACTATCCAACCGATGCACATTTCGACCATGATGAGCGAAAAGTGCACATATGCTACAAACAGTAGTCATACGACATGTAGGTGCAAAGGTCTCATCAAAATCAATGCCTCTTTCCTACACATAACCCTTTGCAACAAGCCTAGCCTTATACCTGTCAACTATTCCATTAGGTTTACACTTCAACTTGTATACCCACTTAGTGCCATTGACCTTCTTGCCAGGAGGCAAGTAACATAAAGATGAGGTACCATTTTTCATGATAGCATCATATTCAGATTGCATTGCAACCATCCAATGTTCAGAATTTTGTGCTTCATAAAAAAAACAGGTTCAATCTCATCACAAAGACTAGAGGCAGCCATATCAAAGCAATATGATGCAAAAGAGGCACTATGAGAGCCTGACTGAGTACGATATGATAGAGGTGCATCTAGTTTACTATCATGCAAAGTCTGCACCAGCCATTTTGGCATAATTTTTGCCTTCTCAATATGAGCTCTCTCATCAACAAGTGCACCATGTAAATCTGCATCAAAAATGGAATGATCTACATCATCATATGAAACCTACAAAGGCTGAGAAGTTGCCTCATTGGGACTAGCACTAGACTGTCCACCTGTAAAAAGAGATAGCAAAGTATCATACATGTCTTTGGAGCTAACAGATGTCTTCTTAGTACATGAAGGTAAGTGGCTTGTTAACTGTCCGGTTGGTAAAGCGCCTTTTCCAACTATCGGAAATGCGTTTTACCTGGTCCTTGGGTTCTTGGGAGTGGAAGGGGTCTGTAAGAACAGAGGCCCTATACTAGTTTTCCCAATACAACTACGTCAGATACAGTGGTCTATGGGAACTTAGCCAGATTCGCTTATGCTCAACTACTTCAGTACTTACTTCGCTGGAAACCTTAGCACAAGAATCAAGTCACTCGCTCAGATAGATATCAAACCATTCTACAATCGGCGTGCCAGCGAACACAGCCATGAAGGACCGAAATTCTGAAAGAACCATCTGTACCTACTTAAGCTTCTTACGGTGACATTAACTTACCATACCACGACAGAGTAAACATTAAAACAACGTACTTCCCGTGGTACCAGAACTACTATCTCTTACGCACAGAACTTGTTAACTATCTGGTGGATCATCTCCAGACAATCAGTTAGCCCAATACATAAAATCACACTTCCAGCAAGGATTCACAGACAGAACGTCGGACCTACGGTAGATGAGTTGCTGACACGGGATAAATTTGCAACCGCACGACTACCAACAATAACAAATGCAGACAAAGATCAGACCAACAGATACACATGTCACTTAGGCAACTCAGAAATAACAAGATTAACTAACGTTCAGACCACACACAGACGAACAGTCTGGTGAATTCCCAAACAAATCCCGCGCTCCCCCCCTTCGAGCGTCTCTTTTCCATTGTTTTATATAAGCTTTTACAAGAATGCGTGTAACAGTTTTTTTTCGCACGTGTTTACAAAGATTTTATTATACCTGTCCCAATCCGGCGGCCTTCTAACACTGGCACGCATGGTGGACTCGAACCCGCAAGTTCATTATCGTCTTCGACATTCTTTTGCTTTGCCTGAAGGCCTGTTCCAGAGTTCTTTTGTTCTCCGCATAATTTGCAACTGATTCTTTGCGTCATCATTACATGTCCAGCGCTCCCATGGTAACATGGCAAACTGTAGTAATCCAATTTTTCGGAGCCAATTCTTATTGCTCATAGAATGTGTATCAAGCTCTGCTTTAAAATCCGTGAATAATTTTCTGTTCTTATGTTGCACTTTAGACCTTGTCGAAGTCATCAAAACTTCATCGCCATCATCT
Organism: Ceratopteris richardii; assembly: GCA_020310875.1. NCBI lineage: Eukaryota > Viridiplantae > Streptophyta > Polypodiopsida > Polypodiales > Pteridaceae > Ceratopteris > Ceratopteris richardii. The sequence goes on along the minus strand of CM035411.1, from coordinate 172,361,745 downwards.
TGTAACAAAGTATCCGTCTCCTTTGTTGTAGTCTCCTTCCTTCTCTGTACAGTTCCTCTCTTCCTGATTCGCCATCTCATGATTTTTGATTCAGACATTGATGCAGAAATCGCAGAGAAAATATTATCCTGGCAGCTTTTAGATAGCACTGGACATATGCATTCTTTAAGTAACAAAGCTTGAACTGCCACTTACTGCAATGATGATCCTTGATTCGGACATGACACTTCATACAACTTACCAGTATTTTAGCATAGATTAAAATCATCATTCGCCTATTACTTTGCATGTCGATGATCCACTTAGCAAGTCTTGTGAACCTGTTTCCTTATTGCGACACCCTCCTTGTAGATTCGGTTGACGAAGTAAGCGGCAAAGTTTACGGGCTCATGAGCGGCCTGATCGATAGCAGAGTATGCCGTAATTGCGTTGGATGAATGTCGAGTGCGCAAGAACTCTCCTATGTCAGTAGGGAGTCCGTCACAGAAAGCAGTATAGTTGGCTAATGACTCCATGGTGTACACGGATACAGAGCACAGAACATGGATACATAGAACACGGTGAAACAAAGAGTGTAATCACAAAAACACAATAACGTTTGTTTGGCGAGCGGGACAATGTAGCAGAGAGTACTTAAAAGTAGTAGTAATCACGCAACAGGAATTATAATTCCTATCTCTAGCATGCATGCAGGGGAAAAAAGGAGAGGGTGGCGGTTTCAAAATACGGCTATTTATACTTAATTTATTGATTATGCAAAATTTAAAAGAAAGAAAAGGGCTGAAAAGAGAAAGTCAAAAGTCGCGGCGCTCCGCGTAATGTCTTATCGCAGATGTGATGCTTGTCGATATGGTCGCAACTTCGATCCATTTATTACTTTTGGCAAGGGAATTCCGGTTAATGTGGTTAACCGAAATGTTGCAGGGCCCACCTGTTCCGCTATTCGATAAGGGCCAAACCATCGTAGCTTAAACTTGCCGGCAGAGCGATTTGATTTTGCATTGTAGAAGAGGACAAGTTGTCCTACCGTAAAAACTGGAGTTCGTAGATATCTATCATGTGTTTTGGCTTGCCTTAGCTGTACTTCCCTCATAGTTATAAAACTGTGCCATCGGTGTTCGTCTAAATCTCTGAGGGTCTCCAACCGAAATGACAGAGAATCTTCCGGTAGTAATTTCCGGTTGATGGCTACTCTTAAACTTGGCACCACTATCTCCATTGGTGCTATAGCTTTGATTCCAAAGGCTAATTTGAAGGGAGTCAGTCTTGTGGTTACTTTATAAGTTGTTCGGTATGCCCACAGTACGGCAGGTAACAGTTGATCCCATCTTTCCGGTGCGTCCATTATCAATTTTCGAAGTATATTTAGCAAAGACTTGTTGGTACTCTCGGCCAGACCATTAGCACGCGGATAATATGGAGAAATAAATTTATGAGTAATCTGGAACGAATGTGTAAGTACCTTTATCAAGTTATTAGCAAAATGAGTGCCTTGATCTGTTACCAGTTCGAGGGGTAATCCAAATCTTGGAAAAACGTCTGTTAGTAGGCACTTTGCTACCACAATAGCTGTAGCCGACCGTAAAGCCCATGCTTCTGCCCATCTTGTCGCATAATCAGTGCATGTTAAGATATAGTGATTATTGTTGAGAACTGAGGGTGGTGTAATAGGACCAATGAAATCCAAACCCCATTTTTGGAAGGGTTCTAATGGCAGTATAGGTTGAAGAGGAAAATGATGTCGTTGTAATGGCTGTCCCGTTCTTTGGCAATTATCACAGGACAAACTGCAACACATCCATGCACATAGTCGGCCACCAGAGTCCACTCTGTAGAATTTTCCGGTGGGTTAAATCTACAGCAAAATGACCTCCTGTCGGGATCGAGTGAGCCAAAGTGATGACTGAGTTTACTTCGTGTGGAGGAATACAACGAAGTAGAATTCCGGTATGATCCACATAATATATTTCACCAACAATCAACCGGAATCGGCGGCTGAATGATGCAACTTTTCTGCGTATTGCTGTGGAAGTGTGTGATGGCAGGTATCCATTATTGAGAAAGGTCAATATCTGATCATAATAATTAGTTGGCATAGGCAGGTCGGTGTTTTCATCGTGAGTTGGTTCAGAAGTATAGATTGCTGGAGTTGTGTCATCTACACCTACCGGAGCCTCACCGGAATCTAGGCGAGACAGAAAATTTGCTAAGGCGTTTGAGGTGCCTGGTCTATGTATAACTTCATAGTCAAATTCTTGCAAAAGCAGCACCCATCGTGCTAACCGTCCTCCCAAATGCTGTTGCCGAACTAAATAAATAAGTGCAGCATGATCTGTGTGGAAAGTGAACTTGCGGCCCAGTAGATAATGTCTGAACTTTTTGATTGAATACACTAGACCTAAACATTCTCGTTCTGTTACCGAGTAATTCCATTCAGCAGGGGCTAGTCTTCGACTGGCGTAATACACATGTCTGAACCATTTATCGGTCGTTTGCATTAGGACGCTGCCAATAGCTATATCTGAAGCATCAACAAATACATGGAAGGGGTGATCCCAGTCTGGGGGTTGTAATATGGGAACCTGTGTTAATAAACACTTTAAACGATCAAACGCTATCTGGCACTCCTTAGTCCATTCAAATTGTCGTGGGGTCTTGGTGATTACTCTGTTCAGTGGTACTGCCAAATGGGCAAGCCACCGTAAGTGTCGTCCATGCCATCTAACTTGGCCCATAAAGCGCATTACTTCCTTAGGTGATGTTGGTGCAGGCGCTTCTAATACTGCTGAAATCTTATCGGGATCTACTTGAATGCCTTGCGCAGACACAATATGACCAAGTAATTTTCCACAGGAGACCGCGAATACAGACTTGTTTGGATTTAAACAGAGCTTGTATTTTTTGCATTTTTCGAAACAGCACCGTAAATGGAACAGATGTACTATCATTTTGCCAAATACTGAAAAATCGTCGAGATAAACTTGCATAAACGAAGTAAGGTAAGGTGAGAATATCTCTTGCATGCATCTTTGAAAAGTACTGGGAGCATTTTGTAAACCAAACCACATAACAGTGCATGCGAACACACCCCAGTTGGTGATGAATGCGGTCTTCGGAATATCCTGTTCAGCCATCCTAACTTGATTATATCCACTGTATCCATCTAAAAATGAATACATTTCGTGCCTTGCTACCCTATCAAGCATGGTGTCCAGGAAAGGTAATGGGAATGGATGTGGAACAGTAGCTGCATTCAGTTTCCGGTAGTCTACACAAATGCGGAGCTGCTTGTTCTTTTTCGGTACAATAACAATTGGTGATATCCACTCCGCGTGCTCTATAGGTACAATGAATCCAACCTTCAATAGCCTATCCAATTCTGCCTTTACCTGTGCTGCGTAGTTCGGGTTCATTCGATAGCTGGATTGTTTGATTGGCCTTGTCTCCGGCTTGAGCATAACTCTGTGTTGATAGATGCGCGGGTCCAGACCCTTCATATCCTTATAATCCCAAGCAAAAATGTCAGAAAATTCCCTGAGAAGTTGAAGTAATTCTGCTTGAAATTTTTCTGGTAATTTTTCTTTTATCTTGACTGGGCGTGGATGGTTGGCATCTCCCAAATTATAAGTTACTAATTGATCTTCTGGCACATAAAATTATCGCGGCTTCTCGGTGTCGTCTGCTGGTTTGAAAAGTTGTTGTAGTTCGGCGTCGTCTGTAGCAGCAATATCTCCTTTCTTATCTTCTTTTGTTACAGGTGTCATTGAGCAGACTGAGGGGCTCCAATTATCCACAGCAGCTTGTAGATCAACGGTTCCTAAGGAAATCAAATCAATGTTGTTCTTTAAAAACTCTTCTTCTTCGTCATCTGATAGTCCGTCTAGCATATGAACGGGCTCTGCGAAATATGGTCTAGCATGTAATTCACAGGGCTGTATAGCATCTAATTTTACAACACATCTTCGATTTTTATCCTTGAACGTGAGCTCCTGTGCGGACCAGTCTTGTATCACCTTAGCTTGCTTCAGCCAGGGGCGACCGAAAAGGAGATTATAATCCAGGGTGGATTCCGGCAATTCTAAGACGACAAAGGTCATCTTAAATGTGGTGCCTTGCAAAGTTATTGGTATGTTCCGCACAAGCCCTACTGGGTGGACTCTGGACTGGTCAGCCATTCTAACAAAAAAATGGACCGGTTCTATTTTAGTCCATCCTAGTTTCTTGCATAGTGCAGCCGTAGCAATATTCACACCAGACCCTCCATCAATTAATACCTGTGTGATTTTATGACTATTATACCATACCGTAATCAGAGGAACTGAATGATCGACCATAGAATCTGGTTCCAGTTGTACAGTGGCGGTGGCCGGAATGCAAGCAGATTCGGTAGCAAATTGTTGTCGGAATTGTCGGCGGACTCCTGGTACTAATGCCAGTAATTGGCCAAGAGGAAGTGTAATGGATGCTTTGGATAGAATCTCCCAGGCTTGTTGTGATTGATTTGTAATTTCCGCAGATTTTGAAGATGATGCACCGGCTGGTGCTGATGTACCTGCTACAAATGATGTTTCTGCTTTTGTGGTAGCAGCATGGTCTTGTGTTGCTTCCTGAGTTAATGGAGCTTGGGTTACCGGAATTGGGTCGGGAAACACTGGTGGTTTTGATGCGATCCATTGATTAGCCTTTTCATATGTTCGTTTTTGTTCTTGAATACCGGGTTCGAATATCTCAGCCGCTGGTTGTAATGGTCTACTAGATCTGGTCTGAACAGTGGCAGCTTGTGTTTCTACCGGCGTGATCTGAACCATATTTGTCATCGGATTTTGCCGTTCCTTCTTCCTTTGGTCATACTCAGCTGCGTCTTTGCAGAACCTTCTAATGTGTTCGAATTCACCACAAAAATGACAGCGTGGTGGTGGCAAATTGGGGTTTTCCGGTGTCTGTACGGTCTGCCAGCGGTTTGCGTTATAGTTGTTCCTCTGTCCTCTGTAATTTCGATAACCTTGTTGCTGGTTGTTTCTCATGTGCGGAGGCACATAGTGAGTGGCTTGTTGCCCTGGTTCTTGTATGATTGCATTGAGCGTCGCTGTCCCTTGTACTTTAGCGTTATAGGCGCAGTTTTCGGTGGTGTGTCCGGTGGTGTTGCAGATGGCACAAAATAGCTGATTTAGTGCACAAGTGGCACTCGTATGTCCTGAGTTCTTGCAAGTGGTGCAATACATTTGCCTTGTTAAATCTTCTACAACATTCTTTTTTGTCCTTAACCACTCCAGATCTTCTGTAAATCCACCAACCTTGTTTTCCAATTGCAAAGCCATCGCAATTACTGCATCTAGGGTCATTGCGCCGACACATCGGATGATCATGATCTGTTTGAGTTGGGGAGTTAGTCCATTAATAAACCATTGAGTAATGACGTCGTCTGGCAGGATGGCATGTGCGGGTGGCAGTTGCCGCAAATGTGTCCTAAATAAAGTGGCGTATTCTTGCACTGATTGGTTTACCTTCTGTCTATTGTTTTGTAAGTAGTCGAAAATTTCTGCGGGATTCTTCTTTAGTCTAAATCTTTGTAGAAATGTATCCCTCACTGCTTCATAGGTGCCGAAGTGATTTATATCATACTCTGTAAGCCATCTAGCGGCTTCATTGACCAAGGTGGACTGGAAAACGATAGCCTTATACGCCGGGTCAACGGGGTGATTGAGTATTGCATAACTAATCTCAAAAGTACGTACATGCGCATCTGGGTCATCCCCTGGAAATCCACCGAATTTAGTGTACGTTACGCCTGTCGGCGGCGGCCTGGGTGGACATACTTGTTGCTGTCCGTTCATTGTGAGCGTGTTATACTTTCCTTCTGAACTACCGGGATCTGTATTGTCGGATAACGCACTTTCCGGTGCGATTATCTTGTCTAATATGCTTCGAATCTCTATTTCGAACAGCCTTCCTTCCTCCTTGATGTCCAATGTATGGGAACTTGCTTCGAAGCACGGCAGATGGGCTGAAGATTTAGCAGAAAATGCTAAATCGTCACCAAAAAACTGTGATTCTCTTATCGAAATTTTACCGGAATGAACCGAAATTGTGCCCGAATTCGGCGTTTTTTCGCCTTCATCGATCTCTGTGACTAAAGTGTTTCTAATTGTAGATGAATCTGAATCTTTTCCCAAGAGTGTTAAGCTAGATTCCACATGCGTCTTGGTAGGTTCTGGGATTACTATATCTTTGACAGACTGTGCCAAAATAGTACCAGAATCTATCAGAGATGCAGAAAAGTCAACCGGAATATGACCGGAATCGTTAGTAACGTTTCTTTCTTTCTTGTCAACAAGTTTGGATCTTCCTGCGCTTCTACCTCTTAGTAGATTAGGTATTCTTGACTGTTTTTTCTTTGGATACGTCTCTCCGGATCGAGTAACCGCCATATACTACTCGTACTATACTTCTTTAAAGCTGTCCAAAAACAATGACTATCCTTGCAGTCGATCAGCGTTCGTTCTAAATATTACGTTCGTCACACAAATGGTAATCTTTATACTTCTTGCATCAGCGAAACGGAAATCTTGATGCCACATCCCCAGCAGGATCGCCAGTGTTAACTGTCCGGTTGGTAAAGCGCCTTTTCCAACTATCGGAAGTGCGTTTTACCTGGTCCTTGGGTTCTTGGGAGTGGAAGGGGTCTGTAAGAACAGAGGCCCTATACTAGTTTTCCCAATACAACTACGTCAGATATAGTGGTCTATGGGAACTTAGCCAGATTCGCTTATGCTCAACTACTTCAGTACTTACTTCGCTGGAAACCTTAGCACAAGAATCAAGTCACTCGCTCAGATAGATATCAAACCATTCTACAATCGGCGTGCCAGCGAACACAATCATGAAGGAACGAAATTCTGAAAGAACCATCTGTACCTACTTAAGCTTCTTACGGCGACATTAACTTACCATACCACGACAAAGTAAACATTAAAACAACGTACTTCCCGTGGTACCAGAACTACTATCTCTTACGCACAGAACTTGTTAACTATCTGGTGGATCATCTCCAGACAATCAGTTAGCCCAATACATAAAATCACACTTCCAGCAAGGATTCACAGACAGAACGTCGGACCTACGGTAGATGAGTTGCTGACACGGGATAAATTTGCAACCGCACGACTACCAACAATAACAAATGCAGACAAAGATCAGACCAACAGATACACAGGTCACTTAGGCAACTCAGAAATAACAAGATTAACTAACGTTCAGACCACACACAGACGAACAGTCTGGTGAATTCCCAAACAAATCCCGCGCTCCCCCCCTTCGAGCGTCTCTTTTCCATTGCTTTATATAAGCTTTTACAAGAATGTGCGTAACAATTTTTTTTCGCATGTGTTTACAAAGATTTTATTATACCTGTCCCAATCCGGCGGCCTTCTAACAGGCTGAATAACAACTTCCACAAAAAAACATCACAGCTAACCACAATGTGTTTAGTTTGTGGATGATACATACAATAGCCTTTACGTTCAGAACTATACCCAACAAAAATACATTTTATAGCTTTATCATCCAATTTTCTACGGTGTTGTTTAGGCACTAATGCATATGCCAAACAACCAAAAACATGCAGATGAGCAACATATGGCTTGTGACTATGCCAAGCCTCATCTGGAGTGATAGATAATAGTGCTTTAGTGGGACACCTATTAAGTACATATGCTACACACATAACAACTTCAAGCCAGAAATTATGTGATAAAGCCTGACTCTTGACCATACACCTCATCATCTCCATGAGTGACCTGTTCTTGTATTCAACAACTCCATTCTGTTGAGGTGTATATGACACTATACACTGATGTTTTATCTCATGTTCACCCAAAAATGCATTAAAGTCAGAAGACATATATTCCCCCCCTCAATCAGAATGGAGGGTGCCCATTTTACATGCTGACAGATTTTCAGCCAAAACCAAAAACTGTTTGAAGCACATAAACACTTCGGACTTTGCCTTCAATGGATATACCCATGCATGCCCAAAAAAATCATTGATGAAAGTCACGAAGTAAGGATAGTTCCCAAAAGAAGGTGTCTGCATAGGACCATAGACATCACTATATACAAGCAACAATTTTTGAGTAGCCCGAATTCAACCATCTTTTGGAAAGGAAGAACGCTACATTTTGCCCAAAATACAACTTCACAAACATGTTTTCTAGGTGCCTCAATTTTGGGCAAAGAGGACATCATTTCAAATTTTTGCAGGCATAACAAACTAGCAAAATTCAGATGACCAAAGCATTGTGAAGAGAGATGGTGGATGCAATCCAAAGATGAGTAGGTGTTGCTACAACCAGCTTCACACCAGCCAATTGAGACTTCAGAGTTGATTACTAGACCCTTTGAGCTTCCTACATCCACCAAAATATCAGCCAAGTACTTTGGAACATGTATCCCAAAAGTTTAAGTCAAGACAGACTAGTTGCGAAATGACTAGCTCCCAAAACTTGCTATTTTTGGACATACACCTGCTAGAAAAACTGAATAGTGCTCTCAACCTGGTAGGAATTAGATAAATTACTTTTGGGCATAGCAAATAAACTTAGCAAGATTCCCAATCCAAGTTAAAACACTTTAAATGATGGACTGAGCATTGAGAACAAGATTCATCAATTTCTAGAACATGCCCACCATTCTCGGGGCTCTGCAGAGATAGACCAGTGAGCAGTAAAATGCAAATATCTCCAAAATTGTAAATCCAATGACAATGAAAATTGATATGCAGAAATTAGATAGTAAGAGCTATCCAACACACATTAAAAGAATAAAAAAGGTTGCGTAGAACTCGAGATATGACCTTCTGAAGTTACTACTTTGAGTGAGTATAGCAGAGAACAAAACAGAGAAGTAGATGATGATAAATGTATAGATTCACATATGATTACAGCCACATTGGCAATGAATCTTTGCACAATGGGAGTAGAATGATAGAGCTATGGAGTAAGCTCTTCAATCTCTACAAAATGACATGAAGTGGTCACGTACAAGGCTTGCTAATCACCTCTTCCTTCTTGCTCTTTTTATAGCTATTCTTGGAGGGAGTTTTGAATTCAAATTCGAATGGCTCCACCTAAAAGTGATCCCCAAAGTTAGGAGAGATTCCCTCAGCTCAAAAATTCATGGTTTTAGGTAGTTAGAGCCACAAATTTGCTTTTACATCATGGATGAGGTAAGCCATCCTTTTCCTTTTTTCTTTTTCCATTTACAAGAGATAAAATGTACTCTTTTACAAGAGGTGTTCACATGACTACACATGTGACTTACAAATGATCATAATATCAAGCATGTAGGCTTGGGTAAAATGCACCAACAGCTCCCCCTCAAGCCTAACATGCTTGGCCTCCAAATAAGTCATCAATTGTCCTTGATTTCCTGCAAGCCAATCATCAACTTGAATCTACTTAACTTTGTACCATCAAGAGCTTTAGTCAACATGTCTGCACATTGCATATCTATAGAGACATAGGATAGTTGAATATCCTTGCTCATTAGCTTCTCCCTTACATAATAGTAGTGGAATTCAATATGCTTGGTTCTAGCATGGTATACCGGATTAGCTGATAGATGTAGTGAGCTTGTGTTGTCACAAAAAATGTGAGGTGTTGAAGAATGAAGTCCAAGATCTGTGTACAAAGACTTTAACCACATGATTTTTTGAGTTGCATTAGCCAAACCTCTATATTCGGCTTCAGTAGAAGATAATGCCACGGTTGGTTGCTTCTTGGATGACCAAGAAATGATTTTTGAACTTGCAAATGATATATACCCGGATGTGCTTCTTCTATCATCTCTAGATCCAGCCCAATCTGCATCTGAGTAGACCTTTAGCTCAATATCTGAAGTATATGAATAGAACAAACCTTCATTCATGGTCCCCTTTAGGTACTTGAGGACTCTCTTGGCCGCTTCCATATGTGGTCTTCTCGGCTTATGCATAAACTGACTCAATATGCTAACACTATAGCATATATCCACCCTTGTGAGAGTTGCATAATTCAAACTTCCAACCAAGTTTTGATAGCTTGTGATTTCTTCAATTGGCTCTCCTTCATAAGCACTAATCTTATGATTTTGCTCCATAGGTGTACCTGCACACTTGGTATTTTCCATCTTGAACTTGACGAGTATGTCATGCACATACTTCCTTTGTGTTATGTATATACCTGAATCTGTGTAGATTAACTCCAATCCAAGAAAATAAGTGAGTGGTCCGAGGTCACTTATTTTGAACTCCTCCTTCATTTGACTCTTTACCTGTTTGATTCCTTCAAGATCATTGCCTGTGATAATAATATCATCAACATACACACATAAATAGATCACTTCAGATCCATTCCTCTTTATGAACAAAGAGGTATCCGCCTTGCTAGCTTTGAATCCTTGGTCCTGCAAATAAGTCACCAATCTTAAATTCAAGCTCTTGGAGCTTGCTTCAATCCATACAAAGCTTTCTTTAGTTTGCATACATAGTTAGGATGATGTGCATCCTCATATCCAGGAGGCTGTGCCATATACACTTCCTCAAAAATCCATCCATTCAAGAAGGCATTCTTTACATCAAGTTGATAGAGATTCCAATTTCTAGATGCAGCAAGACTAATGAGAACCCTAATTGTAGGCATTTTTGCAACAAGAGAGAAAGTCTCCTCATAATCAATACCATGGGTTTGAGCAAACCCTTTAGCAACTAACCTTGCTTTGTGTCTATTTATACTTCCATTTGGATTCCTCTTGATTTTGTATATCCATCGAGATCCAATTACCTTCATAGATGGCTTGTTAGGTACAAGCTCCCAAGTGTCATTCTCCTTCAAGGCTTCCATTTTGTTGGAAGCAGCCAGAGACATAGAAGACGTGGAAGCATGTAACGACGGAGCAGGGAGCCAGTCAAATCTTTTTTCAAAGAATTATGTTTTCAAATACTTTCCAAAAACCTCCAACAGTGATTTTTATCACTATTGTAACATATGTAACATAGAAAACCCCATTTTGTAATCCATAACTCCATTTTCTGCAAGCCGAGGAGTCCTCGAGCTTGAGGAGCTTAGGTAGAACAAGCGTATCAATTTTCATTATTTTTAGACACCGTTTACCCTTTCAAATAGCATCTAGGACCTATTTTTTAACTATGCCGGTCACTAGATGTGAAACCGGTCAAAACTAGTCTAGAAACTATAAAAAGAGCTAGAGAGCTCATTTTTGAGGTTAGCTTGTTTGAGGTTAGAGTTCTTTTGAGCTTGTAATAGTGTTCTTGAGTAATAGAGTTGATTTCTCACCTTCCATTGTGTCTTGCTTGTCTCTTCGTAGTGTGTGTGTATGTGTGTGTGCATTTCTATGCTTCTCACCTTCACTCTCACTTCATCTCACATTCACGATCTTCATATCACTCCTATCTCTTCCGCGGATTGACATTAAGGAGGTGGAGCTTCTTAACGTGGTTCTCACCATTGTGCTAGAGCAACACCAAATTTGGCGCCGTTGCCGGGGATCGAGTCTAGGACGAATGTGTGATGGTAAGAGTATAGCAAGAAGTAGCGTTGGAAGGTAAAAATTTCAACTTTTGTTGTTGTTTTTACTTAGTTTTTAGTGTTTTTCACCTCCCTCGCACTCCATCTTCATCACCGCATCATCATCTTCATCTCCAAAAAAATCAAAAAATTCACCATATCCACCCATTCTCCTCATTTCCCCTCATTTCCCCTCATTTGTGCATGCGAGAGAGTGAGAGAGAGCTTTTGTGCTTGTGTGTACTCTTGTTTTCTTGAGTTTTCTTGCAGGTACAGAGCTCCAGTGCATCAGGAAAGCTTGGAAAAGGTAAAATTCTCAGTTTCTGTCAGAAATTTCCGACTGTGTCAGACCATCGCGATGGTCTGCAAAGTTCGGAATTTGAAGAAGGCGACCACACCAGCGTGTAGAGCACACTTGCGCCTCTAGGAATCCATACTTGCATTGCAAAAAATCATACTTTGGTGGACCATCGCGACGGTCTAAGACCATCGCGATTGTGTCACACCATCGCGATTGGCTCACGCCATCGCGACGGCTCGGCCGGACCATCGCGACGGTCTCACGCCATCGCGACAGTTCATTTGGACCATCGTGACGGTTCGCGGACCATCGCGATTGTTCGGTTGACCCCACACCATCGCGATTGGCTCACGCCATCACGCCGACGGTGCCACGTGGCAAGCTAGACCATCGCGACGGTTCACACTTCACGCCATCGCGACGACACCCTTACACCATCGCGACAACCCGAATTTTGGACCATCGCGATTGGCTCACGCCATCGCACCCAGACCATCGCGATTGGCTCAAGCCATCGCATCTGTGACCATCGCGACGGTTCACTTTGGACCATCGCGATTGTTCATGTTGACCGTTGACTGACGCCATCGCGATTGTCCGCCTGATCGACCCATCGCGACGGTTCACACTCACGCCATCACGATTGTCCACCTGATCGAGCCATCGCGATTGTTCACTTTTTGGACCATCGCGACCGTGCACTCCAGACCATCACGATTGTCTCACACCATCGCGATTGTGCACCCCCATCGCAAATTTTAGGGTTTCATTTTTTGGCCTATTTTGGGGCTATTTTTGGGAAATTTTTGGGTGATTATATTCATAGGAGACCCCTTAGCTCATATTTGGAGAAAAACCTGTTTGTCAGTTTTTACCCCCCAGGGCCTGAACGGTCATAACTTTTTCATCCGAAGTCCGTCTTTTGAGCTTAATAGCTCATTATAAAGCTCTTGACGAGTACTACGTGACCTCAACTGTTTTTTTCTTAAAGAATACGTCTAGTTTTAGATAAACTATTTTGAGGTTGACCTAGTTTGGGACTAGAAAGCCAGGGGGCAAACATTGAAAAGTTGGGCAAAAGGGAAGGGACTTAAAAGGTGTATATACTCAAGTGCTTGATCATCCAACTGTGAATTGGTCTAATATTGAATTTTTCCAGGTCTAGCAAGGGCAATCAAAGGCAACCAAGGCAAGGCAGTGAAGGGCATAAAGCTTGGGAAGCGCGGCTTCTTGGGCATCAGAGCAACCAGAAAAGCTGACTCGAGGTTGGAAGATTACTCAACCCCCTCAGTCAATTCTTAGCTTAGGATAAACGGTAGTATTGTGGATTAAAGACGATAGGAATGCCTCAAGTTCAAGAGAATTAAATTTATCAAGTTCAAGACTAAAGTAAAGGTGTGTGACACGAAAATCTAAAGGAAAGAACATAAGTCTGACGGAACAAGAACTCAAAGTACCACGGAAAGTCGAATTCCTGACGCATACATTAAGACAAGAATCTAAAGAAATCTAAAAAAGAATCAAGAAAGTAATAACAACGAATCATTAACGATATAAGCGTGTACTGAGTGTGCAAGGAAGAAAATTAATGAACCTTAGATCGGGCAAACATATAGGTAAGTCAAACCGACGAAGCCTTAGATCATCCGAGGCAAGTGTAAGAACTACTGCACGATCGTGGGCTCAACAATTGAACACTAGTTATCTCTACGAGAACTCAGATACTAGTGATTTAGAAATGGCATTTAGCACAGAAAGACCAGAAGGAGGGTTGAATGTAGCCTATTTAGAAAAACCAGAAGGACCCTATAGAACGCAACTAGAGTTTCTCCGAACCAACCGATTAGGTGCTCGCATCTATGAGGATGGTTTGCGAAGGCAACTGGTGCAAATGCACAACCCTGATCAACCCATTGGATTGGAACGTCCAGTGGTGAAATTTGAGAGAGACGCGTACATAGACAAGGAAGGAACGATGTACATCCTAAGTACGCAGCCAAACAATACCAACGAGTTTGGCGTGATTCAACCAGAGACGGAAGCAAAATCTCAAGGAAAAGAACCATTAGAAGAGCCTAGAACACCTAGAGGGAAATCTGTACTGACACGAGTACTAATCCCACAATGGATCCCTCAGGACAACAGAAGCATATAGTTGTTTGTAAATAAAGAAACTGATGAAGCCTTTTGGAGATACAAGACATAACTACTTAGTGATGTAGGTATCATCACAATATACGAGTTCAAGGACCCGGATACACCTGGGAAGGTTGTATACCTGGATGAGACTTCAGAAAGAGTCTTTGTGGTGCCTGACCATGCTAAAAACACATACACATGGAGAGGTGAATTGGTATTCCCTCCATCTAGAACGAACATGAACACAAGTCAACAAGGGGCAGGAACATCCTTAGCCCATGGCATGCAAAGAGAGAGAAATAAAGAAAGACCCGAAGTAAGCTTCACTCATCCCATAGGGAGAGATAGAACAACCACGGACACTAATAGAGCGGATAGACAAAGAGATCATGGAATACCAGGTGGTAGAGATGATTTTCCTCTACCTAGACCACGTGAACACGCAAGAATATTGAGACCCACTCAATTAGTAAAATCAATGAAAAATTACTTTGATGGGACAAGAGATCCCTATGACCGTGTTGCAGAATTCAAGCAAGTACTAAGAGCAGAACAAGTTGAAGACATGTTCACGCAATACAACGCATTTGGACTAACGTTAAAGAATACAGCTTTAACTTGGTTCCAACCTTTGCAACAAAGGCAATTTAGAGACATCCATCACTTTTTAGAGTCATTCATCACTGAATTCTCTAAAAGTGGGATTAGACATGACACGTCTTCGTTGATTCATAGCTTTAAACAGACTCCTCAGGAAACAGTCAGACTGGCAGGACGTAGGTTTAGACAATATGTTGAACGATGTCCAATGCAAGAGCTACCCTCAAAAGCCAAGCAAGTGTCATTGTTTCTAGATGGCTTGTTGAGCTCTAAACTACGCTCCTACGTGTACCTAAAAGAACCCAGAACGCTAGAGCAATGTGTAAGAATTTGTATAGACATTGAGGACAACTTAAGAGATGAGTTGGAACTCTCAAAGGTCTATGTTGAAGCTCAAAGTCAAGGACAAAGCATGGAAGCACATCAAAAGGCGGACACACAAGGAAAGGGAGCAAGTAGGGAGCTCCAAGAAGTGTATGTCAAATTTTCAGAAGAATCCCCTACAAAAATAGTGATTTTCATCACTAAAAACCATTGTAAATACCATTATCTATTTTTAGTAACTCCATTTTGTTCAAGCCGAGGTGTCCTCGAGCTTGAGGAGTATTAGAAGTACCATCGTACCAATTTTCATAATTTTTAGACTTCGTTTGAGCCCTCAAATAAGCCCTGGAACCTAATTTTTAACTAGGCCGGACACTAGGTCTGGACAGGGCCAAAACTAGTCAAAAAACTATAAAAAGAGCTAGAGAGCTCATTTTTGGGGTTAGCTTGTTAGAGAAGAGAACTTTTGTAAGAGAACTCTTTGGCAATCTAAGCTTTCCATTGTTCCTCTCTTTGATCTTACTTTGTGCGCGTTTGTGTGTATGTGTGTGCATGTTTGTGTGCTTTCACTCACGCACTTGTGCCTTCACTTGCTCGTGGTCTTCATACCGGTCCTCACGTCTCCGCGGATTGACATGTAAAGGAGGTGGTGCTTACGCTTGAGCTACACCAAATTTTGGCGCCGTTGCCGGGGAGAGAGCTTCGAGGACGAGCGTTGTGATGGTAAGATCGTAGATTTGCGACGTTGGAAGGTAAAAAAACTGTCATTTCAGTTCCTTTTCTGTTTTTTCCTCTTCTTCTTCATCATCATCATCATCTCCACCTTCTTCCATCTTCTTCTTCATAGAAAATTCTTGTTTTTTAGTGCATTTTCACCATCTTCATACCATTTTTCATGCATTATTGTGTGGGAAGGAGTTAGGAGAAGCAAGGGAGAGCAAGCGCTGTGTTTTTTTTTTAATGATTTTCTGCTCATACGGAGCTCGCCATAGCCGACGCTCAGAAATTTGAATTTCCCGCCAAAAAACGCGATTCTGTGATGAAAATCGTGATTCTGTGAAAATTCAAAATTTTTTGAAAAATCACGATTTTCAGTTTTCCCGCCTAAAAGTTGACTGAAGAATCACGATTCTGTGGTCATTCTCAGAATCGCGATTCTGTGATTGTGCTCAAAATCGCGATTTTCATGTCAAAAAACACGATTCTCTAAAACACGATTCTGTGTTCAAAATCGCGATTTTCATGCCAAAAACACGATTCTCTAAAACACGATTCTGTGTTCAAAATCGCGATTTTCATGCCAAAAACACGATTCTCTAAAACACGATTCTGTGCTCAAAATCGCGATTTTCATGTAAAAAAAACACGATTCTCTAAAACACGATTCTGTGCTCAAAATCGCGATTTTCATGTCAAAAAACACGATTCTCTAAAACACGATTCTGTGCTCAAAATCGCGATTTTCATGTCAAAAAACACGATTCTCTGAAGTCAAAATCGCGATTTTCATGCCAAAAACACGATTCTCTAAAACACGATTCTGTGCTCAAAATCGCGATTTTCATGCCAAAAACACGATTCTCTAAAACACGATTCTGTGCTCAAAATCGCGATTTTCATGTCAAAAAACACGATTCTCTAAACACGATTCTGTGCTCAAAATCGCGATTTTCATGCCAAAAACACGATTCTGAGAAAACTCAAAATCGCGATTTTCAAAAACCCGATTTTGTGCTCAACATCGCGATTTTCTGAGTTCACAAAATCGCGATTCTCTGAAAGTTCACAAAATCGCGATTCTCTGGAAGTTCACAAAATCGCGATTTTCTCCAAAGGTCCTGTTTGCCTGTTTTGACCCCTAGGAGCCTGAATTGGCATAACTTTCTCATCCAAAGTCCAATTTTTGAGCTCTATAGCTCGTTGGAAAGCTTGTTTCAAATCCTACACGACCTCAACTGTTTTTTTCAAGAATAACGCGTTGATTTTGAGATAGGATAATTTGAAGTTGACCCTCAAGTGGGACTAGGGAACCAAGGGGACTCCAAAGAATTTTTGAACCATACCAAGGGGAACATTTGGACTCTTGACTAAAGCTTATGAACCTGAGATCTGGTAGACACTTAGGCAAGGATAAACAAAGCATTAGATCTTCTGAGGCTAGTGTCAACCATACATCCAAGTCTTGGGCACAACAAATAAGTGGTCATCTTTTACTAAGTTCAGACACAAGTGATTCAGAAATGTCTTTTAGTATGGGAAAACCTACAGGTGGCTCAGGGACTGCCCATCTACAAACACCAGAAGGTCCCTATAAGACACAGTTGGAATATATTCGGACCAATCAATTAGGTGCTCGCATCTATGAGGATGGTCTGAGGCGATCAGTGGTCCAACTCAAAAATCCAGATCAATCCTTTGGACTTGAACACCCGGTGGTCAAGTTCGAAGAGGGTTCATACATTGATAAGGAAGGAACCATGTATGTGGTCACCAACCTACCAGATAGGACGGATGAGTTTGGAAATGTCATTCCTGAGAATGAAATAGGAGACCTAGAACAAGGAAATGTAGGACAAGGACCCCAGACTCCTAGAGGTAAGTCAGTTTTGACCCGAGTGATCACTCCGGACTGGATCCCTCAAGACAACAAAAGCATAGAACTATTTTTGAATAGAGAAACAGAGGAAGCCTTTTGGAGATTCAAGCCAGATCAACCTAGCCAATTGGGCATAGTTATCATCTATGAATTCATAGATCCTGAGATACCAGGCAAAGTTGTCTACCTGGATAACACATCAGAGAAGATATTCTTGGTAACAGAACATGATAGACATGCATATACTTGGAAGAATGAATTGATTTTCCCCCCACCAAGATCCAATGTTTCCCATGGCCTCCAAGGAGTAGGATCTTCCCACGCTCATGAAGCCCAGAGAGAAAGAACTAGAGAGAGACCTGAGGTAAGTTTTGCACACACCGTGGGCAGGAATAGATCAGGATTTGAAAATGAAAGATCTGAAAGAGAGAGATATCAAGCACATAGGCAAAAAAGAGATGAACAGGATTTTCCATTGCCTAGACCCCGAGAGCACCCAAGAACCCTTAGACCCACTCAAGCGATCAAGGCAATGAAGAATTATTTTGACGGGTCAGGAGATCCTTATGATCATGTGGCTGAGTTCAAACAAGTGTTAAGAGCTGAACAGGTTGAGGATTTATTCACCCAATACGAGGCATTTGGTTTGACCCTTAAGGGCACTGCCTTGGCTTGGTTTCAACCATTGAGTAGTCGCAATTATCGCGGTATAGGTCAACTGCTAGACGAGTTCATTGTAGAATTTTCCAAGAGTGGTATCAGGCATAACACATCATCCTTGATCCACAGTTTCAAGCAGACACCCCAAGAAACAGTGCGACTAGCAGGTAGAAGGTTCAGACAGTACTTAGAACGATGCCCTGCTCCCGAGTTACCCACACCAGCCAAACAAGTGGCTTTGTTCTTAGATGGCTTACTGAGCACAAAGTTAAGATCATATGTATATTTGAAGGAGCCTAGATCCATAGAAGAGTGCGTGCGGACATGCATTGACATAGAAGATAACTTGGGTGAGGAGTTAGGATTGTCCAAACTCTACAAAGATTCGGATAGTTCTACTAGTCATACTTCAAAGATCTCCACAGAAATAGAAGAGATAGCTGAGCAGGTTGCCAAGAAGCTGGGAGTCCAAAATAAACAAACACAGAGAGTCACTCCAGTGAATCGGTGTTATACTTGTGGGGGCGACCACATGGCTAATGTATGCCCAATGCAAAACCAAAACATTAGAGAAAGGAATGCTCCATATTGCACTATTGAGAGGAAATACACAAACCACACGGCTCAAGATTGTCCCTACAATAGGCAGGCTGTTAGACAGAATTATCAGCAACCTTACCCACAAGGTAGGTATCAGAACCAATACCAACAACCATATTATAGACCACAACAGCAATATCAGGTACCATATAGGCCACAACCTGTCTTGGGAAACCAACCACCAGCTCCAGCCAACGTGATTCCAGTCAAATATGCTGGGGGAGAAGAAAATCCAAATAGAGCATTGGTGCCACTAACCCCATTGATACCAGATAATGACTCTCATGCTCATTGTTCAGACTAATCCCATGAAGGTAGTCCACATGCTTATTACACAGAGTCACCTGAACATAGTGAGATTTACTCGTATCAATATGAGGTACCACCTATGGAGCAAAATTGGGAGCCAGAATACTCCAATGTCATGTACACAAATCCTAACCCTAGGCCCCAGTTGAGACAAATGAGACCACAAGCCCCTAGAGGATCTTGTTTCAGATGTCAAGGTGACCATTTCATTCGTGACTGTCCCCACCCACCATCTCCGAGTCAAGGACAGACTATCACAATACAGGCTTTTTGTCCTGATTGCGGCAAAGACCATCTCCCCAGAGATTGTCCAAGAAACCCCTCCAGTGCACCCAAGATTACACCCATTAATGTGGTAGGCTTAGTGGCAGATGCAAGTTCAAGTAGTAGCAATGTGGCTCCTATACAAGCTGTCACTAGAGCACAAACCTTAAAACATGATAAACCGGTAGAACAATCAGAGTCGAGTGAATCGGGAGAGCCTAGTAAGAGGAAAACAAGAACATGGAGGGATACCAGAGAGAAGGCCAATCGCAAGTGGAATAAAAAGTTATCGGAACTAGAAGAAAGCTTAAAAGAAGCGAAAACAAAAATAGAAGACATTGCATCTCAAAGCCCCTCGCATGCCGAAACTCCATCCACTCCACCTCATCCCACCCCACCACCCATTGTAAATAGACCACAACCAGGGTCTGTTCTTGCAGATCCAACCCCAGAAGGCTTGGACATGATGTTCAAGGCCTACCAGGCTCGACTTCAAGAAGGGCCTACAGCTGCAAACCTAGACAAGAGTTACCCTAGAGCGGACTTAGAGATTGAACGGATGAAAATGTGCATGAAAATGGTAGAACAAGCTCAAGCTATACTTGAGACTAGTCAAAAGTTCAATCAGACAAACTCTGTCAAAGGGGAATTGCACTTCCAGGGCTTACTAGAATGATTAGAGCAGTTGGTAAACAAACCACAAGTTTCTTTACCTCCACAGGCTCAACCAGTTATTGAAAGAGGAAGCTCACCACCAATGGGAGCTTATGTTCCTAATTCCACAGATCCAGGAATACCTCCTTCAATTCAACAGTACTCTCAAGAATTCTTGCGGGAAATACAAGAAGAGAAATGGGGCAAGGAGAAGGGTAATTTCCCTCCTATTCCTGAGATTGATGACCTTCATGATCAATTTCCCCAAGACATTCCATCTATTTACGGAGATGAAGCAGAACAACAAGAAGACGGAAGGTTAGATTTTGAATCTAATACCTTAGAAGAACTGCCTCAATTTCCAGACCCATGGGAATCTGAATCTCTCCAGATTAGAGCTCCCACAATACTAGTAAGAAATGAAGACTCAGTGGTCCCAAGGAACACAGATGTCGTGAAGAACACTAAGGTTCAGTGTCATCTCACTGTAGAAGAGCTGCTCAAAGCAAAACCTGAGCTTTGGAATCATGTGAAGGATCAGGTTCCAGAACTTGATTCCAACATGCCAAAAGCAGGCTCCAAGCAAAGGGTACCAGAGATACCTCTAGACAAAATAGGGGACATGTGTGAGGGTGAAGAAGGTAATACTTATCTTCCAATCACCTACCAAGGGTACACAACCAAAGCAATCATAGATTCAGGTGCTGGTGTTGCTATTGAAACCACCTCCTTGTGGAAGCAATGGGGCAAGCCCACATTAAGACCAACTAGGATGAAGCTTCAAATGGCTGATGGTCATTTTGAAAGACCTCTAGGATTGCTAGAAGGGATCACTCCAACCACTTGTGGTGTAGAGTTTGAGCATACATTTGCTATATGTGACTTTGAGAAAAATAATGTCTATGAGATGATCTTAGGAAGACCCTTCCTACGACAATTGCAAATAGTACAGGATTGGGGAACTAACTCCTTGTACCTACAGCACTTAGGGGTCACCACCAAGGTCAATTTGAAGGATTACACCTTCAGAGATGTACCACCCCTACAGTGGAATTCTATCCACAAAGCGAAAGAAGATTCCATCTCTGTGCATTCTGAAAGTTCACCTGATCCATCATGGCTGCATGAAGATACTCATTTGTGGATGTGCAAGGTCGCAAAGGAAGAGGAAAAACGTTTAAAGGCAAGAGAAGAAGGAACTTCGCTAGGAGATAGACCAGTTAGAGACCCAGCCTACACACCGATGATCTTTCCAGATGAGGAGTTTGAGCCTCATGGCTGGCCAGAAATCTTAGCCACCATGGACATTGCTGTCAATGAGGAACAGTGGACACCTCATTGTGATGAGGAGGGTTATGATATCTCAGTGTTCATGTGTCAACCCTTGCTAGAAGAATGTGACCCTAGTGATGTCATAGAAGAAGAAGAGAATGACGATGATCTGGAATCTATTGTGATGGATAGTTGCTTTAACTCAGAGCAGCACTATCTAGAAGATATAGGAGTGTTCACCCAGAAAGAAGAAGAACCTCTCACAAGTATTAAAACAGTAAACTCAAAGGATGGAAGTGAGAGTAGTCAAAAGAAAAAGAAAAGACAAGCAGTGAAACAAGAAGAGGAGGAATCATTGTTTGAAGTACCAGAAAACTTCAAGAAATATGAAGTTGACGACCGCAAAATTTTGGTACGAATGCCTAAGAGAGAGGCCATCATAGGAGAATCATATGATAATAAAGAAAAGACCAAGAAGATTGTAGTGACCATTGAAGAGAACGAAGAGAGATGCACATATATAGGAGATGACCTAAGTGCAAGAGAAGAAATGGAGCTCATAGCTCTATTAAGGGAATATAGGGATGTGTTTGCATGGCACTATAGAGACTTGAAAGGGGTAGATCCAAGAATTTGTTCTCATACTATCCCCATGACGGCTGATGCTAAGCCCACCAAACAGAAGCCCTACACCTATAATGATACCTATGCAGCCAAAATAAAAGAAGAAATTGATAGGTTGATTGAAGCTGGATTCATCTATGAGATTGAGCATACCGAATGGGTGTCCCCCATTGTTGTGGTACCCAAGAAGAACGGGAAGTTGCGAGTGTGTATTAACCTTAAAAAAGTTAATGCCGCTACGATTAGAGATAGTTATCCACTTCCAATCACAGAACACCTATTGGAGCGGGTTGCAGGCAAGGAAGTTTATAGCTTCCTTGATGGATTTTCAGGTTACAATCAAGTAGCCATTGCCCCAGAAGATCAACACAAAACAGCTTTTGCTACAGAATGGGGAATCTTTGCATTTCGTGTGATGCCATTTGGGCTCACCAATGCACCTGCAACATTCCAAAGGCTCATGTGTCATGTCTTCAAAGAGTTCTTGCGAAAGAGCTTAGAAGTGTATGTGGATGATTTATGTGCTCATTCCCAAGAAAGAAGGTTTCACATCCCTGAGCTCAGACAAATCTTCAACAAGTGTAGAGAATATCGAGTGTGTCTGAACCCAGAAAAGTGTGTGTTTATGGTGCGTCAAGGTAAAATCTTAGGTCATATTGTTTCTAAGAATGGAATCTCAACAGATGAAGATAAGGTGCGAGCCATAGCGGAGCTACCAAGGCCAAGGAATATTAAAGAGGTACAAGCCTTTATGGGCCATTGTGGATACTACCGTAGGTTTATCCACATGTACGCGATCATAGCTAGACCCCTTTATGCCTTGTTGTCTAATTTTGAGTGGAACGACGAATGCGAGAATTCTTTCAACGAACTGAAGAAACGTTTGTGCACGGCACCAATACTCACCACTCCTGATTGGAATAAACCATTCCATGTCCATGTGGATGCATCCAATCATGCCATAGGATGTGTGCTAGCACAACCCACAAGTGAAGGAAACTTAGATTTGCCCATAGCATACGCTAGTAGACAGCTCACTGCAGCTGAACGGAACTATACCACAACTGAGCGAGAGGGCTTAGGCATGGTATATGCTGTGAAGAAGTTTAGACACTATTTATTGGCCAACAAGTTCAAGTTTTTTACTGATCATCAAGCTTTGTTATATTTGGTCAATAAACCTTGCAATACTGGACGCTTAGTAAGATGGTTCCTCTTACTAATGGAATATGACTTTGAAGTTGTTGTCAGGAAAGGTAGAACCCACCTTCGGGCAGATCACCTTTCTCGCATCACTTCAGGAGAGTCACCGCAAGGAGTGTCTGACGAATTACCCGATGCTTATCTGTTCAATTTAGAAGTTGTTCCTAAATGGGCAAATAAGTTGGTACCAGTCCTAACCTTTGGCCCTGCAAATAAGAATGTGAAAACATCACAAGAAGAAATTGTAAAATCACAAAAATACCACATATTAGCAGGAAGCATGTACAAACAAGATACTGAGGGTGTATTAGCTTGTTGTGTGGAGGATGATGAACATAGTAGTTGGTTGCAACAAGCCCATGAAGGAATGCTAGGAAATCACTATTCTAAACAACGAACATTGCAGAATCTAAAGCGTCTAGGAGTGTATTGGCCTAGCATGGACAAAGAAATACATGAGTGGATTAAGAATTGTCCAAGGTGCAGAGAGAGACCCCCAGTGGAGCATGCGACCCTTTATCAAGTGTCATTAATTCCAGATTGGAGTGCTCCATTGGTAGAGTTTATGAGATCGGGAAGATTACCCAAAGAGGCTAGTCTAGCAAGAAGACGAAGCATGGAGCAAGAGGCTCAAGGCTACGCCTTAGTAGGGGACAACCTATACCGAAGAGGCAAAGATGGTTACTTAAGACTATGCGTTCATGAATCAGACTATTTAAAGGTCTTAGAGACTGCACACAGCGGTGTTGCAGGTGGACATTTTGGTCCTGACCGAGTGATCAAGACCATTCTAATCTCAGGACTTTGGTGGCCCACTCTTCATATGGACGCACATACCTATGTGAAGAAATGTGACACATGCCAACGTGCACAATATCCAGTGAGAAAAGACGAGATGCCCTTGAGGCCAATGATGGGAGGACGTGCATTTTCGAAGTGGGGCATAGACTTCATAGGTCCTATTAACCCCCCAGCTAGAAACTCCCATGCAGAGTACATCATTGTAGCCACAGATTACCTTACAAAGTGGGTAGAAGTCAAAGCCACAACAAAGAATGATGCTCAGACTACGGCTAAGTTCTTATTCGAGAATGTGTTCACGAGATATGGACTACCAATAGAGTTGGTGAGCGATAGAGGCACACACTTCTTGAATGAAGTCATTGAAAATCTTCTCCAAGAATTCTTAGTGATACATAAGAAATCTGCCCCCTATCACCCACAAGCCAACGGACAAGCCGAGAGTACCAATAAGATCCTCTGTAACGTATTGACAAAACTGGTAAATAATAAACGCTCTGATTGGGACAAACAACTTCATCATGCTGTTTGGGCTTATCGAGTTGCCTACAAAACGGTACTCAACGCCACCCCATTTCAGATGGTCTTCGGACAGAACGCTGTGCTACCATTAGATTTCTTAATCCCTGCCTTAAAAGTAGCACAAGAGTATGAGTGGAATGGGCATGAATTGTCCTCTAGGATCTTTGATCTCGAACGCTTGGGTGAGACGAGGCTACGAGCGGCAGCAGGCATCTACGCTGCAAAGAAGAGGCAAAAGGCTTACTTTGATGCACACATCAAGGATAAGGGATTGAAAGAGGGAGATCTAGTGTTGGTATACACACTAAAACAACATGCCCGTAAGTTGGAAAAAAGAGGATACGGACCCATGATCATTAATAGAATTTCCACTAGTGGTGCAGTTCAGTTGGCCACGCTAGAAGGAGATATCTTGCCAAACTATATTAGTGGCTGTAGAGTCAAGCTATATCAAGAACCTCTTACTGAGGATATGCTAATGAGACTCAACACTGCTAAGAAGCGAAAAGATGAAGAGTTAAGAGTGAGGGAAGAAGCACAGGTAGAGGCCAGAGAGCGTATTAGGCGAAATAAGTTAAGGCGATTAGGCCTAGATGTCAACTCAAAAGCCACAAAATATCACATGGATATGTGTCAGAAGTCAGGTATAGCAACTTCTCAGGTCATTGACCGACGACCCTTTGTGACCATAGAGATAGGACAAGGGAAGGGTGCAAGGACGGTGAAAGCATTGATTGACTCAGGTGCAGCAAGTAGTGCAGTTAGACTTTCCTACTGCCAAGACTTGCAGTTGAACATCAATCCCATAGAAGCTTATCTCATAGGATTGGGAGGTGTGGAAACCCCTTGTTTGGGTGAGGTGGAACTTCCCATCTACCTTCAAGATGTTCCAATGAAAGTCAAAGCGCTAGTATGTCAAGATGAGAACCTTACAGAACCACTTGTCTTGGGTCAAGATTGGATCTATGACCATGCAGTTAACTTAAACCTAAGAAGTCAGATTCTTCAAGTTTGGGTACATGAACAATGCATTACATTAGAATTAGAGAACTGCATGCTCCTAAATCATGGCACCACACACTCTCTTAGTTCTTCCAAGACTAGTCATATGAAAGAAAATGTTGTATGTGTCAGAAGCTCTATGATACAGAAGGAGTCAATCGTGGAAGACCAGGTTCGAAGGTGGGTGGATCTCTCTTCTTCTCCAAAGAATCAAGTAGCCACAGTAGCGCGTCCACCACACAAGCAAACGCAACCGTTTACGACAACTGCTACATCAAATAGAAAGACACCATTCGATAAAAAAGCAAGTCCGAGCATGAAGCAGATATGGGTACGCAGAGGAGAGCAACCACCAACCTTGCCCCCACAAATTCCATCCATGCAAACCAACCAGGCCAGCAGACGAAGGAAGCAGCTCAGACAAGCTCAATCACAAGGTATCCAACAAGTTTGGGTGCCTAAGAAGTTAGCTGCAGCTCAACAAGGGCAATTACAGATGTGGGTACCTAAGAAGCTCCTACATCCACAACAACCTTTGTTCTCCCACATGCAAAAGGTTTCAACAAAGAAGCCAAAACGAGAAAAGGGTAAGAACCACGTACAGAGACCAAAGGAAGATCAAATCAGCTCTTCAACATTAGTAGGAAGACATGCAAAAAGGATATGGGTTTGGAAGCCAAAAGTGCAAGTAGCCTTCACCGAACCAAAGCGTCAACCACACTGGATACCACAGTTCAGAAAGCATCCAAAGAGAAAGACGCCTGAAGTGACCTCTACAGTGCCAAATGATGTTCTAAAATGGACTCCAATAAGGAGGATTACATCAGTTCGAGACTCAATGGATACCTCCACCAAGGTCGGCATCAACCTCCACAAATAACACCGAAAGCCTCGAACGAGCAACAACCATGTGCTCCTTGCACAACCCTGTCTTTTGCACCATTCAGGTCATGCATTTCCAAAGTATGCATTAATATAGGGCCACATTACATGGCCGTGCATAGACACACTTGAGAATCCCACGCACAAGAGCACAGTGACATATGTCAAATATTTCTATTGGGCTAACTTTTGTGTTCTTGTTTTGTGATATCCTGTTCCTCCAAAAAAAAAAAAAAAAAAAAAAAAAAAAAAAAGAGAGGGAGAAAGAAAGCGGGAGAGAGCTTGTTCCCAGGTTTGGCTTATGAAACATGAATGAGTCATGCTTAGTTGAAGGTGGAACTGTTGATTACTAGGCATTTATCAATTTGGATAGAAGTGTGTCTCGGCCAGCAGTGAGATTATTGCTGCCTTATCTGGTAGATGACAAGCATTTGGCATGAACATGGCATCTACAACTATGATTTTCTCTTACCATGGTAGGAATGAAGAACTTGAAGGTCCGCAACTTGAGTAAGGCTCGACTACTTCATGTACCAGAACATCCAAGGAGATATCTGCAAAGGGTAGTTCTAGAGGAGAAGACTCCTGCATATGGTGAGCTAAAGAGAATATGTGAAACTCAGCTTGGTGTAGTTTCCCGATGTTGCTTGCCAAGGAATATAAAGCAATTCAATTCTCAGTATTTCCTGAACCAGTATGGAACAGTAGCACTGGTGAATGGTCTATGTCAATCAGCATGGTAATCTCTTAGAAACCGGCACGTGTCCAATATTCCTCTGAGTGTCAATATAGGGAAGTGAACGTGCATGAGCCCAAGCTCAGAAATGCACATTGTTACTGACAAAGGTTGCTTTGAAAAGAGGAGAGGGGATCCACCACTCAAAAGATCTCATCAGTGGACAATCAACATGGACATTCATCAACAAGGTTCCATCCCAAAGGCCGAGTGTACAACACGAAGAGACAAACATCCATCAACCTTCTCCATGGTAAGTATCTTTACTCTAGAAACACCATAACCATGATAGTTTAGGAAACCTCTTCGTCAGCATACCCTTGAGCACTTAGCTCAAGACCCGCAATTCTTGCACCATACTTCTTCCAATGCATTTTCCAAGTAAGCATGCGTAGGGCTTCATTACAAGGCCGTGCACAAGGCACATACTTTTTTCAACCCAGGCACGAACACACTCACCCATCATTCATTATGGGTTATGAGTA
This sequence comes from Ceratopteris richardii, assembly GCA_020310875.1. NCBI lineage: Eukaryota > Viridiplantae > Streptophyta > Polypodiopsida > Polypodiales > Pteridaceae > Ceratopteris > Ceratopteris richardii. The sequence goes on along the minus strand of CM035411.1, from coordinate 172,334,210 downwards.
GTTGGCATGACTGCTCTCAACATCATCTTTGGAAGAGCTAGCGGACATCTTGGGAACAACATCCAAATCTCGGAAGCAAATTGAAGCCAGTAGTTGCTCCAAATCACTCTTGACAACCTCTTTTGAGCAACTTGCAGTTTTGAACGCTCACAACGACACATTCTTGCTGGAATCCAAGGAACCAGCTCATACAACGGATGGACACCACCTCTCAAAGCACTACATGGAACAGCCCTTCCAACAAGGGTTTGTCAGGGACGACAGACTCGAGAGGGGGGGGAGTGTTGAAGCTCAAAGTCAAGGACAAAGCATGGAAGCACATCAAAAGGCGGACACACAAGGAAAGGGAGCAAGTAGGGAGCTCCAAGAAGTGTATGTCAAATTTTCAGAAGAATCCCCTACAAAAATAGTGATTTTCATCACTAAAAACCATTGTAAATACCATTATCTATTTTTAGTAACTCCATTTTGTTCAAGCCGAGGAGTCCTCGAGCTTGAGGAGTATTAGAAGTACCATCGTACCAATTTTCATAATTTTTAGACTTCGTTTGAGCCCTCAAATAAGCCCTGGAACCTAATTTTTAACTAGGCCGGACACTAGGTCTGGACAGGGCCAAAACTAGTCAAAAAACTATAAAAAGAGCTAGAGAGCTCATTTTTGGGGTTAGCTTGTTAGAGAAGAGAACTTTTGTAAGAGAACTCTTTGGCAATCTAAGCTTTCCATTGTTCCTCTCTTTGATCTTACTTTGTGCGCGTTTGTGTGTATGTGTGTGCATGTTTGTGTGCTTTCACTCACGCACTTGTGCCTTCACTTGCTCGTGGTCTTCATACCGGTCCTCACGTCTCCGCGGATTGACATGTAAAGGAGGTGGTGCTTACGCTTGAGCTACAGTCTATAAGGACTCAGACTGTTCATCTCTAGCATCCACAAAATTGTCTAGCTCAATAGAAGACCTAGCAGAAAAAGTGGCTCAAAAACTAGGAGTTTCTAGTAAACCTAGGGTGCTAATGAACAAGCGTTGTTACATCTGTGGTGGTGACCACATGGCAAATGTGTGCCCCAATACATCACAGCCTCAAGCCAACCCTAGTGGCCAATACTGTACAATTGAGAGAAGATACACGAATCATACGACTCAGGACTGCCCATACAACAAACAGACCGTGAGACAGAACTACCCGCAAGCATACCCGTAGCCAGGTAGGTATCAAGGCCAATACAATGCTCAGCCTTATTACTATAGGCCTCCTCAGAACTACCCATACCAGGCTCAACAGAGACCTCAACCTGTCTTAGCTCAGCAGCCACCCCCACCAGCGAATGTCATCTCAGTCAAATACGCTGCTGCAAAAGAGAACCTAAGTAGGGCTTTAGTGCCTTCTTCACCTTTGATCACAGAGAGTGACCCACACTCAAACAGTTTTGACTCTACGCATGTAGATAGTCCACCCGCATATTACACAAAGTCACCAGAACACGTAGAAACATATCATTATGATAGTCCACCAGTGGAACCTAGTTGGGAGCTAGACTATGCTAATGTGATGTACACAAACCCAAACCCACGGCCCCAATCAAGACAACAGAGACCACAGGGCCCTAGAGGACCATGCTTTAGGTGCCAAGGAGATCACTTCATAAAGGATTGTCCACATCCTCCAATAGCAGGTCAATCACAGTACTATAACATACAAGGCTTTTGTGCCGATTGTGGCAAAGAGCACATAATCAAAGATTATCCTAAGAACCCTGTTAATGCTTCGAATGTGACATCGATCAATGTGATAGGTATTGTAAACAACGCAGATGGATCCAATCCTACATACGTGCCTATCCAAGCTATAACAAGAGCCCAGGCGCTCTTACAGAACCAACAGCTTAATCAGGAGAAATTAGCTGGCACTAGTGAAGTTGCAGAATCTAACAGTAAAAAGACAAAATCTTGGAAAGATTCTAGAGAAAGGATAAAGAGAAAATGGAGTAAAAAGATAACTGAGTTGGAAGGAAGTTTAAAGGAATCTAGAGCCAAAATCCTAGAATTGACTTCTCAGGAATTAAATCAAGAGAATCCAGCTCAGAAATCAGGATCAGTTTTAGCGGAACCCATACCAGAAAATCTAGACATGATGTTTCGTGCATATCAGGCTAGATTAAAAGAGGGACCTCAGGTAGCTGAAATGAGCAAAAACTACCCACGAGCTGATCTAGAAATTGAGAGAACTAAACTTTGCATGAAGATGGTAGAATTAGCACAAGCTTTGTTTGAAGCCTCTAGATATCTTAATTGGAATAACATGGCAAAACCGGAACTACACTTTCAAGGACTAATGGAGAGGCTAGAATACTTGATAGAGAGCAAAGAGAAAAAGGATCAGCATAGGAACCCCATTGTCCCAGAGACACAGGAAAGGAATGCACCATCCCTGTCTCAAGTACCCAATACAGAAAGTCAAGACAATTTGTCTTCCATACATAAATATTCACATGAATTTTTGAGAGAAATCCAAGAAGAGACATGGAGAAAAGAACAAGGAACTCATCCTCCTATTCAAGAAATAGATGGCTTGCAAGAACAATTTCCCCAAGACATTCCCTCTATTTACGATGGTGTAGATGAGGAACAACTGAGTGAACACACAGGATTTGAATCTAATTCTTTACAAGAATTACCTCAGTTCACAGGACCTTGGGAAGCAAAGTCTATTAGTATGAGAGCACCCACGATAATAGTGAGGAATGAAGAATCAGTAATCCCTAGAAACACGGAAGTGATCAAGAATACCAAAGTACAATGTAACCTCACTCTAGAGGAGTTGTTAAAGGTAAAACCAGAATTGTGGAAACATGTAGCAAATCAATTCCCTGAGCTTGCTACTACTCCCTCACAAATAGGATCACATAAGAAGGTACCGAAAATACCCGTAGAAAAGATTGGAGATGTAAGCGAAGGAGAGGAAGGTAACACCTATCTTCCAATAACCCATCAGGGCTACACCACGAAAGCCATCTTAGATTTAGGAGCCGGAGTAGCCATAGCTACCACCGCTTTATGGAAACGTTGGGGTAAGCCAGCATTAAGACCCACCAGGATGAAGCTACAAATGGCTGACGGACACATAGAAAAACCATTAGGCTTACTAGAAGGAATATCACTCACCACTTGTGGTGTAGAATTTGAGCATACTTTCGCCATTTGTGACTTTGCAAAAAACCATGCTTATGAGATGATATTGGGACGACCATTCATGCGTCAGTTGCAAATTGTACAAGATTGGGGAACCAATTCTTTGTACTTGCAACATTTAGGAGTGACTACCAAAGTCAATCTTAAAGACTATTCACATCGAGATGTACCCCCAATACAATGGAATACCATCCATAAGACACCAGTAGAGATGGAATCCGTGCACTCATTAGAATCAGATCCTTCTTGGTTGCATGAGGATACTCATCTATGGATGTGTAAAGTTGCAAAACAAGAGGAAGAAAGATTAGAAGCAAGGACCTTAGGTGGAGAACAACATCCACGAACCCTTCAAGATCCAGCTTACGCATCTGTAGTATTCCCTGACGAAGAGTTTGAACCCCATGGTTGGGCAGAAATCCTAGCAACCATGGAGGTAGCCATCAATGAAGAACAATGGACACCCCACTGTGACGAGGATGGCTATGATATCTCAGTTTTCACCATAGAGCCAATCATGTGCGATGCAATTTTAGAAGAGTGTGAACCTAACACTGATGCATTTGAGGATGCAATCGATTTTGATTTAGAATCAATTATCATGGACCCACCTTTTGCATCAGAAGAAGAATATTTTTTTGAAGTAGAGACTCACCCTCAGAGACACAAGGAAATTACGAATGAGGTGAGGTTAGCCACTCAAGTGACTACTAAGAGTGAAGGCAATAAAAGAAAGAAGAAAGAAACCATGTCAGAAAAAGAAGAATCTTTGTTTGAAGTACCCGAGAACTTCAAGAAATATGAAATCGAAGATAGAAGAATCATGGTACGAATGCCTAATAGAAAGGCGAATGACGGACAAGTATATGATAACCGAGAGAAAACCAAGAAAATAATAGTAGCCATAGAAGGAGAAGAAGAAAAGTGTACATACATAGGGCATGATTTGACGAAGGAAGAAGAAGAAGAGCTAGTTGCCCTATTGCGTGAATATAGAGATGTGTTCGCCTAGACTTACAAAGACCTAAAAGGAGTAGATCCAGATATATGTTCTCATAGAATCCCTATGACTCCAGATGCAAAACCGACAAAACAGAAACCGTACACGTATAATGATAACTACGCTGCGAAGATTAAAGAGGAGATAGATTGTTTGATAGAAGCAGGATTCATTTACGAAATTGAGCATACCGAATGGGTATCCCCCATTGTGGTTGTGCCCAAGAAGAATGGAAAATTGCGTGTGTGTATTAACCTTAAAAAAAGTTAATGCCACCACGATTAGAGACAGTTATCCTCTTCCTATCACAGAACATCTATTGGAAAGAGTTGCGGGCAAGGAAGTTTACAGCTTCCTTGATGGTTTTTCAGGCTATAATCAAGTAGCCATTGCTCCAGAGGACCAACACAAGACGGCATTTGCCACCGAATGGGGCATATTTGCATTTCGTGTAATGCCATTTGGCTTAACAAATGCACCCGCCACTTTCCAGCGACTCATGTGTCATGTTTTTAAGGAATTCTTACGCAAGAGTTTGGAAGTTTATGTCGACGACATATGTGCTCATTCAAATGTAAGACAGACACATATCCCAGAGTTAAGGCAAATATTTGACAAATGTCGAGAATATCAGGTTTGTTTGAACCCAGAAAAATGCGTTTTCATGGTCAGACAAGGCAAAATTCTAGGACACATTGTGTCAAAAAATGGAATCTCTACGGATGAAGAAAAGGTGAAAGTAATTGCAAAATTACCTAGACCAACTAATGTGAAAGAGGTACAGGCATTTATGGGCCATTGCGGTTATTATAGGAGATTCATACACATGTATGCAATCATAGCCAAGCCTTTGTACTCTCTTTTAACCAATTTTGAATGGACAGAAGAATGTGAGAATTCATTCAACAAACTTAAACGACGCTTGTGCTCAGCACCTATATTGACTACACCAGATTGGAGTAAGCCATTCCATGTACATGTGGATGCATCCAATTATGCCATAGGATGCATGTTAGCACAACCCACGAATGAAGGTAATATAGATCTCCCCATAGCTTACGCAAGCAGACAATTGAACGCAGCAGAAAGAAATTACACCACGACGGAACGAGAAGGATTAGGGATGATCTACGCAGTAAAGAAGTTTAGGCACTACTTGTTGGCCAATAAGTTCAAGTTCTTTACTGATCGTCAAGCCCTATTGTACCTAGTCAACAAACCATGTAACACAAGGCGATTGATACGTTGGTTTCTATTACTCATGGAGTATGATTTTGAAGTCGTAGTCAGGAAAGGAAAGACACATCTTAGAGCTGACCACCTTTCGAGATTAACCTCAGGAGAAGCTCCTCAAGGAATAGCGGATGAATTACCAGATGCTTATTTGTTTAATCTTGAGATGGCACCAGAATGGGCTAAACCAATAGTCCCCATTCTCACATATGGACCAAAGAATCCTAGGATAAAGATCAAAGAGGGAGAGATTACCAAGTCTCGAAGATACCAAATCATAGCAGGAAGCATATATAAACAAGATAATCAAAAGATTCTTGCTTGTTGTGTAGATGAATCAGAACATGCAAATTGGTTGCAATTAGCACACGTAGGTGCATTAAAGCAACATCATTCAAAAAATCGAACATTACAGACTCTGCATAGATTAGGAGTATATTGGCCTACGATGGAAGCAGATGTCTACATGTTGTGTAAGGAATGCAATGTTTGTTGTGAAAGACCACTAGTAGAGCATGCTACATTATATCACGTGTCTCTCACACCAGACTGGAGTGAAAAATTAGTGACATACTTGAGGACGAAGACATTCCCTCAAGGAATGACTTTAGCACGACAACGCAGTCTAGAGCAGGAAGCTCAAGATTATTCACTTATTGGCGATAACCTATACAAAAGAGGACGAGATGGATATCTAAGACAATGTGTTCATGAGAGCGATTATCTGAGCATACTAGAGACTGCACACCAAGGTGTTGCAGGAGGTCATTTTGGACTCGATAGGATAATCAAAGCCATCCTCTTTGCAGGATTATGGTGGCCCACTCTTCACATGGATGCTCATACCTATGTAAAGAGATGTGATGTGTGCCAAAGAACTCAGTTTCCTACTCGCAGAGATGAAATGCCATTGAAACCCATGATGGGCGGACGTGCATTTTCTAAGTGGGGTATAGACTTTGTAGGACCATTAACCCCCCTGCAAAAGGTACACATGCTGAATACATTATTGTTGCCACAGATTATCTTACGAAATGGCTAGAGGCAAAAGCCACGAAAAAGAATGATGCACACACAACTGCAAAATTCTTATTTGAGAATGTCTTGACAAGATATGGACTGCCTATAGAGTTAGTGAGCGATCAAGGCACTCACTTTCTAAACCAAGTCATTGAATATTTGTTACAGGATTTTATGGTGATTCACAAGAAATCCGCACCATATCATCCTCAGGCCAATGGTCAGGCTGAAAGCACTAATAAGATCCTTTGTAACGTACTGACGAAACTCGTGAACAACAAACGTTCAGATTGGGACAAACAGTTACACCACGCTGTCTGGGCATATCGAGTGGCCTACAAGACCGTACTCAATGCAACTCCCTTTCAGATGGTTTTTGGTCAGAATGCTGTGCTTCCTTTGGACTTCTTGATACCGACCCTTAAGGTTGCACAAGAACATCAGTGGACCGGCCATGAATTATCAGCAAGAATAATGGACTTGGAACGATTAGGAGAAACCAGGCTAAAGGCAACAACAGGAATATATGCAGCGAAGAAGCGACAGAAAGCATATTTTGATGCACATGTGAAAGATAAAGGCCTAAAAAAAGGAGATTTAGTTCTAGTATATACGCTGAAACAACACGCACGTAAGTTAGAAAAGCGAGGTTATGGACCTATGATCATTAACAGACTCTCGACAAGTGGAGCAGTACAGCTAGCCACCTTAGAAGGAAACATAATGCCTAATTATATTAGTGGTTGTAGAGTCAAGTTATATCAGGAACCTCTTACTGAGGATATGCTTAGACGACTCACGTTGGCAAAGAAGCGTAAGGAGGAAGAAAATAGAATACGAGCGAAAGCTCAGGCAGAAGCAATAGAACACATTAAACGCATGAAGTTAAGAAGACAAGGACTAGGGAGAGAACATTATAATCATCTGGAAACAACACCCAGACACCCCATGGCTATGTGTGAGGTAAAGTCCCGAACTCACCCTAGCATAGTGGACAGGAGACCATTCATTACAGTCAGGCTAGAGCACGGCAACCCTTGCCAAGAGCTCAGGGCTTTAATTGACTCAGGTGCTGCGACTAGTGCGATTAGATGGTCCCACTATAAGGACTCAAGAATAGAAATGCGGCCAATTGAGGCATATCTCATAGGGCTAGGAGGCATGGAAACCCCTTGCATGGGTGAGGCGGACCTTCCTATCCTCATTAAGGATGTGACCATGACAGCGAAGCTACTAGTGTGCCATGATGACGACCTGATAGAACCCCTAATCCTTGGCCAAGATTGGCTATACGATCACTCAGAGGACCTAAATCTTAGACAAGGCTCTTTACAGGTTGGAACCTTAGAGCAGAAGCGAGTGATACCGCTTGACTTCCCTAACGGCATTCCGACTGAGGTTTGTAACCCTAGACCCTATGAAATACATGCGACGGAAGACCGGAAGATCTTTGGTCAGATCAGTCACGTTACGTCTACACCAACCCACTCGGGCTTGGCTATAGACAATTGTCAATCAGAAGGATGACAGGAGATCTTCCCTGGGGCTTCCTGCAAACTAGAAGGGGCAGCTACCCAACCGCTAGGGCAGATGGACACAATCAGCGGTCAGGTGGGTTGCATCAGCGGCCAAATGAGCACAACACCCTGCGGTGCTCATCCTTCCAAACTTGCTGCGGACTGGCCTAGATTAAAGATAAATAACGAATCACTTCCTAATGGGCAGGTCACGCAAGTGTTGGATCTCCCTTCTTTTCCAAAGCAGAGCGTCCAATGGACCTCTCAAACCCAACCACGAAGGAGTCAACCACGACAGAGGAACCCAGACCGACGACACCACCAGACAAGGAAAGGAAAGCAGCAGTATCAACATCACAGAACAAGTGGCACAAAACAAATATGGGTGTCAAAAGGACAGCAACCACAGGCTATTGGCAACACTGCAGACGAGAACAGGACAAAGTTTCAACAGAAGCAGAGTCAGCATCCAAACTCCCCTCGATCTTCTTCCCCAAGTACAAATACTCGGCAGATTTGGATCGCCAAGAAGTATCTTATCAATCGACCCACACCCATGCAGATTTGGGTACCCAAACAATGTATTATAGCCCAACCCTCAAGCCATGTAATATATACCCCTCAGAAATCTTTCCATCCTTCAATACCACCAAACCCGATACCACTTTTCGTCCCTCAGCAGAAACACACCACCCACTCAAAGACTCTTAGGAAATGGATACCGAAACGTATCCAGACGTCTTCTTGTACCCCCTTATCTAACAATTCTCCCACCCCGTTTAAACTCCACCCTTGTAATAATTCACCCTCAACCAAACCTTGTATAAATTCATACACCAAAACCCCACATCATGCATAATAAAAGCTCATCAACAAATGTATGCATAATCTGACAATGTAGGCGTCTAGAGACCTGCATTAGTTTTGCAAATAATCATTGCATCAATCACTTCATGACACTTGGCTACACGGGTTACACATCGGTTATGGAAAGGGATTGTGGTCTCACCTTAATGGGATCATAATTAATTTCCATACTAATGTGCTAATCTTTTGTAGCAGATCTTTTCCATTTGCTCGTCAGTCATCATGCAAACCGAAGCAGGACCATCAGAAGCTGGCCCAAGCACACCAATGGCCAATATTGGAGAATTACTAGCGGAATCTTATCCGACGATGCAACCTCCAAAGTTTCAAGGTTTTCCAGGACCCATGCCAATAGACGATCCTCCTCGAGGATATACTGAGAAGATTCATCGTAACTCTCACTGGTTTCAAGGCCTAGCAGGACCCTTAGCAGACGCTGATTTCATATTTGAGGCCAATTTGGCATTTGATCTTCGCACATGGGCCAAGTACCAGTTCTTTTCAAGAGAATTTGAAGGACTCCAGAATACCCAAGATTTAACGCACGTTTGGGCACGAGCGGGATTTACAGAATATTTTAGTGACCCTCTGCCTAAACCTGATTTTTACAGATGCTTTTACTTAGTAACCACCTTGACAGCTTCAGAGAACAAGGATCTACCCGGCACGTTCATGTTACCATCCTTGGTAAATGATCCTCCATTCAGAAGGTTTTATTTGTCTAAAGATTTAATTCGCGCAGCTCTGAAAATACATGGAACGCACACTCCGACGGAGCGAGAACGACTAGTCCCAGAGGAGATGAAACGTGGTGACGTAACTAAGTGGGAGGATATTTCTGCTATAACACCTGAGCTCTCCAAGCCATTACGGATATGCATGCAGCACTTTGCTTTCCCAGCTCAGGATCGTTTTACCATGCCCCACAAAAGAATTTGGTTTGGATTATACTTAGCATGTACTGGACCCCAAACGGTTGATCTAGCTAGCTGGATAATTGATCAGCTCTATTTGGCACAACATAGATGGGAACAAAAGAAAGTCATCAATGGATGTTGTGCACTTACAAGGATTATATATATGTGTCTGGCATATGATTTACCCATAGAGCGCGCCATGACGAGTGAGGAATTGAAAGCGTTCAAAGGGACCACTAAGAAGGCTAGAAAGTCGAGCAAAGGTAGAGCAGGAAAGCGGATGAGAGGCACTATCCCGTGCTTACAAGTCCCAGAATCACCCTCACCACAACCATCTCCAGAGCAGTCACCGACAACAGCCACTCCCACGGTACCACCAATTCGTATACGGTTATCAAGACCAGTTACGCCGGAGGGCACCACCAGTACTGTTGCACCCCAAGCAGCCACAACCACAAAACCTATCACCACAGCAGCTGAAATTCCCACCACTATTGGTGCGGAAGCTTTCTCTTTTCCAATACCCCATTTAGAAGCAGAACAAA
>CM035411.1:171623926-171721426 GCA_020310875.1 Ceratopteris richardii | reverse complement strand
AATTTATGGACTAGGTTCCTCTCAGAAAAATACTTAGAGCTCAGTCACTGATAACAATTGACCCAAGAGCTTTTAGACATAGCTAAATGAAGATCTTAGATTATTATTAGAAGTAATTTCACTAATTTAGAGTGAGTATATGATGTGTAATGATATTAAGAGGTTGGGGACGTAATCCCGACTTTTTAGGAAGATGATAATGAGCATACATAGGTTGCTTATAGAGAACTTATCTCACAATCTATTAAATCAGGTGATGTGAAAATTTCTATTTAGCAATTACGTTGATCTTGCTACCTATACCAAGTTGAATCATATCAAAATAATGAGTACATGCAGAGAACGCAATTAATATGATTGAAATGATGATTTTGCAACATACAACAGTACATAGAGAATGAGTAGCACTAAATGAATCAAATGTATATGATTATGATAGTATGATACAAGGGAGATGATTCAAACTTACTCATACATATGTGAGCTTAATTTAGCCATAATCTTGAAGCTCAATGAAACCTTCTCCTCTACATTCTACCCATGAATAGAAGTCATGTGTTTTATAGTCATAAAAGTGAATTTGAATTTTTAAATCTGCCACCTAAAATTGTTCCTACGTTTAGGATAGTGATTGATTTGATTCCAATAACTAGGCGGGTGTGGTTTGCAACTCGTAATGCCATGAGACTCCTTCAATCAACCTCTTTTACCTTTATCTCAAGAGTTAAACTCCATTTCTTTTACAAGAGGTGTTCACATGTGCTCTACTACTGATCAAAAAATCATATGAGATAAACCTTTGATATTTGGTCAAGCATCAAGGCTTGTCAAATGTACCAAAAGCTCCTCTTCAAGCCTAAGATGCTTGAGTCTTCAGTCCTTGGGTATTTCCTATAATCCAATCATGGATATAAACATGTTAAGCTTACTTCCATATAATGATTTGTTCATCATGTCTACACATTCCATATGAGTAGATACATATGATAACTATATCTCTTTACTTGCAATCTTTTCCCTAACAAAGTGATAATGGACTTCTATATGCTTAATCCTAGCATGAAAAATAGAATTAGCAGTTAAATGAAGTGAGCTCATGCTATCTCCAAATATAAATGGAGTGCCAAAATCCAACCCTTAATCTGTGTATAGGGTCTTGATCCACATAGCTCTTTGTGTTGCATTTGCTAAGCCTATGCATTCAGCTTCAGTTGAGGAAAGAGCTACAATAGGTTGATTTTTCTTTGAGGACCACGTAATAAGCTTTGTACCTGCAAATGATAGGTATCTGTTGAGCCCATAGAAGTCATATTGGTCAAAGTCAACTACAATCAAATTCAACCACAATCAAAGTCAAAAGGTCAAAGTCAACAAGGTCAAGGTCAAAGTCAATAGATGCAAAGTCAAAGTGCTAAAGTGCAGGTGTCAAAGTGCATAGGTAGTGCACAATTAATCGTCCACAAAGGGTAAATTGGAGAAAGTGGGTTGCAAGTTGCAGAGGTATTTCTCTAATTTCCCTAAGGTTCAAAGTGTTTTTAAAGTGTTTTGGAAGGTTCAGGTGAACCCTCTCTTATCTGCAAAAGTGAAGACTTAAAAGGAAAATGTGAAGGTATGTGAAGCGGCAGCGTACATAGAAGTGAAAGTATGGCCCCCCAATTAAAATTTTTGTTTTAGCCTAAAGTCACTACAGGACAAAACAAGGATTCATTGGCTGCCACTTGAGGAGACAATCTTGGGACATCAAAGTGAGCACCAAGATACTCTTGCAGTTAGGAGTGTACGTGAATTGACACTCAAATCAAGGCAAGGACTATTCTTGGACTATTCTAAGACTAAGCAAGAGGGAGTATAGTCTAAGTTAGGAAAGAGAGAGAAGTGCAAGAGACACATAGTGTGCGACGCAGAGAAGTGAAGTGCAAGGTGTGCATGGAGAGTGACCAAAGAATTGTGCAAAGAAGTGCTAAGCTATCCCCCCAAGGATCCCAAGGTCTCATTGCAGTGTGCGCGTGCCGACAGAAGGTGTCCATCCCTCCCCCTTATTGGAAGCTTGGTGCAAGGTCTGCACAAGTGCAAGCATGGAGAAGGTGGAGGTCTGGTGGAGAGGATGTCGACAGCAACAAGACCTTGGGTATTGGGTATTTTGTAATTGAGCACTCTATGGGATTTTGCATAGAAGCATTGGATTGTATTGTTCATCACCATTGTATTTGTCTTATTATAATCAATCGACAGAGGCCTTGAGTGTGTATTTTTCTTCTTGTCTTTCCCTTTTCTCCTACAAACACTCAAATCCCTTCTTGTCCAAGAATCCCCCATCAAAATTTGGCATGCCCCGTCGGACTCCAAGGAGATTTGAGCATAGGAGAAGACATCTTGGAGTGTGGAGAAGCACTATTCAAGTGCCGACAATTATACTTCATTGGGCCAAAAGGTACATATTCTTATCAATTGTCTCATACTAAAAGGACTATGGACACCTCATGACCGCAACTCGGTCCCAAACATTGAGGGTCACTTGCAAGCAAATAAGAAGGAAGGCTGTTAGAAGATCATCTAGTCCACTTTCATCAACTTCATCAGTAAGGAGCATGGCTGGTCAGGTAGACTTGGAAACCCTACTATCAAGATTTTAAATATAAAATTTCCTTCTTTCAAAGGCCTAGCTCAGGAAGATCCGGACGAGCATATTAGAACGCTTTTAGCACTATGCAAAACTAGAGGCTTAATGGGAAGAGATGCCTTTTTGATACTCTTCCCTGCTACATTAGAAGGATTCGCAGATAAATGGTTCAGCCAGTTTGCTGAAAAGCATTTTACAACTTGGGACTTAATGAAAGATGCAGTCAAAAATCAATTTCAGCATGGAAATACTACAGATATCATCATAGAGGACTTAGAGAACTTGAGATTGGGTCCAGGTGAAAAGTTCCCAGAACTTGAGATTGGGTCCAGGTGAAAAGTTCCTAGAGTTTGTGACTAGGGCCAAGGCACTAATGGCTAAATTACCAGATCCACTACATGATTTTTTTGTTAAGAAATGGTTAGTTAAGCCACTTCCAGTGACCACCCAATGTAAAATCAAGGAATTAGTGTTGCATATAGTCTCCATAGAGGAATTCATCAACACAGCTACACGACCAGAGCAGATAAGGTAACAGTATGGAGCAATTTCTCCTCAAGTACCATATTCTACAAAAATGGAGGATCGAGTAATCCAGCTAAGGAAGGAGCTGGAGGGCTTAAAAAGGAATAAGCCCCACAAAGAGGAGGAGAATGTTGTTACTCAGTTGAGCAGGGAGATTGAGGCATTAAAGCTCCAAAAGGAGGAGGAGGCCCAAATAGAAGAATTGGCTCAGTTGCGACAGGAGTTGTAGGAACACAAAGGGGGTGGCATCAAGAGTGGACTTTGGTGTACCATGTGTAGCAAGCAAGGTGATATAGTAAGTGAATGTCCTTTGTTAAGTGTGACTTGCCAATTACGCAGGAAAGCTGGTCATGAGGCCCAGGAATGCCAATCAAGAGGAATGCTTGCAACAGCATATTGGACACAAGGAGGACTCCTACCACGAGCAAATGTAATGGCGGCTACACCCAATCAAGGTAACAATTACAACCCTAGACAGAGGAATAACTTTGGAAATGGGCTTAGGAGGCCAATCATTTGTTTCAAATGTGGAGAATGTGGGCACTATCAAAGTAGGTGCACCCTACCAAAAAATGCCCCTCCTTGTAGAAACTGCCCTGAGGCCAGAGACCACTATACAAATTGTTGTCCTAAGAATCAAGCCTCTTCATCTGGGCCCCACATTCAAATGATTTTTGTGCACAAAGAAGAAATGTTAGATCAAGTCAATGAGCCATCACCATCTACCAGGGTGGTGCAGTTAGAAGAAATTGAATCTTTTACAGTGCACACAAGAAACAAGGGAAAGGCTCAAGTAGATATAGTTCAAGAATTAAGAATTAATGGATTGAACAAATACAAAGAGACATCTAAAGACAAGACCACCGCATGTGCATATACAAGGCAAAAAGGAGATCTCATATGTACCAGTGATGCCATTGGGCATGCATTCAATAGGGCTCATGAGGAGTTTGATAATTCAATTGGAGCCCATGCTTTTAAGGAATCAGAGGCTTCAAAACTACTCAAGTCCATGAAAAAGGAGGTTAGTATTTTTTATTTAATAAAGATGGATGGGAAATTCAGGTCAAAAATCTTGCAAATGATTTATGAGGCTTCCACTACAAGTTTGGTGGCAAAGACTGCTGTTATTCATAAAGGTAAAATTGTAGGGGAAGCACCCCTTATAGATTATAAGAGTCCTCGGCTGACAGTATCTATCAAAGGTCATGAGTTTCAAGGAGTTATTATGGATGGTGGTTTTGGCATTACCTTGATGCCTGAACATACAATGGAAAAGATTGGACTACACCCTTCAAGGCCTGCAAATTTCACTATTACGTTGGCAAATCAAAGCAAAGTAAGGCCCTTGGGAGTGATCCAAAAAGTTCCACTTGAAGTACAAGGTAATCTCTTCATTCTGGATTTTGTGGTTTTAAGACTGCCCCAGGTTGAAGGAGGATTTCCCCTCTTAATTGGAAGACCATGGCTGAGGTATGCAAGTGTCATCCATGATTGGGGTAAAGACACTATGTGGATACAAAAGAAAGGGCAAGAGCTGACACAGATACATTTAGAAGAGGGCCCAGATAATCAAGGGAACACGAGCATGATGCAAACAGTTGGCATTTGCATGGAACCAGAAACAGAGGACCAACCCCAAATAGATTTCGAGGAAGAAGAGGATATTCTAAATTGGCTCCAAGCAAGAAACTCTTCCTCTTGTTTTGGAATTTTTCTTAGTAATTCTTGCACAGCTGAAGGTTCTGATGAAAATCAGGAGAAAGTTTAGGTTGATGGATTGGGAGAGCCCATCACAGACCACAGAAGGGGCAGGAAGACACCCCTCAAATACAACTTGGAGGAGGATGCAACAACAATAGAGAAGGAAGTTTCTAAAGCTAAAGACAAGGTAAAACATACTAGTGAAGAATGCTCTTTCCTAATTCAAGAAATCCCTACAGGATGGATGCAGGATAAGGAGGAATGCATTGAGATCCAAAATACCCGTGCTTATGAAACAATGCAGGAAAAGCTAGTGGAAGAAAATAAGGATGGAGATGAGCACGAAGATAATATCATACAGAGAAACCTTGTGAAAGAAATACAATTAGGCACTCAGGACAGTAATCGTCCAGTTTTGGTGGCCACTTGGTTGTGGAGCCACCCAGGGCTCCTTGAAAGGGTAAAATCCTTCTTGACCCACTATATAGATGTTTTTGCATGGCATTATAAAGACTTAGAAGGAGTGCGTGCCAATTATGGAGAGCATAGAATCCCTCTGGTTCAGGGAGCCAAACCAATATGAGGGAAGAGTTATAGACTTAACCGAAAATATGTTGAAGCTATTTATGTGGAAATACAGAAGATGGAGGATGCAGGAATCATTATTCCTGTGGAACACTCAGAGTGGCTCTCACCTATGGTTATAGTACCAAAGAAGAATGCCGATAAAATCAGAATTTGTCTTGACTTTAGAGCACTGAACAAGATGACCATTCGAGATGGATTCCGAATGCCATTTGCAGAGCAGGTCATTGAAGAAGTGGCTGGACATGCATTATATAGCTTTATGGATGGCTTTAGTGGCTATAATCAAATATCAATACACCTAGAGGATCGTGAAAAGACTGCTTTTATCACACCTTGGGGAACATATGTGTATGTAAAAATGCCACCTTTAACAGAACTGTCAACCTCATTTTTGGTCCCTTATTGCTGGAAACACTTAGAATTTTCATGGATGACTTCTCTTCATTTTCAGGTTCTCACAATGAGACCCCTTTAGATTGCTTGGACCATCATTTAAGACAGCTGCAGAATGATTTTAAGAGATGCAAGGAGACTAAGCTAAAGCTCAACCCAAACAAATGTCATTTCCTTGTGACAAAAGGAACTCTCTTGGGACATGTGGTGTCGGCTAAAGGTATGGCCCCAGATCCTGATAAAATTATTTCTATATTAAAGTTGCCGAAACCTAAATCTCCTAAAGAGAATCAGAGTTTCTTGGGGCATACTGGATACCACAAAAGGTTTATAAAAATGTATGTAGAGATAGCCAGGCCACTGGCTAGATTTACAGGTAAAGAAGTGCCCTTTAAATGGGAAGAGGAAGAAGAGAAGGCCTATCAGACATTAAGGTCCAAATTGGTGGCTGCACCAATTCTTATCACCCTAGATTGGTCAAAAATTTTTCATGTGCATGTGCAGTATTGGCTCAACATAGTGAAGAATTCAAACTTGACAGGCCTATTCAGTATGCTAGTAGAATTTTGACTAAAGCTGAAAAGAATTATAGCACAATAGAATGGGAAGCTCTAGCAATGGTTTTTGTAGTACAAAAATTTTGTCATTATTTGCTAGGTGTGAAGTTTTTCATTCATCACTGATCATCAGCCACTCAGGTATTTATTGAACAAGCCACAAGCAACTGAGAGGATACGGAGGTGGCTACTTTTGTTCTAGGAGTTTTGATTTTTATGTAGTCCATAGACCAGGTAAAGAAAATGTCATGGCAGATCACCTATCCAGGATCAATAGGATGGATCAAGCTAGTGGAGTTTATGATGATTTTCTGGATGCTAATCTGTTTGCTGTACAAGCTCAAGGATGGTATTATGATATCAAGAATTTCATTAAAACTGGAGTGTATCCAGAGAAGGCTAGTGCAGTGCAAAGAAAGAGACTGCTAATCAAGAGCAGACCTTACACCTTCATTGAAGAAAAATTATATAGATAGGGAAAGGACAACATGTTTAGGAAGTACTTGGAAGAAGACGAAGTGAGGGATGTCCTTCAATCTGCACATGAAGGAACAGGTGGTGGGCACCTTCCAGGACATATTATGAGTTAGAGGATACTTGATGCGGGTTTATGGTGGCCAACATTATTCAAAGATGCAGATGAATGGGGAAAGGCATGTGATGTTTGCCTGAGGTGTGGACCTAAGCCAACAAAGTAGAGGCACAACCCCTTGATTATTTCCACTTCTTGGCAACCATTTGAGAAGTGGGATCTAGATTTTGTAGAGCCCATCTACACTCCTTTCGATTCCAAAAAGAGAGAAGTATCTATTGATTGCCATAGACTATGCGACAAAATGGGCTGAAGCTATTGCATCACCTGATTGCACCGCCCAAACTGTGGCTGATTTCATTTATAGTAGCATTATTTGCAGGTTTGGATGTCCACTTGAAATTTGTACATACTAGGGTACTCATTTTGTGAATAAGGTCCTATAGGAAATTTTCAACAGGTATAGAATTCTACATAGGACCTCTTGTGCCTACTATCTAAGAGCTAATGGACAAGCTGAATCAACTAATAAGGTATTAATTTCCATGTTAAGAAAGGAATTTATGTTACAACCCACTTCCTGGGGCATTGCTTATCAAGGTAGCCTATGGGCATATAGGTTAGCTTACAAAGAGGCCATTGGATATTCTCCATTCCAACTGGTTTATGGGATATTGCCAATTGAACCCTTTGAAGTTTTACATGGATGACCTAAAGTAGCATTCATGCAAGGAAAGAAAGATTGTGGTGTCTCTCAAAGGCTTGGAGCACTGCATAAAGTGGAGGAGATACGTCTACTAGCAACAAAACAATTGATACAGACTCAGATGAAGAGGAAGGAGGCACATGATCAAAATCTGTGGAACAACAACATAGAGCTAGGCATGTTAGTTCTTCTCCATAGACCTCATCTTCAAACACAAGTGAGAGGAAAATGGCTTCCACACTGGGAAGGACCTTATCGAGTTAAAGCAATGCTCAATTGGGGTGCTGTGGAGATAGAGACACTAAAAGAAGAGGCCTTGCCACTGGTCAACATATTCTACCTCATGTCAAGGGATGCAAGACATCAAGAGAAACCTAGAATGCACTTGCTTCGTTCTTCTCTTCCAACACTCGAGCAAGGAAGAACCAATTGTGGATGGAGTTAACAACAATGAAGAAAAGCCCGAAGCAAAATGTGATTGATTATGTCACAAAGATGGAGATTTCTGACCAACTTGGAAGCATTGGAGAGGTGATTGAAGAGGAGCAAATCATTTGACAAATCATAAATGGAATCAAAGCAGACGACAAGTGGGAGTCATTCATAACAGCAATGGATTTATACATGGATATGCATGTACCCGACCTCAACACACTCATGGGCCAACTCTTCACTCATGAAGCAAAGATTAGCAAAGGTGGTGAGTCCTCAAGAGGTAATCAAACTTCTACCTTATATTCCGATAAAGCTAAGGTCAAGGACAAGTCAAAGAATAGGAAGAATGAAGATGAAGGTAGCTCTTTCCAAGCAAACTTTGTAGGTAGAGGAAGAGCTAGAGGAAGAGGCAGAGGTGGAAAGCAAGGCAGGGGGAGATTCCAATCATCTCAACTTTGCAACATATGTGGCTTATCTAACCAAACTACTGAAGAATGTTTCAGCAATCCAAGGAACTCAAGAGGAAGAGGATTCAATAGAGGTGGCTATGGATCAAATAGAGGCAGATACAATGGAGGCTACAACAACAACAACTATCAAAGTGGCCATAGAGGAAGAAGAGACTACAATAACTATGCAGAGGACCAAAGTCAAGAAGATTCATTATTGATTATGAATCTATCAGTGAAGAAGGGTAAGGATGATGATCACATATTTTACATTGATTCGGGATACTCAAACCATGTAGCAGGAAATGTGGATTTACTTTCTGATTTGGAAGATTCTCATAACAAGCATGAAGTGCAGACAGGAGATGACACAAGGCACTCACTGGAGAAGATAGGTAATGTGAAGACATCAGATGGGAATATGAACCTCTTAAGCAAAGTCTTGTATGTCCCTACAATTACCAAAAATTTAATAAGTGTTGGACAGATTGTTGAAAAAGGATTGCAGGTTAGATTCAACCGATTTGGAGCATATGTTGAAGACCCAAGGCAAGGCTTTCAAAGGATTGCGAAAGGAGAAAAGACAGGAAGGCTTTTCACTTTTGAAGTGGAAGATAGAAAGAACATAGCTTTGTTTAGCTATGGATCTCAAACTCTTACAGAGTTGGAGATATGACACAAAAGGCTTGCTCACATTGGTGAGAGGACACTCAAACAAATTTGCAGGGACCAAAGTGTACTTGGTTTGCCTAATATCACAAGGCAACACATGATTTATAAGTGTGAAGCTTGTCAACTCGGCAAGGCTCATAGACAACCTTTCAATAAGAAAGGATATATGCATCAAAATCCTTTGGATCTAGTGCACACGGATGTGTGGGGTCCAAGTAAGGAGCCATCTATATCAGGCTCAAGATACTATGTGTCTTTCATAGATGATTGTAGCAGGTGGACCATTCTGTTTTTCATGAAGCATAAGGATGAAGTGTTTAATTGCTTTAAGAAGTAGATTGCTCTTGTTGAAAACCAAACAGGTAGGACTTTGAAAAGACTCAGATCAGATGGTGGAGGAGAATACTTCTCTTATGAATTTGATGCCTTCTTGCATGAAAGAGGCATTAAAAGGGAAGTCACTACAAGGTATACACCCGAACTCAATGGTGTAGCAGAGAGGAGGAACAGAGCTATTGTCGAAGCTGCAAGGTCCATGCTCAACGAAAAGGGATTGCCAAACTACCTATGGGCAGAGGCTGTGTCTATAGCCACATATCTCATAAATAGACTTCCATCTAAGTCACTAGATGGAACCACTCCATATGAAGTGTGGAATGGAAGAAGACCTAGTCTAGAGCATTTTAAAATCTTTGGATGCTTAGCCTATGCTCACATTCCTTCTCAAGTAAGAGGGAAATTGGATCCCAAGGCAGAGAAGTGTGTATTCATTGGTTATGATCAAAACCAAAAAGGATATAGATTGTACAATCCAACCAATAAAGGATTTTCTGTGAGTAGAGATGTGATTTTTGATGAGAACAAATCATGGTTTGATGATGATAGGAAAGTGAAGCTGCCATATGACTTGGATGAAGATTTTCCATCACTTCAACCAAAGGAGCCAACGTAGATTGAAGAAAGTGATTTGGAGATTGACCTAGAAGACTTGGAAAAACTAAAGCTATCGAAGAACAAAGGTAAAGCAAAGATGCATGATGCTACATATGGACGCGAGAGCTCACATCAACCACTTAGAAGGTCTTCAAGGGAGAAGAAGAAACCAGAGAGGTTTGGTTATGATACTTCTTTGGTCACCAAGCACTCCATCTACATTGCAAAGGATTCAACCAATGAAGGACCTACCACATTCGAAGAAGCACAAAGCAAGAAAGCTTGGAGAGATGCAATGGATGAAGAAATGGAAGCCTTGAAGGAGAATGACACTTGGGAGCTTGTACCTAACAAGCCATCTATGAAGGTAATTGGATCTCGATGGATATACAAAATCAAGAGGAATCAAGATGGAAGTATAAATAGACACAAAGCAAGGTTAGTTGCTAAAGGGTTTGCTCAAACCCATGGTATTGATTATGAGGAGACTTTCTCTCCTGTTGCATCTAGAAATTGGAATCTCTATCAACTTGATGTAAAGAATGCTTTCTTGAATGGATGGATTTATGAGGAAGTGTATATGGCACAACCTCCTGGATATGAGGATGCACATCATCCTAACTATGTATGCAAACTAAAGAAAGCTTTGTATGGATTGAAGCAAGCTCCAAGTGCTTGGAATTTCATATTGGTGACTTATTTGTAGGACCAAGGATTCAAAGCTAGCAAGGCAGATGCCTCTTTGTTCATAAAGAGGAATGGATCTGAAGTGATCTATTTATGTGTGTATGTTGATGATATTATTATCACAGGCAATGATCTTGAAGGAATCAAACAGGTAAAGAGTCAAATGAAGGAGGAGTTCAAAAAAAGTGACCTCGGACCACTCACTTATTTTCTTGGATTGGAGTTGATCTACTCATATTCAGGTATATACATCACACAAAGGAAGTATGTGCATGACATGCTCGTCAAGTTCAAGATGGAAAATACCAAGTGTGCAGGTACACCTATGGAGCAAAATCATAAGCTTAGTGCTTATGAAGGATAGCCAATTGAAGACATCACAAGCTATCAAAGCTTGGTTGGAAGTTTGAACTATGCAACACTCACAAGGGTGGATATATGCTATAGTGTTAGCATATTGAGTCAGTTTATGCATAAGCCAAGAAGACCACATATGGAAGCGGCCAAGAGAGTCCTCAAGTACCTAAAGGGGACCATGAATGAAGGTTTGTTTTATTCATATACTTCAGATATTGAGCTAAAGGTTTACTCAGATGTAGATTGGGCTGGATCTAGAGATGATAGAAGAAGCACATCCGGGTAAATATCATTTGCAAGTTCAAAAATCATTTCTTGGTCATCGAAGAAGCAACCAACCGTGGCATTATCTTCTTCCAAAGCCGAATACAGAGGTTTGGCTAATGCAACTCAAGAAATCATGCGGTTAAAGTCTTTGTACACAGATCTTGGACTTCATTCTTCAACACCTCACATTCTTGGTGACAACACAAGCTCACTACATCTAGCAGCTAATCCGGTATACCATGCTAGAACCAAGCATATTGAAGTCCACTACCATTATGTAAGGGAGAAGCTAATGAGCAAGGATATTCAACTATCCTATGTCTCTACAAATATGCAATGTGCAGACATGTTGACTAAAGCTCTTGATGGTACAAAGTTAAGTAGATTCAAGTTGATGATTGGCTTGCAGGAAATAAAGGATAATTGAAGACTTATTTGGAGGCCAAGCATGTTAGGCGTGAGGGGCAACTGTTGGTGCATTTTACCCAAGCCTACATGCTTGATATGCTTGATATTATCCTCATTTGTAAGTCACATGTGTAGTCATGTGAACACCTCTTGTAAAAGAGTTCATTTTTATCTCTTGTATTTGAAAAAAGAAAAAAGGAAAAGGATGGATTACCTCATGCATAATGTAAAAGCAAATTCGTGGCTATAACTACCAAAATCACAAATTTTTGATCTGAGGGAATATCTCCTAACTTTGGGGATCACTTTTAGGTGGAGCCATTCGAATTCGAATTCAAAACTCCCTCCAAGAATAGCTATAAAAAGAGCAAGAAGGAAGAGGCGATAAGCAAGCCTTGTACGTGACCACTTCATGTCATTTTGTAGAGATTGAAGAGCTTACTCCATAGCTCTATCATTCTACTCCCATTGTGCAAAGATTCATTGCCAATGTGGTTGTAATCATATGTGAATCTATACATTTATCATCATCTACTTCTCTGTTTTGTTCTCTGCTATACTCACTCAGAGCAGTAACTTTAGAAGGTCATAGCTCACGTTCTACGCAACCATTTTCAGTGTTTTAATGAGCGTTCGATAGCGCTTACTATCTACTATTTGCATATAAATTTTGAAGGTCACTGGATTCATAGTTTTGGCGATATCTGCTTTTGACTACTCACTGGTCTATCTCTGCAGAGCCCTGAGAATGGTGGGCATGTTCAGAAATTGATGAATCTTCTTCTCAGTGCTCAGTCCATCATTTGAAGTGTTTTAACTTGGATTGGGAAGCTTGCTAAGTCTATTTGCTATGCCCAAAAGGAAGTTTTCTAATTCCTACTAGGTTGAGAGCACTGTTCATTTTTTCTAGCAGGTGTATGTCCAAAAATAGCAAGTTTTGGGAGCTAGTCATTTCGCAACTAGTCTGTCTTGACTTAAACTTTTGGGATACATGTTCCAAAGTACTTGGCTGATAAATTGGTGGATTTATGAAGCTCAAATGGTCTACTAATCAACTCGGAAGTCTTAGTTGGCTGGTGTGAAGCTGGTTGTAGCGGCACCTACTCATCTTTGGATTGCAACCACCATCTCTCTTCATAGTGGTATCAGAGCATAGTCAAGCAACATGGGAGATGGATTTCCATCAACAGTTGACAAATTGGATCGAAACAACTACCCGGCATGCTCTCTAAGGATGGAGGCTTACCTTCAAGGGAGGAATTTATATGGATTCATATCCAAAGATGAAGCAATGCCAACCATGCGGAACAAAGGGCAACCATCACATGAAGAAGTGGAAGGACTTTCAAATTGGTGTTCAAAGGATGCACTTGCAAGGTCCTATATTCTAAACTCAATCTCTGATTTTCTTTTACCTCATTTCAAGGGATGCAAGACATCAAGAGAAACCTAGAATGCACTTGCTTCGTTCTTCTCTTCCAACACTCGAGCAAGGAAGAACCAATTGTGGATGAAGTTAACAACAATGAAGAAAAGCCCGAAGCAAAATGTGACTGATTATGTCACAAAGATGAAGGATATTTCTGACCAACTTGGAAGCATTGGAGAGGTGATTGAAGAGGAGCAAATCATTAGACAAATCATAAATGGAATCAAAGCAGACGACAAGTGGGAGTCATTCACAACAGCCATGGATTTATACATGGATATGCATGTACCTGACCTCAACACACTCATGGGCCAACTCTTCACTCATGAAGCAAATATTAGCAAAGGTGGTGAGTCCTCAAGAGGTAAGCAAACTTCAACCTTATATTCCAATAAAGCTAAGGTCAAGGACAAGTCAAAGAATAGGAAGAATGAAGATGAAGGTAGCTCTTTCCAAGCAAACTTTGCAGGTAGAGGAAGAGCTAGAGGAAGAGGCAGAGGTAGAAAGCAAGGCAGGGGGAGATTACAATCATCTCAACCTTGCAACATATGTGGCTTATCTAACCATACTACTGAAGAATGTTTCAGGAATCCAAAGAACTCAAGAGGAAGAGGATTCAATAGAGGTGGCTATGGATCAAATAGAGGCAGATACAATGGACGCTACAACAACAACAACT
This sequence comes from Ceratopteris richardii, assembly GCA_020310875.1. Taxonomy (NCBI): domain Eukaryota; kingdom Viridiplantae; phylum Streptophyta; class Polypodiopsida; order Polypodiales; family Pteridaceae; genus Ceratopteris; species Ceratopteris richardii. Next base: position 171,707,485 of record CM035411.1, on the reverse strand, counting down.
ATCAAAGTGGCCATAGAGGAATGTTGAGAAAAGGGGAACAACAAACCCTAACCGCCTCACATGGAAGTGAGAAGTTTCTCCAAGTTGGGGCAAAGAATGAGAGGAGAGGTTCACCCACGCTCATGGACCAATGGCAACAATGGCCAACGTCACAAGGAGCAAAGGGAAACATCCTCCCAACCATGCACACACACATGCAAATCCATACACCAAGATCATCGCCTTGCACACAAGCAAACAGGAGAGTAGCAAATGACACCTTCTTCCATTACCAAAATGGAGGCCAAGGCCATGGCCAAGGGACCCCCTTTACAAGAAGTGAGCCTCTATTTATAGGCTCTACATAATTCCCCATGTGCTCATTTGGAAAAGTCAAAAAGTAGCACATGGTCATATCTCTCTAGATTCTTCCTAACAACCCATTCTTAAAGAAATGAGCGCGTGAGATTTCCTACGTGGGGATTTTTGTGTTTGTTCAAAAAGGAGTTGTTCAAAAAGGATTTTTCAAGGAAAGGCTTCAATACCATAGACTTAGGGGATTTATCAAAAAGTGGTTTTAGGAGAGTGTTCACATGGACATCTCCTTATTTACAAAAAGATGGTATTTTCATGAGGGCTAAAGGATGCCATAGCCTGAGGAAAAATTATAGGCAACCCTTAGAGCAACACTCCTCCCCCTCCTAGACTTTGTCGTCCTCGACAAAGCTAAGAGAAGAGCATACATAGCTGAACCGACCCCAAGGTAGAGTCTTTCAAGTCTGAAAATCTTCAGGTCTTCAAAATCTGCGATTCTTCAGTTTGCAAGGCTTCAAGTTGCAAGTCGGCAGTCTTTACTTCAAGCTGTAAATCTTCAATCTTCCAAATCTGCAATACTGCAGGTCCTCAGTCCATCCTCAATATGCAAATCTTCAGTCCTTATAGCTGGGCGACACAATCCCCTTGGGGGGCAGTCAGTCGAGTCATTCCTCCATTGTGCAGTCCTTGGTAAGGCTGGAAATGCCTTCTTCAGAAGCTCCCAAACCTGAAATAAAATACAAAAAGCAAGTAGACTGCATCTAGTAATGTGATAAACATTCACTTCAACTTTAGTTTCCACATCAGGGGCATCCTCATCTACAAGACTTTTCTTCTAGAGAGACATCCTCTTGAAGATCTATCTTGCCATGGTGTGTATATTAGGCATAGCTACCCTTATATGGTAGTGATAGAAGTTATCATGGTTGGACATGAAGATCGTCATAATCCTACAAAAAAGTAGCTCCAAAGAGTCCATGGCCTTCTAGTTCTCAAAAAAAAGCTTGTACTAGCATGTTTCATAAAAACAAAGGTCAATTATTTGTAGTATCTGAAGAAAATAGGATGGACATGCATACAGTAAACATATGATTTAATTCTCATGCACCGATGTCCAAAGAATAGAAAGCATCAATTATTCTCTCCCAAGTATGTGAACTGCACGGCCAAAGTATGAACCCGAAACACCCACTGGTGATGATGACATTAATAAGGATCAAAAGTAAGATTGGTGTAGTCCTAGGCAGAATTCCAATTGGCCAATGTTGACCTATGAGCCCCAAATAACCCCCCAATCTTAGCATCCAAATATATTTGTCAGTCAAATGCCTTTTGTAAATAACACGCTGCAAGATCTTATGGAGAAGAAAACTCAAAGGATCCTTAACTCATTCTAAAGTATAAACCAAGGAACATCTCTTGGGAATTCCTAGCCTTCTAGCCAGCAATGAGAATACTTCCCATCTATCATGCCATTTATTATAAGACTTAAAGCATTTACTTACTGAAGAACATTGCACCTGGTACATCTGAAAATAGATTCATTAGCGCATCACGAAGCAAATTATTTCAGAATTGAAAATAAACATGTAGGCCATGTATCTACAGAAGAAGCGCTGACAGTTTCATGCTACTATTCGTACCAAGTTTCTCCCAAAACTGGTATGCTCCCATCCCACAGGGGTCAGTCACATATTCAAAATAATCCTGTATGACAGTGTTTCCAGCCTTCTTGCATTTCTGGTCTTTCTAGATAGCAATGAGCATGATCCCACTGTGCATCTTATGCATTCAAGCTTCACTCTGAGTTGGCATGTCAAGGCAAACACAGACAAGTGATACAACGAATCACAACAACCGATAGTCAAAGAAATATGTAATTAAGATGTATTTAACTCAATATGCCTTGAGCGATGTCCCGGGTATCACTGGTGACACGGAAGAGTAGGGGAAACTAATCAGACTTCACACTAGAAACAGTCAACCATTATGAAGAAATAACCTTTATCACAAGATTGCAAGTGGCCAGAACAATTAGTCATCGTAGTCATAGCTTTTGGATTGTTAGGCACAATGTTAGTTGTTAGAATATTCACCAAAGCTCAGAGACCAAAACCTTATAATGCAATAACACCTTTGAGGTGACAAAAAGGATCAGCACATCTAATAGAGAAAGGCGTACATCAATTCCCAAATGGCACACAATGTTACAAATTCAGAAGTGTACATGAGGGGCATAACTCAATTCCATATTTGAAGCACAAGGGGTACATTGACAAGCACTAGAAACTTATGAATATTGTGAACCAGAAAAAGGAGTAGTATGCCTTATCCCTAACCGCAATCCAGGCGAGGAAATAATCCATACTCCATAGTGCGAAAAGTAAAAACACATTATTAATCAGGCACACGCCAAGAACACATGATAGAGAGGTCAATGTGTGCTGCAAGACATAACTCTAGTTGTTCGAATATCATGCAAACTCCATCAGTGCGAATAAGACACAAAGTGATCCCAACAACTCCACCGTCTATCACAGATATTAGGCTAGTTTATATGTGGAGGGTCAGATAGAGTTATAACAGAATAAGCAGGCATCGACAAATGGATTCCGCATGCAAAAGAACTTCCCTAATTCAAAGCATTGATGCATGTAACCAAGATTAACTGAATCTGACACAATAGCAACCATCAAGCATAATGTGTAGAAATTTCTTCCACCCCAAGCAACAGCACGGACCACCAAGCCTAATAGATTCAGTGCCCCAGTCGTTTTCACCCAATGAGTCTTTTCCATTGATGCAGCACTGATGAAGAATAGATAGAGTAGAAACACTGATGTTCAGTGATCATGATAATGAAACCAAGAATGGCTGGTTGCCTGGTCCTGAGTCTGAGGAACCGACGGGGAAGCAAAAGCCCGACCGTAGTAGTTCTGCCAAGAACTTATTTAGATATGAGTTTATGAACAGTCCAGCACACCATATAGGAGAGCAATGAGCGGACACACAGGCGGACGCCATCAGTCATCAGATTGCTCAGAGTTTCCCATCGCAAGAATTAGAACGAGCACCCCTGCGTCTTCAAGGAGGAGGCAGCAACGACCTTGGTGGCGAACAGAGATAGAAGTGGGGAGGACCCGACTCAATCTTCCACTAACACCCAAAGCACATGTGGAGACGCAAAATCCCATCCCCGAAAGGGTGGGGAAGAAGAAAAAAAGAGGGGCCTTGTAGAAGAGAAATGGATGGGAAAGGTTGCAGTTAGGGAGTCAAAAGGTCTTGCCTTTCTGATGAGAAGGAGAGCCTGTAATCGACTTTGTACTGAGGTGACCCACGGCGACTTCAAACGGAGTGTGAATACCTTGTTATGTGAGGCCCTCCTCACCTATTCTTTACTTAGCAAGCATAGCCGAATGAGAGGAACACGCACTCCCCCACCATTCATCAAACATCCAAGAAGGAAGAGAGGATAGTCCTTCAGAGCCCAACTCCATCAGATCTGCAGGGTTTATAATGCACAAGGTAGGGGAGCATTTAAATGCTTGGCCCTCCATATACACCAATGCAAACATCAGTCTTTCAAAATGTATGACAAGAACGGATCACAGCATATGTATATCATCAAGTTTTCCACAACATACAAGATTAAGCATTGTAGATATAGGCAGAGAAGAGTTACAATATATATCTCGTAGCCCAGGCAAAAAGTTAAGAACTCATGATAACAGAAGACTTAATAATGTAGAATATTCCATCCCAAATTGATGGCCACATTGTGTGCAAGCCCCCAACATATAAGAGAAATAGCATACGCAGCCAACGAAGAAGGATTTGGGAAGAAAACTGAGTTTCCCCAGCCTGCATGTATAAGGCCATGGATCAGTTCAACTCCACCGGCAGGACATACAGCTCCGCCTGCCATAGCCACGTGTAGATGGCGACGCATCAACCTATCTGGATTCTTACCTAATCGAGCACCTCAGACAATGATCCTCTGCAGCACCTGAAAATAGTGCATCCACAGTATGCATTTGCAAAACCATTTCTACAAATTACCGTCAGATTGATGATCGTTGAAAGTCTACGGACATCGGCGATAGCCCATATTCCAGCAGATAGATCGAGTCATAAGTCATAACAATGGTACACCATGATCTAACTTGAGCCAAAAACAATTCTACAGGGGTGAGGATGGGGCCGACTAAGGATCCAGCCTGCTTCAAAGTCTCAAATGATGATGCCCTCGTACACACATGCTTGATCGTCCTCCTGGCAGGCTTATTCATGAGCTACAGAGGAGAGATTTTGAGGATCTTGTACTTAGCGTCAAGGAAGTAGGAGCACACGCAGACGGCGAACATGGTTTGAGTGTTCTGCAAACTCAGAAGAGTGGAGCTCCGTCCACACAAATACTCTGTCATTACGATCAGGGTGGCTTGACAGAGGCTTAACTTGGAGCATGAAGGAGCGCGGGAGAAGAATAAGCCATTGGACTTGACTACAGCTTCGAATGCACAACGCGACAGCTCCACCATCACCAGAGACCACGGGGGAGCAAGAAGATGCTCCACCCGACAGTGGGAGAACGGAAATGGGAGGGAGAGAGTAACTCCTCCATCTCCCCTTCCCCATACGGATTAATGACGAGGGAGGAGTCCAATAAATTTCCCAACTACCCCGCACATAAGCCAATTCTTAAATGCTACATGAAATTTCGAGCACATTTGGTTTCTTGGAGTGGAAAAAATCCGAAGACCGTACAAAATTCGCAATCACCTGCAACTAACTTTGCCACAATTTCTTTATTTTTTTAAGTGAAAAGAGGGAGAGAAAGAAGTGAGAAATGTCCCTCCCCCTTCTCAAGGGCAACCTTGAAAAAGAGATGAAAGAGATGCAGACAGATGCCCCTTGGTGGGTGTGAGAGATGTGCATATTAGAGAGTGAGAGAAAGAGAAGGGGGTTAGGGGATGTTCTTGTGCAACAAACAAAAATAAATAACTAAACTACTCAGAAATTAACAAATAAGAGGTACCCTTGACCAACCGAAGGCCACACGTATTCATCCTTCTCCAAGTGTCAAGGTGCATCTCACAAAGTATGGACACGCAAACTTGGAAAAACCAACGGCTAAAGTCCGACGTCCCCGGCAACGGCGCCAAAATGTTGAGAAAAGGGGAACAACAAACCCTAACCGCCTCACATGGAAGTGAGAAGTTTCTCCAAGTTGGGGCAAAGAATGAGAGGAGAGGTTCACCCACGCTCATGGACCAATGGCAACAATGGCCAACGTCACAAGGAGCAAAGGGAAACATCCTCCCAACCATGCACACACACATGCAAATCCATACACCAAGATCATCGCCTTGCACACAAGCAAACAGGAGAGTAGCAAATGACACCTTCTTCCATTACCAAAATGGAGGCCAAGGCCATGGCCAAGGGACCCCCTTTACAAGAAGTGAGCCTCTATTTATAGGCTCTACATAATTCCCCATGTGCTCATTTGGAAAAGTCAAAAAGTAGCACATGGTCATATCTCTCTAGATTCTTCCTAACAACCCATTCTTAAAGAAATGAGCGCGTGAGATTTCCTACGTGGGGATTTTTGTGTTTGTTCAAAAAGGAGTTGTTCAAAAAGGATTTTTCAAGGAAAGGCTTCAATACCATAGACTTAGGGGATTTATCAAAAAGTGGTTTTAGGAGAGTGTTCACATGGACATCTCCTTATTTACAAAAAGATGGTATTTTCATGAGGGCTAAAGGATGCCATAGCCTGAGGAAAAATTATAGGCAACCCTTAGAGCAACAAGGAAGAAGAGACTACAATAACTATATAGAGGACCAAAGTCAAGAAGATTCATTATTGATTATGAATCTATCAGTGAAGAAGGGTAAGGATGATGATCACATATTTTACATTGATTCGGGATGCTCAAACCATGTAGCAGGAAATGTGGCTTTACTTTCTGATTTGGAAGATCCTCATAACAAGCATGAAGTGCAGACAGGAGATGACACAAGGCACTCAGTGGAGAAGATAGGTAATGTGAAGACATTAGATGGGAATATGAACCTCTTAAGCAAAGTCTTGTATGTCCCTACAATTACCAAAAATTTAATAAGTGTTGGACATATTGTTGAAAGAGGATTGCAGGTTAGATTCAACCGATTTGGAGCATATGTTGAAGACCCAAGGGAAGGCTTTCAAAGGATTGCGAAAGGAGAAAAGACAGGAAGGCTTTTCACTTTTGAAGTGGAAGATAGAAAGAACATAGCTTTGTTTAGCTATGGATCTCAAACTCTTACAGAGTTGGAGATATGACACAAAAGGCTTGCTCACATTGGTGAGAGGACACTCAAACAAATTTGTAGGGACCAAAGTGTACTTGGTTTGCCTAATATCACAAGGCAACACATGATTTATAAGTGTGAAGCTTGTCAACTCGGCAAGGCTCATAGACAACCTTTAAACAAGAAAAAATATATGCATCAAAATCCTTTGGATCTAGTGCACACGGATGTGTGGGGTCCAAGTAAGGATCCATCTATATCAGGCTCAAGATACTATGTGTCTTTCATAGATGATTGTAGCAGGTGGACCATTCTGTTTTTCATGAAGCATAAGGATGAAGTGTTTAATTGCTTTAAGAAGTATATTGCTCTTGTTGAACACCAAACAGGTAGGACTTTGAAAAGACTCAGATCAAATGGTGGAGGAGAATACTTCTCTTCTGAATTTGATGCCTTCTTGCATGAAAGAGGCATTAAAAGGGAAGTCACTACAAGGTATACACCCGAACTCAATGGTGTAGCAGAGAGGAGGAACAGAGCTATTGTCGAAGCTGCAAGGTCCATGCTCAACGAAAAGGGATCGCCAAACTACCTATGGGCAGAGGCTGTGTCTACAACCACATATCTCATAAATAGACTTCCATCTAAGTCACTAGATGGAACCACTCCATATGAAGTGTGGAATGGAAGAAGACCTAGTCTAGAGCATTGTAAAATCTTTGGATGCTTAGCCTATGCTCACATTCCTTCTCAAGTAAGAGGGAAATTGGATCCCAAGGCAGAGAAGTGTGTATTCATTGGTTATGATCAAAACCAAAAAGGATATAGATTGTACAATCCAACCAATAAAGGATTTTCTGTGAGTAGAGATGTAATTTTTGATGAAAACAAATCATGGTTTGATGATGACAGGAAAGTGAAGCTGCCATATGACATGGATGAAGATTTTCCATCACTTCAACCAAAGGAGCCAAAGCAGATTGAAGAAAGTGATTCGGAGATTGACTTAGAAGACTTGGAAAAACTAAAGCTATGTAAGAACAAAGGTAAAGCAAAGATGTAGGATGCTACATATGGACCCGAGAGCTCACATCAACCACTTAGAAGGTCTTCAAGGGAGAAGAAGAAACCAGAGAGGTTTGGTTATGATACTTCTTTGGTCACCAAGCCCTCCATCTACATTGCAAAGGCTTCAACCAATGAAGAACCTACCACATTCGAAGAAGCACAAAGCAAGAAAGCTTGGAGAGATGCAATGGATGAAGAAATGGAAGCCTTGAAGGAGAATGACACTTGGGAGCTTGTACCTAACAAGCCATCTATGAAGGTAATTAGATCTCGATGGATATACAAAATCAAGAGGAATCCAGATGGAAGTATAAATAGACACAAAGCCAGGTTAGTTGCTAAAGGGTTTGCTCAAACCCATGGTATTGATTATGAGGAGACTTTCTCTCCTGTTGCAAAAATGCCTACAATTAGGGTTCTCATAAGTCTTGCTGCATCCAGAAATTGGAATCTCTATCAACTTGATGTAAAGAATGCTTTCTTGAATGGATGGATTTCTGAGGAAGTGTATATGGCACAACCTCCTGGATATGAGGATGCACATCATCCTAACTATGTATGCAAACTAAAGAAAGCTTTGTATGGATTGAAGCAAGCTCCAAGAGCTTGGAATTTCAGATTGGTGACTTATTTACAGGACCAAGGATTCAAAGCTAGCAAGGCGGATACCTCTTTGTTCATAAAGAGGAATGGATCTGAAGTGATCTACTTATGTGTGTATGTTGATGATATTATTATCACAGGCAATGACCTTGAAGGAATCAAACAGGTAAAGAGTCAAATGAAGGAGGAGTTCAAAATAAGTGACCTCGGACCACTCACTTATTTTCTTGGATTGGAGTTGATCTACTCAGATTCAGGTATATACATCACACAAAGGAAGTATGTGCATGACATGCTTGTCAAGTTCAAGATGGAAAATACCAAGTGTGCAGGTACACCTATGGAGCAAAATCATAAGCTTAGTTCTTATGTAGGAGAGCCAATTGAAGACATCACAAGCTATCAAAGCTTGGTTGGAAATTTGAACTATGCAACACTCACAAGGGTGGATATATGCTATAGTGTTAGCATATTGATTCAGTTTATGCATAAGCCGAGAAGACCACATATGGAAGCGGCCAAGAGAGTCCTCAAGTACCTAAAGGGGACCATGAATGAAGGTTTGTTTTATTCATATACTTCAGATATTGAGCTAAAGGATTACTTAGATGCAGATTGGGCTGGATCTAGAGATGATAGAAGAAGCACATCCAGGTATATATCATTTGCAGGTTCAAAAATCATTTCTTGGTCATCGAAGAAGCAACCAACTGTGGCATTATCTTCTACCGAAGCCGAATATAGAGGTTTGGCTAATGAAACTCAAGAAATCATGTGGTTAAAGTCTTTGTACACAGATCTTGGACTTCATTCTTCAGCACCTCACATTTTTGGTGACAACACAAGCTCACTACATCTAGCAGCTAATCCGGTATACCATGCTAGAACCAAGCATATTGAAGTCCACTACCATTATGTAAGGGAGAAGCTAATGAGCAAGGATATTCAACTATCCTATGTCTCTACAAATATGCAATGTGCAGTCATGTAGACTAAAGCTCTTGATGGTACAAAGTTAAGTAGATTCAAGTTGATGATTCGCTTGCAGGAAATCAAGGATAATTGAAGACTTATTTCGAGGCCAAGCATGTTAGGCTTGAGGGGGAGCTGTTGGTGCATTTTACCCAAGCCTACATGCTTGATATGCTTGATATTATCCTCATTTGTAAGTCACATGTGTAGTCATGTGAACACCTCTTGTAAAAGAGTTCATTTTTATCTCTTGTATTTGAAAAAAGAAAAAAGGAAAAGGATGGCTTACCTCATGCATAATGTAAAAGAACATTCGTGGCTATAACTACCAAAATCACGAATTTTTGAGCTGAGGGAATATCTCCTAACTTTGAGGATCACTTTTAGGTGGAGCCATTAGAATTCGAATTCAAAACTCCCTCCAAGAATAGCTATAAAAAGAGCAAGAAGGAAGAGGCGAATAGCAAGCCTTGTACGTGACCACTTCATGTCATTTTGTAGAGATTGAAGAGCTTACTCCATAGCTCTATCATTCTACTCCCATTGTGCAAAGATTCATTGCCAATGTGGTTGTAATCATATGTGAATCTATACATTTATCATCATCTAGTTCTCTGTTTTGTTCTCTGCTATACTCACTCAGAGCAGTAACTTGAAAAGGTCATAGCTCGAGTTCTACGCAACTATTTTTCAGTGTTTTAACGAGTATTGGATAGCTCTTACTGTCTACTATTTGCATATACATTTGCAAGGTCATTCGATTCATACTTTTGGAGATATCTACATTTTACTACTCACTAGTCTATCTCTGCAGAGCCCCGACACTACAAGAAATACGGGCGTATAGCGACGATTAAGGCGACAGAATTTCGTCGCTATAAAATTGCAACTTGCATCATAATTAGCGTCGTGCACCGACCGTCGATTAAACGACGCAGAAAACGACGGTATTTGCGACTTGTGACGCGACGGGATTGCAACGTTCCCATAAAACGACGCAATTTAAAAGTGTCGCATAAGCGATGCTTTTTTGCGTCGCGTAGGCGACATTAGTTGCCATCGCATAAGTGACGGTAAAATTGTCCCCTATTCGACGACGAATAGCATTGCTTACAGGACGATCTGTTGACGAACAAAAATTAAAACGTTGGAGGCTCTGCGATTGGCATTTTCACGCATCCGATCGAAGAGCTCTCCAACGTTCGCAATTGCGCTGCGCTTACGAGCTGAAGCAAGTATATGCAGAATTATTGTTTTGCATAAGCTCTCTCTTATTGTCTCCCTCTGTCTTTGTTTCTCTCTTTCTACATCTTTCTCTCTTTGAATTCTCTCTCTCTCTCTCTCTAGATCTCTCTCTCTAGATCTCTCTCTCTAGATCTCTCTCTCTCTCTCTCTCTCTCTCTCTCTCTCTCTCTCTCTCTCTCTCTTTTCTTTCTCTCTTTATTGCAGGTTATTCAAGAAGCTAACCAAGCAAAAAGTATGGCTAACAATTGTAAGTACAATTTCTATTCTTTGTAGATCATTTGAATTGTGTTATTTTCATTACATAGCATACTCACACTTATTGATATGCACTCATACACTTATACATGATGAAGATGCACTTTCACACATATACATATATACACATGCACATACACACACATATATACACATAGATACATGTGCACATACACTTAGACATACACACATATACACATGCATATGCACAAACATTCCTACAACCACATAAAAAGACGTCCATGCATACATTATTGTATATATATATATATATATATATATATATATATATATATATATATATACATATATATATATATATATATATATATATATATATATATATATATATAGATATATATATACACACACATACACACATTAACATATATGCAAATACATGTATATGCACATCCACATACACATGCATGTTTCATACATATACACATGCATATATATTAACATGCATATACATATACATATATACATATACATATACATATACACACATATACATATACATGCATATACATGTACACACACATACATATACATGCATATACATATACACACACATACACAAGAACATGCACATACTCATACACACATATACATTTATACATGCACATGCACATACATACATATTATACACACACATACACATGCACATACATACATATACACACACATACATATACTCTTAGGTACACACATATGAAGGAATTATATAATTAAAGTATTAAAACACATATACACATGCACACACACATGCATATACCTACATATACACATATACATGCACATACACACACATACACATAGAGTTATACATATACATGCATATACATATACACACACATACACAAGAACATGCACATATTGATACATACATATACACTTATACATGCACATGCACATACATACATATACACACACATACATATACACTTAGGTACACACATATGAATGAATTATATAATTAAAGTATTAAAACACATATACACATGCACACACATGCACATACCTACATATACACATATACATGCACATACACACATATACACATAGAGTTATACATATACATGCATATACATATACACATACGTACATACACATGCATATGCACATACTCATACACACATATACACTTATACATGCACATGCACATACATACATATACATACACATGTACATGCACATACATGTTGGAGCAAGTCTATGACAAGCCTAAGTATTGGCTTGAGTCTCACAAAGTCTTAGAAGAAGCTTTAAAAAGAAGACTATGTAAAGTTCACTTGTGAACTACCTCTTGTAACTTTTGAAGAGTTTACTTAATGTAAAAGTGAAAGAATCTTAAGTGGTTGAGTCCACATGATCAAAAAGGGAAAGAGGAGCCACGAATTCATTATTTGTGGTAGGTAGAGAATCAAATCAATCACTGATTGATTGGAGAGTGATTGAGGGAAGTTAGCCTCTCAAACTCAACTATAAATAGATGGCAGTTTTAGTCGTGGTTAGAGAGACCTACGTGAAGACCTCCAAGAGCTGAGCTTTATGCCATATCAAGGTGTGATTCCAAGGCACACATATGTATCACTAAGTCCATTGTATTGTACAAGCAATATACTTTCATTTTCATTATCATTTGAGTTCATATTTCCATGTTCTTGTGAAGTGTACTACTCACTGCCATTACTCTCAGTTTTCTCAGTCAGATTGCAGAGATTGTTTCTCTTAGCTTGGTGCATCATTTTCAGGGATTGAACTTGGTAAAGTTAGCTCTATAAGTCTACTATATGCTCACAAATTTTCATGTCCTTTGGATGTTGCAATCTTCAGTTATGTTCATTTGAAGTCGGCAGGGTCTGTTCATCTTCACTTCTCTGTCAGGTACCCGACTTTTTTACTCATCTTGTCAGAGCCATTTCTCAGTGGTTACTTATCCAAATTCAATTATGTAAAGCTTGATTGATTTAGTTTACTATCTAGTATAACCATACAAATTTTCATAATCATTGGATTCCTACATTTTGAGTTATGTTCATTTTTCTGCTCACTAGTCTCAAACTATAGCAGCCCGTGAAAATCGTGATGATGTCATCACTTGCTAAACATCATTCTCAGTGTGTGGTTTATTATTTTTTATGAGATTACTCTTGAAAGTTAGCTCTTTTAGTTAACTAGACTTCCCCAAGAGGAATTAAGCTAATTGCTGCTGTGCTCAGAGAATTATGTAAAACACTGGATAGGTGTATGAACCAAGAATAGCAAGTTTTCACATATGAGCTAACTCCAACTTATCTGTTTTGAACTATCTTTTTGAGAGTGATCTTCCAAGGTACATAGGGTGTCTAATACATCCATTGGCAAGCTAAAAGGGCCCACCATATACTCCTAGAGTTCATTTGGCTGGTGTAGATCAAGGATTTTGCAACACCTCTTCATCTTCAAGCACATACCTATCCATCTCTTCACAATACATACATATACACACACATACATAATTAAAGTATTAAAACACATGCCTAATATAAACAATAATAACAATCAATAGAACAAAACTTTTCATTACTTAATACCATACACACAATTCAAAACATAACTGAAATAAAATATATATATATATATATATATCAATGTAAATACATATAATCCAATGTCATAATCAACTAAAATCCTAATCATCATCATCATGATCATCATCATCATGATCATCATCATCATCAGCAATATCATGATCATTCTGATCATCCTCATCCTCATCGTCATGATCACCCTGTGACGATCGAGATCGTCCCTCCTGTGTTTGTCTCTCCACCTCATCCATATTTGTCTCTCCATAATACTCATGTATTACATATAACAAACATAAATAAATAAAATAATTAAAACACTCATAAAAACAAAATAATTATATAAGATTTAAAAATACTCACAAAGGCATCAGGATGATCTTGCATATACTCGCTCAAATGCCGATATCCAAAATGTGTAGCATACTCGATCTCTTGTTTCGTAGGATATCGGCCATAATCCTTCCGCTGCAATGAAACAAATTAAAAACATTAGTTGCTTGCATTTTAACTAAAATAAAAAATATACTCACAATAACACATATACTTACAAACGTAGCTACAAAACCATTATGGCCCATTTGGCCTAGGTGCGATGTGTGGCCCAACTCCACTCTCTTCTTTGCAGCAGCCTGTTCATTCAAGACAAAAAATACATAAATTAAATGTAAAAAATTACTAAATTATATAAAAATTATTAATATAAACTATTAATTTGTGTACCTTCTACTGAGGAAATGACTCCCGAAGACGTAGCTGTCTATGAAAAAACTACCACGACTCAGGTGGTATGCTAGCTCGCCTCTTATTTTTTTCAACCATACAATATCTCTTGTTAATTTAATCTCAAACAGAAAAAAAAGTCAGAATACATACACATATATACACACACATACACATACACATACACATACCCACATACACATATACATGCAAACATATACGCATGCATATATGTATACATATACACATATACATACATATAACATAAACATACATATACATATCCACATATATACATACACACACATGCATGCATATACACTCATTCATACAAAATACATGCATTTATCCCACAATAATATGTAGTTGTGTATATGTGAATATGTGTGTATGTGTAAATGTGTATATGTGAATATGTGTGTATGTGTAAATATGTATATGTGAATTTTTTGTTTATGTAGATAATCAAATTATTAATATCAAATATCATTATTTGTAGATTCTGATCAATCAGATGGAACTCCACCACCGTCTCCTCTTCGTGCAACGACTTTATACTGTAAGTATATGAAATATTTAGTTTTAAATATATTTGATGGATACATAACTTTTTCTATGTTTCTTATTATGTGCAGATTCTGATCAATCAGAGGGTACTCCACCACCTCCTACCCATGCAACGACTTCACATGTGTCCTCCGATAGGAATTATGATGAATTTTACTATGAAGAGCATATTATATGTTGGTGTAACTCTTGTTATGGCACGTATCGAAGACCACGATTGGAATGTATTGAACACAAGGCAGAGTATGGTACTTTTGATCGTGCACCATCACCTAGTCAACGTGATAATGCTTGGGTATGTATTTTCTATATATATTAATGTCATATATAAAATCAAGCTATTGTTGATATACATGAATAATTGCTCGATGATGATGATGATGATGATGATTTTTCTCATAATGTTAATATACCTCGTACACGTCATGGACTTGCTATTCATCAATTACAAGCAGAGGTTTCTAGAAATCCTCTACCTCCTGGTTTAGAGAATGAAACGGCTGGAGATTATCCATTGCCAGCTCGTGATCGTTCTTTAGTACAAACATATGATAGAAGAAGATATGGAGGATGGAATAGAGGACCACTTCCTTTAGATGGAGAGGTTTTCAACTTTTGGGGTAATCGCTATATGATTGCTCCATCCACTATTACTAATGCTGGTCGTGGTCTCTTTATTGTAGAGGATTTGTATGTGCCCTCGAACTCTGAAGTCACTCTTATGTCATTTTGTGGTCCTATATATGGATGGGGAGATTGGCATCGACTTTCACGTTATGTTCAAAGCATGAGTACTTATGGAATATGCTTGAACGCGGCATCCCTTACTAGTAGAAGGATTTTACATGCGGAAAATGAAAGATTATATATTGATGGAAGACCTTACACACATGGAAATATAGCAAGTTTAATAAATAGTAGTCGAGGGTTACATAATAGTTCAAGGACTAATTGCACATTTGAGGAGCGTGAAAATAGTCATGAATCACCATACATGAGTAGAGATGTATCAAGATACATAGTTGTCAATGCTATTACTACATTACATGCTGGTGATGAATTATTAGTGAATTATGGATGGCGTAGACCTCCAAGAGCACCGTTTAGCTAGAGAGAATAAAAATTTTCTATCCATATTTAATAAGTTATATACTTAATTTTATATTTGAAGTTTACTTTTTATTCATTTATGGAATACTAATGAGTTTTATTTATATGTGTAGATTCCAACATATGATGTTGATGATATTCGTCCACAGCATTCACAATTACCAGTAAGACCACGATTATCAGAAGCTTCCATGAGGAGGCTACGCAAAACTAATCCTGTGCAATATGCAAAGTTGAAAGATCTATATTCAAAAGACGATAAAGTACAAGATTTGTGTGACAATGATGAAGATGATGGCATGGCATATTTTATTGAGGATTGGTATCAAAATGACAGTCAGAGCATTGATATTTCTATAAATGAGAAATATCTTCGAGAGGAATGTCTAAAGCATGTATATGAAGGAAGTCGTTTGACACGACTAATACTTATTCTCAACCTTCAAAATCGTTTTGGATGGAGTAATGTATCTGTTTCGACACTATTAAGGTATAATTTTCATTTTTCTATATATTTTTATATATATACATAAATATATATATATATATATATATAAATACATGCAGGTTTTTATTCTTACTTTAGATAAGATAAGAAGAAGAACTTGAATTGAATGGATACGATTGTTTGGATGGCAGGATACGATTGTTTGGATGGCAGGATATGATTGTTTGGATGGCAGGATATGATTGTTTGTTTTGGAGGATATGAATGATTTGTCGATTCACACATATGTTCAGTTTGAAAGTGTGAATCGACAAATCATTCAATGAAGGTACATACTTCATGTGTCCAAAACAAACAATCGTATCCTACCATCCAAAACAATCAAATTTTGTGTAAATATTTTGAAAGATGCATTAATAGTTTTAAAAGATGCGCGGACAAAAAGTGTCCATTCAATTCAAGTTCTTGTTCTTACCTTATCTAAAGTAAGAATAAAAACCTACATGTATATATATGTATATTTATTTATTTACCTTTTTTAATATATCTTTTTTTGATAAACTTACAGGTTATTATCTGAAAAGTTTTTACCAAGTCAGAATATTCTTCCTACCTCACATGATGAAATGAAGAAGATAATCAACAATCTTGGTATAGATTTATCAATGTATACATGCATGTCCTAACAATTGTATTTTATATAGAGGTGAATATGCAGACTCTTTGACATGTCCCAAATGTCAATCTCCTCGATATAAGGGTGAAGAAGGTAAAATCCCAAAAAAGGTATTGAGACATTTTCCATTGGCTCCACGGATTAGACACATGTTTCAAAGCCCCGAATTATCAAAGCTTTTGACTTGGGGACATGATCACAAAAGTACTGATGGAATAATCAGAATTCCTCATGATAGTGTTGCTTTTCAACATATTGATTCTACATGGCCTGAATTTGCACAAAATCCACAGAATCTAAAGTTAGGAGTTGCATTAGATAGGGTTAATCCATTCTCCATGAAATCCAGTAAATGGTCAACATGGCCAGTGGTAGTCATAAACTACAATCTTCCGCCATATCTTAGCATTAAAAAGGAACATTTAATGCTTTCGCTTTTAATCCGAGGCAAAAGACAAGTTAAAGATATGAATGTATATCTTGCTCCTCTCATTGACGATCTTCAAGAGTTATGGAGAGGTATTAATGTCATTGATGTATTGAAAAGCATCAATGAAAGACATATTACGGTTCGTGGTATTGTGGCTTGGACTATTAACGATTTTCCTGGATATGGCGTATGTTCAGGTATTGATGTAATTTTTTTATTCAATAGCATGTAAATAAATATGATTTAATTTAATTATACTTTTATCATTTTTCATGATGCAGGAATATCTACTAAGGGTTATAAAGCTTGTCCATATTGTGGTGATTGGTTGAGATCAACCTATAGTAAGAATCTCAACAAAAATATTTATCTTCGACATCGACGATTCTTTCCTGATGATCATCCATTAAGATCTAAAAGAGAAGCGATACATTTTAATGGAAAGCTTGAAACAGGCCAGTATCCAAAACCTATGATGCCTATGGATTGGTATAAAAAATGGACAGATGGACCTCTGATAGATCCAGAAGCAGAAATCTTCAGTGATGATTCAGATAATGAGTATGTGAACAGAGGTAAAGGAAAATTGGCACTCGCTGAGAACATATCAATATGGTATTCTTTGGAGTATTGGAACGAGTTAAAAGTATGTCATCTTCTTGATCCTATGCATATATTCAAAAATATTGGTTATTCACTATGGCAGCATCTTCTTGGACTAAAAGATACCACAGCATCAAGGAATGATTTGAAAGATCAAAAATCCAAACCAAAGTTATGGCCAGTTTTTGATAGACATCGACAAGAAACGACTTATGCATCTGCTCCTTGGGTACTTACAACAAAAAAGATACAGACTATCAACAATAGAATTCAATTGATTAAGACTCCTACATGATATGGAGCATCGTTTCAAAACATGTTTACTATGGATGATAAGAGATTATCTAGGTTAAAGACCCATGACTGGCATAACTTTTTGAAACATATTCTACCTTTGGTTATGGATGGATGTACAACGAAAGGAGTGTTGGAGATAGATGTCTGCGGAAGCACGAGAACAGCACAAGGAAGAAGAAGAAGCTTGGAGCACAAACACACAATACTGAATGTATTACTAGAGAATGTACAAAGATAAGTAGCCCATTAGGGCAATAGGCGTATATACAAGCCGGGGGAAAAAAACCTCCTAAAGAGGGAAAAAAGTGCCCCGACGGTCCTAGAGTGTTCACACACATCACTACCTAAATATATCAACAAATCCCCCTTGGGAGTGATGCGGTGAACAAGGAGTTGGCACTCATGTATAAGGAAGTGCCAAGCTATGTCGAAATCACTCCACAAAAGGAAGTAAGCCCAAAGCTTTGCGGAAAGCTTCAAACTTCTCCCTAGGCAGAGCCTTCGTGAAAAGGTCTGCAATGTTCTCCTGCGTGGGCACATATGGCAAGCTGATCTCCCCAGCAGAGAACCTCTCCCTGACATAGTGATAATGCACCTCAATGTGCTTAGTGCGAGCATGGAACACAGGGTTCCTCGCAACTGCCAATGCGCTCTGACTGTCAGTGAAGATGGTGGTGCCAAAAGACTGGCCAACACCCAAATCAGCCATAAGGCGTCTGAGCCACACACACTCAACAGTCGTTGTGAAAGCTGCCCTATACTTAGCCTCACAACTGGAAGTGGCCACAGTAGGCTGCTTCTTGCTCAACCAAGATATACATGAGCTACCAAGCATGAAGCAAAAACCACTGGTGGACACACGAGTGTCATAGCAACCAGCCCAATCTGAGTCAGAAAAAGCATGCAAATCTGGCGGTAGTGATCCCCCCTTGGGATAAAACAACCCAAGTAGCCGAGTACCACTCAAGTAGCGAAAGATGCGCTTAAGCACTTTCCAATGCGTGACTCCTGGGCAATGCATAAACTTGCTCATCTGTGAGATAGCAAACTGAATATCTGGCCGAGTAATGCATAAGTAAATCAAGCATCCCACAGCCTGCTGATAGAGAACAGCATCAATTGCATCTCCAGCATCATGAAGACTCAATCGTAAACCTGTCTCCATAGGAGTGGCAATAGGCTTACAGTCTTCAAGGCCAAAACGCTGCAATAATGTGTCAATATATTTCGTTTGACACAAAGCCATTCCACCATCAACATGCATAAACTGAATGCCCAAATAGTGATGCAAATGCCCCAAATCAGACATCTCAAATGAGGCATGCAAATCAGCCTTAAAATCAGCAATATGTGTCTCAATAGGACCAGTGAGCAGCATGTCATCAACATAGACAACAATGATTAGAAGCACATCATTAGCACGTTTAACATATAAGGTGCTTTCAGTTGGACTGTTCTCAAAACCATGTGCAATCAGATAGGCATTTATCTTCTCATACCAAGCACGTGGTGCTTGCTTTAAACCATATAATGCCTTCTTTAACTTGCAAACCTGGTTTTCATGCCCTTTCTGCACAAAGCCACGGGGCTGAAAAACATACACTTCTTCATGCAAGTCACCATTCAGAAATGCTATTTTAATGTCCAACTGATGTACATTCCAACCATGATGGGCTGCAAGTGCACAAATGCTCCAAACAGTAGTCATACGGCATGTAGGTGCAAAGGTCTCATCAAAATCAATGCCTCTTTCCTGTGCATAACCCTTTGCAACAAGCCTAGCCTTATACCTATCAACTGTACCATCAGGTTTACGCTTCAGCTTGTATACCCACTTAGTGCCAATGGCCTTCTTGCCAGGAGGCAAGTCACATAAAGACCATGTACCATTCTTCATTATAGCATCATATTCAGATTGCATAGTAGCCATCCAATTTTCTGAATTTTGTGCTTCATCAAAAGAAACAGGCTCATTCTCATCACAGAGACTAGATGCAGCCATAGCATAGCAATCTGATGCAAAGGAGGCACTATGAGAGCCTGAACGAGTACGATATGACAAAGGTGCATCTAATTTGCTATCACGCAAAGTCTGCACTAGCCATTTTGGCATAATTTTTGCCTGCTCAATATGAGCTCTCTCATCAACAAGTGCATCATGTAAATCTGCATCAGAAATGGAACGATCTGCATCATCATATGAAACCTGCAAAGGCTGAGAAGATGCCTCATTAGGACCAGCACTAGCCTGTCAACCTGTAAAAAGAGGCATCAAAGTATCATGCATGTCTTTGGAGCTAACAGATGTCTCCTTAGTACATGAAAGCAATGGCTGAATAGCATCTTCCACAAAGACAACATCACGGCTAACCAGAATGTGTTTAGTCTGTGGATGATACAGACGATAGCCTTTACTTTCAGAACTGTACCCAACAAAAATACATTTTACTGCCTTATCATCCAATTTTCTGCGATATTGTTCAGGCACTAATGCATATGCCAAACAACCAAAAACATGCAGATGAGCAACAGATGGCTTGCGGTCATGTCAAGCCTCATATGGAGTGATAGACTGCAACGCTTTAGTGGGACACCTGTTCAGTACATATGCTGCACACATGACAGCCTCAAGCCAGAAACTATGTGGTAAAGCTTGACTTTTGACCATGCACCTCGCCATCTCCATGAGTGACCTCTTCTTTCATTCAGCAACTCCATTCTGTTGAGGTGTATACGGCACTGTACATTGGTGTTTTATCCCACGTTCAGCCAGAAATGCATTAAAATCTGAAGACATATATTCCCCCCCTCGATCAGAACGGAGGGTGCCCATTTTACATGCTGACAGATTTTCAGCCAAAACCAAAAACTGTTTGAAGCACATGAACACTTCAGACTTTGCTTTGAGTGGATATACCCATGCATGCCTGGAAAAATCATCAATGAAAGTCACGAAGTAAAGGTAATTTCCAAAAGAGGGTGTCTGCATAGGACCACAGACATCACTATGTACAAGCTGCAATTTCTGCGTAGCCTGAACTGAACCATCTTTTGGAAAGGAAGAACGTTGCATTTTGCCCAAAATACAGCCTTCACAAACTTGTTTTCCAGGTGCCTCAAGTTTGGGCAAAGAGGACACCATTTCAGATTTCTGCAGGCGTAACAAACTAGCAAAATTCAGATGACCAAAGTGTGCATGCCAAAGCTTTGCATCTAACATAGCCTGAGAATCATGAACTGCACATGCCGAATCATTCACAGATCTTTCATAGTCTATGAGCTTATACAGCCCACGACATAAAATACCAGAAGCAATAATCACATCGCCATTTGAGAGATCATGGACTGTACACCTGTCATCAACGAATTTCACAACCAAGCCAATCTTGGCTAATGCAGAAACTGATAACAGGTTCTTTTTGATCCTTGGCACAAATAAAGCATCTGACAAAGTGAAAGAACTACCATCAGCAGTAGTCAGAATGATCTTACCAACTCCCATAACAGGATAAGAGGAGTTATTGGCGCATGTGATAGTATTCCCTGTAGGGGCAGGCTCGAGTGAAGAGAAGAAACTGCGCTGCAAGGTAATATGTTTGGTCGCCCCACTGTCAAAGTACCAAACATCTGAGTCTACTGCAGACATGCATTGATCATGAGAAGATGGGTCAAAACTGCAGACAGTAGTAAACGCCCATTCTTCTTCCTGCACAAGATTTGCAGACTCTGTTTTTGGTGTAGAGGCCTCTGCAACAACCATTCCAGCCTCTTTCTTCTTTGCCTCTTTAGCAGCCAGTTTTGGACAGTTCTTTATAATATGATCATTTCCTTTACAGTACTTGCAGAACAATTTCTGCTTTTCTGATTTCTTCTCATCTTTATCCTGGTTCTTTGATTGTGCAGCATTTGCAGATTTCTGCTTACTAGTAGAAGAGCTCCATTTTCCTTTGCCCTTCTGACTAGCCAGGAAAGCTTGATCTACAACACGCATAATGGACCTGTTCTGCCTGGACTGATCTTCCTGCAACAAAACAGAGACTAATTCCTCAAATGACAAGGCATTCGGATTGCCTTTCATCATCAACCGAAGAGTAGAGGCAAAACTCTGATATGAATCAGGAAGACCATTCAGAACGGTCTGCACAAGCGAGCTATCTGGTATAACCTCATCAACAGAAATCAATTATTCCTTCAGGTCTTTGATCTTTGTAAGAAAACTGTCCATAGAATCACCTTCATTCATGTGCTCACTCTCCAACTATTTTCGGAGGTAAGCAACACGAGCCTCATTCCTAGCTTGGTACAAAGTGGTAAGTGTATCCCAAGCATCCTTTGCTGTTCTGCAAGAGCGAATGTGAGGAATAATGACACGTTTGATAGACAACGCTATCAATGCATGTGCCTGGGCATCTCTGCCATCCCAACGAATCTGCTCTGCAGTAGGTGCAACAGAAACAACAGCACGAACAGGAATCTGCGGAATATCATCTTCGACACCATCTTCATCAGCTCCAACACCTGTATTTGCAGTACCTGTCGTTATAGGTGTAACAAGACGTCTTTCAACACCCTGCACAATGTTCCACAATCCTTTTGCAACTAGTACATGTCGCATCATATAAGCCCATAATGGGTAGTTGGTACCATCCAACTTATCCTCAACAGCCAACATACGGAATACATCACTACTTTCAGCCGTGGCCGGTGACTAGAATACCTTGATGCAGAAAATTGACTGTATCTCAAAAAGTTGAACAGAACTGCCCAGACGAGTTCTGCTAGACCTGTAGCAGACTTCGAGACGCTTAAATTGGCGAACATAAACTGGTATATACGTTTGGCACAAAAGGACGAAATAGCCTGCACAAGCGCTGAGTATGCTCACCAAATTTCGTGTGAATCTGAGACTGCAAACGGAGGAGTGTCGACGGCGCCCTAGAAGAAGCGACGACCTGCTCTGATACCAATTGTTGGAGATAGACGTCTGCGGAAGCACGCGGACAGCACAAGGAAGAAGAAGAAGCTTGGAGCACAAACACACAATACTGAATGTATTACTAGAGAATGTACAAAGATAAGTAGCCCATTAGGGCAATAGGCGTATATACAAGCCGGGGGAAAAAAACCTCCTAAAGAGGGAAAAAAGTGCCCCGACGGTCCTAGAGTGTTCACACATATCACTACCTAAATATATCAACAAGGAGTACGAGATGTGATCTATCGTCTTGGATCACTTATAAGGTAATTATGATACTTTTATATTTAATATGTATGAATATTGGATATCTTTTATTTTTTAATTAACTTCTTTATAATTGTTTTTATGATATGTATAGGTGGATTACATGCAAAGAGATCGATAAAAATTCGATCCCACAAAAAAAACGTGAATGCAAAGAGCTATTATATTTGATGGAAAAAGAACTTCCTACTTCATTTTTTGATATTCAGGTTCATTTATTAGTCCATCTTGTAGATGAGATAGAGATTGCAGGTGTTGTCAACACTCGATGGATGTTGGATCGAGCGATTTATGGGAATACTAAAAGGTTATGTGCGACAAAGAGCAAAAGCAGAAGGATCCATGGCAAAGGGTTGGGTGCTTGAAGAGTGCATGTATTACGTTAGTGAGTACCTTGAAAGAGTTCATGAAGAAGCTCCACGTGCATGGACCAACGAGTCTTCTTCAAAAATAACAGATGAGGTATTATCAGGTAAGGGGGTTCCATTCTTATTTACATTTCAAGAAAAAATTGATGTTTCTACTTTTGTAGCATATAATAGCGAATGCATGCAAGCATTCCTTAGCGAGTACGAGGAACTTCAAAGTCTCCGAAGTAAAAGGCAAAAAAACAAAAGATTTAGACGTAATCTCGATAATAATGAGATTACAAATATACCTTCTTTCACGGATTGGCTATATAGTCGTTTGCAACGTGCCAACGCAAATAATGAAGAAATCTCAGATGAGAAAAGAGAGTTAATGATAGGTTGTGAACGAAAGGTAATTTTATTAAAATAATATTTTATTTTTTCCATATATGTATGTTAGTTTCTATTTACTAATTGAATTTATTTTGCAGGCTCGAATGTTTACTAATATGTGGGCTTTTGGACAGCATATTAGAATCAAAGCCATTGATTCTTTACGTAAAACAGAGGATTCTAGTATTGTTGCTTCTTTCAAGCAACTATCACGTGCTAGCTCAAAAGACACGAACCTTATAGATAGTGAACTTGGTTACGTAGGAACTATTGTTGGTATCTACGAAATTTCATTTCGTACATTCAAACAGGTAGAAAAAAGTTTATATATTTTTTTTAGAGTTAGTTATTTTTTTAAGCACCTAATAATGGGTTTTTGTTGTTATATATTTTGATAGGTCATTTTGAAGGTTGACTGGTTTCGAGCGGAGTATAAAGGTAGTAATTCTACATTAAGAAGGGAATTATCTGGGTTTTGGGCAATTGATTCTTTCAAGGTAATGCGATCTACTAAAGAACCATATATTCTTCCTAGGCATATTGAACAAGCATTTTTTTATAAAAACCCAGATGCTCATCCTTGGTGGCAAGTCATTCATGTGCAACCTAGAGGTAGGTCATTGTTTGAAAAGTTTATTATTAGAGAGATCGAAGAAAGTCCTCTTGATGATTCAGCATCAGATACTGATACATCAACATCTGAAATAGAAATTAGAATCATTATACATGATAATGATACTAATCTTTTTGATGAAGAGGATAATTCTCTACATGCTGATTCTACTGACGAGGAAGAGGAATTACCAAAAATAGATATTAATCCATCAATAGATGATGTGATTCATGAGAACATAGATTTAACAATAAAAGAAATAAATGAAATCAATAAGGATAATGAAAATGAGACTATATTGATGTCTTACCAAATGATGGTAATAATGAAAACATATGAGCAGATTAGATAGTAAATTGTACTCTAGTTATCGATCAATAACTTGAAGCTTCTGAATGGATATCAGATAATAGGTTTTTTTTATTAACTTGAATAACGATGAATCCTATTAGAGAGATGAAATCATGTTCTTCTAAGTTAGAACATGAAGCTCGGGGGTATGCCTAATTATTTTATATATAGCTTTATCTTTGAGGAGCAAATTTTTATCATGTATGTATGCATATGTGTGTGTATTCATGTGTATTATATGAATACATATGTTAGTATGCATATATATGTATTTCATGTATATGTATGTGTTTGCATGTGTGTGATATATGTATACATGTGTTAAATATGCATATGCGTATATATGCATATGCATTTATGTAAAATATTCATGTAATATATGCAAGTGTTTATAATTGTGTACATGTATATATGTATATGTGTCTATGTGTAAATATGTACATGTAAATATGTATGCATGTATATATATGTTTATGTGTGCATGTAGGCATGTATATGTGATGTGTACATGTATATATGTATATATGTCTATGTGTAAATGTGTACATGTAAATATGTTAGTATGTATATATATATTTATGTGTGCATTTAGGCATGTATGTGTGATGCATAATATATCTACTCCATTTTATATTTATGTATCCTATCTACATGATGTGTATATATCTTTACATATATTATGATCCTCGTTGATTTGAGTAGCTATATATAGAGGCATAAGGTTGGGAGGAGAGACATCTCTCTAGTAGGACGTCGGAGGTGTACATATACTTCAAACATATGGCTAAAAAGTTGAATTAGAGTTTTTAAATTAGGGATTTCAAAACCCTAATATCGAAATTAGTGTTTTCAATTTAGGATTTTTGAAATAGGATTTATTTATTTATTTATGCGTATGCATGTGTTGTGTATGTATGTGTATCTATATGTGCATATGCATGTGTTTTGTGTGTATATATGCATGTGTGTGTATGCGTGTATTTATACCTCTAGTCTCTCTCTCTCTCATATACATACATACATGCATAAACACACATACTCATATCCACATATATATACATAAAAGCAGTGCATACCGTGCATTGTCGCGATGATGAGCCATAAGTGTCCGCATCTCTTTTAAACACCACTTAAGGGACCATCCTGTACCAAACTCTGTCTCAAGTGAACTAAGCACATATTTCTTATCCCTCTCATCATGCTCACTACAAAAATAAAAAACATAATGTAAATAAAACATAAGATATATATTTCAATTTATATGTAAAACTTTTACTTACTTCCACGGTAAGTGGATAAAGCACATGTAAGAGTCGCATAGTGCCCACATTCTTCTCTTGAACTCCAATCCATTCCCTATATACACAATGTTCCCCTCTGGCTCTATGTCGCACTCTAATCCTAAGGTGCCTATGCATGTCCTCATAGGAAACTCTGCTCTGCTATCACGTGCTGGAGGTGGTATAGGTGTCCTGAAAATAGATAGATAGAAATAAACAAAAATATGTGTTATAATATCATTAAAAAAGTTTATGAAAACAAAACATACCTATGAGCAGCTAGCTCTCTTCCTGCATGTGGAGCCGCAAAAGAGCCCTCGTTTGATTGCTGGGTAAGCATCTTGATCGTATAATCCAGCTCCTCATCAGACACCTCTGCGTAATTACGCATTATGGCCCCTAGAGTATCAGACGGAACTCTTGCTCTCATAAGACTTTTTATGAGAGTGAGTTTCGCCTTTCTCTCTCTACTGGGATCCATAATACCTAACATATAAAACAAAATGGTTAGAAATCAATATATATATGTGTACATATGTAAGTGTGTATGCATTAAGTATGTGTATGTATGCATGTGTGTGTGTATGTGCGTGTATATGTGTGTATGTGTGTATGCATGTGTATGTGTGTGTATGCATCATTATGTGTATATGTATCTATGTGTGTATGTGTGTGTATATGTGTGTGTGTATGTATGTGTATGTGTGTGTGTATGCATGTATGTATGTATGTATGTATGCATATGTATATGCATTTTGTATGTATATATATGCATGTATGTGTATGTGTGAGTATGTCTCTCTATGTGTGTGTATGCATATATGTGTGTATGTATGCATATATGTGTGTATGTGTGTATGTGTGTGTGTATATGTGTTTGTATGTGTGTATGCATGTGTATGTGTGTGTATGCATCATTATGTGTGTAAGTGTCTATGTGTGTTTGTGTGTGTATATGTGTGTGTGTGTGTCTATGTGTATGTGTGTGTGTCTATGAGTGTGTATGTGTTTATGTGTATGTATGTATCTATGTGTGTGTATGTGTCTATGTGTATATGTGTATGCATGTATGTATGCATATGTGTGTATGCATGTGTATGTGTGTATGTGTCTATGTGTGTATGTGTGTGTATGTGTGTGTATATGTGTGTGTGTATCTATGTGTATGTGTGTGTGTCTATGAGTGTTGATGTGTTTATGTGTATGTATGTATGTATGTGTATGTATGTGTCTATGTGTGTATGTGTATGCATGTATGTATGCATATGTGTGTGTATGCATATGTATGTGTGTGTATGCATCATTATGTGTGTCTATGTATGCATGTGTATGTGTGTATGCATCATTATGTGTGTATGTGTCTATGTGTGTATGTGTGTGTGTGTGTGTCTATGAGTGTGTATGTGTTTATGTGTATGTATGTATCTATGTGTGTGTGTGTGTGTGTATGTGTGTATGTGTATGCATGTATGTATGCATATGTATGTGTGTATGCATGATTATGTGTGTCTATGTATGCATGTGTATGTGTGTATGCATCATTACGTGTGTATGTGTCTATGTGTGTATGTGTGTGTGTATATGTGTGTGTGTCTATGTGTATGTGTGTGTGTCTATGAGTATGTATGTGCTTATGTGTATGTATCTATGTGTGTGTATGTGTATGCATGTATGTATGCATATGTGTGTGTATGCATATGTATGTGTGTGTATGCATCATTATGTGTGTATGTGTCTATGTGTGTATGTGTGTGTGTGTCTATGAGTGTGTATGTGTTTATGTGTATGTATGTATCTATGTGTGTGTATGTGTCTATGTGTGTATGTGTATGCATGTATGTATGCATATGTGTGTGTATGCATATGTATGTGTGTGTATGCATCACTATGTGTGTCTATGTATGCATGTGTATGTGTGTATGCATCATTACGTGTGTATGTGTCTATGTGTGTATGTGTGTGTATATGTGTGTGTGTCTATGTGTATGTGTGTGTGTCTATGAGTGTGTATGTGTTTATGTGTATGTATCTATGTGTGTGTATGTGTATGCATGTATGTATGCATATGTGTGTGTATGCATATGTATGTGTGTGTATGCATCATTATGTGTGTATGTGTCTATGTGTGTATGTGTGTGTGTATGCATTATGTGCGTGTATGTAAGCATGTGCATTATGTATGCATTATGTGCGTGTATGTAAGCATGTGCATTATGTATGCATATAAGTATGTAAGTATGCATATG
This sequence comes from Ceratopteris richardii, assembly GCA_020310875.1. Lineage (NCBI taxonomy): Eukaryota > Viridiplantae > Streptophyta > Polypodiopsida > Polypodiales > Pteridaceae > Ceratopteris > Ceratopteris richardii. The sequence goes on along the minus strand of CM035411.1, from coordinate 171,678,852 downwards.
CATATGCATTATGTATGCATATGTGTGTATGTGTGTGTATGCATTATGTATGTGTATGTAAGCATGTGCATTATGTATGCATGTAAGTATGTATGTATGCATATGCATATGCCATATGTATGCATGTATGTGTATGTGTGTGTATGTCTCTCTATGTGTGTGTATGCATATATGTGTGTGAATGTGTGTGTACATGTGTATGTATGTGTGTATGCATGTGTATGTGTGTGTATGCATCATTATGTGTGTATGTGTGTGTATATGTGTGTGTATGTGTGTGTGTGTCTATGTGTATGTGTGTGTATCTATGAGTATGTATGTGTTTGTGTGTGTATGTGTATGTGTGTATGTGTCTGTGTGTGTGTGTATGTATCTATGCATGTGCATTATGTATGCATGTAAGTATGTATGTACATTGTATGCATATGCATATGCATTATGTATGCATATGTATGCATGCATGTGTTTATGTGTGTATGTCTCTCTATGTGTGTGTATGCATATATGTGTGTCTATGTGTGTATGTGTGTGTATATGTGTCTGTATGTGTGTATGCATGTGTATGTGTGTGTATGCATGTGTATGTGTGTGTATGCATGTGTATGTGTGTGTATGCATGTGTATGTGTGTATGTGTGCATGTGTGTGTGTCTATGTGTGTGTATGTGTGTGTGTCTATGTGTATGTGTGTGTATCTATGAGTGTGTATGTGTGTATGTGTCTATGTGTGTGTATGTGTTTATGTGTGTATGTGTATGCATGTATGTATGCATGTGTGTGTGTATGCATCATTATGTGTGTATGTGTCTATGTGTGTATGTGTCTATGTGTGTATGTGTCTATGTGTGTATGTGTTTGTGTATATGTGTGTGTATGTGTGTGTATGTGTGTGTGTCTATGTGTATGTGTCGCTACGCGTCTATGAGTGTGTATGTGTTTATGTGTGTGTATGTGTCTATGTGTGTGTATGTGCATATGCATTATGTATGCATATGTATGCATGTATGTGTATGTGTGTGTATGTCTCTCTATGTGTGTGTGTATGCATATATGTGTGTGTATGTGTGTATGTGTGTGTGTATATGTGTGTCTATGTGTGTATGCATGTGTATGTGTGTGAATGCATCATTATGTGTGTATGTGTCCATTATGTGTGTATGTGTCTATGTGTGTATGTGTGTGTGTATATGTGTGTGTATGTGTGTGCGCGTCTATGTGTATGTGTGTGTGTCTATGAGTGTGTATGTTTGGATGTGTGTGTGTATGAATGTGTGTCTATGAGTGTGTATGTTTGGATGTGTAAGTGTATATGTGTGTCTATGTGTGTATGCATGTGTATGTGTGTGAATGCATCATTATGTGTGTCTATGAGTGTGTATGTATATGTGCATATGTGTGTGTATATGTGTGTCTATGTGTGTGTCTATGTGTGTGTATATGTGTGTATGCATGTGTATGTGTGTGAATGCATCATTATGTGTGTATGTGTCTATGTGTGTATGTGTGTGTATGTGTGTGCGCATCTATGTGTATGTGTGTGTGTCTATGAGTGTGTATGTGTGTGTATGTGTCTATGTGTGTATATGTGTCTATGTGTGTATGTGTCTATGTGTGTATGTATGCATATGTGTGTATGTGTGTGTATGCATTATGTATGCATATGTGTGTGTATGCATTATGTATGTGTATGTATGCATATGCATTATGTATGTGTATGTATGCATGTGAATTATGCATGCATATGTGTGTGTATGCATGTAAGTATGTATGTATGTACGCATATGCATATGCATTATGTATGCATATGTGTGTGTATGCATGTAAGTATGTATGGATGTACGCATATGCATATGCATTATGTATGCATGTATGTGTATGTGTGTGGATGTCTCTCTCTATGTGTGTATGCATATATGTGTGTGTATGTGTGTGTGTGTGTATGTGTGTGTGTGTATGTGTGTGTGTATGTGTGTGTGTGTATGTGTCTGTGTATGTGTGTGTATATGTATGTGTATATGTGTGTGCATGTGTATGCATTATGTGTGCATGTGTGTATGCAACCTTATTTGTGTATGTGTGTATATGTGTGTGTATTTGTGTGTATGTGTGTGTGTGTATGTGTATATGTGTGTGTGTCTATGTGTGTGTGTACATATGTATGTGTATGTAAGTGTGTGTGTGTCCACATACCTGCTTGCTGTTAGTTTGTGCGGCCCTCTCTCTTTCTCGTGCGCTCTCTCTCTCACTCTCTCTCTCTCTCGGTCTCTTCTTGCTCGCGTCCAAGTCCCGGCACAAATGTGCGGGGAGAAATCAAAAATTTTTTTTAACATTGTCGCTAAGCAGCGACGAAATTAGCGACGCTCTTTAAAATTAACGTCGTCTAAGCGATGCTAGCATCTCTTATGCGATGAGGTCGGGGAAAAAAAAATTCGAAATTCTGACTGTCGCTTATGCGACGACCACGTCGCATAAGCGACGCTTCCTGTTTTTTTTCCAATTTGGGGGCGTCGCTACGCCTCCCTTTTTCTTGTAGTGCGAGAATGGTGGGGATGTTCCAGAAATTGATGAATCTTCTTCTCAGTGCTCAGTCCATCATTTGAAGTGTTTTAACTTGGATTGGGAAGCTTGCTAAGTCTATTTGCTATGCCCAAAAGGAATTTTTATAATTCCTACCAGGTTTAGAGCACTGTTCATTTTTCTAGCAGGTGTATGTCCAAAAATAGCAAGTTTTGGGAGCTAGTCATTTCGCAACTAGTCTGTCTTGACTTAAACTTTTGGGATACATGTTCCAAAGTACTTGGCTGATAAATTGGTGGATTTAGGAAGCTCAAAGGGTCTACTAATCAACTCTGAAGTCTCAGTTGGCTGGTGTGAAGCTGGTTGTAGCGGCACCTACTCATCTTTGGATTGCATCCACCATCTCTCTTCATAGGAAGATGATGCCTACATGTTGTGTAAGGATTTTTTAACATGTATTAATAGACCCCTAATGGAACGTGATAATTTGTATCAAGTATTCTAATACGGGATTGGAGTAGTACCTTAGTTGAATTTTTAAGGACAAAAACATACCCTCAAGAAATATCTTTAGCAAGAAGCTCTCAAAGTTTGAAGAAGTTTCATTGAGCCAATTGGGAGAAAATTGTCAAAGTGGTCACTCATCATACTCTAGAGAGTTCCTAAAATATTGGGGGTAAGCTTCTACTTGATAAAGACATTGCTGAGTGTGTAGTCTATCATTTTAAGTGATTACAATTGGAATCATTATCTCTCTAAGCTAATTAGATACCTTCAAAAGGAACTTTTCTAATTGCTACTATACTATGAGTACTGAGAAAAACTTCTGCCAAGTATCTTGTTGAAAACCAAACAGGAAGAAGTCTAAAGAGACTAAGGTTAGATGGAGGAGGTGAGTACTTCTCAAATGAATTTGATGCATTCATGCAGGATAGAGGAATTAAAAGGGAAATTACAACAAGGTATACCCCTGAGCAAAATGGGGTGGAAGAGAGGAGAAATAGGTTGACTGTTGAAATAGCTAGATCAATGCTAAATGAGAAAAGATTACGTAATTATTTATGAGCAGAGAGTGTATCTACTGCCACTTATCTTGTTAATAGGTTGACATCCAAATCACTTGATGGGATGACCCCATATGAAGCATGGCATGGTAGGAGGCCACCACTTGATCATTGCAGGATCTTTGGATGTGTTGCGTATGTACATATCCCATCTCAGATCAGAGGTAAGCTATACCCTAAGGCAGAGAAGTGCATCTTCATAGGGTATGATTTAAATAAGAAAGGGTACAGATTTTATAATCCATCCAACAAAGGTTTTATGGTCAATAGAGATGTTGTGTTTCATGAGAATGATTCTTGGTTTGAAAGTGAATGCACAAAGGTTAAGTTGCCATATGACTTAGAAGAGGAGTTTCCAAGCCTCAACCAAGAGGAGCCAAGCCAAATTGAAGACATCAAATCAGATGATGAGGATATAATCAACCTAGAAGAGCTCAAAACATGGAAATCGAAGGGCAAGGTCAATATGAAGAAATTGGAAGACATACCTGAATCATCCAACCAAGCAATTAGAATATCACAAAGGGAGAGCAAGAACCCAATCAGATATGGGTATGTCACTTCTTCAGTCACTAAGCACTCTATTTATCTTGCTAAGGATTTATCATGTGAAGAACCTACCTCATATGAAGAAGCAAAGAACAAGGCAGAATGGAAGGAAGCTATGGATGAAGAAATAGAAGCACTCAAGGAGAATGATACTTGGGAGCTACTACCAAAGAAGGAATCAATGAAGGTAATTGGATCTAGATGGATTTACAAGGTCAATAGAAACTTAGATGGATCCATAAATAGGTATAAAGCTAGAATTGTGGCTAAGGGTTTTGCACAAACCCAAGGAATTGATTATGAAGAGACTTTCTCACCTATGGCCAAAATGCCAACCATCAGAGTATTGATAAGTGTGGCTGCATCAAGGAATTGGAATATGTATCAATTTGATGTAAAAAATGCTTTTCTTAATGGCTAGATTTTAGAGGAGGTTTACATCACTCAAGCTCTTGGCTATGAAGACCCAAGTAAGGTAAATTATGTATGCAAGATCAAGGATTCATCATAAGCAAAGTAGGTACTTCTCTATTTGTCAAGGAGAAGTAATTCAGAGGTGCTATACCTATGTGTGTATGTTGATGATATCATACTTAGAGGTAGTGATGCCATAGACATCAAACACATCAAGAAGCAAATGATGCAAGAGTTCAAAATCACTGATCTAGGATCACTTAAGTATTTTCTTGGACTTGAATTAGTCTATACAAATTCTGGAATTTACATCACTCAAAGAAAGTATGTGTAGGATATGTTGAAGAAGTTCCACTTGGAGAATGCCAAAGTAGCTAGCATTCCTATGGAGGTAAACCAACAATTAAGTGCTCATGAAGGTGATTTGCTTGAAGACATTGCAGGATATCAAAGCATAGTAGGAATTCTAAACTATGCTACATTAACAACGATTGATATTGCTTATGGAGTAAGTGTTTTAAGTCAATTTATGCACAAACCTAGAGCACCTCACTTGGAAGCTACCAAGAGGATTTTGAAGTATCTTACGGGTACTCAAAATCAAGGTTTATACTTTCCATATACTTTCGATTTGGACATCAAACTTTATTCAGATGTAGATTGGGCAGGTTGTAAGGATGAGAGGAGGAGCACCTCAGGTTATCTCTCTTTTGCAAGTGATAAGCCCATTTGATGGTCCTCCAAGAAGCAACCTACTATTACTTTACCTTCAACAGAGGCACAATATAGAGAATTAGCTAATGCTACACAAGAAGCCATATGGATCAGATTGCTATATTCAGATTTGGAACTTCACACTAACTCACAAATGATTTTTTGTGATAATACTAGTTCTTTACATCTTGTAGCAAATCCTATCTATCATGCAGAACCAAGCATTTAGAGGTTCACTATCATTATGTGAGAGAGAAGCTATTGAGCAAGGAGATTCAACTTGCATATGTATCAACTAATATGCAATGTGTAGACTTATTGAGCAAAGCACTTGATGGTACTAAACTTTGCGGGTTTAAAGCTATGATTGGATTGCAGGACATTCAAGAGGATTGATGAAGAAGAACAAGCCAAGATGTTTGGCTTGAGGGGGAGCTATTGGAGCAAATGCCAAGCCTTCACACTTGGCTAGACATTGGAAGAGTTATGTGCAAACAATTGAAGAACCATATGACCTCTTGCTTATACTTTTTACCATTAACTTTTGTAAAAGTCACTTGATCTAGAAGAATCTCATAAAAGCCACTAAACTCTTGGAGTTACGAGAGCTTTATGGTACATGTTTTGTCATGAGAGAATATCTCCTCATTTAGAGGAAGAACTTTTAGGTGGAAGGTCATTTGAATTTCAAATTCAAATTTGAAGAATCTCTCTATAAAAGAGACTTGTAGTCTCATGACCAAATGAGCCCCCGTTACTGAGCTTACTGCTGATCATTTGTATATGTTGAGTGGCCTACATCATAGCCCACTCTTAGCACTATCATTAGGCAATTCTTGCCAATGATCATGTACAACATTGTCCTATAACACATTATACTATCGATCATCTCTGTTGGTCTCTCTATCATTGTCACGCAGAACAGTGTACTTGTCTTGTTCATATCTTAGTGATCCCTCCATGATTTTCAATGTTCTATAGCACATTGGAACCAGATCAAAGGCTATTACAAGCTTGCAAAGGTTGAAGAAGTTTCATTCAGCCAATCGGGAGAAAATCATCTCGAAGTAGTCACTGGTCATACTCTACAGAGTTCCTAAAATATCGAGGGTAAGCTTCTACTTGCTAAATACATTGCTCAGTGTGTAGTCTATCATTTTAAATGATTCCACTTGAAATCATTATCTCTCTAAGCTAATTAGATACCCTGAGAAGGATTGTTTCTAACTGCTACTGTAGTGTGAGTAGTGAGCAAAATGTCCAGCAAGTATCTAGACCAAATTAGCAACTTTTTGGTCACTAGCTAGTTGCAAACTTATCTGTTTTGATCCTATTGTTTGAAGCATCATCTCCAAAGCACATAGGCACTTATTTAGTGTCATTGGAAAGCTAAAGGGGCCTACAACAGAAACCTGAAATAAAATAGGGTGGGTACTAAGCAGTGATTAGCAGTACCAACTCATTTCTTGAGGTGTCCATCCATCTTTCCCAACAATGGTATCAGAGCAGATTGAGGTAAAAATGGGAGATGGTTTCCCTTATTTTATTGATGAATTGGATAGGGAAAACTATCAAGCATGGTATTTGTGGATGAAGACACACTTACAAGGAAGGTTTCTCTATGGATACATATTAGGAGATGCCCATTTTCAGAAGCAAAGGACAACCTACAAGAGAGGATCTTGAAAGACTCAACTCATGGTGTGCCAAAGATACATTAGCAAGGTCATATCTTCTTGACTCTATCTCTCACTTCCTTCTTCCACATATTAGGAACTCTAAAACATCCCAAGAGACTTGGGATACATTGTCTTCATACTTTTCATCCAATACAAGAGCAAGAAAGAACCAATTGTGGATTGAGTTTACCACTCAAAGGAAGCAACCCAAGCAAATCATTTCAGAGTATGTGACCAAAGTCAAAGATGTGGCTGACCAATTGGCAAGCATAGGAGAAGAGATTGAAGAGGAGCAAATAGTGAGATAAGTAATCAATGGCATCAAGACCGATGAAAAATGGGAAAGCTTCACAATGCCATGGACTTATACATGGACATGCAGTAGATGGCTTGTTAGGTACAAGCTCCCAAGTGTCATTCTCCTTCAAGGCTTCCATTTCTTCATCCATTGCATCTCTCCAGCTTTCTTGCTTTGTGCTTCTTCAAATGTGGTAGGTTCTTCATTGGTTGAATCCTTTGCAATGTAGATTGAGTGCTTCGTGACCAAAGAAGTATCATAACCATACCTCTCTAGTTTCTTCTTCTCTCTTGAAGACTTTCTAAGTGGTTGATGTGAGCTCTCGGGTCCATATGTAGCATCTTGCATCCTTGCTTTACCTTTGCTCTTCCATAGCATTACTCTTTCCAAGTCTTCTAGGTCAATCTCTGAATCCCTTTCCTCACTTTGCTTTGGCTCCTTTGGTTGAAGTGATGGAAAATCTTCATCCAATTCATAAGGCACCTTCACTTTCCTATCATCATCAAACCATGATTTGTTCTCATAAAAAATTACATCTCTACTCACACAAAATCTTTTAATGATTGGATTGTACAATCTATATCCTTTTTGGTTTTGATCACAACCAATAAATATGCAATTCTCTGCCTTGGGATCCTATTTCCCTCTTACTTGAGAAGGAATGTGAGCATAGGCTAAGCATCCAAAGATTTTACAATGCTCTAGACTAGGTGTTCTTCCATTCCACACTTCATATGGAGTGGTTCCATCTAGTGACTTAGATGGAAGTCTATTTATGAGATATGTGGTTGTCGACATAGCCTCTGCCCATAGGTAGTTTGCCAATCCCTTTTCATTGAGCATGGACCTTGCAACTTCAACAATAGTTCTATTTCTCCTCTCTGCTACACCATTGAGTCTGGGTGTATACCTTGTAGTGACTTCCCTTTTAATGCCTCTTTCATGAAAGAAGGCATCAAATTCAGAAGAGAAGTTTTCTCCTCCACCATCTGATCTAAGACTTTTCAAAGACCTACCTATTTGGTTTTCAACAAGAGAAACATACTTCTTAAAGCAATTAAAAACTTCATCCTTGTGCTTCATGAAAAACAAAATGGTCCACCTGCTACAATCATCTATGAAAGACACATAATATCTTGAGCTTGATATAGATGGCTCCTTACTTGGACCCCACACATCCGTGTGCACTAGATCCAAAGGATTTTGATACACGTATCCTTTCTTATTGAAAGGTTGTCTATGAGCCTTGCCGAGTTGACAAGATTCACACTTATAAATCATGTGTTGCCTTGTGATATTAGGCAAACCAAGTACACTTTGGTCCTTGCAAATTTGTTTGAGTGTCCTCTCACCAATGTAAGCAAGCCTTTTGTGCCATACCTCCAAATCTCTAAGAGTTTGAGATACCTAGCTAAACAAAACTATGTTCTTTGTATCTTCCACTTCAAAAGTGAAAAGCCTTCCTATATTTTCTCCTTTGGCAATCCTTCTAAAGCCTTGCCTTGGGTCTTCACTGATAGATTCATAATCAATAATGAATCTTCTTGACTTTCGTCCTCTGCATAGTTATTGTAGTCGCTTCTTCGTCTATTGTCACTTTGATAGTTGTTGTTGTTGTTGTTGTTGTTGTAATTGTTGTTGTAGTAGTTGTTGTTGTAGCCTCCATTGTATCTGCCTCTATTTAATTCATAGCCACCTCTATTGAATCCTCTTCCTCTTGATTTCCTCAGGTTCCTGAAACATTCTTTAGTAGTATGATTAGATAAGCCACATATATTGCAAGGTTGAGATGATTGGAATCTCCCCCTGCCTTGCTTTCCACCTCTACCTCTTCCTCTAGCTCTTCTTCTACCTGCAAAGTTTGGTTGGAAAGAGCTACCTTCATCTTCATTCTTCCTATTCCTTGACTTGTCCTTGACCTTGGCTTTATCAGAATATAAGACAGAATTTTGATTATGTCTTGAGGATTCACCACCTTTGCTAATCTTTGCTTCATGAGTGAAGAGTTGGTCCATGAGTGTGTTGAGGTCGGGTACATGCATATCCATGTATAAATCCACAGCTGTTGTGAATGACTCCCACTTGTCATCTGCTTTGATTCCATTTATGATTTGTCTAATGATTTGCTCCTCTTGATTTAACTCTCCAATGCTTCCAAGTTGGTCGGAAATCTCCTTCATCTTTGTGACATAATCATTCACACTTTGCTTCGTGCTTTTCTTCATTGTTGTGAACTCCATCCACAATTGGTTCTTCCTTGTTCGAGTGTTGGAGGAGAAGAAAGAAGCAACTACATTCCAACTCTCTCTTGATGTCTTGCATCCCTTGACATGAGGTAAAAGAAAATCAGAGATTGAGTTTAGAATATAGGACCTTGCAAGTGCATCTTTCGAACACCAATTTGAAAGTCCTTCCACTTCTTCATGTGATGGTTGCCCTTTGTTCCTCATGGTTGGCATTGCTTCATCTCTAGATATGAATCCATATAAATCATTCTTTTTCTTTTTTCTTTTTCACAATTACAAGAGATAAAATGTACTCTTTTACAAGAGGTGTTCACATGACTACACATATGAACATAAATTAAATAATATCAAGCATGTAGGCTTGGGTAAAATGCACCAAAAATGTGCAAACAGGTGATGACACCAAGGAATCATTGGTCAAGGTAGGAAATGTTAAAACTTTTGTTGGGAATAGAAATCTGTTGAGCAGGGTTCTTTATGTGCCTACAATCACCAAGAACTTGATGAGTGTTGGGCAGATTGTGAAAAAGGGTTTGCAGGTTAGGTTCAACAAATATGGAGCATTTATGGAAGATCCCCATCACGGATTCAAGAGAATAGCCAAGGGAGAAAAGATAGGTAGATTATTTACATTTGAACTTGAGGATACAAGGAATATTGCACTTTACAATTACAAGGATCAAACATTGTCAGAGCTTGAGATTTGGCATAAAAGATTAGGGCATATTGGTGAGAGAACCTTAAAGCAAATATGTAGAGATCAATGTGTGCTTGGGATACCTAATGTATCCAAGCAACACATGATCTATAAATGTGTTGCATGTGAGTTTGGTAAATCTCACAGTTTACCCTTCTCAAAGAAAGGCTACATGCATTAGGATTACTTGGAGCTTGTCCACAGAGATGTGTGGGGACCAAGTAAGGACCCCTCAACTTCTGGCTCAAGGTACTATGTGTCTTTCATTGAGGACTTCAATAGGTGGACTATCTTGTATTTTATGAAGCACAAAGATGAAGTGTTCAGTTGCGTTAAGAAGTATCTTGCACTTGTTGCAAACCAAATAGGAAGAAGTCTAAAGAGACTAAGGTCAGATGGAGGAGGTGAGTACTTCTCAAATGAATTTGATGCATTCTTGTAGGATAGAGAAATTAAAAGGGAGATTACAACAAGGTATACCCCTGAGCAAAATGGGGTGAACACTGAGTCACAACAAAGGAGAACAAAGACATGTTCTCTATTCCTTTTTACCTAAAGACCATGATATCAAGCAATAAAGTGGGCATTTTACAATATCTAGAAAGCATCACTTGTTCTTGCTTGTAAATATTGTCACTAGAAGCTTGATCTCATATCCCAAGTACTCAAGATAGATATAATAAAATACTTGTTGCTATGAAAACTAGTTGACAAGAGATTAGAGTTGAAGGTACAAGTAAGAGTTCGAGAAGCTCCTTCATTACATCTATAACCTCAACAAGCACAGATTATAGCTGATTAAAAGCTACTCGAAAATCAGAGTACATGTGTTGCAAAAATCGGAACATTTTAACAAGGCAATTAAGATCATCCCCTTTGTATAGTTAAGATTCTCATTGAATGCTAGGCCATATTCACAGAATATGAAATACATTTCACAAAAGCATTCCCAAGAGAAGATTATAATCAACAAAATTATACTAAGAAACATTCACACATGATCAGAGAAATGCTCAAGATAAATCAAGCTGAACACAAAGTGGAAGCAGAACTCGACATTATATTTCTATTAAAATGATGTTTTACATTTCATGTGTTTTAATACAAGAGTAATATGAATCTACAATAGAAGTTGATCATAGCTTTCCTGAGGCTCAAGCATAATGGGATCCTCTGGAACATTAGAACACATATCCTGCCTCTCTTGCTCCAAGATTGGCTCTTCAAGGTCAGCCATGTCCCCCGGTTCATCTGCAAGTGGGGGAACAGGCTCCCTTGAAGCCGGTTGGAATCTCTCCGTGTCTGCAATGTGCTTCCTTCCAACCTCTTGGTCTTCATCTGGGCATTCATTCAGCCCATTGATTCTCATTCTAATGAAGCTCACTTGAGCATCATCCTTCTCCACAGCTATGCAGTGCCTGAACATCTTTAAGGAGCAAGCCAGAGTCGTTCCTGAAACAGCAGAAAACCACTTAGAGGCCTCAATCAACATGATGACTAATGAAAATTGTTAAAATTGAAATTACCTGTGCCCGAAAAAAGGTCTAGGACCCAGTCATCATCATTCGAGAATAGTTGAAGCAATCTCATTATGAGCTTTTGTGTCTTCTGATAGGGGTTAACCAATGTCATGTCCCCTGCTACATGACGAAGTTTCTTGGTAACGACTGGGAACATGAGCACATTTGAGATCCCATTCTCATTGCAATGCTCCCTGACTCTCCTTTTGCTTACTTCATCATAATAGCCAACTGTAATGCATTTAGTGGAGCTCACAAACCTATGCAAAGGAGTGTGATTGAAGTTTGTCTTCACCCTGCCAACAAGAACTATGAGTCACAGAGAGCATCATTAAAGCCATGGAGATAGAAAGAAGATTACTTACCATGTGAGGCACTCCACAGCATGACATCTTGCCTTCAGAGCAGTTGAAACAGAGAAAGACTGATCTCTGCTATGGAAAATTACTATCCTCCGAAGAGGAGACATAGTCAACTCTGCAAAATCAGTGACCATCTTCCGAATCTGAGGGTGTTTGAAGGGTTCATAATCATTAACTGATCCCAACATCCTAAATCCATAGGGTATGTCTACTATGAGAAGGGAGAAATGCTTTCTAGGCACAACAGAACAAATGTTATTTACATCACTACAGAATACATTGTAATATACAGGCCTAAGGGGCTCTAGGGGATTGGAGAAACATTTTACATCAGGTTCATCATCAAAATCCATCTCCTTGGCTTTTAGTCTAGATTTCTCATGCCTTGCTCTTTGAATGTGAGCCAAGAATGCAGGGGGACAATTATCTAGTAGCTCTGCAGACTTACTTTTCTTTGGTTTTTGCAGAAAAAAGTGGAAAGACAATTAAATGAGCTCTTCAATACAACAAACAAAACATAAGGAATCGATGCATGGCATCGATTTTGTGTGTAGGTAGATGCCAGGCATCGACTTTCTACTGAAAGTCGATGCCTGGCATCGACTTTGGGACATAAGTCGATGCCTGGCATCGACTTATGCCACGAGGTCGATGCCAGGCATCGACTTATGCCCCCAAGTTGATGCCAGGCATCGACTTATGCTAGGAGATCAATGCCAGGCATCGACTTTTGGCAGCAGGTCGATGCTAGGCATCGAATTTAGCAATAAGTCGATGTGAGGCATCCAATTCCTACTAAAAGCCTAGCATCAAATTGGTTAGGTGAATCAAGGCATCTAACCTAATGGCAAACCAGGCATAACCTCAGAAAGAGAACCTACCCAATCACGAAACAGGATAAAATATTCTGATAAAGCTTTGTAGGATGATGTGGTTGGATATTCTGCTTGGACCTCTGTCCAAGAAAAGCAACCCAGCCTCTTCATCATCACCTCCTGAATCTTCATGTATACTTTATGACTACAGTCACAGAAATCAAAAAGAGACTAGGTTAGACCAGAAACATGGGAGGAGGGAAAAAGGATCTAAGAATAACATACATACTTATTGAGCTCAGTCACCATCTCCTCCAGGCTTAACTCCTTGGAGATTACCCTTGACAAAGTTCATATAATCAATGTATCATCCTTGATTCCTTGAAGGGCCCTCCATGGTGTCAGCTTCATGTCCTCACGAGCCTCTTCAATTGAGAGGTCAACTTTCCTTCCCTTTCCCTTCAGATCAACCTGTGGGTCTGGCCTTGACTTCCGTTGCTTCTGGCCCTTGACCTCCTTGTTCTCCCACATTGTGAAAATTTTATCCTGCAGATCCCAGATCTCACCTGATCTGAATGCCAGTTGAAACCATGGATCATATTTCCTCAAAGCATCAGACTTTCTATTCTCATCCAGTGCAATTCCAACCTCAATAAGGCATTGCTTTCGTAGATTGGGATGTATTCTTCTAGCTTCCTTCACGAGACAATCTTCATATTCATGGTGGAAGAACCGAATTCTCTCTATGGAGGAAATTTTTTGCCTGTAGTCATTGTCATTGTTGTGATCCCAAGCAAGAAGCTTGGCTTCCTCAGTTGTAAGACCAGCATATATCTTGCACTCTGCATACCTAAAGAAGAATGTGGTAGGGTGCTCCTTCACTAGCTGTCTACGGGCCTCTGTAGAGTCTGAACCTCCAATCACATAATAAGTATAATCCTCAAACAAACCCTCATTGAACTCCTCCACAGAGATGCACTCATTCGGATCCACCATGACAAGGAATGGCACAACAGTAGCATGAGGATTTATTTTCATTTTCTTCTTAAGATTCTGCACGTGCAAATTGTGTGGCTCCCTGATCTCAAGGGGCTTCCTCCCTGTGACTGGATCTATTGGTGGCCTATGGATGATATTGATTGGCAGGTGGAACAACTGCCCCTTCTTCACAACTTTTCTTCTAGCTATGTCCTCCCTCATCTTGTTCTGCTCAGTACCAAGAACACCCGAGGCAAGCTCTCCAACAGGTGCAACTATTATATCCTTAGAGCTAGAGCTTGAGTCAGAAGACTCCTTTTCTGCACTTCTCTTCTTTTTCTTCTGGAACTTTTTCTACACGCTCTGCTTACCCCTTGCCTTTACAGGGGTTGTCATCTTCTGTTGTGTTGGCATGATGTTGCCTTGGATCCATGGCATCAAGTCCTTGATAAGATTCACTGAGTCCCTGCATATCTCAGCAAGCCCATCTCGAACACAACACTCTGGGCACAAGAAATCCATCTTGCATATAACATTTCTTAAACCTTTCGATTTCTCTACCAAGAAAAGGAGGTTGTCAGAATCCTCATCTTCATAATCCAGTTTGTACACAAGGCCATACTGAAAACCCTGTGTTGTCGTGATCTTTCCTCTTGCATATGCCCCTGTGAACACAAGAAGGACTGCATTCTTTTCTTCAACATACTGAAGGCACCACTCCAGATTTGTCATGTCTCGTAGTGGACGATCTGTCCTTAAGACCTCTACGTCCCTCGACCTATCCTTCATAGTTGTATCATCCTCAGGAATTTTGATGCTACTCTGTCCACCATAGGATATTCCAACTGGGTTGCTGGCCTTCTCAGAGGATAAGGATGCAATAATTTTCTTTGGTTTTGCTTGGTGACCAATGCCTTTGTCACGTTGCTGATCACCAGAGCTCATGGTCACTCTGAGCTTCTTGAAGGGCCTCTCACTCTTGGACTCCGCATCCCTGAAGGCACTTGGAAATATCAGCTCATACGTTATTGTGTTTTTCAAAGGTCCAAGTCGATGCCAGGCATCGACTTGCACCTAAAAGTCGATGCCTGGCATCGACTTGAACCTAAAAGTCGATGCCTGGCATCGACTTTGCACCCTAAAGTCGATGCCTGGCATCGATTTTCAAGCCAAATTCGATGCCAAGCAAGTCGATGCCAGGCATCGACTTTTAGGTGCAAGTCGATGCCAGGCATCGACTTTTAGGTGCAAGTCGATGCCAAGCATCGACTTTTAAGTGCAAGTCGATGCCAGGCATCGACTTGACGGTGAAAGTCGATGCCAGGCATCGACTTTTAGGTGCAAGTCGATGCCAGGCATCGACTTGAGGGTACAACTCGATGCCAGGCATCGACTTACACCCTCAAGTCGATGCCTGGCATCGACTTGCACCAAAAAGTTGATGCTTGGCATCGACTTGCACCTAAAAGTCGATGCCTCGCATCGACTTGCACCTAAAAGTCGATGCCTGGCATCGACTTGAGGGTGCAAGTCGATGCCAGGCATCGAGCTGTACCCTCATTGGATCTATATTTTAGGAGCTAAGAAAAATAGAAACCTAGAAAGCAAACTATTTACACAAACATACAAAAGGAATCTTTTAGGAATCTTTTTTTTGGGTATGAATTTTTTCTACCTCTTGGTACTCTTGCCAACATTCTTCTTCTCCATCAGAGTTGCCTTGCTGGTATGCTGAGCTCTGTGCTCCATGGCTGTATGTGCTTTGTTGCTCTCTCTTGCTCGTGGATTTTGAAAATGAGAATGATCTCCTCCTCTGCTATTTATAAGCAATTGGGTAACTTGAACCAGAGACTAACTGGATCTAACTGAATGAGTCCAGTTGCTAACTATATCTGTCAACTTATCTAACTAGGAAATACCACTCACACAAATAGGCTGTTTCACCTCCACTTTAATGAAATATTCATAGAACCTTGCAACTATTTATATACATTTGCATGGAACTTACACTTCAATGGCAAGAGTATCGTAGGTACATGAGGATGTCTAATCTCATGTATAAATTGTTTCTTAGAATCTCTTGCTTGGGAAAAAATCAAGTCTAAGTTGTGTTGAATATGGGAGATTAATGACATCTTTATAATGTTATCCTTCTCACTTCAGTTCATATTCACATTTATCTTGTAACACATTTTTGAAATGGAAAATCAATGTATGAATAAACGTTCAAGTAAAGAGCTCTAGGGTAATTTTGACAAAATATGTTGGGAATTTCAACAAAATAGCTTGGTAATTTCAAATGTCACTCATTGTCTTTGCATCCAACGTTCAGAAAAATCGTAGATTCAAAATTCATTTGAAAATCTTTTGTCACAAGCATATACTTAATTCTTACATATAATTCTTACATATACTTTTCCATATACTTCTTACATATACATTTTCGTGTACCTCTTTTACACATAATACTTTTTTAATATACTTTCATCTACCTCTTTGAGATCTAGCCAAGACCACAATAAAACCTAATCCTTGAAATCTTAACCAAAGGTAAAATTTCTTCTTGTATAGTCTTCAATGGCACTACTCCAAACAATTTTAATATCTAATCCAGTTGGAACTCAACTTGGATATATTTTGATTCACTCACAATGCTAAGACTCAATGACTCATATCTAGTTAGAAATCAATTGTGTATCTCATCTTTCAAAAGTGAATCAAATCTTTGGTTCCCTTATTAGTGTATATTTGAGTAATTAAGTGATTTGATGTAATTTGATGTTTAATGTTATTTAATGTACTTTAATGAACTTTTGATTTCATATCTTCTTGATGTGACATTTGATGTGACATCTTTACTTGATCTCGGATTTCTACTTATTTAAAAAGGTCATTCATCTTCAGTCTTCTGTGAACTCAGTGAAGATGAGCTCAATCTTTTTCAGTGGATGCTTGGGCATCAACATCCTCTGCTCATATTGATACAGTTTCAGATTCATTGTTCTCAGTTGACCCTTTCCACAGAAGTGATGATCGCTATGGTTTAGAACGTGCTGATGATTCTATGTTTTCTGTTGAGTCATTTAAGTTATCCAATTCAGAGTGCAATGTTGCTCAACCAAATGCACCTCTTGATCTCCCATCTGATCCAACCATTGATCTCCCTTCTGACTCAAGTGCATGTGGAGCAACGGATAAGCAAAGCAAGCTCAATCTACGATTTAAAAGAAGGCCTCGTGAAGTAAGTCAAAAAAGATTTAAATTTCTTACTTCAGATAGACAGATTGCATTGGATATTGTGAAGCATTGTTGTGGTTTGAAATGTTTGTACAATTTAGGAATGAAGAAACTAAAGCACTTAAGAGAAAAATTCCTCCATTTAGATAGTGAAAGGTAGGATATATACCTTGTTTCTCGCATGCAAATGATTGAGGATAACATGTCAGTAACATGTGTTGCTTTTGAATATTTCTTTAGTCAAGGGATGCGATGCTGTAGGGCTGCATTTAAAATTGCAATGGCTGTGGGAATTTTAGAATACATAGGGTTCAACAAGGGCTTTTGAATGGGGATCTCATTTTGGATATGTTCCATGTTGGGACCAAAGGATCTGTTGGAAATCATGCAATGAATTGGATGATGAACTATTTTAGCTTGCATTGTGAGGTTATGCCTACAACTGGAAGGTTGCACTTGTCAGATAACTTTACTCGTCGAGAGGTATTTCAAATATATAGAGAAGACATGGAAAATAGAAATGAGAAGTATGTGTTGTATCGTCACTTTACTCGATTATGGAAGGAAGATTTTAACAATGTGTCTATTCCTCTCAAAGTTAGAATGTGTGAATGTTCAGTTTACGCCACTTTGAAAAACATGGCAAAAGGGGCTACAACACCACAGGAAAATAATAATTTTAAAAACCTTCTTAACAACCATCGTGAGAGTCAAGCTTTAGAGAGAAAGAAAGCAATTCATCATCGAAGTAAAGCACTCAGAAATCCGGAGCGTTATATGTGTTTGTTGATCGATGGTATGGATAAAAAAAAAACTTGTTTGCCACATTTTTATCGCATCCCTAAGGACATTGGAGATGAAGTCCTTGTGCAAATGCATTTGGTTGGTGCTTTGGTATACAATGGAACTGTAATGTCCAAGGTTTTCTTCACATATCCGAATGTGCATAATGATCCAAACCTTATAGTTACTGTCATTCATCGTGTTTTGCAATCATGGAAGGGTCTTTTGCCACCAACTCTATATTTGCAACTTGATAATACTGCAAGAGAGAATAAAAATTCTACAGTCTTTGGATATTTAAGCATGCTTGTTGAAAAACAGGTATTTCATAAGGTTAAGGTAAATTTCCTTCTGGTTGGCCACACTCATGATCACATTGATCAAATGTTCAATACTTTCTCTAAGAATTTGGCACGTAACAATGCTTTTACTCTTCCGATTTTATCTGAGCTGATTTCAGAAGCATATACTCCAAAACCAGAAGTTCAACACCTCACACAGATTTATGACTTTAAGCACTTTTGCTCAATGGGCCTTGATAACAGTGCTAAGGTTTTGGCTCCATTGCACAATATTAGTTTCAACCATGTATTCTTGATGAGGAGGGTTGATGAAATAACCCTTTTATTTGCAAAGCAGTATTCATCTTCTCTTGGGTGGGAGCCTAAAGAGGGATGCAAATTCTTATTGCAGGTGCCTAATTTGTCTATAGTGTATGGTGCAGAACAATCACCATATGAAGATAAAAACAATACAGAAAGATGTGGAAATGTGGTTGATCAAAGTAAAAGCTGGATGCATGCACTCATTAAAAAGAAGAGACATATTGAGCATGCAAAAAAATATGCTGAAGATCAAGATGTATCTTGGTGGGAGGACTTTTTCAATCATCAAGAAGAGATTATACAGTATACAATTGCAGGTCACTGGCCAGTTGATGTTCCATTCACATGGGATTTTTGTACACAAAGATCCGTGAATATGGCCCAAGCATGTAATGCAGATGCACTTCAAGGTTTTATACATCCACGAGAAAGTAATATTTATGTAGGCCCAAGGATGACAAAACAAGCATAAGCAAGATGGCAAGGAAATTTAATAGAGATAAATGTTGGAACACTTATTGCAGTACTTGCTGATGATGATGAGGCTACCAGACCATTTTGGATTGCAAAGGTTTTAGAGATAACTAAAGATATTGATCAGAGAAGAATAGAGGCTTTGATGGTGCATTGGTATTACAATAAAAGTAGTAATGCATTCACAGGTAAATATAACTTAGAAATGGTGTGTGATACTAAACAAATAGGTTCAAAAAAGAAAAAGAATATTCGAAGCACATCCACTCTTAAAATGGATGATGTAGGGTATTCTTGTTTATGATTTTTCCTTGACAAAAACAGGTCACTTGAGGAAAGCAACCATCAACATGATAAAACAAAAGCTTCCAGATGTATGTGGTACAGGAAATCATAGGCAAACAAGAAGAGTTGTGCATGATCCTGCAGAATTTGGTATGTACGTGGATGAAGATAGAGCTCTTGTGGATATAGAAGAAGAAGAAGAGAGCTCTCAACAGTATGAGACTGAATCAAGTGCATCAGATGATGAGGGTGTAGACATAGATCGACATAGTTGTGAGTTGCATTGAAGCTCTCTAACATTTTTAGTGCTTATGTAAATGCCTCGAAGTAGTTTGGTTAATGAAACCATGTTTTGTAGCAATTTTGAATAACAATCAGATATCCACCCATTAAAAATATGTCTAAAATGTTATTTTTGTATAAGAATTATTTAGTTCTACATTCTTTATATAGATTTTAGACATGTCAATGTCTTATCATATAGATTTTGGACATGTCAATGTCTTATCATATAGATTTTGGACATGTCAATGCCTTATATAGTGAAATTTTGACTACATTTTGAGCTCTTTTTTTATGAGAAAATGACAAAAAATGTCAAAAAACCACATGTTTTCACATCATTTTTGTAATATATGTATACTGGTATAAAGGAATCTCAAACATAAGCTGCCATTTGCTTGATTTTTGACGAGAGTGTTCTCTTTTTACGACATAGTTCTCGTTTGTTACGACTCGCTGTTGGTGGCAGAGAGGAGAAATAGGTTGATTGTTGAAATAGCAAGGTCAATGCTAAATGAGAAAAGATTACCTAATTATTTGTGGGTAGAGAGTGTATCTACTACCACTTATCTTGTTAATAGGCTGCCATCCAAATCACTTGATGGAATGACCCCATATGAAGCATGGCATGGTAGGAGGCCATCACTTGATCATTGTAGGATCTTTGGATTTGTTGCTTATGTACATATCCCATCTCATATCGGAGGTAAGCTAGATTCTAAGGCAGAGAAGTGCATCTTCATAGGGTATGATTTAAATCACAAAGGGTACAAATTTTATAATCCATCCAACAAAGGTTTTATGTTTAGTAGAGATGTTGTGTTTGATGAGAATGATTCTTTGTTTGAAAGTGAATGCAGGAAGGTTAAGTTGCCATATGACTTAGAAAAGGAGTTTCCAAGCCTCACCAAGAAGGAGCCAAGCCAAATTGAAGACATCAAATCAAATGATGAGGACATTATCCACCTAGAAGAGTTCAAAGCATGGAAAACCAAAGGGCAAGGTCAAGATGAAGAAATTGGAAGACATACCTGAATCATCCAACCAAGCAACTAGAAGATCACAAAGGGAGAGCAAGAAGCCAATCAGATATGGGTATGACACTTCTTTAGCCACTAAGCACTCTATTTATCTTGCTAAGGATTTATCATGTGAAGAACCTACCTCATATGAAGAAGCAAAGACCAAGGCAGAATGGAAGGAAGCTATGGATCAAGAAATAGAAGCACTCAAGGAGAATGATACTTGGGAGCTAGTGCTAAAGAAGGAATTAATGAAGGTAATTGGATCTAGATGGATTTACAAGGTCAAGAGAAACTCAAATGGATCCATAAATAGGTATAAAGCTAGACTTGTGGCTAAGGGTTTTGCACAAACCCAAGAAATTGATTATGAAGAGAGTTTCTCACCTGTGGCCAAAATGCCAACCATCAGAGTATTGGTAAGTGTGGCTGCATCATGGAATCGGAATATGTACCAATTAGATGTAAAAAATGCTTTTCTTAATGGTTGGATTTGAGAGGAGGTTTACATGCCTCAACCTCCTGGCTATGAAGACCCAAGCAAGGTAAATTATTTATGCGAATTGAACAAAGCTTTGTATGGATTGAAGCAGGCACCTAGGGCATGGAACCATAGGTTGACTACATACATTCAAGATCAAGGATTCATCATAAGCGAAGGAGATACTTCTTCGTTTGTCAAGAGAAGTAATTTAGAGGTGATATATCTATGTGTGTATGCTGATGATATCATACTTACAGGTATTGATGCCAGTGTCATCAAACACATCAAGCATCAAATGATGTAGGAGTTCAAAATAAGTGATCTAGGATCACTAAAGTATTTTCTTGGACTTGAATTAGTCTATACAAATTCTAGAATTTACATTACTCAAAGAAAGTATGTGCATGATATGTTGAAGAAGTTCCACTTGGAGAATGCCAAAGTAGCTAGCAAACCAAAAATTAAGTGCTCATGAAGGTGATTTGCTTGGAGGTATTGCAGGATATCAAAGCATAGTAGGAAGCCTAAACTATGCTGCATTAACAAGGATTGACATTGCTTATGGAGTAAGTGTCTTAAGTCAATTTATGCACAAACCTAGAGCACCTCACTTGGAAGCTGCCAAGAGGATTTTGAAGTATCTTAAGGGTACCCAAAATCAAGGTTTATACTTTCCATATACTTCAAATTTGGACATCAGACTTTATTCAGATGTAGATTGGGCAAGTTGTAAGGATGAGAGAAGGATCACCTCCAGTTATCTCTCTTTTGTAGGTGATAAGCCCATTTCATGGTCGTCCAAGAAGCAACCTATTGTTGCTTTATCTTCAACAGAGGCAGAATATCGAGGATTAGCCAATGCTACATAAGAAGCCATATGGACCGGACTACTATATTCAGATTTGGGACTTCACACTAACTCACCAATGATTTTTTTCAAAAATACTAATTCTTTACATCTTGCAGCAAATCCTATCTATCATGCAAAAACCAAGCATATAGAGGTTCATTATCATTATGTGAGAGAGAAGCTATTGAGCAAGGAGATTCAACTCGCATATGTATCAACTAATATGCAATGCGCAGACTTATTGACCAAAGCACTTGATGGTACTAAACTTTGTAGGTTTAAAGCTATGATTGGATTGCATGACATTTAAGAGGATTCATGAAGAAGACCAAACCAAGATGTTTCGCTTGAGGGGGAGCTGTTGGAGCAAATGCCAAGCCTTCACACTTGGCTAGGCATTGGAAGAGTTATGTGCAAAAAATTGAAGAACCCTATGACCTCTTTCTTACACTTTTTACCATCAACTTTTGTAAAAGTCACTTGATTTAGAAGAACCTTGTAAAAGCCACTAAACTCATGGAGTTAGGAGAGCTTTATGGTACAAGTTTTGTCATGAGAGAATATCTCCTCATTTAGAGGAAGAACTTTTAGGTGGAAGATCATTTGAATTTCAAATTCCAATTTGAAGAATCTCTCTATAAAAGAGACTTGTAGTTTTGCAGCCAAATGAGCCCCCATTTCTGAGCTTATTGCTGATCATTTGTATATGTTGAGTGACCTACATCATAGCCCACTCTTAGCACTATCATTGGGCATCATATTCATGCCAATGATCATGTACAACATTGTCCTATAATACATTATACTATTGATCATCTCTATTGGTCTCTCTATCATTGTCACTCAGAATAGTGTACTTGTCGTGTTCATATCTCAATGATCCCTCCATCATTTTCAATGTTCTATAGCTCATTGGAACCAAAGTTTGAAGAAGTTTCATTCAGCCAATTGGGAGAAAAGCATCTCAAAGTGGTCATTGTTCATACTCTATAGAGTTCCTAAAATATCGGTGGTAAGCTTCTACTTGCTAAAGACATTGCTCAGTGTGTAGTCTATCATTTTAAGTGATTGTACTTGGAATCATTAGCTCTCTAAGCTAGTTAGATACTCTTAGAAGGAAGTTTTCTAATTGCCACTGTACTGTGAGTACTGAGCAAAACATGCAGTAGGTATCAAGACCAAAATAGCAACTTTTTGGTTACTAGCTAGTTGCAAACTTATCTTTTTTGATCCTATTGTTTGAAGCATCATCTCAAAAGCCCATAGGCACTTATTTAGTGTCATTGGAAAGCTAATCGGGCCTACAACACAACTCTGAAGTAAAATAGGGCAGCTACTAAGTAGGGATTAGGAGTAGCAACTCATTTCTTGAGGTGTCTATCCATCTTTCCCAATAGAAATCACCTCTAAATTTGCAGAAAAAGTGTTGATCGTGATTGACACCGTCGATCAAGATTGACATCCCTCACAATTGACACCATGGATTGCGATTGACAACCCTCATGATTGACACCGTCGATTGCGATTGAGAGCCCTCACGATTGACATCGTCGATCGCGAATGAGAGCCCTCATGATTGACACCATCGATCACGATTGATACTGTCGATCGCGATTGACAAAATTTTTGGCACCTTTAGGGTTTGAATTTTAAGCATATTTTTGGCAATTTTTTGTAAAATTAAGGGATAATTGAGCATAAGAAAACCTTATAAAATAGTCTCGCTATCCTTGAGTGCTTGAATTCCCTTTTTTGACCCCTACGTGCGTGTCTCATCATAACTTCTTCATACAAACTCCATTTGCTACAATTTTGGTCTCATTGGAAATCTCATTAGTTGTTCATCATTGGAAAGCATTTGTTCATCATTGGAAAGCTCATCAGTTGGTCATCAATTGGTCATCGGTAATTTTGGGCTCGTTGGAAATTATTTCTAAATTGGTCATCAGTTGGGATTAGGTTCTCAGAAGACTTTTAGGGCAGATGTGAAAAAAAAGGGTTTATACCTTTTAGTGGATGTTAAAAGGTTGTTTTGTCTATCTGTTAATCTTTGATCTAGCTCAATACTAATTTGTAAATCTTCATAGGTCTTTGGTGTGCAGGCAAGGGGCTTCAAGCAGACTTGGTGAGGTGAACATCGGGCTTGGGCGAGTGTGTCCTGGGCTCACTTAGTAGTCTAAAAAGCAAGAGGCTAGAGGTTGGGAATTCGCTTAACCCCCTCAATCAATTACTAGCTTAGGCTAAGTGTGAGTCATGCTAGAAATAAGTCAGGGTGATGATAGGAATCTATGAATTTGAAGACTACTTAAACACTCAAGTTCAAGCAAAAATATAATCTCTTTGTGATCAATAACTTTAAAGGAAATAATTTAAAGTGGTAAGATCAATTTCAAGTGCAAAAATTCACTCAAGTATTCCTAATGATGTGTTATCAGACAAGAGCGTAAATACAATAACAAAAAAGAACCAAGTGACTGATATAAATTGATCAACAACAAGGTTGTACTTGGGGTAAATTGGGGTTGTTCAATCAGGCATATGAACCTTCGATCAAGACGACATCTAGGGAGAGATGGACAAAGCCTTAGGTCCTTAGAGGCTAGTGTCAATCACACTGCTAGGTCTTGGGCCCAGCACTTGAGCGGTTATCCGTACTATCCTAGCTCTAAAACTAGCGACTTAGAGTTGTCTTATGGTATGGAGAGACCCACAAGAAGTTCATGCGTGGCTTACTTAGAGAAACCTGAAGGCCCTTACAAAACTCGACTTGAATACATTAGGACCGACCGATTAGGTGCTCACATCTATGAGGATGGTCTAAGAAGATCTGTTCTCCAGATTAAAAATCCAGATCAACCCATTGGACTAGAACATCTAGTCGTCAAATTTGAGAATGATGCATACATAGATAAAGAAGGGACAATGTATGTAGTCACCACTCAACCAGATAGGACGGATGAATTTGGCAATATAATCGCACAAGCTGAAACAGGTGACATAGAGCAAGGGAACTTAGGAAGAGAGCCCATAACTCCCCGAGGCAAATCAGTCCTGACTAGAATCATCACTCCAGATTGGGTTCCCCAGGACAATAAGAGCTTAGATTTGATCTTAAACCGAGAGACTGACGAGGCTTTTTGGAGGTATAAGCTTGACTAGCCTAATGAAGTAGGAATGCTCACAATCTATGAGTTTAAAGATCCTGATAGCTTAGGCAAAGTGACCTATTTAGACAATACTTTAGAGAGGATCTTTGTGGTCACAAAGCATGGTAGACATGCCTACACTTGGAAGGGTGGATTTGTTTTTTTCCCAACCAAGATCTAATGTCTCTTTTGGTCACCAAGGAGTTGGAACATCCCAAGCTCATGGAGCTCAAAGGGACAGGAGTAGAGATAGGTCAGAAGTAAGCTTTGCTAACCTAATAGGAAGAGAAAGAACGAGGACAAAGATAGATGGAATAGAAAATGAGAGACATAGAGACCCAAGGAATCAAAGAAATATAGATGAACTCCCTTTGCCAAGGCCTAGAGAATACACGAGGACCTTATGGCCTGCACAATTGGTGAAGTCCATGAAGAATTGCTTCGATGGCACAGGAGACCCATATGATCATGTTGCAGAATTTAGGCAAGTCTTGAGAGTTGAGCAAGTTGATGACCTATTCACATAGTACAACACTTTTGGTCTCACCCTTAAGAACATGGACCTTACGTGGTTTCAACCACTAAAGTAGAGGCGATTTAGAAACATAGACCAACTGCTAGAAGTCTTCCTCATGGAATTTTCAAAGAGTGGCATAAGGCACAACACTTCCTCATTGATTCATAATTTTAAACAAACACTTCTAGAGACAATTAGACTTGCAAGAAGAAGATTTTGGAAATACCTAGAGAGATGCGATGTGCCCGTGTTACCCACACTAGCCAAACAAGTGGCTTTATTCTTAGATGGATTGCTAAGTACCAAATTGAGATCCTATATGTACTTGAAGGACCCTAGAACCATAGAAGAGTGTGTACGCATGTGCATCGACATTGAGGATAACCTAGGAGCAAAAATCTATAAAGATTTAGATAGCTCTAATAGCCTCACTTCCAAACAATCCACATCTATTGAGGAACTTGCAGAGAAGGTAGCTCAGAAACTAGGAGTCTCGGGCAAATAGATACCTAGATTTTCCCCATGAAAGGATGCTACACCTATGGAGAAGACCATATGGCTAACCTGTGCCCTTTCATGGCTCACCCCAAGTGAACCCTAATAGCCAATACTCCACCATAGAAAGGAGATATACCAACTACATGGCACAAGACTGCCCCTATAACAAACAATCTATTAGACAAAATTATCCTCAACCATATCCACAATAGGGAAGATACCAAAACCAGTACCCACCACAACATATGGTAGGCCCTAGGAACCCTACTAACCACCCTATCAAGGACATCAAAGACCTCAACCAGTTCTAGCATAGCAACCCCCTCCTCCGGCCAATATGATTCCAGTGAAGTATACATTGTAGAAGAAAATCTGAATAGAGTCTTAGTGCTAGTAACACCATTGCTTTCAGAAAGTGACCAAGTGATCATAATTTTGACTATACTCATATTGATAGCCCATTCTATCACGACAGACTCAGTCTTTCATGATAGACAGGTGTCTATTATGATAGACTGAGTCTGTGGTCTGTCGTGGTTCTGTCTCTCGCGATAGATGGGTGTCTGTCACGATAGACTGAGTCTGTCATCTGTCGTGGGCCTGTCTGTCGCGATAGATGGTGTCTGTCGTGATAGATAGGGTCTATCGTGGGTCTCTGTCTGTCCCGATAGACGGTGTCTATCCTGATAGACAGGGTCTATCGTGGGTCTTTTTCTATCGCGATAGACGGGTGTCTGTCACGATAGACCGCGTTTGTCGTCTGTCGTGGGTCTCTATCTATCGTGATAGATGGTGTCTATCACGAGAGACAGGATCTATCGTGGGTCTCTATCTGTCACGATAGATGGGTGTCTGGCGCGATAGACTATATTTGTCGTCTATTGTGGGCTCTGTCTGTCATGATAGACGGTGTCTATCGCAATAGACGGCCTCTGTCGTGGGGTGATGTCTATCGTGATAGACTCTATCTGTCGCGATAGACGGTGTCTATCGCAATAGACTGAAAAAACACAAATTTTTTTGAAACTTCTAGTGATTTGGAGTGCCCCAAGGGTGTAGGTTATTGTGCCAAGCATGCATTCAAAAAATACAAAGTTTTTCTATCTGTCACGATAGATAGAGGTCATCGTCCCGGGACCTGTGCAAAGTTCTATCGTACTTGTGCAAGCTTCTGGAGATGGTGGTACAGCTAGATCCTGCAGCAAAAGCTCAAAAAACACACAAAAACAGATAGCATGCAAGATCTCTCTCGCTCTCTCTCACAAACGAAATGAGGGGAATGGGTTGGGGAGTGGAATATGACCAAAAACTGAAATTTTTGTGAAGATGGAGATGGAGGTGGGAGATGGTGAGGATGATGATGGTGAAGCAAAAACAAAAAAGAAAAGAAGAAAAATATGGAAAATAAAGGATATTACCTATGACTCCAATGTCTCAACTCTACATCTTACCATCACATGCTCGTCCTCAAAGCTCTCTCCCGGACAACAATGCCAAATTTGGTGTCACCCTATCACAATGGCAAGTACCAACGTGAGGAGATCCACCTCATAATTTTCAATCTGTGGAGATGTGAGGACTAGTATGAAGACTATGAGCAAGTGATGGCACAAGTGTGTGAGTGAGAAGCACACAAACATGCACACACATACACACATGCGCACACACAAGGCAAGAACAAGGAGACGAACAATGGAGTTCTTTGCATTAGTCAAAAAGTCTTTTACATAAGCTCAAATCACTAACAATCCAACCCTGAAAATGAGCTCTCTAGCTCTTTTTATAGTTTTTTGACTAGCTTTGATCTTGTCCAGACCTAGTGTCCGGCCTAGTTAAAAACTAAGTTCTAGAGCCTATTTGTGGGCCCAAACAAAGTCTAAAAATTATGAAACTTGGTATGTAGCTAATTCTACTACTCCTCAAGCTCAACTCCTCAGCTTGAACAAAGTGGAGTCTATTCTACCAAAAATGGAATTTACAATGTGTGTGTAGTGATGAAAATCATTTGAGTTAGAAATAGTTTATGAAAAAAATGATTGGGCCTTGTTGCCCTATTGTGCATGACTGTTCCTTTGTGCCTGCATGCTCTTCTTATGACTTGTATGCCAACATCAAGGTTAAGCCAAAATTGTGGAAACATGTAGCCAAACAAGTGCTAGATGTAGCAATACCTCGTTCCTAGGTAGGATCTCATAGAACAGTGCCAGAAATACCCTTGAACAAGATAGGAGACATGATCTAAGGAGAAGAAGGAAACACCTATCTTCCAATCACTCATCAAGGTTACACAACCAAGGCTATTTTGGACTCAGGTTCAGGAGTTGCAATTTCTACAACTTCCCTATGGAAGCATTGGGGCAAGCTAGCACTCAGGCCAACAAGAATGAAATTGCGGATGGCTGATGGTCATATAGAGAGACCTTTGGGATTGCTAGAGGGAATAACTCTCACCACTTGTGGGGTAGAGTTCTAGCACACCTTTGCCATATGTGACTTTAGCAAAAACCAGGCCTATGAGATGATTCTCAGAAGACCATTCTTGAGACAATTGAAAGTAGTACAGGATTGGGGAACCAATTCTTTGTATTTGCAACACTTAGGCATCACAACCAAAGTCAATCTCAAGGATTACTCTCATAGAGACGTACCCCCCATTCAATGGAATCCCATCCATAGACTCATAGATGATATAGAGTCAATGCATTCCTTAGGATCAGGATCCTCATGGATGCATGAAGACAATCACTTATGGATGTGTAAAGTGGCCAAAGAAGAAGAGAAAAGAGAGAAAGCTAGAGAGGTAGGTGTGAAGGAAACTCATAGATCAATACAAGACCCAGCCTATGCACCTATAGTCTTTTCGGATGAAGACTTTGAACCTCATGGTTGGGCAAAAATTTTTGCATTAATGGATGTAGCTATCAATGAAGAACAATGGACACACCAGTGTGACAAGGATGGCTATGACATTTGAGTCTTCACAATAAAGCCAATCACCTATGATTCGATTAATGAATAATGTGAACCTAGCAATGATGCATTCGAGGACGCAAGTGACTTTGATCTAGAGTCAATTATTATGGACCCACCTGTTGAAGCTCAAGGTCAAGGACAAAGCATGGAAGTGCATCAAGGAAGTGGACACACAAGAAGAAGGAGCAAGTAGGGAGTGGTTTCATTGCAAATGCATATTCAACATGGAGCTTCAAAAGCCTATCAAAGATCCTCATGAATGCATGCAAAGTACAAAAGTGAACATTGACTAATGGAAATGGGATAATGGGGTTCCAATCATTGCTTATTTTATCACGAGTCGGTTCCTGTAACATTGGACACCTCAAAAGTGATATCTCCCATTCCTTGTGATTTGATGAGTCTGTTTCATCAATTTCTTCAGAGTCATCAACTCTCATCAATGCCCTTGCAAGTTTAGACTGTCTCTTAGATCCTTTGTAACCTTGTGTACAATATGGGCAAGGATAGAGAGAAGATGCTCCTTTTTTACAACCTAACATGCATTTTATACTCTTAAGGTCTCCACCCAAATGCCATTCTACCTCAAATTCACCTATATCATCTACAAAAAGCTTTTGCCCATATATTTGAGAAGAGATTACCTCCGTAATCCATGGAGTCCTACTAAAAATCCACGAAATAACATTGTTTGTTTCTTTGGGAACTTCTATAGCACCTAACCACCAGATATCTCTCTTTGATTGCACACTGTAAGTCAAATGATCCCTCCCTCCTAAAGTTTCATCACTCATTGCATGGTCCATAATTTCATTCATTAGCATCACACTCAACCTTTCTAGTCGCTGACCCTTTATGATTTGACACTCATCAAGCTTCAGTATAACTTAACATTACAGTCTGCACAAAGGAGAAAACATTATCTTAATATGACACTTGAATGCAATAAAACTTCAACACCAAATAAAATGTAGTAGGGGTACCTTTGATTGTTGAACTATAAAAGTGAACCATTGCTTGTTGAAGCTTCTGAAGATCCACAAATATATTGTTGAATTTAGTGTAAGTAAATCCTTGTGTAGATAGGATTTCTGATTGCTTCTTGGGAATATTTGGATTATAAACAAAGGCAGGCATAGCTTCTTCTATGAATAAATATTGTCCAATAGTACGAGTCACATCCTCATTTGAAGTTTTTTTATTGATAGACACTTTATATGGGCATGGAAATATACTTTGAGAAATACCTTGTGATTGTAAGGCTTGCCTGAGAAGGGTGTACATTGCAGTATACCCATTTCTACTAATGCCCGCTTCGTCACATATTGCCTGCACATCTTGCACTGTGATAAGGTTTTTTAATTTCTTTGAAAATGCATCTTCAACAACAACTCTAATACACTTTCCTATGTGTGAGTCTAAAGTAGAAGTGATTTCTTTGGTGTTTATACAACTATTCATCAGCTTGAATTGGTCTTGTGTTGTTGATGAAGCAATTATGTCTTGAATAAACGACCTACACAATGAAAGATTCCATTACAAATCTTCATTAAAACATATAAAAGTAAAGCAAACACTCACCATGTTGCATATATACGTCGTTTGCATGCTCCACCACCTTTTGAAAGAGCTTCAAAGGATGACAATGCTCTTTTCCTATGTCTCATACCAAGTGGAGTCTCTTTCAGCTACTGGAGATTGGCAGTTAACTTTGAAATTGTGCTTTGTTTTGCTTCAATATCATGCTCCAAATCTGCAAGTTGTTTTTGTAAAGATATGATTGTGCTTTCTAAAGTGACCACCCTCATATGATGGATGTGATATTGTTGGAACCAATACTTAGCAGTAGCAAGTGAATGTGTAGATAATCGCTTGCAGTAACCTAATAGTCCAGCTTCACCCGCACAACTAAACTGAAGTAAAGTTGAGAGATTATGGAGTGTTGGATGGTAAGAAGATATTGGATCAAGAGGATATAGTGAACCATGAGCACAAAGATCAATACTTTTTTCTCCAGTTGCACGACGTTCATTTTGAGAATCGGCATCATTGTTGCATCGTGTATTTGGAGCAAACATGATCTAAACGGCATTCAAAGGATCAAGAGACGCATGCAAGAGGAGTTCAAAATCAGTGACTTAGGTGAGCTCAAATATTTCCTAGGTTACAAGTGATTTATACAAAACAAGGATGTATCTAACGGAGAGAAGATACATTGAAGACCTACTTCTCAAGTTCAAAATGGAGAACACAAAGCTTATAGGTACGTTGAACCATAAACTAAGTGTTTATGAAGGTGAGCAGATTGATAATCTTAAAGAGTATCAAAGTTTATTTGGTAGCTTGATATATGATACTCACATAGGACCAGGCATATCATATAGTGTGGGAGTGCTTAATCAGTTCATGCACTCACCTAGAAGGCCACATCTGGATGCTCAAAGAGAGTACTCAAGTACCTCAAAAGGACACTTGATGAAGGTATCTATTATCCTTACTCTTCATATTTGGATATCAAAATCTATTCAGATCTAGATTGGACAGGAGCAAAGGATGATAGAAGAAGTACCTCTGGATACTTAGCATTTGCAGGTTCAAAATTGGTATCATGGAGTTCCAAAAAGCAACCAATTGTTGCTTTATCTTCAACTGAATCAAAATATAGAGGGCTAACTATTGCAACTCAAGAAGAAATATGGCTAAAGGATTTGTACTTAGATTTGGGACTTGTAAGTACCAAACCTCACTTACTTGGAGATAATGTAAGTTCCATACATTGGCTACAAATCCAATTTTCCATGCAAGGAGAAAGCACATAGAAGTCAATTACCACTTTGTAAGAGAGAAGCTTATGGCAAAGGAAATTGACATTTCATTTGTTCCTATTGAGAAGCAAATAGCAGACATGATAACAAAGGCACTTGATGGGTTAAAGCTTTGTAGATTCAAAGCTATGGTAAGCATTCAACCTATCATAGAATGAAGACTCAAGCATAGTTTAGCTTGAGGGGGAGTTGTTGCAAGATCACGATTTCATTATGCTTAAGGTGGATATGTTCTACATCAAATCCATAATTTGGATGCTATGGATATGCCTTGAAGAATAGAATTTATGTGCACACATTTTCTTTATATTAGTTGGTTGATCACTTATGATCATTTCTTGTACGGCTCAAGGTATTTACATTTGTAAGAGGGAAGAGTAAAAGGCCTAAAAGCCATGAGTTAGAAGTGGTCGGGATTGAATCTCAATCAATCAATCAAAAAGTACATGTGATTTCAACTTTCTCTTTTCCTAAATTGCAAGAAAAGATGTCAATCAATCTAAGCTAACAAACTTTCCTATTTTTTAATTCAAGTTCATGGGGAAAAGGTGTGGCTATATCCTCAAGAGTCTACATAAAGACTCCACAAAATTTCTACATTAAGGAGATTGATGATTTGAAGCAATATGTATATTTCTTTGATCATTGTTTGGTGCCATTTCTATTTACTGTTCCTTCTTCCTCCAATTCAGCCAACTTGTAGAGATTCTTACTCTCTCTAGAGAGCTTCAAATCTAGTATTTAAGCACTCATTGGAACGATATTACTATCTAAATTGTGTCTACAAAGTTTCAAGTCATTTAGCTCATTTATTTTAGAGATATTCAAAGTTTTTTGTTTTGGGGTCATTCTCTACAACTCCATGAAAAATCCGGATAACACCAGTTTAGTGTCTAAGTGATTGCTCCCTCTATAGTTGTTATAAATTAGGGCTTTTATGCATTATAGCAAGCCAACCCTATTTATGAAACTCCCTTAAGAGGAAGTTTTCCAGTTTTTACTGTGTTGGCTACTCTTAGTGTTTGAAGTCACACCTTCCATCCATTTTTAGAAGGTTTTGGTGAGCTAATCAAGGTGCAATTTATCTATTTTGCATCAACTTGTTCTTGTTGATGTTGCAAAGTATCTACCATCTCCATTCAAAACATCCATATGACAATCAAAATGCTAGTGTATTATGATGAGGACTTTATAGAGCCCCTCATCTTGGGTCAGGAATAGATCTAGGATCATGCAGTGAACTTGAATCTCAGAAGTGGACTTCTTCAAGTTTGGGTGTGTAGTCTATGTGTCACTCTCAAACTAGGGAGCAACATGATCATTGGTCTAGGAAAGGCACCAATTCCTAGTCCCTCCAAGGTTAGGCATGAAGATAAAGATGTTGTTTTTGCCCAAAGCTCTATGATGCCAAATAATGATGTAGAAGGATGTTGCTCTCGAAGAAATAGCTAGAGGGATAATTTAACTCCCTTTGTTTTCAGGGATTGTTACTATAAATTAAGCAAGCACGCTTGAGAAGCAAATTGAGAAGACAATGGAATCCCGAAATCAAAAACCATTGTGAAGTAAGTTGATTCATGGTGTGAAGCGAATCCGGAGATGCAAGAGTGAGAATCCACTTGCTCCCTTGCCAGAACCACCAGTACCCACAAAGCAATTATTAAAATCAAAGCAGCCCAAGGAGGTACTACCAACATGTTCTTCTCAATGCATATTCTTCATTTGGATACTTAATGGTCAATGAAAGCTGACCACAACTCAAGATAAATCTGGGTGCCTAAGAGGTGCTTGCACGCTCGGATGCCTACACAAAAGTTGTTAGGGATGAACCAATTTTAAATAACTTACACGCATCCCACCAAACTCTATAAGAAAATCTATTTTCAACACCTTGCAAGACCTAGTCAACAAGTGATAGAGATTGAGATCTTTTCTACCTTAGAAATACCCATAGAGAAACGAGATGCTCTGAGGGACCTGCAAGTGATCCGGATTCATGATCCACCAATAGGTCATATCACATGAGCTAATAAGAATTCCGATTGGTTTAATGAAATGGTTGGAACTCTAGGAGAGGCAACTTACATTTGGGAAGCAGAGATTCAATACAATAACGTATGTGAAAAATATAATTTCTTTACAAGAGAGTTTGAGCACTTCCAAAATGCAGAGGAACTCCAACCAATATGGCACAAAGCAAGCCTAACAGAATACTTTTATGCAAGGCTTCAGAAACTAGATTTCATGCATTGCTACTATCTTGTGTTAACACTCTCAAGCCCAACAAGGATGCTAAAGCATCAACAACTTTGTGATACCATCCTTAATGTGCATAAATGAGTTGAAGAGGTTTTGGATGACCAATAATCTAGTTGGAGAATGTTACCATTAGTGTCCATGTGAAAGGTCAAATGGCCACCGGACACTTCTTTATATTTGTTCTTTAATATGCCCACCCACCCAAGGCTTTCTTCAAGGCTTACGACTAAGGCACCAAGGCATAAACCTTGGCATACCTTGTCATCTGAGTCATCGAAGTCACCATTCGCACCGTTGGCTGCACGCGAGGGAGGACCTCAATGATCAAGGAAGATAGAGGTTCCCGGTACTTCCCGGGAGGTCACCCATCCCAGTATTGTTCCCCTAGGAGCTCGCTTAACCATGGCAATCCCTTACCACTAAGATACACTCTTGTGGTGTTTGAAGAAGGGGAAATACTAAGGTTAACATTACCTTGAATATGTTTTGGTCCCTCAAAGCTTCATTCTTTGCTTTCAAAGCCTATTTTTGAAGCATTTTTGGGGTGTCTTTTGGAGCCATTTTGGAGTACTTTCGCACATACTTCTCTTCAAAGAGGTCCAAGAAAATCTAGAAGAGTGTTCTTTGTACTTCTCCAACAATAAATATCAACCCTTGGGGCTATGTCAGTTGCACTCATAAAACTACGGGTTTCTTGAAAGTTTTTTCAGTTTTTGTGGGAGTAGCCACTACAAATTTATGGAGTTTCTTGAGCATAAAAACATCAGAGTTAACAAACACTTGCAGGCATTGTTGGCTATTTTTTGGGTTGTGCATTTAGCCTTTTAGTGTCATTTTACTACATATATTGAACACATACACACCATGTACGCTTCTATGGATACCGCTTATGTACATCCATGTGGTCATTGATATAGCGGTTATGGTTTTTAGATAAAGCCTTTTATGTTTGATAAAGAGGGTTGTGGTCAAGTTTTCTTAACTAGGAGACACCCAAATGTCAGGTTCTCTTTGGTGATGCAGGTGGAATACTTACACAGCCTCACCATATGAGATTTATGATAGTTGTTTATAGGTGCTCGATAAGCCTAGTTGGCTTCTATTCGGTAATTGCTTATACGCAGTGGAGTCAATGAATCACTATGTAGGTAAACATGTCAATACTTGCAATTTTATGATATTTTGACAGTGTTCATATGCTCATTTTGCAAAGGACACTGTGGCAAAATCTTTCCATTTTTTTGGTTTTGTCAACTATACAGTGGTCGATTTACTCCTTGATACACTTATTCATTAGTGTTTGGACTCTTCCAACTCCATTATTATTCTATTTGGTTCTCTACCATCATGGCATTAGAGGTCTCAGGCAGATCTGGTGGATCAAGGTCTAGTGCTAGTGTTCTGAGGAGTTGTAACTTGCAGGGCAAGGACCATTTTGAGATCCAAAAATTTTATGGCACAAAATTTGCTTTATGGAAGAATCAAATTAAAGATGTGCTGATTCAAAGGAGGCAATGGAAGCCAGTAAATGGGTTTTCAAAGAACTCTGTTGACATGGATGAAGATGATTGGGACTAAGATTAAGGCTTTACGTTCAAATAATGGTGGTGAGTATACCTCACATGAGTTCAACCTTTTATATCAATCTAGATGGACTTACAAAGAGTTTATAGCTCCTTATACCCTAGTACATAATGGTGTAGCTAAAATGATGAATAGAATTGTTCAAGAAAGAGTACTTTCTATGTTGCATCATGCAAACCTCTCACAAGGTCTTTGCGCAGAAGTAGTATTGACTACAGTTCATGTGATTAACCTTTCACCTAGTACTGTCAAAGGTCTGAAAGTGGCACAAGAGTTATGGACAAGGAATCCACCATATTATGATCATCTTTGAGTTTTTGGGTGTGAAGAATATGTTCATATACCCAAGAATCTTAGACAAGTTGGACCATAAGTCAAAGAAATGCATTTTTCTTCTATATGGCCGAGAAGGAAAATTTGGATATCGCTTATGAGATCCTAAAACATGGTAAGTGATCAAAAGTAGTGATGTCATTTTCAACGAGTCTAAGATGCATAAAAACCCCATTAAGTGTTGGTTTTAGTTCCAAGCCTACACACTTCGCTAGGCATGAGAAGATCCTATCTCGAATGTTTGAAGTCCCATGTGAACCATTGTCTATGGATTTCATCTTTTACCATTTCTAAAAGTTCAATTGACTTGAAGTAATATTTGTAAAAGCCACTAAACTTATGGAGTTAGTTAGGTTTGAAAAAACTCAAATTCATTAGAGAGAATATCTCCTAGATTAGTGGATCACTTTTTAGTGAGAGCCAAAGTTGAATTCAAATTCAAAATTTGAATGAAGCATCTATAAAAATGACTTGTAAAACTCGTGGGTTAGACATCTCCAATCCCGAGGCAATAGCTGATTTCTGTAGGAGAGTGAGGCTCACTTCATAGCCTACGCTTCTCATCATCATTGGGCATTGATTATCATACCAATGTTCATGTAAAACATTGTCTTATAATACAATAGATCAATTCTTACATTTTTGGTCTCTTTGTCATAGTCACTCAGAATAGTCATGCTATATTGCTCATATCTCAATCGTTACTCCATCATTTTCAATGTTCTATAGCTCATTAGAATCCGCTCTAAGGCTACTACGTGCTAAAACATTTTGGAGACATTCCATTTAGTGGATTGGGAGAAAAGCGAATCAAAGTGATCACTAGTCAAACTCTGCAAAGGTCCTAAAAAATCGGGGGTAATGCTACACTTGCTATATTGATTGCTTTATGTATAGTCAATAATTTTAAGAGATTTCACTTGGAATCATTATCTCATTAAGCTAATTTGATATCTCCAAAAGGAATTTTTCTAATTCCTACTGTACTGGAAGCACTGAGCTTAACAAGCAGTAGGTGTGTGAACAAAAATAGAAGTTTTTCATTGATTCTTGAATTTGGAAATAGTCAATTTTGTATCAAACATTACTTTCATCATTTACAAAGTACATAGGCACTTATTTCGTGTCATTGGAAAGCTAAGAGAGCCTACAACACAACTCTAGAGTCAAATAGGGCTAGTACAAAGCAGGGATTAACAGTACCTACTCATTGCTTGGAGTATCAAGAGACTTGGGAAACATTGTCTTCATATTTCTCTTCCAACACAAGGGCTAGGAAGAACCAATTGTGGATGAATTTACCACTCAAAGAAAGAAACCCAATCAAGGCATCTCAGAGTATGTGATAGCTCATCAATTGGCAAGCATAGGAGAAGAGATTGAAGAGGAGCAGATTGTGAGACAAGTAATCAATGGTATTAAGGCAGATGACGAATGGGAGAGCTTCACAACTGCCATGGACTTGTACATGGACATGAAGACTCCAGATCTTACCATAGTCATGGGACAACTCTTTACCCATGAAGCCAAGGGGAGATCTTAAAACTCCTCACCATGTAATATTTGTGGTTTGTCAAATCACACTACAAATGAGTGTTACAGGAACTTCAAGAATCAGAGAGGTAGAGGCTTCCAAAGAGGTGGATATACACAATCAAGAGGGATATTCAACCATCATCAAGGCTATAATAACAACTACAACAACAACTACCAAGGAGGCTACAAATCAAGGAAAGATTACACTAACTATACAGAGGAGCAAGAGGATTCTTTTCTGATTATGAATATGACTTCAAACCTAGGTATAAATGATGAACATCTCTTTTACATTGACTCAGGATGCTCAAACCATGTGGCAGACAATGTAGCACTTCTTTCTGACCTTGAGGAACCTAATGGAAAACATAAGGTACAAACAGGTGATGATACCAAGCACTCAGTGATCAAGGTAGGAAATGTTAAAACCTCTTATGGGAATAGAAATCTATTGAGTAGAGTTCTATATGTACCTACAATTACCAAAAAGTTGATGAGTGTTGGACAGATTGTGGAAAAGGGTTTGTAGTTAAGGTTCAACAAATATGGAGCATTTGTGGAGGATCCCCATCATGGATTGAAGAGATTTCCAAAGGAGAAAAGGTAGGTAAATTATTTACCTTTGAACTTGAAGATACAAGGAATATTGCACTCTATAGTTACAAAGACCAAACATTATCAAAGCTTGAAATTTGGCATAAGAGATTAGGACACATTGGTGAGAGAAACTTAAAGCAAATTTGTATAGATCAATGTGTGCTTGGGATACCCAATGTATCCAAGAAACACATGATCTATAAATGTGGTTCTTGTCAGTTTGGAAAATCTCACAGGTTACCCTTCTCAAGGAAAGGCTACATGCATGAGGATTACCTAGAGCTTGTCCATACAGATGTATGGGGACCAAGTAAGGATCCTTCCATTTCTGGATCAAGGTATTATGTATCTTTCATTGATGACTTCAGTAGGTGGACTATCTTATATTTTATGAAGCACAAAGATGAAGTGTTTAGTTGCTTTAAGAAGTATCTTGCACTTGTTGAAAATCAAACAGGAAGAAGCCTAGAAAGACTAAGGTCAGATGGAGGAGGTGAGTACTTCTCAAATGAGTTTGATGCATTCTTGTAGGATAGAGGGATCAAAAGAGAAATTACAACAAGGTATACCCCTGAGCAAAATGGGGTGGCATAGAGGAGAAATAGACTAATTGTTGAAACAGTTAGGTCAATGTTAAATGAGAAAAAGTTACCTAATTACTTATGGGCAGAGAGTGTATCTACTACCACTTATCTTGTTAATAGGTTGCCATCCAAATATCTTGATGGAATGACCTTATATAAAGCATGGCATGGTAGAAAACCTTCACTTGATCATTGCAGGATCTTTGGATGTGTTGCTTATGTGCATATCCTTTCTCAAATCAGAGGTAAGCTAGAACCTAAGGCAGAGAAGTGCATCTGCATAGGGTATGACTTGAATCAGAAAGGATACATGTTTTACAATCCTTCCAACAAAGGATTTATGGTCAGTAGAGATGTTGTCTTTGATGAGAATGATTCTTGGTTTGAAAGTGAATGCACGAAAGTAAAGCTACCTTATGACTTGGAAGAGGAATTTCCAAGTCTCATCAAGGAGGAACCAAAGCAGATTGAAGACATCAACTCAGATGATGAGGACATCATCAACCTAGAAGAAATCAAGGCATGGAAGTCCAAAGGCAAAGTCAAGATGAAGAAGTTGGAGGATATACCTGAATCAGCCAACCAAGCAATCAGAAGATCACAAAGGGAAAGCAAGAAGCCAATTAGATATGGGTATGCCACTTCTTTAGTTACTAAGCACTCTGTTTATCTTGCAAAAAACTTGTCATTTGAAGAACCATCATCATATGAAGAGGCAAAGACCAAGGCAGAATGGAAGGAAGCTATGGATGAAGAAATTGAAGCACTCAAGGAGAATGATACTTGGGAACTAGTGCCAAAGAAGGAGTCTATGAAGGTTATTGGTTCTAGATGGATCTATAAGATCAAGAGGAATTCTGATGGATCAATAAGTAGATACAAAGCTAGACTTATGGCTAAGGGTTTTGCACAAACCCAAGGAGTTGATTATGAAGAAACCTTTTCACCTGTGGCAAAAATTCCAACTATCAGGTTATTGGTAAGTGTGGTTGCATCAAAGAATTTGAACATGTACCAATTGGATGTAAAAAATGCATTTTTAAATGGCTGGATTTCAGAGGAGGTGTACATGTCTCAACCTCCTGGCTATAAGGCACCAAACAAGGTAACATATGTGTGTAAACTGAACAAAGCTCTTTATCAATTGAAGTAGGCACCTAGGGCATGAAACCATAGGTTGACTACATACCTTCAAGATGAGGGATTCATCATGAGTAGAGAAGATACCTCTCTGTTTATCAAGAGAAGTAGTTCAGAGGTAATATACCAATGTGTGTATGTTGACGATATCATACTTACAAGTAATGATGCTAATGGCATTAAGCAGATCAAGAATCAAATGATGCATGAGTTCAAAATGAGTGATCTTGGATCACTAAAGTATTTTCTTGGACTTGAGTTAGTCTATACTAACTCTGGCATTTACATTACTCAAAGAAAATATGTACAGGATATGTTGAAGAAATTTCAATTGCAGGATGCCAAGGTAGCAAGCACTCCTATGGAGGTAAACCAAAAGTTAAGTGCTCGTGAAGGTGATGTGTTTGATAACATTGCAAGATACCAAAGCATAGTGGGAAGCTTGAACTATGCTACATTGACAAGGATTGATATTGCCTATGGAGTAAGTCTCTTAAGCCAATTTATGCACAAACCTAGGGCACCTCACTTGGAAGTTGCCAAGAGGATTTTGAAGTACCTTAAGGGCACTCAAAATCAAGGATTATACTTTCCTTATACCTCAGATTTGGACATCAAGATATATCCAGATGCAGATTGGGCAGGTTGCAAAGATAATAGAAGAAGTACATTAGGTTATGTATCTTTTGGAGGTGACAAGCCTATATTATGGTCTTCCAAGAAGCAACCTACTATTGCTTTATCTTCAACAGAGGCAGATAGAGGATTGGCCAATGCAACTCAAGAGGCCATATGGATCAGAGTTCTATATACAGATTTGGGTTTGCATACTACATCTCCAATGATTTTCAAGATAATACAAGCTCTTTACATCTTGTAGCAAATCCTATTTATCATGCTAGGGCCAAGCATAAAGAGGTCCATTATCAATATGTGAGAGAGAAGCTATTGAGCAAGGAAATTTAGTTGGCATATGTATCAACCTGTCTAGACTTATTAACCAAAGCATTTGATGATACTAAACTTTGCAGGTGTAAAGCTATGATTGGATTGCAGAACATTCAAGAGGATTGAAGAAAAAGACCAAGCCAAGATGGTTGACTTGAGGGGGAGCTGTTGGTGCAAGTGCCAAGCCTACACATTTGGCTAGGCATGAGAAGATCCAATGTGGAATGTTTGAAGTCCCATGTGAACCATTGTCTATGGATTTCATCTTCTACCATTTGTAAAAGTTCAATTGACTTGAAGTAATATTTGTAAAAGCCACTAAACTTGTGGAGTTAGTTGGGTTTGAAAAAACTCAAATTGATTAGAGAGAATATCTCCTAGATTAGTGGATCATCTTTTAGTGAGAGCCAAAGTTGAATTCAAATTTCAAATTCAAAATTTGAATGAAGCATCTATAAAAATGACTTGTAAAACTCGTGGGTTAGACATCTCCAATTTCGAGGCAATAGCTGATTTTTGTGGGAGAGTGAGGCTCACTTCATATACTGCACTTTGCATTGTCATTAGGCATTGATTATCATACCAATGATCATGTACAACATTGTCTTATAATACAATAGATCAATTCATACATTTCTGGTCTCTCTGACATAGTCACTCACAATAGTCATGCTATATTGCTCATATCTCACTCACTACTCCATCATTTTCAATTTTCTATAGCTCATTAGAATTCCCTCTAAGCCTACTACGCGCTGAAAAAATTTGAAGACATTCCATTCAGTGGATTGGGAGAAAAGCGCATCAAACTGATCACTAATCAAACTCTGCAAAGGTGCTAAAAAATCGGGGGTAATGCTACACTTGCTAAATTGATTGCTCTGTGTATAGTCAATCATTTTAAGTGATTCCACTTGGAATCATTAGCGCATTAAGTTATTTTGATATCTTCAAGAGGAATTTTTCTAATTCCTACTGTACTAGAAGCATTGAGCTTAACAAGTAGCAGGTGTGTGAACCAAAATAGAAGGTTTTCATTGATTCTTGAATTTGAAAATAGTTAGTTTTGTATCAAGCATTACTTGCATCATTTCCAAAGTACATAGGCACTTGTTTAGTGTCATTGGAAATCTAAGAGGGCCTACAACACAAATCTGAAGTCAAATAGGGCTGGTACAAAGCAAGGACTAGCAGTACCTACTCATTTCTTGGAGTATCCATCCATTCTTCCCAACATTAAGGAGGTTGAAGTGAGAAGAGTGTTGTTTGAGGATACTAGTCCTCTAGTTGGCATGCATAAAAATGCTGCATATAGGGACGTTCAAGAGAATTTCCAATCACATCAGTCTATAGATGTTCCTATTCAACAATCATTGAGATGCTCTGGATGTGTCTCACATCCACCTGATAGATATGTTCCAGGTTTAGATTTTGTTATGCTAATAGATGTCAGTGGGCCTTCTTTCTACAAAGAGGCTATGCACACAAAGGATCATGTCAAGTGCGAGCATGTCATGAAGAGTGAATTGGATTCTATTCACAAAAATGGTACTTGGGAGTCAGTACCTTTGCTAAAGGGTAGGAAAGCTTTACCATGTAAATGGGTATATAAGTTGAAATTCATATCAGATAGTGCTTCTCCAAAGTATAAAGCACGACTTTTTGCAAAGGGTTTTAAGCAACAACATGGTTGATTTTGAGGAAATCTTCTCTCCAGTGGTCAAGATGACTACCCTACACATATTGCTTGGATTCATTGCAATGGAGGACTTAGAGCTAGTCCAAATGGATGCGAAAACTGCTTTCTTGCATGGAGATCTTATAGATAAGATCTATATGGAACAACCAGAGGGTTATGTCCTGGCAAGGAAAGTCTAGTTTGTAAGATCAAGAAGAGCTTGTATGGACTTAAACAATCCCCTAGACAATGGTACCAAGAGTTTGATGCTTTTATGAAGTCCCAAGGCTATTCTTGAAGCAATGAGGATCATTCTCTCTACACAAAGAGATGCTCAAATGGCAACTTGATAGTCTTGATACTTTATGTTGATGAAAAGAAGTTGAGCCAGACATTTGATATGAAGGATTTGGGGGATGCCAAACATATTCTTGGCATGCACATTATTCGTGCTAGGAGTAAAAGTTGCATATACTTGTGTGAAAGTGAGTACATATCCAAAGTACTTCACAAGTTCAATATGCAAGGTGGAAATTGTCAGACATTGATCCATAGGAATCAGTGCATTGATCCACAAGGATCAATCTATTTGATCCACAGGGATCAATCTATGTGTGTGAGGGACAAGGGCCAGCTAGCCAAGGTCCCAAACTCGGGGGATACCCTAAGGTACTTTGGTAGTAATGGGAACTGCTTTGGTAGTAATGGGAATAAGTGTTGCATGATGGCCACATGTTCACACTAGACTATTCTAGATCATTACTATTTTTAGAGTATACCGTTGCTATTTTTAGAGTACAAGAGGGTATATATGGATGCAAGGAGAGTCACACACATCATTCAAGCGATTTCTTACAAATGGTATCAGAGCAATATTAGATTTTGGACATGAATTTTTTCGGCATGATCTTCATCATCGCATCGTCGTCTTTGTGAGGTGTTGAAGGTGTTTTCCGTGGCGTGTGACCCATGCGCTAACGGCCTCAAATTCCACGTGGATAGAAAGAATCATTGCACCTAGCGTGAACCCTCTCTAAACACATTCGCGGCCCTGCTCGAGTTTTACGTGTACGAGCACGAGTCAGATTTGTATTTTTCTACCTATGATTGTCTAGCCGGTCCCAAGTACCGCAGTAAGCATAACTGGTGAGGCCTGAGTGCTATTCATGAATTTAGAGACCCTACCATGTGTGCATGGATTTTAGCACGGGAGGAAGCCAGAAGAGAGCAGACATCGTTTTTATTTTGTCAGACAAGGTTATATAGCATGGCATGGTTTGCATTTATTTGACAAGGCAATGTTATCTCCAATAGGGAGGGATTATACAACAATGTAAGTTCTAAAAGTAAGAAAGTTAGTTCCAAATGGAAGACAAGTTTAGAAGCAAGTTTGATGTCTCTATTTATCATTATATCATAAATAGTGACCAAGTAAAGTGATCAAGTTTGAGCATGAGGGGAGGTGACTACTGATCTATGGAGAACGAGATCTCCAAGAGACATGATTAGTAAAAGCTACCAAGTTGCTTAAAATTGATTGTGAGTTTATTTATTTTCTATATTCTATGCATTCATCGTGTACTATGATGAATTCATGCAATCATGGAGACTCTAGTTGGAATGCTCTAGCACTTTCAGTAAAAGTGAGAGCATAATTTCAAGAGTTGTCCTTG
The DNA here is from genome assembly GCA_020310875.1 of Ceratopteris richardii. Classification (NCBI taxonomy): domain Eukaryota; kingdom Viridiplantae; phylum Streptophyta; class Polypodiopsida; order Polypodiales; family Pteridaceae; genus Ceratopteris; species Ceratopteris richardii. The sequence goes on along the minus strand of CM035411.1, from coordinate 171,634,687 downwards.
AAACACTAACAGAAAAGGGTTGATTAGACCCAGCTATTCACCCTTTTCAGCATCAATTCTTCTAGTGAAGAAGAAAGATGGATCTTATAGGATGTGCATCGACTATCAAGCACTCAATAAGATTGCCATCAGACACAAATATCCTATGCCCAGGATTAATGAGCTTTTAGACACTCTAGGTGAAGTTGTTGTATTTAGTCAAATAGATTTCATAAGTGGCTACCATCACATTAGAGTAAGAGATCATGATAAGACTCAGTCAATCCAGAGAAGACTCAATTGTTTCTTCCGAGGATAGAGTATCTATTGATGGGATTTAGATGGATACTAAGAAGGTTTTAGTTATGTTATTTTGGCCTAGTCCTCAGGATGAGGGGCACTTATGGTCATTTCTAGGACTTTTCGATCTCTATCAAAAATTTGTATCGTCCTATTCGTCGTTAGCAGCGCTTATGAAGAACTTGCTTCAAGGCAAAGTTCCATTTGCATGGAAGCAAGAGCAGCAAGCTATTTTTGATACTCTGAAACAAGTTGTTTCAGAGGCTCCTATACTCCAAGTTGTAGATTCATAGAAACCATTTGATGCTAGTGGCATAAGCCATAGGGACAATTTTGAGCGAAGATGTCAGGCTAGTGCATGAACAACAGTTGTATGCAGTGGTGTATGCACTTAAAGTCTAGAGACATTATCTTTATGGTGTAGATTTTAAGGTATACACAGATCACCATACACTTAACTTTTTTTTTTTGTAGTCATCCAGATCATCGAGGCAGTCAGACTCGTTAGGCTCAGCTCATACAGGAGTTTCACATGGAAATCCTGTATATAAGAGCAAAGAAAATATAGTTGTTGATGCATTATCACGGATAATGTATCAAATGAGTTTTACAGTTCTAGAAAGCTCATTGCTTCAAGAGATAAAGGAAGCACATGTGGAAGATCCACATTCGAGCCATCAGTGATGACTCTACTATAGGAGACAAGATAGTTTCAGTTGTTTCTTCCCTTAGCAAAATGAACAAATCCATTATGTATTGGAGTTTCTCACAAGAGAATGGAATAGTTACACGGAAAGGAAAGGTTTGCGTACCAGATTCCTGGGATTTGAGAGGAATAGTCATGCATGATAGTTATGATGTGTCTTGTGTCGGACATCCAGGTGTTGACAAGACAATACTACTTGTTAGAAGAACATTTCATTGGCCTGGATAGCCAGAGATGTCCACACTTATGTTTAACAAGCTTTATGTGTCAAGTCAACAAAGCAGAAAGAATAAAGACTCCACGTCTTTTGTATCCTTTACAGATTCCAGATCACAACTGGGATAATGTATCCATGGACTTCATAGTCGGGTACTGCGGACCCAAAGGAATTGGGATACTATCCTAGTTGTGGTAGATAGATTGATGATCCATAGGGATCATGACTTTGGTTCATAGGGGTCAGTTCATACCCACACAAGAGATGATAGAAACTCCACACAGGGATCAGAGTGTCAGACATTGATCCATAGGGATCAATGCATTTGATCCACAGGGATAAATCCAATTGATCCATAGGCAGTGGAGTTGTTTATCCAGCATTTCTTCAGATTGCATTGGTTGTTGACATCCATAGTTTCAGATAGGGATGTTAGATTTACAAGACCAAGTGGGTCAACCAATTTTTAGAGGACGTATTGAGGGCATATATGTCTGAGAGATAGACAGATTGAGATGAACTATGGCATGAATCCCAATGCTCTCAATATCATAGGTATGTCACAGAAATGTCCTAGTGCTTTGGAGTTCTTAGCAAACATCCAAGTAAATTTAGAAACAGCTAAATCCAAGATGCAGCAAGAAGCTGATAAGGCTAAAGAGTACGTTGATAGGAAAAGTTCTCCTAGATCCTTAGAGGCAGGAGACAGAGTCTTTCTTCAGGTACCAGCTAGATCTACTTCAGTGTCCATAAGGCAGTGTAGTAAGCTATCGCCAAAGTTTTTTGTGGACCTTGGAAGATAGTTAAAAAGCTAGGTGAAGTTGCATACCGATTAGACCTTCCTTTAGATTGCATATTTCATCTAGCGTTTCATGTTTCTAGGGAGGATAATGTTGGGAAAGATGGATGGACACTCCAAGAGAATGAGTAGGTACTACCAAATCCTGCTTTGTACCAGCCCTTTGATGCTTCAGAGTTGATAAGTGGACCTTCTTAGCTTACCAATAACACCATATAATGACCTATGTACTTTGGAAATGATATATGCAAAGATAAAATCAAAACAGATAACTTTGAACTTCAAGTCTTCAATAAAACCTTCTATTTTTTACTTGACACCTGCTGTATCTTTTGCTCAGTATGACCACCACAGTAGGAATTGAAAAAATTCCTTTTAGGGGTATCTAACTAGCTCAGCAAGCTAACTATTCCAAGTGATATCACTTAAAAAGATTAACTATGCTCAGAGAAATCAATTTAGCAAGTAAACCTTTACCCCCAATATTTTAGGACTGTTGCAGACTTCGACCAGTGATCAGTTCGACAAACTTTTCTCTGAAATGGCTGAATAGAAATCCTTCAAATTTTGGTAGCATGTGGATGGCTTTGATCTGGTTCCAACAAGCTATATATCTTTCAATTGGGTGAAGAAATGAGTGAGATATGCTCTCCACAAGTTGATAGAATTATAGACACTATGACAGAGAACTCAGAAGTGAATAATGTAGATATGTGTATTAATGAACACTTGTATACAATGCCATAGGCATGAAGATCATTGCCTAATGGCGTAGATAGGTGTGGGCTAGAGTATAGACCTCACACACACTCAGAATTGATAATGAGAAGCTCAGAAAGTGACTCTTCTACCCGCGACTTTTTGTATGCTTGGTCCTAGCATGATAGATAGGATTAGCTGCAAGGTGAAGTGAGCTTGTATTATCTCCAAAGATCAATAGTGACCTAGTATACAAACCCAATTCTGTATACAATAGCTTGATCCATATGGCTTCTTGAGTGGCATTTGCCAATCCTCTATACACTACCTCTATAGAAGATAAAGCAACACTGGGTTGCTTCTTTGAAGACCATGATATTGGTTTATCACCTGCAAATGAAATGTATCTAGAAGTGCTCCTCCTATCATCCTTGCATCTTGCCCGATCTACATCTGAATAAATCTTGATATCTAAATCTGAAGTGTAAGGGAAATACAAACCATGATTTTGTGTACCCTTGACATACTTCAAGATTCTCTTAGCAGCCTCCATGTGAGGTGCTCTAGGCTTGTGCATAAACTGACTTAGCACACTAACTCCATAAGCAATGTCTATTCTTGTCAAGGTAGCATAATTCAAGCTACCCACAATGCTTTGATAACCTGTAATATCATCAATTTCATCACCTTCATGGGCACTTAGTTTTAAGTTTACCTCCATTGGAGTACTTGCAACTTTGGCATCCTGCAAATGAAACTTCTTCAACATATCCTGTATGTATTTTTTCTGAGTAATATATATTCCAGAGGTAGTATAGACTAACTCAAGTCCTAGAAAGTACTTTAGTAGTCCAAGATCATTGATCTTGAATTCCTTCATCATCTGGTTCTTGATTTGTCTGATTCCATTGACATCATAACCTGTAAGTATGATATCATCAACATATACACATAGGTATATTACCTCTGAATTACTTCTCTTGATGAATAGAGAAGTGTCTGCCTTGCTCATGACAAAACCTTGATCTTGAAGGTATGTGGTTAACCTGTGATTCCATGCCCTAGGTGCCTGCTTCAATCCATCAAGAGCTTTATTCAATTTGCACACATATGTTACCTTGTTTGGATCCTCATAGCCAGGAGGTTGTGACATATATACCTCCTGTGAAGTCCGTCCATTCAAAAAAAGCATTTTTTACATCTAACTGATACATGTTCCAATTTTTTGATGCAGCCACACTCACCAACACCTTTATGGTTGGCATCTTGGCCACAAGTGAGATTGTTTCTTCATAGTCAATGCCTTGGGTTTGTGCAAAACCTTGGCCACCAATCTGGCTTTGTACCTGTTAATTGACCCATCAGAATTTCTTTTGATTTTATATATCCATCTGGATCCATTACCTTCATGGACTCTTTCTTTGGTACTAGTTCCCATGTGTCACTTTCTTTGAGTGCTCCAATCTCCTCCTCCATAGCTTCTCTCCATTCTATCTTGGTCTTTGCTTCTTCATATGATCCTGGTTCTTCAATTGACAAGTCTTTGGCAAGATAAATAGAGTGTTTAGTAACAAGAGATGTATCATACCCATATCTGATAGGTTTTTTGCTCTCCCTTTGTGATCTTCTGATTGATTGATTTGAAGATTCAGGTATGTCTTCAAGCTTCTTCATCTTGACTTTAAATTTGGACTTCCATGCCTTGAATTCTTCAAGATTGATAATGTCTTCATCATCTCAAGTGGTGTCTTCATTCTGAGTAGGTTCCTCCTTAGCAAGACTTGGAAACTCCTCCTCCAAGTCATAGGGTAGTTTGATCTTCTTGCATTCATTCTCATACCAAGAATCATTTTCATCAAAGACAACATCTCTACTAACCATGAATCCCTTATTGGAAGGGTTGTAAAACTTGTATCCTTTCTGATTTAGATCATATCCAATAAAGATACACTTCTCAGCCTTAGGGTCTAGCTTACCTCTTATCTTAGAAGGAATGTGTACATATGCTACACATCCAAATATCCTGCAATGATCAAGTGAGGGTCTCTTCCCATGCCATGCTTCATAAGGTGTCATCCCATCAAGGGACTTAGATGGTAACCTATTTATGAGGTAAGTGGCTGTAGAAACACTCTCTACCCATAGGTAATTTGGTAACTTTTTTTTATTCAACATAGACCTAGCTGTTTCAACAATCAACCTATTTCTTCTTTCAGCTACCCCATTCTGTTCATGAGTATACCTTGTGGTGATTTCTCTCTTGATTCCTCTGTCTTGCAAGAATGCTTAAACTCATTGGAGAAGTACTCACCTCCTCCATCTGAGCTTAGCCTCTTTAGATTCTTCCCTGTCTGATTCTCAACAAGTGCAATATATTTTTTAAAACAATTGAACACTTCATCTTTGTGCTTCACAAAGTACAATACAGTCCATCTACTATAATCATCAATAAAAGATACATAGTACCTTGATCCTGAGATTGAGGGGTCTTTGCTTGGTCCCCATACATTTGTATGGACAAGCTCTAGGTAATCCTCATGCGTGTAGCCTTTCCTTGAGAAGGGTAACCTATGAGACTTCCCAAACTGATAAGCACCACATTTATATATCATGTGTTGTTTGGAAACATTGGGTATTCCAATTACACATTGATCCCTGCATATTTGTTTCAAGGTTCTTTCTCCTACATGCCCTAATCTTTTATGCCAAATCTCAAGCTCTGAAAGTGTTTGATCCTTATAACTGTATAGTGCAATATTCTTTGTATCTTCTCGCTCAAAAGTAAAAAGTCTACCTAATTTTTCTCCTTTAGAAATTCTCTTGAACCCCTACTTGGGATCCTCCACAAATGCTCCAAATTGGTTGAATCTGACTTGCAAACCCTTTTCCAGAATCTATCCAACACTCATCAGGTTTTTTGTAATGGTTGGTACTGTGAAGAGATGGATAGGTATGTGCTTGAAGATGAAGAGGTGTTGCAAAATCCTTGATCTACACCAGCCAAATGAACTCCAAGAGTATATGGTGGGCCCTTTTAGCTTGCCACTGGATGTATTAGACACCCTATGTACCTTGGAAGATCACTCTCAAAAAGATAGATCAAAACAGATAAGTTGGAGTTAGCTCAGAGGTGAAAACTTGCTATTCTTGGTTCATATACCTGTCCAGTGTTTTACATAATTCTCTGAGCACAGCAGCAATTAGCTCAATTCCTCTTGGGGAAGTCTAGGCAACTTATAGAGCTAACTTTCAAGAGTAATCTCATAAAAAATAATGAACCACACACTGAGAATGAGTTTTAACAAGTGATGACATCATCCCGATTTTCATGGGCTGCTACAGAAATAGACCAGTGAGCAGAAAAATCAACATAACTCAAAATCTAGAAATCCAATGATTATGAAAATTTGTATGGTTATACTAGACAGTAAGCTGAATCCAATACGCTTTAAATAACTGAATTTAGATACGTAACCACTGAGAAATGCGTCTGACAAGATGAGTGAAAAAGTCGGGTACCTGACACTGAAGTGAAGATGAACAGACCCTGTTGACTTCAAATGAACATAACTAAAGATTGCAACATCCAAATGACATGAAAATTTGTGAGCATATAGTAGACGTATAGAGCTAACTTTACCAAGTTAAATCACTGAAAATGATGCACCAAGCTCAGAGAAAACATCTCTGCAAGCTGACTGAGAAAACTGAGAGTAATGGCAGTGAGTAGTACACTTCACAAGAACATGGAAAGATGAACTCAAATAATCATGAAAATGAAAGTATATTGCTTGTACAATACAACGACTTACTGATACATATGTGTGCCTTGTAATCACACCTTGATATGGCATAAAGCTCAGCTCTTTGAGGTCTTCACATAGGTCTCTCTAACCACGACTAAAACTGCCATCTATTTATAGTTGAGTTTGGGAGGCTAACTTCCCTGAATCACTCTCCAATCAATCAATGATTGGTTTGATTCTCTACCTACCACAAATCACAAATTTGTGGCTCCTCTTTCCATTCTTGATCAAGTGGACTCAACCACTTAAGATTCTCTTACTTTTACATTAAGTAAACTCTTCAAAAGTTACAAGAGGTAGTTCACAAGTGAACTTTACATAGTCTTCTTTTTAAAGCTTCTTCTAAGACTTTGTGAGACTCAAGCCAATACTTAGGCTTGTCATAGACTTGCTCCAACAGCTCCCCCTCAAGCCAAGTATGCTTGAGGTCTTCAATCTTCCAAGATTACCTGCAAACCAATCATAGCCTTGAACTTGCAAAGCTTTGTACCATCCAATGCTTTGGTTAGAATATCTGCACATTGTTGATGAGTGGAAACATATGATATTTGAATCTTTTTGCTTAGAACCTTCTCTCGTACATAGTGATAATGAACTTCAATATGTTTAGTCCTTGCATGAAAAAATAGGATTAGCAACCAAGTGAATAGAACTCATATTGTCACCAAAATAAGTTGGAGTTCCAAACTCCAATCCAAGATCTTTGAATAATGTCTTCATCCACATAGCTTCTTGTGTAGCTATGGCAAGACCTCTATATTCAGCTTCAGTAGAAGAGAGAGCAACTGTGGGTTGCTTCTTGGATGACCATGAAATAAGCTTTGAACCTGCAAAGGTAAGATAACCTGAAGTGCTCCTTCTATCTTCCTTGGAGCCAGCCCAATCTGCATCAGAAAATAGCTTCAAACCTAAATTAGATACATAAGGATAATAAAGTCCTTCATTTATGGTTCCTTTGAGATACTTGAGAATCCTTTTGGCTGCATCCATATGTGGTTTCCTTGGTGTGTGCATAAATTGGCTTAGCACACTCACACTGTAACATATATCTACTCTTGTCAATGTGGCATAGTTGAGACTACCCACTAGACTTTGATATGATGTGATGTCCTCTATGATTTCACCTTCACGTGAGCTCAATTTGTGATTGACCTCCATTGGAGTACCTGCAATCTTACAATCTTGCATCTTGAATTTTGCCAACATGTCCTTAATGTACTTTCTTTGAGTGAGAAACAAACCATGATCTTTGTAGACAACTTCCAAACCTAGGAAGTAGGTAAGTGAACCCAAATCACTTATCTTGAACTCTTCTCTCATCTCATCTTTGATCTTCTTCATACCATCTGCATCATTTCCTGTCAATATAATATCATCTACATATACACATAGGTAGATGACCTCGGAATTACTCTTTTTAATAAAGAGTGAAGGATCTGCCTTGCTTGGTTGAAAGCCTTTGTCCTGCAAGAATGAAACAAGCCTGAAATTCCAAGCTCTTGGAGCTTGCTTGAGACCATACAATGCTTTGTTAAGTTTACACACATAATTAGGATAAACTTGATTCTCAAAACCAGGTGGTTGTGCCATATATACCTCTTCTGTTATCCAACCATTCAAAAATGCATTCTTTACATCTAGTTGAAGTATCTTCCAATTCTTGGAAGAGGCAATACTAAGCAAAACCCTAATAGTAGGCATCTTTGCCACAGGAGAGAAGGTCTCCTCATAATCAATTCCCTGAGTTTGTGCAAAGCCTTTTGCTACAAGCCTTGCCTTATACCTGTTAATGGAACCATCAGAATTCTTCTTGAGTTTATAGACCCATCTTGAGCCTATTACCTTCATGGATGAAGTCTTGGGCACCAAATCCCAAGTGTTGTTTTCCTCGAGTGCTTCAATCTCTTCCTTCATTGCATGCTTCCATTCTGTTTTTGCTTTGGCCTCTTCAAATGATGATGGCTTCTCTTGGTTTATGTCCTGTGCTATGTAGATAGAATGTTTAGTTACTAATGAGGTGTCAAACCCATACCTTTCTGGTTTTTTCTTTTCCCTCATAGATCTTCTTAGGCCATGATGTGATGATTCTGCCTCATGTCCAAGTTCCTGCAATTTTGCTTTACCTTTAGACTTCCATGCTTTGATCTTTTCCATGTGAGATTCTTCATCATCCTCTGAGGTGTCTTGTTCTTCAATCTTTGATTGTTCTCTACCAAGCTTTGGAAAATCTTCTTCAAGATCATATGGTAAATTGATCTTCCTGCATGAATCTTCATACCAAGAATTGTTCTCATCAAAAACTACATCTCTGCTTACCAAGAATCCTTTGTTGGTAGGTTTGTATAACCTGTAGCCCTTTTGATTGTTGTCATATCCAATAAATACACACCTTTCTGCCTTTGGATCCATCTTGCCTCTAACCTGTGAAGGAACATGAGCAAAAGCAATACATCCAAAAATTTTACAATGATCTAAGCTTGGTCTTCTTCCATTCCAAGCCTCATATGGAGTCATCCCATCAAGGGATTTTGAAGGCAACCTGTTAATCAAGTAAGTGGCTATAGATACAGCCTCAGCCCATAAGTAATTAGGTAAATGCTTTTCATTTAACATAGACCTTGGAGCTTCAACAATTGTCCTATTCCTCCTTTCTGCCACTCCATTTTGCTCAGGAGTGTACCTTGTAGTTACCTCTCTTTTGATTCCTCTTTCTTGAAGAAAAGAATCAAAATCATGGGAGAAGTATTCTCCCCCTCCATCTGACCTTAGCCTTTTTAGTGATTTACCTGTTTGATTCTCCACAAGAGCCAAATATCTTTTGAAACATGAAAAAACTTCATCTTTGTGTTTCATAAAGAATAGGATAGTCCATCTGCTGCAATCATCAATAAAGGAAACATAATACCTTGATCCAGATATTGAAGCTTCCTTGCTAGGTCCCCATACATCTGTATGAACCAACTCCAAGAGATCTCCATGCATATAACCTTTCTTCATGAATGGTAACCTGTGAGACTTTCCAAATTGACATGCACTACACTTATAAATCATATGTTGTTTTGACAAATTAGGAAGTCCAAGTACACTTTGGTCCCTGCAGATTTGCTTTAATGACCTTTCACCAATATGTGCTAACCTTTTGTGCCATACTTCCAATTCTGTGAGTGTCTGACTACCATAATTAAAGAGAGCAATGTTTCTAGTGTCCTGTAATTCAAATGTGAACAATCTACCTATCTTTTCACCTTTTGCAATTCTTCTGAATCCTTGACTTGGATCTTCAACAAATGCTCCTGCTTTTGTGAACCTGACTTGCAACCCTTTCTCTACTATCTTCCCAACACTTATCAAATTCTTTGTAATGGTAGGGACATAGAGTACCTTACTGAGTAGGTTGATGTTTCCATCAGGTGCTTTGACATTGCCTATTTTCTCCACAGGATGTTTTGTATCATCTCCTGTTTGTACCTCATGCTTATTCCTTGGATCTTCTAAATCTGATAGGAGTGCCACATTTCCTGCCACATGATTTGAACAACCTGAATCTATGTAGAAAACATGCTCATCAGATTTACCTTGTGGCATAGCCATGTTCATGATCAATAATGAATCCTCTTTGTTTGACTCTTCTATGTAGTTATTGTAGTCTCTCCTTCCTTTGTAGCCTCCTTGATAGTTTGAATGATTGTAGTTGTTGTAGTTGCCATGATAGTTGTTGAACCTTCCTCTTGAGTAGCCATAACTTCCTCTATTGTATCCTCTGCCTCTTTGATTCCTGGAATTCCTAAAGCAATTTTCAGTTGTATGATTAGTTAATCCACAAATAGAACATGAGTTGGAGTCTTGGGATCTCCCCCTGCCTTGTCTACCTCCTCTTCCTCTACCTCTGCCATGTCTTCCTCTACCTGCATAGTTAGCTTGATATGTACCTGCTTCATCATCCACTTTCTTTGCCTTTCCTTTTTTATCTTTAGACTTGCTTTTATCCGTGTATAAAGCTGAAGATTGATTACCTTTAGAGCTTTCTCCATTTTTGATAAGCTTTTCCTCTTGAGTAAGTAGTTGTCCAATGAGTGTGTTGAAATCAGGTACATGCATGTCCATGTACAAATCCATAGCTGTGGTGAATGCTTCCCACTTATCATCTGCCTTCAAGCCATTGATGACCTGCCTTACAAATTGCTCTTCATCTATTACCTCTCCAATGCTTCCCAACTGATCTGCTATGTCCTTGAGCTTTGTGACAAAATCAGTC
>CM035411.1:171611426-171616426 GCA_020310875.1 Ceratopteris richardii | reverse complement strand
GTTGATATGATCAATGTATCATCCTTGATTCCTTGAAGGGCCCTCCATGGTGTCAGCTTCATGTCCTCGAGAGCCTCTTCAATTGAGAGGTCAGCTTTCCTTCCCTTTCCCTTCAGATCAACCTGTGGGTCTGGCCTCGACTTTCGTTGCTTCTGGCCCTTGACTTCCCTGTTCTCCCACATTGTGAAAATTCTATCCTGTAGATCCCAGATCTCACCTGTTCTGAATGCCAGTTGAAACCATGGATCATATTTCCTCAAGGCATCAGACTTTGTATTCTCATCCAGTGCAATTCCAACCTCAATAAGGCATTGCTTTCGTAGATTGGGATGTATTCTTCCAGCTTCCTTAACAAGACAATCTTCATATTCATGGTGGAAGAACCGAATTCTCTCTATGGAGGACATTTTTTGCCTGTAGTCATTGTCATTGTTGTGATCCCAAGCAAGAAGCTTGGCTTCCTCAGTTGTAAGACCAGCATATATCTTACACTCTGCATACCTAAAGAAAAAAGTGGTAGGGTGCTCCTTCACTAGCTGTCTACGGGCCTCTGCAGAGTGTGAACCTCCAATCACATAATAAGTATACTCCTCAAATAAACCCTCATTGAACTCTTCCACAGAGCTGCACTCATTCGGATCCACCATGACAAGGAATGTCACAACAGTAGCATGAGGATTTATTCTCATTTTCTTCTTAAGATTTTGCACATGCAAATTGTGTGGCTCCCTGATCTCAAGGGGCCTCCTCCCTGTGACTGGATCTATAGGTGGCCTGTGGATGATATTGATTGGAAGGTGGAACAACTGCCCCTTCTTCACAATTTTTCTTTTAGCTATATCCTCCCTCATCTTGTTCTGCTCAGTACCAAGAACACCCGAGGCAAGCTCTCCACCAGGTGCAACAATTATATCCTCAGAGCTAGAGCTTGAGTCAGAAGACTCCTCTTCTGAAATTCTCTTCTTTTTCTTTTGAAGCTTTTTCTGCACGCTCGGCTTACCCCTTGCCTTTACAGGGGTCGTCTTCTTCTGTTGTGCTGGCATGATATTGCCCTGGATCCATGGCATCAGGTCTTTGATGAAATTCACTGAGTCTCTGCATATCTGAGCTAGCCCTTCTGGAGCACAGCACTCTGGGCACAAGAATTCCATCTTGCATATGACATTTCTTAATCCCTTCGATGTCTCCACCAAGAAAAGCAGGTTGTCAGAATCTTCATCTTCATAATCTAGTTTGTAAACAAGGCCATATTGAAAACCTTGTGTTGTCGTGATCTTTCCTCTGCCATAAGCCCCTGCGAACACAAGGAGGACTGCATTCTTCTCTTCAACATACTGAAGGCACCACTCTAGATTTGTCATGTCCCGAAGTGGACGATCTGTCCTCATGACCTCCGTCTCCCTAGACCTTTCCCTCATATTTGGATCCTCCTCAGGAATTTTTATGCTACTCTGTCCACCTGAGGATATTCCTAGTGGGTTGCTGGCCTTCTCAGAGGATAATGGTGCAATAATTTTCTTTTGTTTTGCTTGGTGACCAATTCCTTTGTCACGTTGCTGGTCAACAGAGCCCATGGTGACTCTGAGCTTCTTGATGGGCCTTTCATCCTTGTACTCCGCATCCCTGAAGGCACTTTGAAATATCAGATCAAACGTAGATGTGGTTTTCAAAGGCCCAAGTCCATGCCAGGCATCGATTTTGAGCTTCAGGTCGATGCCAGGCATCGATGTTTAAGTGAATGTCGATGCCAGGCATCGACTTTGTGTGCAAGTCGATGCCCGGCATCGACTTGAGGGTGAAAGTTGATGCCAGGCATCGACTTGGGGGTGCAAGAGTCGATGCTTGGCATCGACTTTTGGGCCCAAGTCGATGCTTGGCATCGACTTTTGGGCCAAGTCGATGCCTGGCATCGACTTTTACCCTCAAGTCGATGCCTGGCATCGACTTGCACACAAAGTCGATGCCTGGCATCGACTTGGGCCCAAAAGTCGATGCCAAGCATCGACTTGGGCCCAAAAGTCGAAGCCAAGCAGCGACTTTGCACCCTAAAGTCGATGCCTGGCATCGACTTTTCAGTGCATGTTGATGCCGGCAAGTCGATGCTTGGCATCGACTTCTGGGCCCAATTCGATGCCTGGCATCGACTTTCAGGTGTAAATCGATGCCAGGCATCGACTTGTCGGTGCAAGTCGATGCCTGGCATCGACTTGCACCCCCAAGTCGATGCCTGGCATCGACTTGAGGCTGCAAGTCGATGCCAGGCATCGACTTGCACCTGGAAGTCGATGCCAGGCATCGACCTGGGCCCAAAACTCGATGCCTGGCATCGACTTGCACCTGCAAGTCGATGCCTGGCATCGACTTGCAATCCTAAGTCGATGCCTGGCATCGACTTACACCTTAAAGTCGATGCCAGGCATCGAGCTGTACATTCTTTGGATCCATATTTCTAGAGGTAAGATAAATAAATACCTAGAAATCAGACTTTTTACACAGACATACAAAGGGAATCTTTATGGAATCTTTATTTATGGTATTATTTTGTCTACCTCTTGGTACTTTTGCCAACATTCTTCTTCTCCATCTGACTTTGCTTGCTGGTATGCTGGGCTCTGTGCTCCATGGCTGTCTGTGCTCTGCTGCTCTCTCTTGCTCGTGGATTTTGAAAATGCGAATGATCTCCTCCTCTGGTATTTATAGGCAATTGGGTAACTTGAACCAGAGACTAACTGGATCTAACTGAATGAGTCCAGTTGCTAACTAAATCTGTCAACTTATCTAACCAGGGAATAGCACCCACAGTAATAGGCTGTTTCAGAGCCACTTTTATGAAATATTCATAGACCCTTGCAACTATTTATATACATTTGCATAGAAATTACATTCCAATGGCAAGAGTATGGTATGTCCATGAGGATGTCTAAACTCATGTAGAGATTTGTTTCTTAGAATCTCTTTCTTGGGAGAAAATCAAGTCAAAGTTGTGTTAACTGTGGGAGACTAATGACATCTTTATAGTATTACCCTCCTCACTTTAGTTCATATTCACATTTATCTTGTAACTCACTGTTGAAATGGAAAATCAATGTATGAATAAACATTCAAGTACAGAACCTTGCAACTATTTATATACATTTGCATGGAAATTAAGCTTCAATGGCAACAGTATGGTATGTACATGAGGATTTCTAATCTCATGTAGAAGTTCTTTCTTAGAGTCTGTTGCTTGGGAGAAAATCAGGTCTAAGTTGTGAGATTAATGACATCTTTATAGTGTTATCCTCCACACACTTTAGTTCATATTCACATTTATCTTGTAACACAATGTTGAAATGGAAAATCAATGTATGGATAAACATTCTGTGTACCTCTTTTACACATAATTCGTTTTTAATATACTTTCATCTACCTCTTTGATATGTAGCCAAGACCACAATAAAACCTAATCCTTGAAATCTTAACGAAATGTAAAATTTCTTCTTGTATAGGGTTCAATGGCATAGCATATTCCAATTGGAACTCAACTTGGATATATTCCAGTTGTAAAATCTCTTCTTGTAAAATTTCTCCAAACAATTTTATTATATATTCCTGTTGGAACTCAACTTGGATATATTTTGATTCATTCACAATGCTTAGACTCAATGACTCATATGTAGTTAGAAATCAACTGTGTTTCTCATTTGAATCAAAAGTGAATCAAATCTTTGGTTCCCTTATTAGTGTATATTTGAGTAATTAAGTGATTTGATGTAATTTGATGTTTAATGTTATTTAATGTACTTTAATAAGCTTTTGATTTCATATCTTCTTGATGTGACATTTGATGTGACATCTTCACTTGATCTCGGATTTCTACTTATTTAAAAAGTTCATTCATCTTCAGTCTTTTGTGAACTCAGTGAAGATGAGCTCAATCTTTTCAGTGGATGCTTGGGCATCAGCTTCCTCTGCTCATATTGATTCATTGTTCTCAGTTGAACCTTTCCAGAGAAGTGATGATCCCTATGATTTAGAACGTGCTGATGATTCCATGTTTTTTGTTGAGTCATTTAAGTTATCCAATTCACAGTGCAATGCTGCTCAACCAAATGCACCTCTTGATCTCCCATCTGATCCAACCATTGATCTCGTTTCTGACTCAAGTGCATGTGGAGCAACGAAAAAGCAAAGCAACCTCAATCTACGATTTAAAAGAAGGTCTCGTGAAGTAAGTCGAAAAAGATTTAAATTTCTTACTTCAGATAGACAGATTGCATTGGATATTGTGAAGCATTGTTGTGGTTTGAAATGTTTGTATAATTTAGGAATGAAGAAACTAAAGCACATAAGAGAAAAATTCCTCCATTTAGATAATGAAAGGCAAGATATATACCTTGTTTCTTGCATGCAAATGATTGAGGATAACATGTCAGTAACGCGTGTTGGTTTTGAATATTTCTTTACTCAAGGGATGCCATGCTGTAGGGCTGCATTTAAAATTGCAATGGGTGTAGGAAATTTTAGAATACATAGGGTGCAACAAGGGTTTTTGAATGGGGATCTCATTTTGGATACGTTCCATGTTGGGACCAAAGGATCTGTTGGACGTCATGCAATGAATTGGATGATGAACTATTTTAGCTTGCATTGTGAAGTTATGCCTACAACTGGAAGGTTGCACTTGTCAGATAACTTTACTCGTCGAGTATTTCAAATATATAGAGAAGACATGGAAAATAGAAATGAGAAGTATGTGTTGTATCGTCACTTTACTCGATTATGGAAGGAAGAGTTTAACAATGTTTCTATTCCTCGTAAAGTTAGAATGGGTGAATGTTCAGTTTGCGCCACTTTGAAAAACATGGCAAAAGGGGCTACAACACCACAGGAAAAGCATAATTTTAAAAACCTTCTTAACAACCATCGTGACAGTCAAGCATTAGAGAGAAAGAAAGCAATTCATCATCGAAGTAAGGCACTCAGAAATCCGGAGCGTTATATGTGTTTGTTGATCGATG
>CM035411.1:171571426-171591426 GCA_020310875.1 Ceratopteris richardii | reverse complement strand
CAAACTTCATCGGTTCGAAACGCACTTTTCTACCTTCGACAAGCTTCTCCAAGTTCTTTCATATATATATATATATATATTTGTCTCTTTATCAATCTATCTATCTATCTATCTATCTATCTATATATCAATCTATCTATCTATCTATCTATCTATCTATCTATCTATCTTATATCAATCAATCAATCTATCTATCTATCTATCTATCTATCTATCTATCTATCTATCTTATATCTATCTATCTATCTATCTATCTATCTATCTATCTATCTATCTATCTATCTATCTATCTATCTATCTATCTATCTATCTATCTATCTATCTATCTATCTATCTATCTATCTATCTCTCTGTCTATCTATCTATCGATGTATCTATCTATCTATCTATCTATCTATCTATCTATCTATCTATCTATCTATCTATCTATCTATCTTTCTATTTATCTATCTATATATCTATCTATATATCTATCTATCTATCTATCTATCTATATATCTATCTTATATCAATCAATCTATCTATCTATCTATCTATCTATCTATCTATCTATCTATCTATCTATCTATCTATCTATCGATCCATCCATCCATCTATCTATCTATCTATCTATCTATCTATCTATCTATCTATCTATCTATCTATCTATCTATCTATCTATCTATTTACCTATCTATCTATCTATCTATCTATCTATCGATCTATCTATCTATCTATCTATCTATCTATCTATCTCTCTCTCTCTCAATATATATATATATATATATATATATATATATATATATATATATATATATATATATATATATATATATATATATATATATATCTATCTATCTATCTATCTATCTATCTATCTATCTATCTATCTATCTATCTATCTATCTATCTATCTATCTATCTATCTATCTATCTATCTATCTATCGATCTATCTATCTATCTATCTACCTATCTATCTATCTATCTATCGATTTATCTATCTACCTATCTATCTATCTATCTATCTATCTATCTATCTATCTATCTATCTATCTATCTATCTATCTATCTGTTTGTTATTGATCTTTGGAGTTGTCCTCTCCAATCATTTAGCATAAAGAATTAACAATACATCTTTACTTTGTCAATCCTGGAAGTATTCAAGAGACGACAGCCCCTTCTAGATGATAGAATCCAAGAAATAAGAGAATAATGGCTGGATTTTTGAGAATGATGAGAATGAAGAGGAATTTCTAAGGTTTGGATTATCTTGAGCAAATCTCCACCATTTTCCACAATCTTGGTGTCTATTACATGTTATTTTCTCAGCAGAATACAATTATGAAGTCAAAACTCAAAAATATTACCTGTACTATATATATATATATATATATATATATATATATATATATATATATATATATATATATATATATATATATATATATATATATATATGAGACAATCGTGATTCTGTGAAAACAGACGATTTTCATCTCCAGCACCCTTCTTCATCAATTTCTTACTCAACACATCAATATTCAACTCTCTTCAGACACATTCAACAGAATTACACAATAGAAGCTCACAAATCTCCATAGATACACAAAGAATAGACTCAACAAATCAATGAAACCACACAAAGAGGAGAAAACAGGATTTTCAACAGGAAACTCTCTCTCTATTCGCTTGGATAGCATGTAAACAAATAATCAACCAACCACCTCATAATAGAGGAAATTGTCTTATATACATTTTTAAGTGTCCCTTTTCACACTTGAATTTTGGTCCTTTCCTCTATTATTCTAAAAATATACTATCTAGGAGTTTCCGAAAATTCTAGAAAAATTACATAAGATTCTACTCTACATAAGGAAGACTCTTCCTTATTTTTACATCAGTTGCATAAATATTTTTACAAGTTTTTGACATTTTACAATTATTTTCCATCAAAAAATGCTTCACAAAATCACTTCTTCCAACATTCTTCCCCTCCTAGAGCTTTTGGCTCCTGACAAAAGACATTCCTACTTTGTATCTTTAGTGCTCCCTTTTACTTCTTCTTTCTTTGATAGACCTGTGACACTAGATCATGACTCCTTCTTTCAGTAACATTCAAGTTATTCACCATCTCAAACAATGCTTTCCTCCACTGTACTGCAGCTTCTGGTTTATCAATTATATCCTTTTTCAAATATTCTGTGTAAGCAGCTTCATATGTAGTAAGGCGAGACTTGGTGACTACTGACAAGTTTCCGAATATTTCTGACTCTCTCTCAAAAAACCCATAATCGAATGCATCTTCAAAAATTTGTAAATAGTGACTGCCCAAAAATATTACTCTTCTGTAGTATGCCATTAAACAGATTCTATCGGGTGTTTCACTAAGATCATACAGTAATGCATCAGTTGGAGAATTGAAGCCAATGTAATTTAATGTTCTGACATCCGTATCTGTGTATGTTTCTATACATGCTAGAATTAATCTCATTACTCGGATCAGTAAAATGCATGTAGGGTCATTTACATCTTTGTATGTAGCTGTAACAGACTCAGCTGTATCCACCATGTACTTTTTTGTAGGCCATGTTCCTGCCTTTGGACCAGCTATTTTTGGGAAATTCAACCATTTAGGTGGGATTTGTCCTTCTCTCCGTCTTTCCCAAAAAACTGTCCATTCTCTTCTTCTTGCTACTAGGCAGTAAGCTGGATTAATTTTCAATTGAAGAGGTGCTTCCTTCCAAATTTTCCTGCATTCTTTATTTGCATCCAACCATTTGTTCCTCCACTTTGGATTGGCTCTCTCAAACAATTCTTTGGTCACGTTAAATATCTTCTTCATATTCTAGATATTTATTTGGAGGTAATCCAACTCTTGCTATTTGATAGTTCTTGATACTCTCCATGATCATACATAAAGGTATGCCCAGCCCGTCTGCAGCCCAATGATGCTGGTCTGGATTAATCCCCTTATTCAAAGCAAATGTGACAATTTGATCTTCATATTCATCATGCATTTTTCGGATAAAATCAATTCTAGATTCTCTATTTGTCAGCAATTTTTTGACAAATTCTTCTGAATATTCTTCCTTTGGTCTTTTATTTGCTGAATCACTGCCATGTTGTATTCCATCATCATTTCCTCCCTCATTTTCCTCTATATATGTAGTCTCTATATGTGTTTCTTCCTGAACTTGTGGCTTGTCCAACTTTTTCTGTAATTCTTCTATTGTCACCATCAGACTTCCATTCTGTATTGCCCATAACTCTCTTTCTTTTATCCATTCATTTTTTTCCTTTTCCATTCTTGACTGCCAATCACTTCTTTCTTTTTCCATATCCATGTGCAGCTTGTTATATCCTCTCATTGATGTAGCAGCATGTGTACTAGCTTGCTTCTCTAGCTCCTTGGCTTCCTTCAGTTCAGTTTGTAATCTCTTGATCTCCTTGTGCAATTCTTCTTTTTCTTCCTCTGTCATCTGAGCCGTCTTACCTTCATCCTTCATCTGACCTTCTTCCAATAATAATTTGTTTATCTCTTCATTTGCTTTGGTCAAGATTTAATAAGAGGTCTGCAAGGTTCTATATCTTCCTTCAATTTTTCTCAGCTCCATTTCCAGTTTATTATTCTGCTCTGTTAGTTTTGCACTCTTTTCTTCTAGATATTGAATTCTATTTTGTTTCTGTACTTCTAACTCTTCCAAAGCAATTATTCTGTTGGTAAATTCCTCATTTTCCTCCTGCACCTTCCTCAATTGTTCTGACATTTGTTCCTTCTCCCTTTTGTGCTCCTTAATGATCATACTGCCTTTCTCAAATTCAGACTCTGCTACCATTCCTGAAATGATCATATTCCTGCTTGAAGGTCTAAACTGCTCAATGTTGCTCATAATAATCTGGCAAGCAGATCTTATATTCTTGGGTATTCTTTCCAACCCCACTTCCATTTCCATCTGTTTAACCTCTATTTGTTTGTCTTCTTTGCACTCATTCTCCTCTTCCTCTTCTTCTTCATACTCTATATCCTTAGCCTCTTGTTCTTCATGACTTTGATCCTCTTCCAATGTTTCTTGATCTACAACATCTTTTTCCTGTTCCAATGTCTCATTATCCTGGTTCTCTTGTCTTGATCTATCTTCATCTGCCTTTACATCTTCTACTTTGTTATTCTCCAGTTCTGGTTGTTCTTTTGCAGAAAGCTGTGCTTCTTTTACCTGGATTGGGGTTTCCTGAATTAAAATTGACTCAGTTTTCTCACTGAATTTTATCTGATCATGGCTTGTTTGTTGTTTCTGCCCTTCTTCCTGCTCATCAATGTCCATAAGATCCATTTCTTCTTCTTGTCCTTGATTTTTGTTGGTAGCAAATTCTTCATTACTCTTCAAATCATGAAGTACATCTTTTATACTTTGGATAATCTCCTTTTCTACCACTCCTTCTATAACTTCTTGAACATTCTTTTTCACTTCTATTTCCTCTACTTCCTGAATTTGATCTGCACCTTTCTGTTTTATGACTGGACTGCTTTTCTATGCTTCTCTTACTATTTCTGCTATGCTCTCATCTAATTTAAAATAGGTTTGTGAGGGTTTTGTCCATATTGATTTTATTCCTACAGGCACCAGTCCACAACTGACTTCCTCTCTTACTTTATTTTCCTCTTCTATCATTACTGCTTTACCTTTCATCATCCTTCTTTCTTCTTCAAGACTGATTTGCTTAACTGCCTCTTCTTGAACCTGCTTCTCTTGAGCCTTCTTTCTCAAATTTTCAGGTGTTTTCTGTTTCTCAGTGGCCTGTGTAACCACATTAGGAGTACTTGGAACTAAAAAATTCAGACTTTTTAATAAGAAACTTTCAATGTCACTTTCAGAATCTGAGGAAAAATGTGAAGATCCTCCAAGTCCTGGTTTTTCCACTTTTGACTCTTCTTTAGTAGTAAATTCCTTCTGCTGATCTCTTACTATTACTTCTTCTGCCTCCTTTATAGTTATAGCTTCAACTACCAATTTTCCCTTCTCCTTCTTGGTCAACTTCTTTCTTTGCACTGGTTTCTTTTGAACCTTCTTTTTTACAACAATTGTGGTTCTGGTTTCTGGAGGTCCTTGCAATTCTTTGAAGTATGCTAACAGCTCTACTTCCTTTTTAACAAATACCTCTTCTGTTTCAGCTGCCATCATCTGATCATGAAGTGCTTCATAATGCTCTACCTCCTCCTGAACCCAATCTGTAGCCTTGCATGAATAATCTTCCAGCATCTTTTGATATTTTACCTCATACATTGCTCTTTTGTTATTTCCTTGAGTTAGATAAGTGTATAACTGTTCTTTGCTTGTTTGGGGTGGATGAGGATCACTAGAGGATTGGACCTGCTTCTGTGCATCTTCATGTTCTTCTTTTGTAGCTTCATCCGACTCTAATTCAACCTTTCTTGGGTCCAACCTCCTTTTCTTTATAGGAACAACTTCCTCGGATATTACCTTTCTTTTCATCCCTGCCCCCCTCATGCTGGTTTGTCCTTCTATTTCTCTCATAGCCATTTTCCTTGGAGGAATCTTGATTCCTGACATAAGACTTCTAAAATATTGTGCCTCTAGAGCCAGTTTCAACTGATCTTCCATTCCTAAGACATGATAAATGATCCTGGTTAAAAACTAGGCTCCATTCATGAATTTTTTCTGTTCCTAGTGTTTTGCTGCTTCTTTCAGCTGTTCATGGATGTATGGTGTCACATCCATTACTCCAAAGGGCTTAGTCCTATCCTTGTTGTTAAACATCAACAGTGTAACAGATTTATGTGGCATGGTATACCTTGGTAGCTTTGGGAAACAGAAATATTGTAAGAACATCCTTGTGGCATATTCTTCATTCTCTCTTCCTTTGAAGTCAGTGAATTTTGTGTACCCTGTATAGGTTTCCTTATTCTTCTTTACAAAGCTGGGGTCAAGCTTGGTTCCCATAGGGTAAAATTGTAAGGCTGATCTGATATGTTCTGCTTTTATAGTGATACCCACCTCCTGATTATCCTTGTTCTTGACTTTGCACTAGAAATAAGCATCATTCCCTTTTCCTATTTCCAGCAGACTACTCATTACTTGTGCCACTCTTTCAAAATCAATGAAGAAGATGGGTTCTTCCAATAATTTGTGTATACCAACTGCCTTCCATCTTTTCTGATTGACAGCAACCCTTTGAAATCTGTAAAATTCTTGACACAACATGGTATATTTGTATCCACCTACTCCTACTGTGAATATATGTTGTCCAATAATGCTTAGGGTGTCTTTGAGCTCCTTCACCACCTTCTCTGCCTCTGGAATCTCTAGTTCCTCATCAGATTCGAGATTCACCTGTTCTTCCATAGCTTCACTGTCTAGGAACGAATGTCCTCTTGATAGAGTGACTGATTCTGCTTTGAGTCATGAATTGATAACTCCTTTGCATTCACCATTCTGAGGAAAATAAAATACACAAAGAAAAACTCCACCCACATGAGTCACAAGAAATCAAAGAGTAATAATTATTTTGAGATGTCATGACATAAGAATGAAAAATAAAATCCAAAATAAATTCTATTTCTCCAAAAAGACTCAATAAAAGTGATCATTACAGGTGTAGCAAGATGTCTAGTGCACTCCCTTTTCCCAACAACTCTTTTGGAGAAAAACAAAACATTTATCAATGATAGAAAAATTAATACAAAATAAATAGAAGTCTACTACCCTTCTACCTAGATCTTGCTTTGTGCTATATAATTTTGTAAAAAGGAAAAGAAAATAAACAATTTTTCTCAACTTTTCTCTCTTTTTTTTTTTTAATAATGTTTTTTTCTATTTCTTTTCTTCCCCTCCTCATTCTCTTTTTAGAAAAAGGATAAGGTCAAATATTTTTGTCATAATTTTCAATATGTTATGATTTTCTAAATATAGATAAAATATGGATGATCTTTTTTCCATTGAAACAACTCTGATTTTTTGACCCAATACTTCCTAACTCTAATTGTCATGGTCTCAGGCAAACATCCATTTCCTTCGGATAAGTATTTTGTAGGATTTTTCTGTCTCCATATCCATTTTGTCCTGGATTTCTGTTTTGATGAACGGACCTCCTGTAGACTTTGATTCCATGTGCTTCTTGTTCTGATGTTTTGATTCTTTGGATAATGCCATGATTGCCACCTTCTTCCTATCTCTCCACCCTTCTTTGTTCTTCCAATCTTTTGCTGATTTTGATTACATGAAGCTTGATCATTTAACATTTGTATTGGTAATGTCTGTGTATCTTCAAATGCAAAAGTGAATCCTTCCAAGTGTATATCATGAACATCTAATTGAATTTCTTGTTCTTCATTACTCAATAAAAATATTAAAAACCTTTTGTCATTTATGTTCAATTTAAGCTTCATTTTTTCAAAATCCAAAATCACTTTACCTTGTTGGAGCCACGGTTGACCAAAAATCACTTTTTCAGACATCAATTGATCTGGCCATTCTTCACAGTCTATTTTCATATATTCTTCATTGAACTTAACTTTAATAGATAGTGAAGACATGTTTGGTACTATTTGACGTTCCAAAGTTTTGATTAAGGTTCTGCTTTTAGTTATTTTTATGTTAAATTTACTTACCAAAGCTGAACTAATCAGATTCACTTGTGCTCCAGAATCTATCAATAGCCTAATGTTTTCATTTTGAAAATCCATTGTCATCACAGGCACATGTTCTTTTAGTTTTAGAGGACTTTCACACAAACAGACTTCCCTAAGATCTTTGATTTTTCTTATCATTTCCTTTGCTTCCTGTTGAGCCTCTTTTCTAATGTCTTCCTCTTCTTTTTTCCTATTTTGAGCTCGTTGCAACCTTCTCCATTCATCAACAGTTAATGGGCAGTCATACCTCTTGACTCTACATCCACTTATGAAGTTTGGCATGATTTCTCCGTCTATGTTAGCTAGTTGAATGGCTCCATTGTTGCTTATCTGATGTATAATATATGGTCCATGTCCTTTTTTCTGGAACTTTTTTTGATGTTCTCTGACTGTGTAAGCCAAAACTAGATCTCCTTCCTGTAGATCTTTTTCTTTTATGTGAACATCATGATAAGATTTTTGCCTTTTCTTGTCCACATATATACTCATAATGGCTTGGAGTCTAGATGCTCCCAATTTTTCCAATTCTATTACTCTCTCTGATAGTTCATGTCCAGTCCAATTGTAGTGACTACCTACTTTTAATGTTGGAATAAGGAATTCCATAGGTAGAACTACATTTTGTCCATATACTAGATTGAATGGTGTGTTTCCTATTGCAGTTTTATAAGCCACTCTATAAGCCCATGGGACATGATTAAGTTGTAAATCCCAATCATTCCTGTTTGTGTTTACTAATTTTGATAGTACAATACAAAGTACTTTATTAGTACTTTCTGCTAACCCATTGGCTTGTGGGTGATATGGGGCTGACTTTCTATGACTGATCAGGAAATATTCAGTGATGTTTTCTAGGATTTGGTTTACAAAATGGGTTCCCCTATCACTTACCAATTCAATTGGAAGTCCAAATCTGGTGATAATATTTTCATATAGGAATCTGGCAGTAGTATGAGCATCATTCCTTCTTGTGGCTTTGGCCTCGGCCCACTTTGTCAGGTAATCTGTAGCCACTATGATGTATTCAGCATGGGATTGTTTTGCTGGAGGATGTATAGTTCCAATGAAATCCAACCCCCATTTACTAAAGGCTCTTGCTGAAATTAATGGAACTAATGGCATATCATCTCTTTTATTTGGTTGACTCACTTTCTGACACACATCACATCTTTTTACATAGGTTCTTACATCAGGAAATGGGGTTGGCCACCAAAAGCCAAAATATAAAATGAGTTTAGCAGTTCTGTCACTTGAGAAGTGTCCTCTTGCTACTCCAGAATGTGCTAGTTCCAACATTTCCAGATATTTATTCTCAGGAACACAAATTCTTAAGTATCCATCCATCCCTCTCTTATACAATTGTTCTCCTATCCATTGATATTCTTCAGAGATTACTTGTAGATTTTTGGCATTTGCACCAACTATCACTTGTTTTCCTTTCTTCTTCCTTTTCAATTCCTCAATGATATTTTCACTCCAATCTGGATTTTTCTGGAACCAATATAGAGTTATGAATTCTGATTCTTGCAATAATTGGCACTTCCTGCAATTAGCAATGTATTTTGTCACATCTTGAGTCTTATTAGGCCAATGTACCCCCATCCTATTGAGATTACTTAGGGTGACTACCCTAGAAGCATGAGTGCAAGGGTTCCAACAATGAGCTCTCCTCAGATATTCTTGTTGCTCTTCCCCAGGAGTACAATATTCCAATATGCCTGTGTGGTTGAGATGATACAAATGCCCAGCTAGTAACATAAAGTTCTTGCTTTGTAATACTAAGTGTGCATTGTTCCCAACTGTTCTGCAAGGTCCCATGGTTAATAATGGTACTAAAGTCATGGCCCACTCAGGAACACTCTCTACTTTGAACAAATAAGTGTCTGGCAGGTTGTCATCTAAAGGTGAACTGGGTTCTTTAGACTGAATTCGAGATAAATGATCTGCTCTCAAGTGTGTTTTCCCTTGTCTGACCACCACTTCAAACTCAAATTCCATTAGTAAAAGAAACCATCTGACTATTCTACTAGTGTCTCAAGGTTTATTTACCAATTATAATAAAGCTTGGTGGTCTACAAAGAACTTAAACTTGTTGGCCAAAAGGTAATGTCTATATTTCTTTACAGCAAATATCATGCCCAATCCCTCTCTCTCAGTGGTTGTATAATTTTTTTCTGCTAGATTCAATTGCCTACTAGCATAAGCCACTGGAAAATCTAACTTGCTTCCTTCTATTGGTTGTGCTAACACACATTCTAAAGCATAATTTGAAGCATCCACATGGACATGAAAAATTTTATCCCATTGAGGTGTTTTCAGAATTGGGGCTGTTACCAAACAACTTTTTAAAGTTTCAAAGGCTTGGTCACACTCCTTGGTCCACTCAAACTTTGTAATTAGGGCATATAAGGTTTTGGCTATGTCAGCAAATTTGTGTACAAATTTCCTATAGTACCCACAATGTCCCATGAAAGTTTGAAGTTCCTTTACACTTGTTGGTCTTGGAAGCTCTATTATGGCCTTTATTTTCTTCTCATGAGTTGAAATTCCATTTTTAGAGACTATGTGACCTAACATTCTTCCTTGTCTTACAAAGAATACACACTTTTCTGGATTTAAACATACTCTGTAGGTTCTACATTTCCTGAATATATTTTCTAAATCCTGCAAGTGATCTTGTCTTTTTAATGAAAAAGTACAAAGATCATCTACATAAATTTCCATTACATTCCTCAGGAACTCTTTGAAGATATGACACATCAACCTCTGAAAAGTTGCTGGAGCATTAGTTAACCCAAAGGGCATAACCCTAAAAGCATAAATTCCCCATTCTGTGGAAAAGGCAGTTTTATGTTGGTCTTCCAAGGCTATAGATACTTGATTGTATCGTGAAAAACCATCTAAAAAACTATAAACCTCCTTCCCTGCAACTCTTTCTAGAAGATGATCTGTTATAGGTAGTGGATAATTATCTCTTAGAGTTGCTGCATTTACCTTTTTCAAGTTAATGCATACCCTAAGTTTCCCATTCTTTTTTGGTACCACAACTATAGGAGATATCCATTCTGTATACTCAATTTCATAGATGAAATTGGCAGCTAATAGCTTGTCAATTTCTTCCTTTCTTTTAGCAGAGTATTTATCATTGAATGTGTAATGTCTCTATTTGCTAGGTTTTGCCTCAGGTGTAATAGGAATCTTATGCTCACAGATTTTAGGATCAATACCTTTCAAATCCTTATAGCTATAAGCAAACACATCCCTATAGTTTCTTGCCAAGTTTCTTAGTGCCTCCTCTTCTTGAGTTGTCATGTCATCAGCCACTACAATATGTCTTTCTTCTCCCTCTTCCTGAGTGATCATCATCTTTTTAGTTTGTTCCTCATTATCATAAGCCTCCCCTTTCTTCTTTTCCCTCTTTGGTTTCCTCTTGAGAAGTAATCTGTTTTCTACTTCATAAGTCTTGAAATTTGCTGGTACATCAAACTGTTGATCTTTGTTTGTTTCCCTTTTCTTCTTCTCATCTGTTGGAGATAGACGTCTGCGGAAGCACGCGAACAACACAAGGAAGAAGAAGAAGCTTGGAGCACAACACACAAGACTGAATGTATTACTAGAGAATGTACAAAGATAAGTAGCCCATTAGGGCAATAGGCGTATATACAAGCCGGGGGAAAAAAACCTCCTAAAGAGGGAAAAAAGTGCCCCGGCTGTCCTAGAGTGTTCACACACATCACTACCTAAATATATCCACAAATCCCCCCTGGGAGTGATGCGGTGAACAAGGAGCTGGCACTCATGTATAAGGAAGTGCCAAGCTATGTGGAAATCAGTCCACAAAAGGAAGTAAGCCCAAAGCTTTGCGGAAAGCTTCAAACTTCTCCCTAGGCAGAGCCTTCGTGAAAAGTTCTGCAATGTTCTCTTGCGTGGGCACATATGCCAAGCTGATCTCCCCAGCAGAGAACCTCTCCCTGACATAGTGATAATGCACCTCAATGTGCTTAGTGCGAGCATGGAACACAGGGTTCCTCGCAACTACCAATGCGCTCTGACTGTCAGTGAAGATGGTGGTGGCAGAAGACTGGCCAACACCCAAATCAGCCATAAGGCGTCTGAGCCACACACACTCAATAGTAGCTGTGAAAGCTGCCCTATACTCAGCCTCACAACTGGAAGTGGCCACAGTAGGCTGCTTCTTGCTCAACCAAGATATACATGAGCTACCAAGCATGAAGCAAAAACCACTGGTGGACACACGAGTGTCATAGCAACCAGCCCAATCTGAGTCAGAAAAAGCATGCAAATCTGGCGGTAGTGATCCCCCCTTGGGATAAAACAACCCAAGTAGCCGAGTACCACTCAAGTAGCAAAAGATGCGCTTAACCGCTTTCCAATGCGTGACTCCTGGGCAATGCATAAACCTGCTCATCTATGAGACAACAAACTGAATATCTGGCCGAGTAATGCATAAGTAAATCAAGCATCCAACAGCCTGCTGATAGAGAACAGCATCAAATGCATCTCCAGCATCATGAAGACTCAATCGTAAACCTGTCTCCATAGGAGTGGCAATAGGCTTACAGTCTTCAAGGCCAAAACGCTGCAATAATGTGTCAATATATTTCGTTTGACACAAAGCCATTCCACCATCAACATGCATAAACTGAATGCCCAAATAGTGATGCAAATGCCCCAAATCAGACATCTCAAATGAGGCATGCAAATCAGCCTTAAAATCAGCAATATTTGTCTCAATAGGACCAGTGAGCAGCATGTCATCAACATAGACAACAATGATCAGAAGCATATCATTAGCACGCTTAACATATAAGGTGCTTTCAGTTGGACTATTCTCAAAACCATGTGCAATCAGATAGGCATGTATCTTCTCATACCAAGCACGTGGTGCTTGCTTTAAACCATATAATGCCTTCTTTAACCTGCAAACCTGGTTTTCATGCCCTTTCTGCACAAAGCCACGGGGCTGAAAAACATACACTTCTTCATGCAAGTCACCATTCAAAAATGCTGTTTTAATGTCCAACTGATGTACATTCCAACCATGATGGGCTGCAAGTGCACAAATGCTGCGAACAGTAGTCATACGGCATGTAGGTGCAAAGGTCTCATCAAAATCAATGCCTCTTTCCTGTGCATAACCCTTTGCAACAAGCCTAGCCTTATACCTGTCAACTGTACCATCAGGTTTACGCTTGAGCTTGTATACCCACTTAGTGCCAATGGCCTTCTTGCCAGGAGGTAAGTCACATAAAGACCATGTACCATTCTTCATTATAGCATCATATTCAGATTGCATAGCAGCCATCCAATTTTCTGAATTTTGTGCTTCATCAAAAGAAACAGGCTCATTCTCATCACAGAGACTAGATGTAGCCATAGCATAGCAATCTGATGCAAAGGAGGCACTATGAGAGCCTGAACGAGTACGATATGACAAAGGTGCATCTAATTTGCTGTCACGCAAAGTCTGCACCAACCATTTTGGCATAGTTTTTGTCTGCTCAATATCAGCTCTCTCATCAACAAGTGCATCATGTAAATCTGCATCAGAAATGGAATGATCTGCATCATCATATGAAACCTGCAAAGGTTGAGAAGTTGCCTCATTAGGACCAGCACTAGCCTATCCACCTGTAAAAAGAGGCATCAAAGTATCATACATGTCTTTGGAGCTAACAGATGTCTCCTTAGTACATGAAAGCAATGGCTGAATAGCATCTTCCACAAAGACAACATCACGGCTAACCAGAATGCGTTTAGTCTGTGGATGATACAGACGATAGCCTTTACTTTCAGAACTGTACCCAACAAAAATACATTTTACTGCCTTATCATCCAATTTTCTGCGATGTTGTTCAGGCACTAATGCATATGCCAAACAACCAAAAACACGCAGATGAGCAACAGATGGCTTGCGGTCATGCCAAGCCTCATATGGAGTGATAGACTGCAATGCTTTAGTGGGACACCTGTTCAGTACATATGCTGCACACATGACAGCCTCAAGCCAGAAACTATGTGGTAAAGCCTGACTTTTGACCATGCACCTCGCCATCTCCATGAGTGACCTGTTCTTTCGTTCAGCAACTCCATTCTGTTGAGGTGTATACGGCACTGTACACTGGTGTTTTATCCCACGTTCAGCCAGAAATGCATTAAAA
This sequence comes from Ceratopteris richardii, assembly GCA_020310875.1. Classification (NCBI taxonomy): domain Eukaryota; kingdom Viridiplantae; phylum Streptophyta; class Polypodiopsida; order Polypodiales; family Pteridaceae; genus Ceratopteris; species Ceratopteris richardii. The sequence goes on along the minus strand of CM035411.1, from coordinate 171,577,616 downwards.
TCTGAAGACATATATTCCCCCCCTCGATCAGAACGGAGGGTGCCCATTTTACATGCTGACAGATTTTCAGCCAAAACCAAAAACTGTTTGAAGCACATGAACACTTCGGACTTTGCTTTGAGTGGATATACCCATGCATGCCTGGAAAAATCATCAATGAAAGTCACGAAGTAAAGGTAATTTCCAAAAGAGGGTGTCTGCATAGGACCACAGACATCACTATGTACAAGCTGCAATTTCAGCGTAGCCCGAACTGAACCATCTTTTGGAAAGGAAGAACGCTGCATTTTGCCCAAAATACAGCCTTCACAAACATGTTTTCCAGGTGCCTCAAGTTTGGGCAAAGAGGAAATCATTTCAGATTTCTGTAGGCGTAACAAACTAGCAAAATTCAGATGACCAAATCGTGCATGCCAAAGCTTTGCATCTGACATAGCCTGAGAATCATGAACTGCACATGCCGAATCATTCAGAGATCTTTCATAGTCTATGAGCTTATACAGCCCACGACATAAAATGCCAGAAGCAATAATCACATCGCCATTTGAGAGATCATGGACTGTACACCTGTCATCAACAAATTTCACAACCAAGCCAATCTTGGCTAATGCAGAAACTGATAACAGGTTCTTTTTGATCCCTGGCACAAATAAAGCATCTGACAAAGTGAAAGAACTACCATCAGCAATAGTCAGAATGATCTTACCAACTCCCATAACAGGATAAGAGGAGTTATTGGCGCATGTGACAGTATTCCCTGTAGGGGCAGACTCGAGTGAAGAGAAGAAGCTGCGCTGCGAGGTAATATGTTTGGTCGCCCCACTGTCAAAATACTGGCAAACATCTGAGTCTACTACAGACATGCACTGATCATGAGAAGATGGGTCAAAACTGCAGACAGTAGTAAACGCCCATTCTTCTTCCTACACAAGATTTGCAGACTCTGTTTTTGGTGTAGAGGCCTCTGCAACAACCATTCCAGCCTCTTTCTTCTTTGCCTCTTTAGCAGCCAGTTTTGGACAGTTCTTTATAATATGATCATTTCCTTTACAGTACTTGCAGAACAATTTCTGCTTTTCTGATTTCTTTTCATCTTTATCCTGGTTCTTCGATTGTGCAGCATTTGCAGATTTCTGCTTACTAGTAGAAGAGCTCCATTTTCCTTTGCCCTTCTGACTAGCCAGGAAAGCTTGATCTGCAACACGCATAATGGACCTATTCTGCCTGGACTGATCTTCCTGCAACAGAACAGAGACTAATTCCTCAAATGACAAGGCATTCGGATTGCCTTTCATCATCAACCGAAGAGTAGAGGCAAAACTCTGATATGAATCAGGAAGACCATTCAGAACGGTCTGCACAAGTGAGCTATCTAGTATAACCTCATCAGCAGAAATCAATTGTTCCTTCAGGTCTTTGATCTTTGTAAGAAAACTGTCCATAGAATCACCTTCATTCATGTGCTCACTCTCCAACTGTTTTCGGAGGTAAGCAACACGAGCCTCATTCCTAGCCTGGTACAAAATGGTAAGTGTATCCCAAGCATCCTTTGCTGTTCTGCAAGAGCGAATGTGAGGAATAATGGCACGTTTGACAGACAAGGCTATCAATGCATGTGCCTGGGCATCTCTGCCATCCCAACGAATCTGCTCTGCAGTAGGTGCAACAGAAACAGCAGCACGAACAGGAATCTGTGGAATATCATCTTCGACACCATCTTCATCAGCTTCAACACCTGTATTTGCAGTACCTGTCGTTATAGGTGTAACAGGACGTCTTTCAACACCCTGCACAATGTTCCACAATCCTTTTGCAACCAGTACATGTCGCATCATATAAGCCCATAATGGGTAGTTGGTACCATCCAACTTATCCTCAACAGCCAACATACGGAATACATCACTGCTTTCAGCCATGGCCGGTGACTAAAATACCTTGATGCAGAAAATTGACTGTATCTCAAAAAGTTGAACAGAACTGCCCAGACGAGTTCTGCTAGACCTGTAGCAAGCTTCGAGACGCTTAAACTGGCGAACAGAAACTGGTATATACCTTTGGCACAAAAGGATGAAATAGCCTGCACAAGCACTGCGATAGTGCGTTTGGAGGCCGAAACGAGCTCAGATCACGATTTCGGCACCACATAGCAAAGCTGTTTTGATCTCGGAAACACCCTGAGTATGCTCACCAAATTTCATGCGAATCTGAGACTGAAAACGGAGGAGTGTCGACGGTGCCCTAGAAGAAGCGACGACCTGCTCTGATACCAATTGTTGGAGATAGACGTCTGCGGAAGCACGCGAACAACACAAGGAAGAAGAAGAAGCTTGGAGCACAACACACAAGACTGAATGTATTACTAGAGAATGTACAAAGATAAGTAGCCCATTAGGGCAATAGGCGTATATACAAGCCGGGGGAAAAAAACCTCCTAAAGAGGGAAAAAAGTGCCCCGGCGGTCCTAGAGTGTTCACACACATCACTACCTAAATATATCAACATCATCCTCCTGATTTTCTTCTATTTCCTTGTGTTTGTTTTTCTTATACTTGCCTGAGATTTTATCTTTAATAGCATCTTCAGCTTTTACTTCTTCCAAAAATTGTGTTTTCCCTTTTTCTAATATCATTTCTTCTTCTTTATCCTCTTCTGTTCTGGATACCTTTATCATTTGTATTTCAATGTGAAAGACATCATATCCTTCTTCATTTTGAAATTCCACTCCTACATATTCATCACTGGCTAGATCCATAGTAGCCAAAATTTGATTCCACCCATAGGGCTCAAACTCCTCATCTTTGAATTGTTGTGGTACATAGTTCTCATCTTGTAACTTCCTTCCTTCCACACAATCTTCTCTTCTCAATCTCCTTTTTCTATTGGTAAGATTTCTTATCATGTTGCACTTCCATATTGATGATTCAGTTTCATCCTGGTCTTCCATTTCTGATTCCTCACTTAAATCTTGATTCTGATGTATTTTATACCATTCTTGAGGAGATATGTCACAGTAGTGCCCATTTCTTAGATTTACTTTGGTTATTCTTCCTTTGCTCTGAAGGTATAAGCAATCATTACCCCAATCTTGCACAATTTGCATTTGTCTCATAAATGGTCTTCGTAGGATAATTTCATATGAAGTGGATTGTGGGAATTCAACTATAGCAAAGGTATGTTCTATCTCTATTCCACATATGTCCACAATCACTTTTTCCCATATTCCTAGGGGTTTTTCAATGTGTCCATCTGCAAGTTGCAATCTCATTTTGGTGGGTAATAATTCATTTTTTCCCCATTTCTTCCAAGTTTGTTTAGTCATGATGGCCACTCCTGATCCACTATCTAGAATAGCTTTGGCCTGGTTTTTACCAAATTGTATTTTTAAGGTTGAGTTTCCCCCTTCTCCTTCACAATATCCTCCTATCTTATCAATGGGAATATACATAATTCCTCCTTTTCCTGTAGTTGTGGGTAAAGATTTTCTGGTGTTGTTTCCCATTTTTTCATTTGGTTTTGTAAGTGAGGATTTTGTTTCATTAAATCTTCCCATGTGGTGTGATATAGAATTTTGCATTGTTTATCTATATTCACCTGGAATGTTACTTGTGGATTTTCTTCCTTGTTACAATTTCTTCTTGTTTTTGTTGTCTCAGATTCCTCAACTGTTTTTTGAGAATTGTCTACTTCCCCCATTTTGAGTTGCACTTCCTGTATGATTTGTTCACACTTCTGCATCCTTTCATGTTCTAAGTCTGGCAAAGGATAAGCCATTGTATGATCAGTAGGGCTTGGTCCCTCTTGAATTCTTCCCTTGTATGCTTTTATTAGAGTGTCTAGACTTTGTGAATTTCCTATCTCCAACTGGGTTTGTGTCTTCTGAGGAGAAGTACTGTTTGATTGTTCCCTATTTTCTTTTTCCAAATTTTTACCCATTCTTTGTTTCCTTTTCCATTTCCCTTTTTGTCTATTTTTCTTCACCTTTGAGATTGAACCTTCATTTTGTTCCTTAGTTGTTCTTTGTTGTTTAGTTTGTGACCTTGTTATAGCATTTACATTCACTTGGTCGATGTCACTCAATTCTTCTTGTTCCATGATATTGATTGCTTTTAGTGGTATGTTATTAGGTGTGTTTTGTTGTTTTTGAGGATTTTTTGGGCAATCCTTTATCAAATGTTCCCTACCACAATCCTTGCAATAAGATCCCTCTATTCTTAACGTAGGAGGTTGTGGACAGTCTCTAATGAAATGTTCTCCCCCACACCTATAACAAGTTATCTTTGGTCCCCCTTTGAATTGAGGTTTTTGATTGGACATATAATTATTGGTTATATACATGAAGGTGGCAGTGTCCATCTCAATTCTCCCATTTCCCAAGTCTAGGGCTTGTAATTCTCTTAATTCATAACCTTCCCATTCTTCTTGATATCCTTCATCCCATTGATAATCTTCCTTGTATGGTGACTTTGTTCTTGAGTTTCCCTCCTCTATTGGTGTGTATTTAATTGGCACCACATTTGTTGGTATAGGAGGTTGTTGCCCAAGCACAGGTCTTGGTTGCTCAATATACCCTGATTCTCTTTGGCTCCCATAATCTCTCTCCTTTATGGGTTGTTTATTATAGAAGCATTCCTCCCTGGTATAATTTGTCCATTTCCTCTCTAGTACAATATTTGAGTGTTTTCCTATCTTGCAAATGTGGAGGCTTTTGATATGGGCATTGTTGTACCAAATGACTTTCTCCACAATTGTAGCATTTTTTATTTGTGTTTATCCTAGAGTTTATCAAATTGGTTTTGGTGCTTACCTCTAGGGCTTTAGCAATGGCTTGAGCCAATTCTTCTGCTGGTGGGATTTTATCTTCATTTGATCTAGGTTGATCAAATGCTAACAGATCTTGGCCTCTGTTATCTTCCAAATCTATTGCTTCTTTTACACAAGCTCCTAGATCAGGGCATCTCCTATAGTACACTAGGGTCCTTAATTGAGCACTTCTTAATCCTTCTATGAATAGGGATACTTGTCTTGCCATGGAAGGTACTTCTTCTTTAGGACATCTATCAATGTATTGCTTAAATCTCCTGGCTGCCTCTCTAACATTTTCATCTTTTTGTTGTTTAAAGCTGTGTATCAGAGTGGTTGTGCTATGTTTTATTCCAGTCTTTGAGAATTCCCCAATGAAGGCTTCTAGGAAGGATTCAATATCTAGGTACATTTCCTTTCTCAAAGGGATGAACCAAGATAATGCAGGTCCTGTTAGGGTTATACCAAATGCTTCAAATTGGACTTTATAATCTTCCACCTCCTCAGCTCTAATTAATTGCCTAAACTCTGCAGCATGAGCATGAGGATCAGAATACCCTTCATATTGATTTTTCATGCATTTGGCTACTTGATATGGTCTAAGCATTCTACCCTAAGGTTGCCAATGATGTCTCCTCTTAGTAAAAATTCATTAAATCCTACTGGTTCCTTTTCAAAAGGATTTGGGGAAGCATGTGTTCTCCTCCCTTGTTGTTGCTCAGTACTAGTGTAGTTTTCATGTGGTCTTGGTAAGTCTGATTGTCCTAGGTTATGTTCCCAAGGTCCTTTGTCAGCACATTGCTCTAAGTCATTTGAATTTTCTGGGTCTTGGGAGAAGATGTATACACATCCTTGCCTATCCTCATACCTACCATCTTTGAATTCAGCTACTGGTGTTATGTTCAGGGGAACTTCTAAGTTTCTCAATCTAATGAGAAACTTAGGCATTCCATCCTGATATACATAGGTTCCAAACCTATTTGTATACATATATTTGAGGATATTTCTATAATCCCCAGTTTCAATGGGCTCATTTGTTTCGTTTAAATTTTCCATGTTGTTTTCTTGCCCTAGATTCCTTTTTTGCACTTCCCCTTCCACTGGCTCTATTTCCTTCCTTCCTAAGTTTTGCCTAGTATGTGTATTTAATTTGTTCCCAGACCTAAGGATCATTCAATTAATTTTCACAATTCAATGGTCAGAATTGTGTTTTTCACGATTTTTTGTCCAAAATCGTGTTTTCCACGATTTTCTACCCAAAATCGTGTTTTCCACGATTTTCTACCCAAAATCGTATTTTCCACGATTTTCTGCTCAAAATCGTGTTTTCCACGATTTTCTGCTCAAAATCGTGTTTTTCACGATTTTCTGCACAAAATCGTGTTCTCCA
>CM035411.1:171502483-171507483 GCA_020310875.1 Ceratopteris richardii | reverse complement strand
ATCAAATGCATGTTAGGGTGCAAACAAGGTGCATCTACTCTCTATCCTTGTCCATATTGTACACGAGGTTATAAACGAACAAAGAGAAAACAAAACAACATAGATGATTTAGTTGATGACACAGATGCAACTCCATCTGCTGAATGGGATACACCTTTAATGAGGTGTCCCATGTTAGGTACACCTAATCGTGACATGTCAGATAAGGATTGGAATCCCATTATTCCATTCCCTTTAGTCAATGTCCACTTTTGCACCTTGCATGCCTTCATGAGAATTTTTGATAGACTATTGAAGCTCCATATAGAATACGCATTTGCCATGAAGCCAGTTGATAAATCTATTCAAGCTATAAAGAAATTGGAGGAACTTCTTAATTCAATTGGTTGTCATGGTGGAAATGTAACCCTAGTTGTTAAGAAAGTTGGAGAATCTCAAGATAGCTTGCAACAAGTGTCAATGACAGGGAATAAAGCAAGACATTTTTTTAGAAGAGGTACTAGCACTCAAAATAATGAACGTTATGAGCTGTGGAAAGACCTATGCATGATCACAACAGACAATGACTCTCAAGTTGATCTTTGTAATAAGAGAAAGAAAGTTTGGTCGAGCTTTGATAAGGTTGTAGGCTTAATGGGTCTGACTAGGTCTAGTGCTATTCAACGTCAAATGTTTCAAGAAACATTAGTGGAGTTCACCAAGTGTTTCATTCAATGTTGGGGAGAGAGCAATATAACACACTACATTGTAAGTGTAATCTTCTTCTACAAGTGTTCATTGCACTTACCTTTTTCCAATGTACTTAACAATTTTTAGCATATTTTGTTTGCACATGGAGCTTTTTTCATGCATCGATATGGGTCATTAGAGATTTTCAGTACCCAAGGAATGGAAAAGTCACACTACAAAGCGAGGGGTGTCTACTTCAAAAACACCCGACATGGTGGTGGCCCAATGCAATCAAACTACATGGAGGAGATGTTTAATTGGTTTTACCGCACTACATTCTCGAGAAAGTTTTTTGTGGAACGACTTAGGGATTCAAAATTGGCAAAACTTGCAACAAAGATGCAACACAACATTGCCAGTGAGAAATGGAAGTCATCGTTAGGTCCTCTTCATCATGCTCAGTGGCGTGCAAGGAGACAACGAGAAGGCTCAGCTTGGAAGTGAAGTGAATTCGCTATTTCCCATTATGTGGTAATACATATGATTATTGTAATCTTGATTTCAATGTGTTATTATTTAATATATAATATTCTGTATGGTTTTAAACAGGTTTTGTCCGTTCTAGTGTGAACAAACAATTTTTTAAAAAACTCTATAAATAGAGAGAACTCACTTCATTTCACACTTTTTGCAACTCAAGAGAATGGCACGCACCAAGCAAACTGCAAGGAAAGATCGCGTCTTCTTTCCTAGCCCTCATCTAGGGACACAACGCCCACCATGGTTGCAACCCCCCCAAAGGCCTCGAAGTGGTTCCCAGAGCACACCTGTGTCACACGATGGCACACCACCTGGGAGCAATTCAGTGCGAGAAAATGAAGTTTCCAATAGACAAGATTATTACACTCCAGGACGATCAGAGGCCATTTCAGATAATGAGCCACCAACAAGGACACCCATCAAATCAAGACCCAAACAAAAGTTGATCAGAAGGAGTGTACCAGAGAGCGACGAAGAGTCATCCCCAAATGAGGAAAGCAACAATCAACCACCATGGAATGATATGCAAATACCAACGAGCCATAGGGTGACACATGGAGGTAAGACACTTCCACAAGGACAAGGGCAAATACCAACAGAGGAGGAAAGAGAGCAAAGTCAACAACCACATCAACAACAAAATGTGCAAGATGAAGCTGGGCCCTCACATCGTGTACATCGGAGAAAAAAAAACTATCAACCTCGACGTCGACCTCAACGCCAGCCAAACATACCTCCCAACCCAAGAGCTCCACAAAGACGAAGGAAGCACTGCAGGGCTTTTGCAGAGATACGACACTACCAAAAGTCCGTTGAACTACTCATACCACGAAGAGCTTTTGCAAGGGTAGTGAAAGAGGAACTACAAAGCTACCAAGCAGGTCTAAGAATACAAGGGATAGCACTTGAAGCACTTCAAGAGGCAGCTGAGGCCTACCTCATCTCCATGCTTGAGGACTCTAACCTCTGTGCTATCCATGCCAAGAGAGTAACCATACAACCGAAGGACATTCAGCTAGCAAGAAGAATTAGAGGAAATAACCCATGATGTGTATATTATACCCTATGATAGGCTACTTTGCGATGTAATACAATGGATAATAGAAAATTTTGTTTTGACTTATATTCTTTGTCTCTTTTTTCTCTCTCACTCTCTCTCTCTCTCTCTCTCTTTCAGTCAGTTATATATGGATTCAGTTAAACATGCATGCACTTGCCTATTGTTTCATGACTAGATATGTTCCTTTTCTACATACTGGTGTGCAACATGTCCTTTTCATACCAAATAACCCCCAGCCACAGAAACGCGGGATTCAGCCCTGCAAAATTTTTGCAGGGCTGAATCCCGCGTTTCTGTGGCTGGGGTTTTTTTTGCAATATTTGGTCTTTGGTAAGCATATGACATAAGGTAGAGATGCAATGGTCTAGGTATTAAGAGGATATACCCTATAGGAATTGAGATCTTTAGCTACTAAAGGCTGAGTTTATACCCTACTGAAAACTTCTGGTCCTGATAATACCAAAACCAATTGAAAATCTGAAATTACATAGTTTCCTATGTATTGTAGCACCTAAAAACACAAAATAAGGCCAAAAAAGCCCCAGCCACAGAAACGCGGGAAACAGCCCTGCAAAATTTTTGCAGGGCTGTTTCCCGCGTTTCTGTGGCTGGGGCTTTTTTGGCCTTTTTTAAGCATATGATCATACAGAGGACAAAAGCACAATACAAAGAGCCCCAATTAGATACAATTTGTGGAGAGAAGATAAGTTCAATTTTTTAGCACATTCATATAGAGAACTAGACAAATGATGAAAAAAAAAGTTTGTATTATCAAGACATTACATCATTTCTCAGCTGCCTTCAATTTCTCCACAACTTTCTTTCTCCTTTGGAGAGATTGAGGCAGCTGGTAAGTCAATACAGATCTTGATATTACATCGGGGTCTTGCATTCCAAGACTCATGGCGATACCTATTTGCCCTAATACTTTTCCTCTAAAATTAAGTCCTAAAGTAGTTACAACTAAGGATTTCCTAACCAAAATGACACAATTAGTGCCTTGGGTAATTGTACATAAACACAAAATCTTGCTAAGGGCCTTCAAGCACCAAGTGATGAAGTGCCCATCGGGACTGTAGTCTTTGTGTATGATAACAAAATCATCCTTTGGCAACTTTCCGATGTAGTTTGCCAAGGATGCACCACTCCCACGAGAAGCTCGATCCCCACCAGACCTTGCTGCGAACTTGTCGAGCTCAATTGCTTCCTGTTAAGAACAAATGAGAATTCAAGCTCTTACAATGTTAACTTAAAATTATCGATTTATTTAATTCAATTACCACTTACATCATGAAGCTTGTCTTCTTCCTCCCCTCTTCCAGGGGCATCAAGATCAATGCTAGAGTGGGCCATGCCACTCTGCTCTGCTACATGGGATGTAGGAATTTTTTGCTTCAGTATCCTCTCCTGTGCTGCACTGAACTCCTCCTCTGTAGTAGAATTGTTGTCATCATTTAAAATATCAGCACACACCATTGATATGGTGTCTGCCACAGAATCCCCAAGTGGGATGGACTTCTTTTCAAGTATGTCAGATGTGTTGTCAAGTGGAACATCTGACATTGTGGAGAAAATACTCAAGCATTCATCTAGACGTAGACCGAATGCCTTCTCAATGTCATGGAGTAAAATAAATTCCTCTCCATCCACAACGATGCAGGAGAGATATTCAAGTTCCACCTCTGGTAATGTGGGCTCAGAGGGGTTGAGATTTGAAGGGGGGGCCTCCTCCATGCTTGATTGCACATGTAGTTTATCCTCAACACCACCAGGGAATTCTTGGTGGATTGTAATGCTTTCTTTGGAAAAATTTATGGCCTCTGGTTGAGGCTCATTCTTCTCCTTAACAAAACCCCCAGTGGCAAGGTTGGGGAGCTCAACAGGTGTAGGTTCCGGCTCCTCATTAATAATAAAATATGTTGTTGCAGTGTAGGATAGGTACTTTGTACCCATCCTCTTCTTTTTGTTAAGTTTTTTTACTAATGGCACAGAGTCATCTAGTAAGTGCCCAGCAGTTTCCGTAATTGCCATGAAGCGCTTAAGGCGCTTCATGAAGGCTTCATCGCCTCTATGTATGTAGAGTAGAAGGTCACATGGAACCCATTTACCCTCATAAGGCGGTATTTCTATAGAAAAACGCAAGATGTAGTACTCAAGGAACTCTATGATTTCCTTGAGCACATCAGAGTTCAGTTGAATTGTTTTGTCTAGATCAGGGACCCTAGACAGTAGGTCATACAAGTGGTTCTGACCTTTGAACTCAGTTGATTCCAAGAACTCATTGAAGAGTTCACGTGGACGTTTGAGTTGCAGGGTACTGGAGGATGCGGCAGCCATTGCGCGTGATGCTAGCTTGTGTGCGTACTCTGCTAGTGATTGTAGCTCTTCTTGGTTGCAAAAGTGAGAAATGAGAGAATAAGTGTTGCTTTTATAGTAGTTTCAAAATTTTAAAGTGAGTGGGACCCATTTTAAAACTAAAACTGATACCTTCAAATAAAACAATCATGCACAGAACTCTCAGAAAAAAAACTTTTGCTCATAAAAAGATTGAACAGAATCATTAACCAAAATAAGATACACGACAACACAATAGAAAGAAAAAATTCTCAGAACTTTAAAATTATAATAAATTGCCATTGGAAAAACCAAAGATTTGGCAAATTGTACATCATATTGAGATAAAAAAATTTTACATGCTACATGTCTTGCATGTTAAATACATTGTTGCAGA
>CM035411.1:171479983-171484983 GCA_020310875.1 Ceratopteris richardii | reverse complement strand
CATATCGACATATGGAAAGATGGATTTGTTTATCCAATTGATCCACAAACTGGAAGCTATCCCCCTTTTCATAATCTTCATGATCTAATTAGATTTTTAGGAGATGGCAAGGATGGTTTACAAGGCTATCATTCAAGGCTGTACGAGATTTCAAGGAATTATCTACAATACATAAACTATTTACAAAACATACTACATTAGAGGGATTCTCATTAAAAAAATGTGAATCTCTGCTTTCAGAAATGGGATTTCATGGTGGTGATGTTCATCTAAGAAAAGATCCAAAGCTTCTACAAAATACAGGTAATATACAAAAGAGCTTGGACTTTGGATAGCTTGGACTTAGAGGAGAGCTGTCTAGAAGTACTGATTCATCCAGATTTTCAATCTAGGAAAATAATTGTCACTGCAAATTGGAAATTCAGAAATGTAAGGGAGCTCCTAGAATACCTTAATGAGGCATCATGAGAGTTCAGATTCTCAGTTGATGATGCAATAGTTAACATTAGATCAGAGAAAACATTATCTTGCATAACTTGCTTGCCACCCAAGGTGATCAAGTTCCAACCCTTTAGATTGCAACAAGTCTCCTTCTTTAAGAATATTTTTTTCCAACTTCCATTGATTTTTCTTTGTAGGATGGTGACTAAGAATGTGACTGATTACATCACTTCAATTATGTCTTTTTATGGACTATATTCATCTTGGCATTTTTTTAACTAATTTCAAGATTCTGAGGAGGTTTCAATGGTGCAATGATTATACAGGAACTTGCATATGACAAAATGGATGGTATGAAAAAATGGAAAAGATTGGATGACACAACCGATACAAGTGATATGGGCCATCCAAAATTCTCTGATTGCCCATATCGCTTGCATCGGTCGTGTCATAAAACTTCTCTATCCTCCTCACATTTAACTTTTTTGTAGGATGGTGACTAAGAATGTGACTGATTACATCACTTCAATTATGTCTTTTTATGGACTACATTCATATTGGCATTTTTTGGTTTAATTTCAAGATTCTGATGAGGTTTCTATTGTGCAATGATTATAAAGGAATTTGCATGAGTAAATTCTAGGTGATTCAAGAATATAAACCAAGAAATTCTTACATAATATATCTCGCCTTTTAGAACCTTTTTCCATACTTCCATTGATTTTCCTTTGCAGGATGGTAACTAAGAATGTGACTCATTAGATCACTTCAATTTATGGCTTTTTATGGACTATATTCATATTGGAATTTTTTTTGTTTAATTTCAACATTTTGATGATGTTTCAATGGTGCAATGATTATACAGGAACTTGCATATGACAAAATGGATGGTATGAAAAAATGGAAAAGATTGGATGACACGACCGATACAAGTGATACGAGCCATCCGAGATTCTCCGATTACCCGTATTGCTTGCATCGATCGTGTCATAAAAACTTCTCTATCCTCTTCACATTTAACATTTCAACATGAATAAAGCAAAAAACACCCAAAATAGACATTTTGCTTGAACCATGCAATGAAGTCACTTTTGCTTAGTTCTCAAGAGGGTCAATTCAACATTACATTACTCAAGGCATATAAATATAGTTACAATGACCATCTTCCAGATGAACACTGGCATAATTACATACAATTTGTACATCAATAAATCCTCCAACATATGTTGGTTACACATTAGATTACAATCTTACATTCCAAAAATATAATGTTTCACCCTTCTTTTTTGTCCTTTTTGGAGCCCTCACCTCTACTCTTATTCTTTAGTCCATGCTTCAATGGGGAGTGAATAGGAAACCCTTTCTTCTTTTCTTTAGACTTCTTTTTATGTGGTGTGGTGGTGGAGGTGAGTTTGGATCATAAGGGCATATTGCATGTTCCATAATGGCATTTATTGCTCTCTCCTTGATCAAGATGACCCAAGCATATGGATAGTCTGACAAGTTTAACTCAGGATTGTAAAACCTGCTTTCCAAGAACGTTACTGCATTTGCAAACACTCTCCAGCCACATGAGGTGTTGTATTTCTGTAATGGCACATGTATTTGAATGTATCCAAACCTTTTTTCTTCATTCAATTAAGGAATTCTTGGAATGTTTTGATCAATATGCATTTTGAGAAGCTTAGTAGCACTGCAAGGTAAACTTAAATTTAAAATGGATGGCAAGGCTTTAAAATAGAACACAAAAAAACGTATGGTGAGGCTTACACTTCAGAGTTTCCATGTTGTGATTGGAGAGAATTCCTTGCTATCTTCTTTGTCCTAGCCATAACCTACAAAAAAAAAAGATTATTATCATTAGATAAATAGGACTTTCACTAGAGAAAAACAGATCATGGATCAATAAGGATTAATATTAGGACATGGATCAATTACACAAAAAAAGATTACATCCTTCATATTTGCAATGTCTTGTATCCCTTTGGGCAATATATATGTGTATCTATGTACATTTCATGAGTAATAAGCTTTGAAAAGAAATTTATTTAATAGAAATAACTGGAAACACAAGTAGAAACAAAGCATGAGACATGACCAATCCAAGCGATTAGGGTCATCAGAGAATATCGGATGGGCCTAATCGCTTGCATCGGTCCTAATTGCTTGAATTGGTCGTGTCCAAAGGAGGTCATCTTGAAGCTTAGATTGCATGTGAACTTTTGTATCTTATTATTGGTTAAGAATTTGGAGAAAATAATGCAACCATTCCGTCTAGAACGTGCCAAAACCCTAAGATTGACTCTCTATTTGCATGATTTTGATACCCAGAGTTCTTGATAAGCCTTTTTGCATTGATTTCTAGACACGACCGATGCAAGCGATTAGGCCCATCCAACATTTCCAGATGAGCCTAATCGCTTGCATTGGTCATGTCCTAGATTCATGCACAAATAGGCTCATCAAAACCTCTCGATATCAGAATCATGCAAATAGACACTCAATCTTAGGGTTTTGGCACGTTCCGGATGCAATGCTGTCATTAGTTTCTTGAAATTCTGAGCCAATAGTAAGATAGGGAAGTTCATGAATGATGCAAGCGAAATAAGCTAACTTGCACAAAAAAGAGTTTAAAAGCTTGGAACAAATTAAAAACCAAAAAACTAATTAAAAAAGCTTTCACAGAGCACTCAAGAAACATGACCAATGCAAGCGATTAGGGTCATCTAGAAATCCCTGAATGTCCCTAATCGCTTGTATTGGTCGTGTTGTAAAATAATTGATCATGATGACCCTAAACCCTCACACAAAATGTGGTCTATGGAAAGTTTTGAAAAGCATGTAAAAAATCGAAGACAATGGCAAGTCGATGGTAGCAAGGAGTTCACAAAAAAATGAAAAAAAGTGAATAGAGGAGCTTAAATGGGTCTTTGGAATGATTCGACCGTTGGTGGTGCGTGGCAATGTGTGATTGGTCCATGTCATCTAGCCATTGTGAATCCCAACGTTACACTACCATGTCGCATCATTTGAGTGGGCCACATCATCTAGCCGTTGTGATTCCCAACGTCCTTTTGCGATGTGGCACTCACTTATTGGTCCACGTCATGTGACCGTTACCCGGTCCCCTTCACCATTTCACATTTTCAACCTTCATAGAATTTCTCTTATATTGGATAAAGACAACTACATTGGCAGGGGGAAGGGAACAAGGAAAACCATAGAGGAGAAAGGAAAGACAAAGATGGATATTTATTCAATGATCCACTATCTTCCAAAATTGAGTCCAAAATTATTTTGTGTTATTCATAAGCAGTATAGTGAAGAGGCAGATTTTGCACTATTCTCCTTCAGGACTCTTTCAAGATACATGGGTTTTACTTCAATACCCTTTAATGCATACAGAGTTTTGCTACTTGAAAGAACAGCTGCATTAAGAATTTTTGGATATGCCCCAGGATTCAATGCTTCAAGGGCAGGCTACTTCCTTTGTTACTCAAGCTATGCAATGGTTGCAAGGGTGTCAGATGTTAAAAGTATTGTTGGCTACAGGAGAAAAGAGTACCTCAGATATAGAGGAGATTTGCTAGAGCCAAGTTCATTCAAAAGACTCAAGAAGGATTAAATATATTTCTTTTCAAAGCTTATTACTCATGAAATGTACATAGATACACATATTTATTGCCCAAAGGGATACAAGACATTGCAAATATGAAGGATGTAATCTTTTTTTGTGTGATTGATCCATGTCCTAATATTAATCCTTATTGATCCATGATCTCTTTCTCTCTAATGAAAGTCCTATTTATCAGATGATAATAATCTTTTTTTTTTGTAGGTTATGGATAGGACAAAGAAGACAACAAGGAATTCTCTCCAATCACAACATGGGAACTCCGAAGTGTAAGCCTTGCCATGTTTTTTTTTGTTCTATTTTAAAGCCTTGCCATCCATTTTGAATTTAAGTTTACCTTGTAGTGCTCTTAAGCTTCTCAAAATGCATATTGATCAAAACATTCCATGAATTCCTAAATTGAATGAAGAAAAAAGGTTTGGATACATTCAAATACATGTGCCATTACAAAAAGATAGCACTTCATGTGGCTGGAGAGTGATTGAAAATGCAGTAAGGTTCTTGGAAAGCAGGTTTTACAATCCTGAGTTAAACTTGTCAGACTATTCAGATGCTTGGGTCATCTTGATCAAGGAGAGAGCAATAAATGCCATCATGAAACATGCAATATGCCCTTATGATCCAGACTCATCTCCACCACCACATGAGATAAAAAGAAGTCTAAAGAAAAGAAGAAAGTGTTTCTTATTCACTCCCCATTGAAGCATGGGCCAAAGAATAAGAGTAGAGGTGAGGGCTCCAAAAAGGACAGAGAAGGATGAAACATTATATTTTTGGAATGTAAGATTGTAATCTAATGTGTAACCAACATATGTTGGAAGATTTATTGATGTACATATTGTATGTAATTATGGCAGTCATCTCGAAGATGGTCATTGTAACTATATTTATATACCTTGAGTAATGTAATGTTGAATTGATCCTC
>CM035411.1:171464983-171467483 GCA_020310875.1 Ceratopteris richardii | reverse complement strand
GTTATTAGGATTATCTAATGAATAACAACGCAATAAATCAAGAATAGTACTATTTGTAGCCTCACTCTGTCCATTACTTTCAGGATGAAATGCAGAGCTAAAATCTATTTTAGAACCAAAATGTTGAAATAAGGCAACCCAAAAATGATTACAAAACCTAACATCACGATCAGATAACATTAGTTTAGGAAATCCATGATGTGGAAAAATGCATTTAATGAATAATTTTGCAGCTTGAGGTGCAATCAAAGTTTTTCTACATGGAATGAAATATGCATATTTACTAAACCTATCAACTATTGTCCAAATCATATCATTATGTGATGAAGTGATAGGAAGACCTATGATAAAATCCATAGAGATTTGTTCCCATGGTTCATTTGGAATAGGAAGTGGCATTAATAATCCAAATGGTTTACCATGATGACGTTTGACACGCTGACATACAATGCATTGAGAAACATAATGTGCAATGTCTTTTTCCATGTGTGGCCAAAAGAAGAAATCTTTGCAAGCAGAAATAGTGCTCTGTATGCCTCTATGACCCATGTAAGATGGTTCATGCATTTCTTTAATGACAAAATCTTTAAAAGCTTGGGTTATGCACAATCTATGTTGAAAATAAAGAAAACCATGATGAAATGTATAATGTTCAAAAGAGGCACCATTATTGGAGTCATGCCATGCACGTGATAATACAAATCAGATGCATAAGTGGAAACCATGTCTTGAAAAGAATGTATTTGAATGGCAGAAATATTATTCAAAACAACGGAATTCAAAGGAAAACGACTAAGAGCATCAGCTACGACATTAGCTTTACCTGGCTGATATTGTATCATGGGTTGGAAATTTTGAATGAATGATGCCCATTTAAGATGCCTATCAGAGATTAAGGGCTGATTTAATAAATGTTTAATAGCCTGTTGATCGGTTTTGATTAAGACCTCAGGCCCATAAGATAGTGTTTCCAAATTCGCAAAGCATGCACAACTGCTAATAGTTCTTTATCATACGTACTATAATTCTATTCTGAGGGCTTAAGCTTTCTATTCTCGAATGCAATGGGATGGTCATTTTGCATTAAAACAGCACCTATTCCTGAACCGCTAGCATCAGTAACAACATGAAAGAGTTGTGAAAAATCAGGTAATTGTAAAACAGGTGCATGTGAAAGTGCATGTTTAAGTTTGTCAAAGGACTGTTGTTGGGTAAATCCCCATGCAAATTTTATTTTCTTTTTCAACAACAAAGTAAGAGGCAATGCTAAATAAGAAAAATTTCGAACAAACTTCCTATAGAAACTAGCCAACCCAAGAAAAGAACGAACATCATTGACTGATTGTGGTGTAGGCCATTCTATGATAACTCTAATCTTTTTCGGATCCACATGCACACCTTCACTTGAAATAATATGTCCTAAATATTCTAGCTTACGCTGAAAGAAATAACTCTTTTCAGGATTAGCATAAAATGTGTTCTCTCGTAACAAATGAAAAACTGTTTCAAGATGCTTTTCATGTTCACTATCATTCTTACTGTAAATAAGAATGTCATCAAAGAATACAAGAACAAAAGCTTGGTAATCAAGAAAAATATTGTTCATCATTCGCGCAAATGTAGCAGGGGCATTAGTAAGTCCAAAAGGCATTACCATAAATTCATAATGGCCATTTTAAGTTCTAAATGCAGTCTTAAAAATATCACTTTGTGTCATACGAATCTGATGGTAACCCGATTTAAGATCAATTTTACTAAAGACACGAGCTCCTCGTAACTTATCTAAGAGATCATCTATTCGAGGAATAGGGTATCTATTCTTGATCGTGATCTTGTTAAGGGCTCTATAATCAATGCACATTCGATAAGTTTTATTCTTCTTCTCTACTAAGAGAATTGGTGCTCCAAATGGGGAAGAACTAGGCCTTATAAGTCCTTTTTGTAGTAGGTCTTTTACTTGATTTTCTATTTCCTTTTGATGTAGTGGGCCATGTCTATAAGGTGCTTTATGAGGAGGAGAACTACCAGGGACTAAGTCTATGCTATGGTCAAAGATCCTCGAGATGGTGGTAGTTCAGAGGGATAATCAGACATAAAACAATCCTTATAAGTACTCATGAAAGGTTTATATGCATCTGAAAGTGTATGAGTATAATCATTGATGACATTGACAAAAACAATGCATGAGTTGAATCCTTTCCTAAATGCACGTTTTACTTGAGTCTGAGTAATCAATGGAAATGGCTGGAAATCATGCCGTGCAGACAAAGTAATGATTTGACCTTTGAAAACAAACTTAAAGGTATGAGTATGGTAGTCAATACGTGGGTTATAATGGTGACGAAAAGGCATACCTAGTATAACATCATAAGATTGCAAAGGTGCAATTAAAAATGTTCGTGAATCAACATAAGGGCCTATGCTAATCGTAACATCTTGCACTTCTCGTGTTACATTATAACGACTACCTTGAAATGCAGCTTTCACTTTATACAAAGAA
>CM035411.1:171379983-171409983 GCA_020310875.1 Ceratopteris richardii | reverse complement strand
ATTCACAAAAATTTTCTCAGAATCGCGATTCTATAATCAAACACAAAATCGTGATTCCCTATTCAAACACAAAATCGCGATTCCCAGAGTACGATTTTTATAAGAAAATCGTGTTTTTTAATGATTGTGAGCAATCACGATTGTCTGGGAACAAAATCGTGAAAAACACGATTCTATTCATAGAATCGTGAAAATCACGACTCTCTTCACAAAATCGTGAAGAAATAGGACTTCCTTCACAGGATCGTGAAAAATCACGATTGTCTTCACAGAATCGTGAAAAACACGATTCTATCCACAAAATCGTGAAAAACATGATTCTATCCACAGAATCGTGAAAAACACGATTCTGTTCATAGAATCGTGGCAATCACGACTCCCTTCACAAAATCGTGAAAAAACACGACTTCCTTCACAGGATTGAGAAAAATCACGATTGTCTTCACAAAATCGTGAAAAACACGATTCTATCCATAGAATCGTGAAAAACACGATTCTATCCACAGAATCGTGAAAAACACGATTCTATTCATAGAATCGTGCAATCACGACTCCCTTCACAAAATCGTGAAAAAATACGACTTCCTTCACAGGATCGAGAAAAATCACGATTGTCTTCACAGAATCCTGAAAAACACGATTCTATCCACAGAATGGTGAAAAACACGATTCTATCCATAGAATCGTGAAAAACACGATTCTATTCATAGAATCATGAAAATCACGACTCCCTTCACAAAATTGTGAGAAAACACGACTTCCTTCATAGGATCGTGAAAAATCACGATTGTCTTCACAAAACCGTGAAAAACACGATTCTATCCACAGAACCACGAAAAACACAATTCTATCCATAGAATCGTGAAAAACACAATTCTATTCACAGAATCGTGAAAAACACGATCCTATTCACAGAATTGTGAGAAAGACGATTCTAATTTTAGAATCATGAAAAAGACAATTCTCTTTCATAGATCGTGAGAAAATCTAGAATTTTCTCAAGATCATAGAAAAGACGATTCCATTCACAGAATCGTGGAAAACACGATTCTCTTCACAGAATCGTGATTTAGTTGGATGATTCTGAGATCTGATAATAAATTGTTCACACCTGATAAACAAGAGTTAAAAAGGAAAGAGATAGAGCTAGTAATAGGAGATTTACAAGAAAAAGATTTAGGGCAGGAAAATTAACATGGAAAACCTAAATGAAACCAATGAACCTTCTGAAACTAGTGATTATAGAAATATTCTCAAATATATGTATACAAATAGGTTTGGAACCTATGTGTATCAGGATGGGATGCATAAGTTTCTCATTAGGTTGAAAAACTTAGAATTCCTTTAAATATAACACTAGTGGCACAATTTAAGGATGGCAGATATGAGGATAGACAAGGATGTGTATACATCTCCTCACAGGATCCAGAAAACTCTAATGATTTAGGGCAGTGTGCAAACAAGAGACCTTGGGAACAAAACCTAGGGCAACCATACTTGCCAAGACAAAATGAAACTCACAATAATATCAAATGAACAACAACAAGGTAGGAGAATACATACTTCCCCAAATCCTTTTGAAAGAGAAGCAGAAGGAATTAATGATTTTCCATTCAGAAGGAGACATCAGTGGCAAAATCAGGGAAGAATGCTTAGGCCCTATCAAGTAGAAAAATGTATGAAGAACCAATATGAAGGATATTCTGATCCTCATGCCCATGCTCTAGAATTCAGACAATTAATTAGGGCAGAAGAAGTAGAGGATTACAAAGTACAATTTGAAGCATTTGGTCTAACCCTAACTAGACCTGCACTATCTTGGTTCATTCCCTTGAGAAAGGAAATGTATCTAGATATTGAATCTTTCCTTGAAGCCTTCATAGGAAAATTCTCAAAAACTGGAATAAAACATACTACAGCTACCTTGATACATAGCTTTAAACAACAAAAAGATGAAAATGTCAGAGAGGCAGCTAGGAGATTCAAGCAATACATTGATAGATGTTCCAGAAAGGAGGTACCATCCATGGCAAGACAAGTATCTCTATTCATAGAAGGATTGAGAAGTGCACAATTAAGAACCTTGGTGTATTATAGGAGATGTCCTGACCTAGGAGCATGTGTGAAAGAGGCAATAGATTTGAAGATAACAGAGGGCAAGCTCTATTAGCATTTGATCAACCTAGAACAAATGAAGATAAAATCCCTCCAACAGAAGAACTAGCACAAGCCATTGCTAAAGCCCTAGAAGTCAGCACCAAGAAAATTTTGATAAACACCAGGATAGCAACAAATAAGAAATGCTATAGCTGTGTAGAAAATCATTTGGTTCAACAATGTCCTTATAAAAAACCACAACCTTTGCAAGGTAGAAAAACACTCAAATATTGTACATTGGAAAGAAAATGGACAAATCATACCAGAGAAGTGTTACACTTATGTGTTCCTCGAGTAGCTTTGATGTGAACCTTTTCCCTATACATGGGCACTTTTTACTCTAGTGCTGGCTAGAGGTTTTTTCCCCATGTTACCACATACTTGATACTCTCATATGTGGTGGTACTTTGTACTTAGGGATATTATTCAGCTCTTACTTCAGTTCAGTTCATCGATCAATAGAGAGAGCTATTCCAGCCATCGTCTTCTCCGTGTGTCTTGTTGCGTTTGTGCTCCTTGTGTGTGCTTCTTGTGTGTCTCTCGCACTTCTACACACACCCAACAGTGGTATCAGAGCAGGATCAGCTTCTTCTCAAGTTTTGGTTTTTTGGGTCGCGGCACGCGTGCACTTTAACAGTGCAAATCGACTCCGGAGCATAGAAGTGTGAATTTCAGCTGCCCGAAAACATTTCCAGCAGGTGCGCTTGGGTTTTACCCCCATTTCGAAGCCATTTGTGCAGTCAGAATCGCCATCAGAGTGACGGTTTGTGAGCTGAAATTTCAGCACTCATTTCAGCTTTCGTCGAAGTGAAGATTTTATCACATTCTTGTTCCTTAGTGAAATGGCGGGCAGCAATGACTTGTTGGGCATGCTTCAAGCTGAAGATAAGCTTGATGGGACCAACTATCCGATGTGGTCTTACATGATGAAGCATGTTCTTGTTGCAAAACAACTTTGGAACATAGTGGCAGATGTAGATCGAAGACTGGCAGGTGCTTCTACTTCACAGTCTACTGTCACAGATGGAGCTTCTTCTTCGAGTACAGTGGTTTCTCCTTCTCCACCTACACAGGAGCAGCTTAGATGGGATGGAAAAGATGCTCAAGCTCATGCTTTGATTGCGCTTTCAGTGAAGCGTCATATAGTTCCACACATTCGGTCATGTTCTACATCACGACATGCATGGGATACTCTTGCTTCTTTGTATGCCGTGCATAATGAAGCACGTGTCGCATACTTGAGGATGTATGTATGGCTGAAAATGAGTCAGTGGATGTGTATGTGATACGCATCAAGGACTTGAAAGAGCAATTGGCAAACATAGATGAGATCATTCCGGATGCATCACTCATTTCTACATTGTTGAAAGGATTACCAGAATCTTTTCAAAGCTTTGCTACTACACTTCGTTTGGTTGCAAAAGGAAATCCTAATATGTTTGCATTTGATGAGGTTGTGTCTCTTCTTTTGCAAGAAGAGCAATCTAGAGTGAATATGAGTGGTTTGATTGAAGGAACGCAAGCACTTGCTATCTCACAAAAGGGGAAAAGCAAGTATGGTTCAGCTTTTGGTTCATCAAAACCAAAGCCTCAAGCTTCCTCTTCCACTCATTCCTCTAATGATAGTGATTTGCAAAAGAAGAAGAGATGCAAATATTGCTGAAAGGCTGGTCATACTATTGATGAGTGTAGAAAGCTTGCTAAACGCAATGAAAAGAAGAAGGAATCCGGCATGTCTATTGCTGAAAATTTAGCAAATGCAAAGAATCATGAAGCTAACATGGCTCAAGATTTTTGGGCATGTGTTGTTACATGTCATTATGATGCTTCTTTACATTCTAAATGTATGGTTGTGAGTGAGGCTGATTCGGATTGGTTCTTTGATAGTGGTGCTTCAAAGCACATAACATCATGCAAAAGATTTTTTGCCTCTTTGAAAGATGCACCTAAAGGAGGACATGTGGTGTGTGCAAACAATGCCTCTTATCCTATCATTGGAGTAGGAGAAATTGAGCTTATGGCTGCAAATGGAGGTTTGATTCTCTTGAAAAATGCATTGTATGTGCCCAGTATCAAGAAGAACTTAATTTCAGTTTCGTTGATTGCCAAAGCTGGACTTCATGTACACTTTGTTGATGATAAGTGTATGGTTCATGATTTCAGCAATAGTGATGTTATCGTGATGTCCGGTACATTATGTGATGGTTTGTATCGCACGGATACATACAAGAGGGCTGCCTCGAATGCCTTGGTTGCTCATACTTCATCCATGGTTGAAATGGAGCTTTGGCATGCTCGTTTTTGGTCACTTGAACTTCAATAGTTTGCTCTACTTGCAAAAGAAGGACATGTTTATTGGCTTGCCTACACTTGAGTCCATTGAAAATCATGCATGTGAAGGTTGCATTCTTGGAAAAATGCATCTGCTTCTTTTCCAAAAGATAGTCACACACACACTACAAGAAAATTGCAACTTGTTCATAGTGATGTATGTGGTCCGGTCAAGACTCCATCTTTTGGGAAGCATGTATATTTTGTTACCTTCATTGATGATGCTACTCGCCATACATGGGTGTATCCTATGAAAGCAAAGAATGAGATATTTTCTTGCTTCAAAGCATTTTTAGCTATGGCTGAAAATGTTTCTTCACAAAAGCTTTTGACTCTACGCACGGATCGTGGTGGTGAATACATGTCACATGAGTTTAATGCTTTTCTTCATGAAAGAGGTATTTCACACCAATGTACGGTGCCATATACACCTCAACAAAATGGTGTTGCCGATTGTAAAAATAGAACTTTACTTGAAATGGCATGATGTATGGTTAAAGGAAAGCATCTTCCTCATAAGTTTTGGATGGAAGCGGTCATGTGTGCAAACTATGTGTTGAATCGTTGCCCTACAAAAGCATTGAGAGTCATCACTCCTTATGAGGCTTGGAATGGTCATAAGCCTATGGTTAGTCATATGCGTGTGTTTGGTTGTTTGGCATATGCTCTTGTGCCATCACAACAACGTCACAAACTTGATGACAAGGCAAAGAAATGTATATTTGTTGGTTATAGTGCTGAAAGTAAGGGATATCGGTTGTACCATCCATTGACGAACACAATTATTGTGAGTCGAGATGTGGTATTTGCTGAAAATTTAGTTTTCCCTCTACTTGAATGCAAAAAACTGCCAACAGTTAGCTCACAAGATGTGTTCGATACACTCATGCCTTTGTTCCAAAATGGTGCGCTTGACTATGGCCATGTAGACCAACCAACTGAGGCTCAAAGGGCTGAAAAATTCCAGCCAAATGGGGCTGAAAATGCAAAGAATTTCCAGCCAGACATGGCTGAAAAAATTCAGCCAAAAAATGTCAAAACTGTTGGAAATTTCCAGCCACATATGGCTGAACATTTGCATCAAAATATGGCTGAAACTGAGCATGAAACATGATGTACATATTGAAGATGTTTTACATAATGAACACATGTCTATCAAGAGTGCACAATCTATGCCAAAGTGGCTGAAACAAACTTTGCAGGACAGCAAATTGAGTGCACCTTTACTTGGTAGAACAAGATCAAGCTCTCACCATGCATCAAGTAATTTTGTGGATTATTCTCTTATTGCTACAGCATGTAATGAAGAACCACTTTCTTTTGAAGATGCATGTGACGATCCACAATGGATGAGTGCTATTCAATCAGAAATGGATTCCATACATAGGAATGGTACTTGGGAGTTATGTGAATTGCCAAAAGGAAAGAATGCCATTGGTACAAAGTGGGTTTACAAGATTAAGAGAAAATATGATGGTAGCATTGATCGCTACAAAGCTAGATTGGTTGCCAAAGGATATGCGCAACAATATGGCATTGACTATGAGGAAACTTTTGCACCTACTTCATGCATGACTACCATTCGTACCGTGGTTGCATTGGCTGCCCATCGAGGTTGGAAAGTGCATCACTTGGACATAAAAACAGCCTTCTTGAATGGAGATTTGCAAGAAGAGGTCTATGTGAAGCAACCTCCTGGATTTGCTATGAAAGGGAAAGAGCATATGGTTTTTCGCTTGCATAAAGCCTTGTATGGTCTCAAGCAAGATCCACGTGCATGGTATGACAAAATACATAAGCACTTGATTGCTCTTGGCTTCACATGTAGTCTGATTGAAAGCACACTCTATGTACGCAAAAATGGGGTTGATCTTATAGTGCTTGTTCTTTATGTTGATGACATACTCTTGATTGGGTCATGTGATGCAAAACTTGACATTCTTATGGCTGATTTGCAACATACTTTTGATGTCACTTATCTTGGTCTTTTGAGCTACTATCTTGGCATCCAGTTTGTATCCGTTGAGGGGGGAATTGTTATGCATCAAGCAAAGTATGTTGAAAAACTACTTCATCGTTTTGACTTTGAGGATTGCAAGCCAGTTTCCACACCAATTGAGACAGGATTTAGATTCTCAGTTGAGGATTCCAGTGATGCATTTGACACTTCTCTTTATCAGCAGGTTGTGGGATGTCTTATATATGCATGCAACACAAGGCCGGATATACAGTATGCAGTTTCCCGGTTGAGTCGATTCATGCATAGCCCTGGCACTAAGCATTGGCAAGCGGTGAAACGTGTGTTTAGATATCTTCAAGGCACTTTGAGCTTAGGTCTCTTTTATGGCAGAGATGATCAGCCATGTTTGCATGCTTTTAGAGATAGTGATTGGGCTGGTTGTTATGATACTCGCGTGTCCACTAGTGGTAATTGCTTTTTCCTTGGAGACTCATGCATATCTTGGTTGAGTAAGAAGCAACCTACAGTGGCGACATCGAGTTGTGAAGCTGAGTACAGGGCAGTTTTCACAGCTACAGCGGAGTGTATATGGCTGAGACACCTATTGATGGATCTTTGCATGGAGATTGATGTTGCTACGCATATTCTCACTGATAGTCAGAGTGCTTTGGCTGTTGCACGAAACCCAGTGTTTCATGCACAGACCAAACATATTGAGGTGCATTATCACTATGTGAGAGAGCGCCTTCATGCAGGAGATATTGATTTGGTATATGTGCCTACACAAGATAATGTGGCAGACATATTCACCAAAGCTCTTCCACGGGAAAAGTTTGAAGCTTTTTGCAAAGCTTTAGGCTTGTTACCTTGTGGGGTCTGATCTGTCACTCCCTGTATGTGTTCACATCATTCGCTCCAGGGGGATTTGTTACACTTATGTGTTCCTCGAGTAGCTTTGATGTGAACCTTTTCCGTATACATGGGTACTTTTTACTCTAGTGCTGGCTAGAGGTTTTTTCCCCATGTTACCACATACTTGATACTCTCATATGTGGTGGTACTTTGTACTTAGGGATATTATTCAGCTCTTACTTAAGTTCAGTTCATCGATCAATAGAGAGAGCTACTCCAACCATCATCTTCTCCGTGTGTCTTGTTGCGTTTGTGCTCCTTGTGTGTGCTTCTTGTGTGTCTCTCGCACTGCTACACACACCCAACAAGAAGAATGCTTCTACAATAAACAACCCATTAAAGAAAGAGAATATGTGAACCAAAAGAACTTAAAAAGAGAATCTAGATTTGTTGAGCAACCAAGACCTGTACTTGGGCAACAACCATCTTTACCAACAAATGTAGTACCAATGAAATACACACCCATAGAAGAAGAAAGCTCAAGACTTAGATCATCTTACAGAGAGGATTATCATTGGAATGAAGGATATCAGGAAGAATGGGAAGGATATGAGCAGAGAGAACCAGAACTGCAAGCCATGGATTTGGGAAATGGGAGAATTGAAATGGACACAACCACATTCATGTATATAACTAATAATTACATGTCCAATCAGAAACCTCAATTCAGAGGGAGTCAAAAGATAACTTGTTATAGATGTGGGGGAGAACATTTCATTAGAGACTGCCCACAACCTCCTACACTAAGAATAGAAGGAGCCTATTGCAAGGATTGTGGCAGAGAACACTTAATAAAGGATTGTCCAAGAAACCCGCAAAAACAACAAAACACATCTAGTAACATACCATTGAAAACAGTTAACATAATGGAGCAAGAAGAATTGAGTGACCATGACTAGGTGACTGTAAATGCTATAACAAGAGCACAAGCGAAACAACAAGAAACAACAAAGGAGACACATACACAGGAACATAAGAAAATTCCATTTCCAAAAGGAAAAAAAAACAGACAAAAAGGGAGATGGGAAAGAAAAATGAGAATGGGTAAAAATTTGGAAGAAGAGACTTTGGAACAGTCAAACAATAGCCAACCACAAAACACACAGACTCAGGAAGAGACAAAAAATTCACAACGTCTAGAGACTCTGATAAGAGCATACAAAGGAAGAATTCAAGATGGACCAAATCCTACAGATCATGTGATGGCATATCCTATGCTAGATTTAGAGGATGAAAGGATGCAAAGATGTAAACAAATTATACAAGAAGCACAACTCAAAATGGGGGAACCAGATAATTATCAAACAATAGTTGAAGGAGCAAGTGCAACTGAAACCAAAAAAACTATTGATCAGGAAGATAATTCACAAATAACCTTCCAAATCAATATAGACAAACACTGTACAATTTTATACCACACCACAATGGAGGAGATAATAAAACAAAATCCTCATTTACAACACAACATGAAAAAGTGGGAAACAAAGTCAAAGAACCTAGAACCACAGCAACAAGAATTGGAAGAATTGTTGTACATACCTATTGATAAAATAGGAGGATATTGTGAAGGTGAAGAAGGAAACTCAACTCTGAGAATACAATTTGGTGAAAATCATGCAAAAGCTATATTAGACAGTGGATCAGGAGTGGCTATCATGACTAAACAAACTTGGGAGAAATGGGGAAAAAATGAGTTAATACCCACTAAAATGAGATTACAACTTGCAGATGGACACATAGAAAAACCCCTAGGAATATGGGAAAAGGTGATTGTGGAAATATGTGGAATAGAGGTAGAGCATACTTTTGCCATAGTTGAATTCCCACAATCCACTTCATATGAAATTATCCTAGGAAGACCATTTATGAGACAAATGCAAATTGTGCAAGATTGGGGTAATGATTGCCTATATCTTCAAATCAAAGGAAGGATAACTAGGGTGAATTTAAGAAATGGTCAATATTGTGATATGTCCCCTCAAGAATGGTTCAAAGTACATCAAAATCAAGAATTAAGTGAAGAATCAGGGAGTGAAGATCAGAATGAGACTGAATCATCAATGTGGAAATATAATGTGATAAGGAATATCACAAATAAGAAAAGGATGTTAACAAAAGAAGATTGTCTAGGAGAGAGGAAATCACAAGATGAAAGCTACATACCACAAGAATTTAAAGATGAAGAATTTGAGCCTTATGGTTGGAATCAGATTTTGACCACCATGGATCTAGCTAATGATGAGTATGTGGGAGTAAAATTCCAAAATGAAGAAGGATATGATATCTTCCACATGGGAATACAAATGATAAAGGTGTCAAAAACTAAGGAAGACCAAGAGGAAGACATAATACTAAAAAATGGAAAAACACAATATCTAGAAGAAGTAGAAGCTACAGATGCTATAAAAGACAAAATCTCAGGAAAATATAGAAAAAACAAACACAAGGAAATAGAAAAAGATCAAGAAGCTGAAAAAAATAAAAAGATAATAAACAAAGAACAACAGTTTGATGTACCTTCAAATTTCAAGACCTGTGAAGTAGAAGACAGACTACTTCTAAAAATGAAACCAAAAAGAGAAAAGAAAAAGGGGGAGGCATATGACAATGAGGAACAAACTAAGAAGGTAATGATCACTCAAGAACAAGGGGAAGAGAGACATATTGTAATAGTTGGTGATATGACAAATCAAGAGGAGGAAGCATAAGGAATTTGGCCAGAAACTATAGGGATGTGTTTGCTTACAATTACAAGGATTTGAAAGGAATTGACCCTAAAATCTGTGAACATAAGATTCCTATTACACCTGATGCAAAACCTAGCAAACAAAGACGCTATACATTTAATGACAAATACTCTGCTAAAATAAAGGAAGAAATTGACAAGCTGCTGGCTGCCAATTTCATCTATGAGATTCAGTATACAAAATGGATATCTCCTATAGTTGTGGTACCAAAAAAGAATGGTAAACTAAGGGTATGTATTAACTTGAAAAAAGTTAATGCTGCAACTATAAGGATAGTTATCCCTTACCCATAATAGACCATCTTTTGGAAAGAGTTGCAGGTAAGGAGGTCTATAGTTTTTTGGATGGTTTTTCAGGATAAAACCAAGTACCCATAGCCTTGGAAGACCGACATAAAACTGCTTTTTCCACAAAATGGGGAATATGTGCCTTTAGGGTTATGCCCTTTGGTTTAACCAATGCCCTAACAACTTTTCAAAGATTAATGTGTCACATATTCAAATAATTCCTTAGAAATATAATGGAAATTTATGTGGACGATCTTTGCACTTTTTCATTGAAAAGACAAGATCATTTGAAGGATCTGGAAAATATATTCAAAAAATGTAGAACATACAGAGTATGTCTAAATCCAGAGAAATGTGTGTTCTTTGTGAGGCAGGGGAGAATGTTGGGTCACATAGTTTCCAGAAATGGAATTTCAGCTGATGAAAGAAAAATTAAGGCCGTAGTGGAACTTCCAAGACCAACAAATGTGAAGGAACTTCAAACTTTCATGGGACATTGCGGGTATTAAAGAAAATGTGTACACAAGTTTGCAGACATTGCAAAACCCTTGTATGCTTTGATCAAAAAATTTGAGTGGACCACAGAATGTGACCAAGCTTTTGAGATTTTAAAAACTTGTTTGGTAATAGCACCAATTCTGAAAACCCCACAGTGGGATAAAATTTTTCATGTCCATGTGGATGCTTCAAATTATGCTTTGGGATGTGTGTTAGCACAACCAATAGAAGGAAGCAAATTAGATTTCAATTGCTTATGCGCGTAGGCAATTGAATTCAACAGAAAAAAATTACACAACCACTGAGAGGGAAGGGTTGGGAATGATATTTGCTGTGAAAAAATATAGACATTATCTTTTAGCCAACAAGTTTAAATTCTTTGTGGATCACCAAGCTTTACTCTACTTGGTAAACAAGCCATGTCACACTGGTAGGATAGTCAGATGGTTTCTCCTACTGATGGAATTTGAGTTTGAGGTAGTGGTCAGACAAGGAAAAACTCATTTGAGAGCAGACCATTTGTCCAGGATCCAAACCAAAGAGCCAAGTTCACCTTTAGATGATGACTTGCCAGATGCATATCTATTCAAAATAGAAAGTATTCCTGAATGGGCCATGACTTTAGTACCTTTGCTAACCATGGGACCATGCAGAACATTTGAAAACAACACACACCTGGTATTACAAAGTAGGAATTTCATGCTACTAGCTAGACATTTGTATCATCTCAATCAAATAGGCATATTGGAATATTGTACCCCAGAAGAGGAGCAGCAGGAGTATTTAAGAAGAGCTCATTGTTGGAATCCCTGTATTCATGCTTCCATGATAGTCACCCTAAACAATCTCAATAGGATGGGAGTACGTTGGCCTAATAAGATTCAAGATGTCAAAAAGTATATTTCCAACTGCTCGGAATGCCAATCCTTGCAAAATTCAAAAATTATAACTTTATATTGGTTTCAGAAAAATCCAGATTGGAGTGCAAACATAATTGAGGAGTTGAAAAGAAACAAGAAAGGAAAGCCAGTAAGAGCTAGTGCAGACTCAAAGAATCTACAAATGATTTCTGAAGAGTATCAACTGATAGGAGATCAATTGTACAAGAAAGGGATGGATATATATTTAAGAATCTGTGTTCCTGAAAATAAATATATGGAAATGTTAGAGATGGCACATTCTGGAGTGGCGGGAGGACATTTTTCAAGTGAAAGGACTGCTAAACTCATATTATATTCTGGTTTTTGGTGGCCAACTCTATTTCCTGATGCAAGAACATATGTGAAAAGATGTGACATTTGTCAAAGAGTGAGTCAAGCGAATAAAAGAGACAATATGCCATTAGTACCACTGATTTCAGCAAGAGCATTTAGTAAATGGGGGTTGGATTTCATTGGACCCATACATCCTCCAGCAAAACAATCCCATGTTGAATATATACTAGTAGCCACATATTACCTGACTAAATGGGCAGAGACCAGGGCTACAAAAAGGAATGATGCTCAGACCACTGCATGATTTCTTTATGAAAATATTATCACCAGATTTGGATTACCAATTGAATTGGTAAGTGACAGGGGGACTCATTTTTTTAACCAAATAATAGAAAACATAACTGAACATTTCATGATCAGTCATAGAAAGTCAGCCCCATATCACCCACAAGCCAATGGATTAGCAGAAAGTACTAATAAAGTACTTTGCACTGTGTTGTCAAAATTGGTAAACACAAATAGGAATGATTGGGATTTGCAACTTAATCATGTCTTATGGGCTTATAGAGTGGCATACAAAACTGCACTTGGAACCACACCATTTCATTTGGTATATGGACAAAATGCAGTTCTGCCTTTAGAATTTTTATTCCTACACTAAAGGTGGGGAGTCAGTTCAAGTGGACTGGACATGAATTATCTGAGAGAGTGGTGGAATTGGAAAAACTAGGAGCTTCTAGACTTCAAGCAATCATGAGCATATATGCAGATAAGAGAAGGGAAAAAGCTTATCATGATGTTCACATTAAAGAAAAGGACTTACAAGAAGGATATCTAGTTTTGGCATACACAGTAAAAGAACATCAGAAGAAATTTCAGAAAAAAGGACATGGGCCTTATATTATCAATCAAATAAGTAATAGTGGAGCTATCCAATTAGCTAATATAGATGGAGAAATCATGCCAAACCTTCATAAGTGGATGTAGAGTAAAAAGATATGACCTTCCATTAATTGTTTCTGAATGGAGAAGAATACATCAAGATCAAAACAGGAAAAAAGAAGAGGAAAAAATTAGGAATGAGGCTCAACAGGAGGCAAAGGCAAGAATAAGGAAGAGTAAAGATCTCAAAGAAGTCCTTTTGTGTAAAACACCTTTAAGAATAAGAGAGCATTTGCCTATTATAACAATGAATTTTCATGATGAGAAAATCAAGGTTTTGATAGATTCAGGTGCACAAGTAAATTTGATCAGTTCAGTTTTGTTGGATAAGTTTAACCAAAAAGGACTGAAAGTAAAACATTTATCAAAACCTTAGAAGGACAGATAATACAAAGCTTGTCTTCACCATCTATTAAAGTTAAGTTCAATGAAGAATATATGAAAATAGATTGTGAGGAATGGCCAGATCATATGATTACTGAGAAATTAATTTTGGGACAACCATGGCTTAGGCAAGGTAAAGTAATTTTGGATTTTGAAAATATGAAGCTTAAATTGATATTAAATGACAAAAGGTTTTTAATATTTTTATTGAGTGATGAAGAATAGGAAAACCAACAGGATATCTATAACTGAGAATTGGAGGGATTTATTTTTTCACTAGAAGCTACAAAGAAATCACAAACACCACTTCTTCATGACCAAATTTACTTCAATCAAAAACAGGAGAAAATTGATGAAATAAAAGGTGTTGAAAAGACAAAAGAAAGATGGCAAGTATGGAATGGTCAGAAGCATCTAGGCATCAAGTCAAGAAGAATGTGGAAACAAAGTACATACAAGCACTGCTCATCAAAACAATTTCCCAGAACTAAATGGATATGGAAGCCAAAAACTTCTAAGTATAGTTTATCAAAAGAAGATTGTTTTACTCCTAGAATAAAGTCAACAGAAATCAAGTATTATTGGGTAAAAAAATCAGATCTGATTCAATGGAAGAAAACAAGCATGAAGATACTAAAATAGCTCAAAAGTATGAAGAGTTACAGATGAAGGAAAAGGCAAAATGGTCATCTGATGCACACATGGGATTCTTGATAATAATAATAATAATAAAAATCAGAATTTTACCAGAAGGAAACTATGAAATCTTGGAAATTATTTTCATTGACTCTACCTCATCCTCTTTCTAAGAAAAGAAATAGGAGGGGAAGAGAGAGAAGTGGAGGAAATTATTATTAAAAAAAAAAGAGAAAAAAGAATAAAACAAAATGAAAAAAAGAGGAGAAAAATTATCAATTCTTTTGTAATTCTTTTTTATTGTATAAGTTATATAGCACAAACAAGATATAGGTTGTAATTTAGCAGTTTTCTATTTTTCATTCATTTTTTCTTTTTTCATTTTTTCTTTTTATTATTAAAAAATATATAAAAGAAGAGAGAAGGGAAGAGGGCACTAGATATCTTGCTACACATGTGATGATCACTTCAATTGAGTTTTTATCTGTGATAGAAATAAGGAAGTCAGGATTCATCTGAAATTTTATTTTCATTCTTTTTCATTTACATCTCAAGACAAATGTGATTTCATTTATGTTTATTGTGACTCATGTGGGTGGAGTCTTCTTTTTTGTGTGATGTTATATTTTCTCAAGAATGGTGAATCCAAAGGAACTGCCAATCCATGACTTCAAAGCAGACTCAGTAACTATGTCTAGAGGACATTGGTTCTTAGACAGTGAAGCAACAGTAGAAAAAGTGGAGCTGGAGTCTGATGAAGAGCAGGAAATTCTAGAAGTAGAGAAGATAGCCAAGGAACTAAAGGAAACCCTTAGTATCATTGGTCAGCACATTTTTACAGTAGGAGTTGGAGGTCACAAGTATACCATGCTATGCCAGGAATTTTACAAATTTCAAAAAATTACAGTTAATTATAAAAGGTGGAAAGCAGTGGGATTACACAGACTGTTGGATGAACCTTTATTCTTTATTGATTTTGATAGAGTATCCCAGGTTATGAACAGTCTGTTGGAAGTTAGAAAGGGCAATGATGCATATTTCAACTGTTCAGTCAAGGACAAGGAAAACAAAGAAGTGAATATTACTATAAAGGCAGAGCATATCAGGGCAGCCCTTTAGTTCTATTCAATGGGAACTAAGTTGGATAACAGCTTTGTCCAAAAGAATAAAGTAACCTATGCAGGATATTCCAAATTTGCTGATTTCAAAGGAAAAGAGAATGAAGAATATGCTATCAGAATGTTCCTTCAATACTTCTATTTTCCAAAACTGCCTAGATACACCATGCGACACAAACCAGTGACATTGATCATGTTCAATAATAAGGAGAGAACCAAGCCATTTGGAGTAATGGATGTAACTCCATACATCCATGATCAATTGAAGGAAGCAGCCAAACATTGGGAGCAAAAGAAGTTCATGAATGGAGCACAATTCTTGACAAGGATTATATATCAGGTTTTAGGAATGGAGGATCAATTAAAGTTGGCTCCAGAAGCTCAATACTTCAGAAGTTTGATGTCAGGAATTAAAAGTCCTTCTAAAATGATGTACATAAGGGAGACAGAAGCCCAAACAAGCAGGAGGGGAGCATAAAGGAAAAGAAAAGGGGTCTCAGAAGAAGTTATTCCAGTAAAGAAGAGAAGGTTGGACCCCAAGAAGGTAGAATTAGAACAGGAAGAAGCAACAAAAGAAGAGCATGAAGCGGCTCAAAAGGAAGTACAATCTTCAAAGGAACCTCATCCACCTCAAACAAGTAAGGAACAATTGTATACTTATTTGACTCAAGGAAACAATAAGAGGGCAGTCTATGAAGCCCAGTATCAAAAGATGTTGGAGGATTACTCTTGTAAAGCAACCGATTGGATACAAGAAGAAGTGGAACACTATGAAGAGTTTCATGATGAGATGATGGCAGCAGAGATTGAAGAGGTTTTTGTTAAAAAGGAAGTGGAATTGTTAGCATATTTCAAAGAGTTACAAGGTCCTCATGAAACCAGAACTACAGTAGTAGTAAAGAAGAAGGTTCAGAGAAAACTAATGCAGAAAAGGAAGTTGACCAAGAAGAATAAGGGAAAAATAGTTGAACAAGCACAAAGCAAGGAGACAAAAAAATTGTTAATAGAAGAAAAAAAGCAGGAGGAATCCATTGTATTAGAAGAGCAAAGAATGGACAAATCGGGGATAGCTAGTAGGATAGCTCGTTCCTCACAGTTCTCTTCAGATTCAGATAGTGACATTGAAAACTTTCTTTTGAAAAGTTTAAATTTCTCAGTACCAAGCACTCCAATAGTGACAGTACAAGTCTCTAAAAAAAGCAAAACATTAGAAGATATGAGTCAGAAGTCACAAGGAATACAGGTCCAAGAAGAAGCAGCAAAACAAGTTAGTCATGGAGAAGAAAAAAGGATACTAAAAGGTAAAGCAGTGATGATGGAAGAAGAGGTTGAAGCAAGGAAAGAGTTCAGTAGTGGATTGGTGGACTCAGGGTTTAAAGCAGTATGGACAAAACCATCACATCAAACTTATTTCAAATTTAATGAGGAAAAGCTAGAAGCAGAAAAGAAAGCTCAGATATGCAGCTCAGTGCACAAGAAAGAAAACAAAGATCACATTGAGGAAACTGAGGAAGTACTAGAAAAGATGGATTTCAAAGAGGGTCAAGAAGGGAATACAGAAAAAGAAATAAATCAAATCATAGAAGATATACTTTATGATCTAAATCATAATGAAGAGTTTACAACTACAAAAGATCAGGAAAAGGAAGAAGACTTAGATCTTATGGATATAGATAAGCAAGAGGAGGGACAAAAGGAGCAAATAATAAATGATCAAATAAAGCTCTCAGTAGAGGGTGACTCAACCTCAACTCAGGATAATAAAGTATAGGAAAAGGAAGAACAGGTCATTGAAGAGAACCAACAAGAAATGGAGAAAAAGAAAGCAGAAGAGATAGAGATAATGAAAGAAATATCAGATCATGAGAAGGAAGAGGATCAAATATTACAGTATGAGGAAGATGCTGCAGACAAAGAAGAAATGAAAGTAGAAAAGGGCTGTGAAGAGCACGGGAATCAGGTCATAGAATATGAGGAAGAAATGAAGAAGAAAAAGACTGCAAAGCAGATAGAATTCAAGCAAGTGGAGTTGGAAGCTAGGTTAGAAAGGATACCCAAGGATATTAGGTCTACTTGTAAAATAATCATGAGCAATAAAGAGCAACTCAGACCATCTAGTA
The DNA here is from genome assembly GCA_020310875.1 of Ceratopteris richardii. NCBI lineage: Eukaryota > Viridiplantae > Streptophyta > Polypodiopsida > Polypodiales > Pteridaceae > Ceratopteris > Ceratopteris richardii. The sequence goes on along the minus strand of CM035411.1, from coordinate 171,392,677 downwards.
GAAACATGATTATATCAGGAATGGTGGCTGAATCAGAGTTTGTGAAAGGTAGTAGAATCATTAATGAGCAAAAGAAAGAAAAGGAGCAATTAGTAGAACAGTTGAGGATTGTACAAGAAAGAAATGAGGATTTGACCAAAAGAATAATCTCATTAGAAGAATTGGAGGTTCAACAACAAAACAAAATTCAATTTCTTGAAGAGAAATGTGAAAAACAGATGGAGCATAGCAGCAAAATGGAAATGGAGCTGAAGAAAATAGAAGGAAGATACAGAACACTTCAAAGCTCATATCAGATTATGGTCAAAGCAAATGAAGAAATAAACAGGTTATTGATGGAAGAAGGCCAATTAAAAGAAGAGAGCAAGATTGTACAAGTAACACAGGATGAGAGGGAGGAATTGAACAAAGAAATTCTAAGACTACAAGCAGAGCTAAAGGAAGCCAAGGAATTGGAAAAGCAAGCCAGTGTACATGCTGCCAGCTCAATGAGAGGATACAATAAATTACATATGGATATAGCAAAAGAAAGAAGTGAATGGCAATAGAGTATAGAAAAGGAAAGAAGTGAGTGAAAATCAAAAAGAGAGTTATGGACATCTCAGAATAGAAGCTTAATGTTGGTGGTGGAGCTACAGAAAAAAATTAGAAAATCCACAAAAATAGGTTCAAGAGCAGGTGGTGACTACACAAGTAGAAGAGTATGACAGGGGAGATGATGATAACAGAACTCAACACTTTGATGAACAAGAAAACAAAGCAGATGTGGAAGAATATTCAGAAGAGTTTGTTCAAAAGCTTTTAACAGATAGAGAATCAAGAATGGAATTTATCAAAAAAATGCATAATGAGTATGAAGAACAAATTGTGAAGTTTGCTCTCAACAAAGGAATAAACCCAGACCAACACCATTGGGCAGTAGATGGTCTAGGTATACCTTTTTGTATGATTATTGAAAGCATTAAAAATTACTAGCTTGCAAGGGTAGGATTGTCATCAAACAAGTATTTGGAATATGAAGAGGATATCAATGTAACTAAGGAATTATTTGAAAAAGCTAATCCTAAATGGAGGAACACGTGGTTAGATGCCAACAAAGAGTGCAGGAAAATCTGGAAAGAGGCACCTATTCAGCTAAAGATAAATCCAGCCTATTGTCCAGTATCAAGGAGAAGGGAATGGATAGTGTTCTCGGAAAGAAGAAATGCAGAACAGATTCCAGCAAAATGGCTGAACTTTCCAAAGGTAGCATGACCTAAAGCAGCAACATGCGCAACAAAGAAATATATGGTTGACACAGCAGAGTCTGTCATATCTACATATAAAGATGTCAATGATCCAGCTTGCATTCTATTGATCAGTTGTGATGCGACTCATATTGGCATGTATCGAAACATTTACAGATACAAATGTTAGAACCCTCAACTACATTGGTTTTAATTTACCAACTGATGCTTTACTATTTGATCTCAGTGAAACCCCAGACAGAATTTGCTTAATGGCTTATTATAGCAGAATAGTATTTTTGGGTAGTCATTATCTTCAGATTTTTGAGGATGCCTTTTATTAGGGATTTTTTGAAAGAGAATCACAAATCTTTGGAAATTTATCAGTAGTCACAAAGTCCAGACTCACTGCCTATGAAGCAGCGTATACAGAATATGTGAAGGAAGATGTGATAGATAAACCAGAAGCAGTTGTACAATGGAGAAAAGCTCTATTTGAAATGGTGAATAACTTGAACATCACGGAAAGAAAAAGTCATGACCTATTGTCACAGGTGTATCAAAGAAAAAAGAAGTAAAGGAAGCTCTCACTACTTATCTCCAAGAATATTTTTTGTCAGGAGCCAAAAAGTCTAGGAGGGGAAGAATGTTAGAAGAAGCATTTTTTGAAGAGAAATTATTTGTAAAATGTCAAAAGCTTGTAGAAATATTAATGCAAATTATGTAAAAATGAGGAAGAGTCTTCCTCATGTAAATTAGAATCATATGAATTTTTTCTAGAATTTTTGGAAGCTCTTTGATAGCACATTTTTAGATTAGAAGGGAAAAGAACCAAAATTCAAGTGTGAAAGAGGACACTTGAAAATTTATAAAAGATAATTTCCTCTATTTTGAGAGGGTTGGTTGTATTAATTTTGCTATCCAAGTAATGTGAAGAGCTCTCCTGCAGAAAATCGTGTTTCTTGTTTTCATGTACTTTCTTTTGATTTGTTGAGTCTATTCATTGTGAAATCCATGGAATTTGTGAGCTTCAATTGTGTATTTCCGAGTAATGTGTATGAAGACAGGTGATTCTTCATGTATTGAGTGAGCAAGTGTAGAAGAACAAAGTTAGAAATGGAAACCTTCAGTTTTCACAGAATCACGATTGTCTCATCTATGTGATACAGGTACTATTTTTGAGATTTGACTTCATAATTGTGTTCTGCTGAGAAAATGGCACACTTTAGGCACCAAGATCATTGAAAATGCTATTGTATAGCTCAAGATAATCAAAACCCTAGATATTTCTCTTCATCTTCATAATTTCTCAGAAAAACAATCATTTAACTCTTGTTCTTGGATTCCATTAACTAAAAGGGGTTGTGGTCTTTGCATACTTCCCGGATTGACAATTTAAAGATGTGTAGTTAATCCTTTATGCTAATATGATTGGAGAGGACAACTCCAAAGGGTAACAACAAACACTATCTATCTCTCTATCTCCCTATCTCTCTCTTTATCTCTCTATCTCTGTATCTCTCTATCTCTCTATCTATCTAACCATCTATCTATCTATCATTCTATCTATTTATCTATCTATCAATCTATCTATCTAATTATCTATATATCTATCTATCTATCTTGTTGCAGAAACAATCACTAATTGGACATATGTTTGAAGGTCAAATCTTTAGAAGAAAACCACATGCTTATGTGAAGGGACAAATTCACAAGTGTATTATATTTGTAAAGTTAGTTCACTTTAGTTCTAGAAGTTTTTTAAAAGTCACCAGAATGAGAAAATCTATATAAGTTAGTTTTGTATCAACTGACGCGATGAGAGAAGAAGTGGAAGAGAGTGATAGAATGTGAGAAGGAGTTCATTTTGTACGACTGAGTATAGTCGGGCTTCTCTGAGTGAGAAAGCATCTGTAAACTTCTGAGTTTTTCATAGTTATGAGAAGAAATAGTTAAAGTTCTGTGTATGAGACTCTCTCCATCAACTCCATGCTTGTCTACTGTGAAATAATTTCAAAAGTTCAAGTTTTCCAAGCAACTCGATGCCTGACATCGAGTTTGTGCTGATAAGTCTGTGTTTTATTTTCAGAGTTCTAACTTCTGCTAAATCTTCTTGAAAAGATGATGTTTGTGGAGCAACTCGATGCCTGGCATCGAGTTTCAGCATAAAGTCGATGCCTGGCATCGACTTCCCACATAAACGTGGTCTTGTTCATGTGTGTGTTCAAGGGGGTAATTATGGCGCTGAAAAAGTGGCTAAAAAGCTGAAAGTCGATGCCCGGCATCGACTTTTGGTTGCAAGTCGATGCTAGGCATCAAATTTTCATTTTTAGACAGCGAAATTTACTAAAAGAGGCAAAATTTTCAGTTTTGGAAAGTCATATAGGGTGATCTTGTGAAGGCCATAACTTTAGTTCTAGAGATCCGTTTCTTGCATATGATAGCTTGTTGGAAATCTCTACTCTTCTAGTTTCATCCACTAAAAGATCGTAAGGAAATAATATTTGAGCTAGGAGAAATTAGCAAAATACTGAAGGTATTTCATTTCAATGACTGGAAAAATCTGAAGAAGTAAAGTTCTTGGTTTTGGCTACCATTTCTCAAAGTTTTGAGTGGCAATGACTTAATGGTGACCATAGAGGTGTTCTAGTGTCACATTAATTCATTTCTTGTGGTGTTTTACACATCAACAAGTGGTATCAGAGTAGAAAGGTCCTAAAGAGCAGAAGGCGGCAAAGGTACGAGAAGTTTTGGAAAGTTTTCCATTAAAGTTTGAAAGGTGAAGCATTTGAAGACACAAGGCATCAAAAGATTACTTTCGAAGTATCCTCATACACAAAGAACTTCAAAAGGTATTATCCTTTATCCTTTAAGCTCACAGGTTGTAGTAGAAGGGAAGGAGTATGGCAGATCATATCTCCATTGACAAACTGGACAGAGATAATTACCCCGCATGGGTAATGAGAATGGAAGCCTTACTTATGAGTAAGGATCTCATGATATACGTTACAGGTGAAGAAGAGAAGCCAGTATTTGAAGATGAAACTTGACCAAAGAAAGAGGAACTTGATGCTTTAAAGCATTGGCAGAAGAAGGATGCAAGTGCAAAAGCCTACATCTACAATACAATCTCTGATCATTTGCTACCACACATCAGAGGATTGGAATCATGTGAAGATATATGGAATGCATTGGAGTATCATTTCCAAAGCACTACTAAAGCACGGAAAGCAATTCTATGGTCAGAGTTTACAACATTCAAAAAGAAGCCAAGTCAAAGTATTAGTGATTATGTCACTAAGATGAAGGATCTAGCAGATAGTCTTGGATCCATAGATGAAGATGTTGAAGATCAGAGATTGATTGCTCAACTACTTTCAGGTTTGAGAGGAGATGAAAGGTGGAAACCTTTTGTCTTATCAGCAAAACTTTCATTAAATCATTATGTTCCAGATTTGAACCAGTTGCTTGGTTTGATGCTCACATTTGAGCAAGACTTGAAGGGAGATGGAGATAAAGGACAAAGTTGTGCAATGTACATGAAGAACAAGAAGAAAGGAGATAAAGGTAAAGCAAAGGATGAAGAAGAGTCAACTTCTCAAGTTTATTATGCAAGAGGTAAATGCACTGGCAGAGGAAGTCCAAGAGGTTTTGGAAGAGGAAGAGGTAATCAAAATAACAACAAGAAGGCTTGCTGGATTTGTGGATTGAGTAATCATTTGGCTCATGATTGTTGGCACAACCAACAAGGACTCAGAATCAAAACAACAATAGCAGAGGTCGAGGTGGAAGATATCAAAGTAATTTTCAAAGAGGTAGACAAAGTCAAAGAGGAGGCTATGGTAGAGGTGGAGGAAGAAGTTGGGGACAGAATCAATCCTACAACACCACCTACTACAATTATGCAAATGACACACAGAATGAAAGTCATACATCATTGATGATGAAATCGATCAGCACATCAGATAAAGAAGATCTAAAGGTATTTAACATTTACTCTGGTTGTTCTAACCATTTGTCAGGAAACATAGAATTGATGTCAGAATTGGAAAAAGGCATTTCTAGTCATAGTGTTCAAACAGGTGATAATACAAGACATAGTGTACATTCAATTGGAAAAGTGAAATGCAAGAGTGGAGTAGATTTGCTAACCAATGTTTTGTATGTTCCTACAATACGTAAAAACTTGATTAGTGTAGGACAGATGGTTGAAAAAGGTTTTCAAGTCAAGTTTACAAATGAAGGAGTATTTGTTGAAGATCCAGAGAATGGATATAATCAAATTGTCTGTGGTAAAAAAGAAGGTAGACTCTTTACTTTAAGAGTAGAAGGGAACATTGGTCAAGCTTTGCTCACACATGGTGAAGGAGTGATTACAGAACTTGATCTCTGGCATAAGAGATTAGGTCACTTCAATGAAAGAGGAATTAAAGCTATGGTTGCTAATCAGTCTGTACTAGGATTACCAAATGTGCAGAGTCAACATATGGTTTATAAATGTGAAGCATGTCAAATGGGTAAAGCACACAGGTTACCATTTCAAAAGAAAGGATTCAAACATGATGGATTACTAGAGCTCATTCATATAGATGTATGGGGACCAACAAAAGAAGGATATATCAGTGGCTCAAGGTACTATGTTCTTTTCATTGATAACGGTACAAGATGGATAACTCTGTATGTTTTGAAAGAAAGATCAGAAGTGTTTGGAGCTTTCAAGCATTTTCATGCATATGCGGAGAGAGTCACTAGTCAAAAGCTTAAAAGACTGAGGTCTGATGGAGGGGGAGAATACTTCTCCCAAGAGTTCAATGATTATCTTTGGATTGCAGGTATTAAGAGAGAAATAACCTGCAGGTATACACCACAACAAAATGGTGTAGCAGAAAGAAGGAACAGGACTTTGGTTGCATTTGCTAGAGCTATGCTGAAGGAGAAGAATTGTCCAAATTATCTTTGGGCTGAGGCTAAAAATACAGCTACATATCTTGTGAATAGATTACCATGTGCAACTCTAAATGGAATGACTCCATATGAAGCTTGGTGGGGTAAGAAACCAACACTAGATCATTGTAAAGTGTTTGGATCAATTGCATATGCTTATGTGCCATCACAACTTAGACATAAACTTGAACCAAAGGCAGAAAAATATGTGTTCATTGGTTATGATGAAAAGCAGATGGGTTACAGGTTGTGGAATCCTCTAACCAAACAGTTTCTTGTTTCTAGAGATGTTACATTTGATGAACAGAAAAGTTTGTATGCACATCAAAGTCATACAGCTGAAGAATTTGAAGAAGAGGTAAGAAGATGTGAGAAAGGAAAATCAATTATGCAGGTAAATGAAGAAGAAGGATATATGCAAGCAAGTACATCCAGAAGTGGATTAACAAGAAGGAATGAAGAAGCTCCTATATTTGATGAAGAGGTGTATCCAGACACTTATGAAGAATGTGAACCAAGAAGGTCAAGCAGGACTAGAAGACAACCAGAAAGGTATTCTTATGATACTTCTTACATAACTCAGAAGAATTATGCTTACATGGTCAAAGATGATGAAGAACCTCAGAACTATGATGAAGCTAAAGGTAAGAAACAATGGGAAGAAGCCATGAAGGAAGAGTTCAATGCACTGGAGGAGAACAAGACATGGGAACTTGTTCCTATACCAAATGGTAAGAAAGTAATTGGAAATAAATGGGTTTATAAAGTGAAGAAGCTTGCACATGGAAGTATAGCCAGATACAAAGCTAGACTGGAAGTGAAAGGCTATGCCCAAACCTATGGCATAGATTATGATGAGACATTCAATCTTGTAGCTAAGATGTCAACTATAAGGACAATTATTGCTATTGCAGCTTCAAAAGGATGGACTTTGAGTCAACTAGATATAAAGAATGCATTCTTGAATGGATACATATCAGATGAGGTATACATGGAACAACCTCAAGGGTTTATTGATTCCAGATATCCAAATTTTGTTTGCAGGTTGAGAAGAGCATTGTATGGATTGAAGCAAGCTCCAAGAGCATGGAACTATAGACTGGTGAAGTATCTCAATGATCTTGGATATCAAAGTTCAAAAGCAGATCCAAGTTTACTTATCAAAAGAAGAGAGGAAGGTACAATCTACATTTGTATTTATGTAGATGACATTATAATCACAGGTACTTCAGATGAAGGAATCGAGGTAAAGAGATTACTTGAGAAAGAGTTCAAGATCAGTGACCTAGGAAAGTTGTCATACTTTCTTGGAATGGAAGTCACTTATACAGATCATGGCATATATGTATCACAAGAAAGGTAGCTTTTGAATCTCTTGAGTTTGATATGGAAAATTGCAGAGAAGCTTCAACTCCACTTGAAGTTAATCACAAGCTTAGTAAATATGATGGTGCAGAATACAAAGATATGAGGAAGTATCAATCTCTTGTGGGTAGTTTGATTTATGCTACACTAACAAGACGTGATCTTAGTTATGCAGTGGGAGTTTTGTCACAATTCATGCATTGTCCAAAGGACCCACATTGGATTGCAGGTCAAGGAGTTCTCAGATATGTCAAAGGAACTATAGAGGAAGGATTATATTATCCTTTTACATCAGATTTGAAGTTGAGAGCCTATAGTGATTCAGATTGGGCTGGTAATTAAGATGACATGAGATCAACTCATGGTTACATGATATACATTGGTGATAAACTTGTAAGTTGGTGTTCAAAGAAACAACATACAGTTGCATTATCATCAATTGAAGCTGAGTACAAACGACTTGTGGAAGTAGCTAAGGAAGTCATATGGATGCAAACACTGTTCAAAAGCTTGGGCATTGATCAAGGTATACCTACAATACATGGAGATAACATGAGTTCACTTTATCTTGCAGCAAATCCAGTATTTCATGCAAGAACAAAACACATAGAGATACATTATCATTTCCTGAGAGAAAAGGTAATGGAGAAAGAAATTGAAGTGGAGTACATCTCTACAAAGGATTAGATAGCAGACATAATGACAAAGAGCTTGGATGGTGTGAAGACCAGCAAATTTAAAAGCATGCCAGGAGTGAAACAAAAGAAGATGATATGAAGAAACAGAGAATGTCAAATAGTGATTGAGGGGGAGCTGTTGCAGAAACAATCACTAATTGTACATATGTTTGAAGGTCAAATCTTTAGAAGAAAACCACATGCCTATGTGAAGGGACAAATTCACAAGTGTATTATATTTGTAAAGTTAGTTCACTTTAGTTCTAGAAGTTTTTTAAAAGTCACGAGAATGAGAAAATCTATATAAGTTAGTTTGTATCAACTGATGCGATGAGAGAAGAAGTGGAAGAGAGTGATAGAATGTGAGAAGGAGTTCATTTTGTACGACTGAGTATAGTCGGGCTTCTTTGAGTGAGAAAGCATCTGTAAACTTCTGAGTTTTTCATAGTTATGAGAAGAAATAGTTAAAGTTCTGTGTATGAGACTCTCTCCATCATCTCCATGCTTGTCTACTGTGAAATGATTTCAAAAGTTCAAGTTTTCCAAGCAACTCGATGCCTGGCATCGAGTTTGTGCTGATAAGTCTGTGTTTTATTTTTTGAGTTCTAACTTCTGCTAAATCTTCTTGAAAAGATGATGTTTGTGGAGCAACTCGATGCTTGGCATCGAGTTTCAGCATAAAGTCGATGCCTAGCATCAACTTCCCACATAAAAGTGGTCTTGTTCATGTGTGTGTGTTCAAGGGGGTAATTCTGGCACTGAAAAAGTGGCTAAAAAAGCAGAAAGTCGATGCCAGGCATCGACTTTTGGTTGCAAGTCGATGCTAGGCATCGAATTTTCATTTTTAGACTGCGAAATTTACTAAAAGAGGCAAAATTTCTAGTTTTGGAAAGTCATACAGGGTGATCTTGTGAAGGCCATAACTTGAGTTCTAGAGATCCGTTTCTTGCATATCATAGCTTGTTGGAAAGCTCTACTCCTTTAGTTTGATCCACTAAAAGATCTTGGAGAAATAATAATTGAGCTATGAGAAATTAGCAAAATATTGAACGTATGTCATTTTAGTGACTAGAAAAATCTGAAGAAGTAAAGTTCTTGGTTTTGGCTATTATTTCTCAAAGTTTTGAGTGGCAATGAGTTATAGTGACCATACAGGTGTTCTAGTGTCACATTAATTCATTTCTTGTGGTGTTTTACACATCAACAAGTGGTATCAGAGCAGAAAGGTCCTAAAGAGCAGAAGGTGGCAAAGGTACGAGAAGTTTTGGAAAGTTTTCCATTAAAGTTCGAAAGGTGAAGCATTTGAAGACACAAGGCATCAAAAGATTACTTTCGAAGTATCCTCATACACAAAGAACTTCAAAAGGTATTATCCTTTATCCTTTAAGCTCACAGGTTGCAGCAGAAGGGAAGGAGTATGGCAGATCATATCTCCATTGACAAACTGGACAGAGATAATTACCCTGCATGGGTAATGAGAATGGAAGCCTTACTTATGAGTAAGGATCTCATGATATATGTTACAGGTGAAGAAGAGAAGCCAGTATTTGAAGATGAAAGTCGACCAAAGAAAGAGGAACTTGATGCTTTAAAGCATTGGCAGAAGAAGGATGCAAGTTCAAAAGCCTACATCTACAATACAATCTCTGATCATTTGCTACCACACATCAGAGGATTGGAATCATGTGAAGATATATGGAATGCATTGGAGTATCATTTCCAAAGCACTACTAAAGCACGGAAAGCAAGTCTATGGTCAGAGTTTACAACATTAAAAAAGAAGCCAAGTCAAGGTATTAGTGATTATGTCACTAAGATGAAGGATCTAGCAGATAGTCTTGGATCCATAGATGAATATGTTGAAGATCACTGTTGAAGAAGCTCAAGGTCAAGGACAAAGCATGGAAGTGCATCAAGGAAGTGGACACAGAAGAACAAGGAGCAAGTAGGGAGCTCCAAGAAGCAAGCATGGAAGTGCATCAAGGAAGTGGACACACAAGAACAAGGAGCAAGTAGGGAGCTCCAAGAAGCACATGTCAAATTTTCAGAAGAAATCCCTATACAAATAGTGATTTTCATCACTAAAAATCATTGTAAATACCATTTTCCATTTTTGTAACTCCATTTTGTTCAAGCCGAGGAGTCCTCGAGCTTGAGGAGTATTAGAATTACCATCCTACCAATTTTCATAATTTTTAGACTCCGTTTGAGCCCCCAAATAAGCCCTGCAACCTATTTTTTAACTAGGCCGGACACTAGGTCTAGACAGGGCCAAAATCACTCAAAAAACTATAAAAAGGGCTGGAGAGCTCATTTTTGAGGTTATCTTGTTGTAGATTTCAGCTTTGTAAGAGAGCTCTTGTATAATCGAAGATCTTCCATTGTTCCACTCTTTGCTCCTACTTTGTGCATGTGTGTATTTGTGTGCATGCTAGTGTGCGTTCACTCACGCACTTGTGCCATCACTTGCTCACGGTCTTCATACCGGTCCTCACGTCTCCACGGATTGACATTTATGAGGTGTATCTCCTCACGTTGGTACTCACCATTGTGCTAGAGTGACAATCACAGATTGATTGCTCAACTACTTTCAGGTTTGAGAGGAGATGAAAGGTGGAAACCTTTTGTCTTATCAACAAAACTTTCATTAAATCATTATGTTGCAGATTTGAACCAGTTGCTTGGTTTGATGCTCACATTTGAGCAAGACTTGAAGGGAGATGGAGATAAAGGACAAAGCTCTGCAATGTACATGAAGAACAAGAAGAAAGGAGATGAAGGTAAAGCAAAGGATGGAGAAGAGTCAACTTCTCAAGTTTATTATGCAAGAGGTAAATGCACTGACACAGGAAGTCCAAGAGGTTTTGGAAGAGGAAGAGGAAATCAAAATAACAACAAGAAGGCTTGTTGGATCTGTGGATTGAGTAATCATTTGGCTCATGACTGTTGGCACAACCAACAAGGATCAAACCAGAATCAAAACAACAATAGCAGAGGTCGAGGTGGAAGATATAAAAGTAATTTTCAAAGAGGTAGACAAAGTCAAAGAGGAGGCTATGGTAGAGATGGAGGAAGAAGTTGGGGACAGAATCAATCCTACAACACCACCTACTACAATTATGCAAATGACACACAAAATCAAATTCATACATCATTGATGATGAACTCCATGAGCACATCAGATAAAGAAGATCTAAAGGTACTTTACATTGACTATGGTTGTTCTAACCATTTGTCAGGAAACATAGAATTGATGTCAGAATTGGAAAAAGGCATTTCTAGTCATAGTGTTCAAACAGGTGATAATACAAGACATAGTGTACATTCAATTGGAAAAGTGAAATGCAAGAGTGGAGCAGATTTGCTAACCAATGTTTTGTATGTTCCTACAATACCTAAAAACTTGATTAGTGGGACAGATAGCTGAAAAAGGTTTTCAAGTCAGGTTTACAAATGAAGGAGTATTTGTTGAAGATCTAGAGAATGGATATAATCAAATTGTTTGTGGTAAAAAAGAAGGTAGACTCTTTACTTTAAGAGTACAAGGGAACATTGGTCAAGCTTTGCTCACACATGGTGAAGGAGTGATTACAGAACTTGATCTCTGGCACAAGAGATTAGGTCACTTCAATGAAAGAGGAATTAAAGCTATGGTTGCTAATCAGTGTGTACTAGAATTACCAAATGTGCAGAGTCAACATATGGTTTATAAATGTGAAGCATTTCAAATGGGTAAAGCACACAGGTTACCATTTCAGAAGAAAGGATTCAAACATGATGGATTACTAGAGCTCATTCATACAGATGTATGGGGACCAACAAAAGAAGGATCTATCAGTGGCTCAAGGTACTATGTTCTTTTCATTGATGACGCTACAAGATGGATAACTCTATATGTTTTGAAAGAAAGATCAGAAGTGTTTGGAGCTTTCAAACATTTTCATGCATATGCGGAGAGAGTCACTGGTCAAAAGCTTAAAAGACTGAGGTCTGATGGAGGGGGAGAATACTTCTCCCAAGAGTTCAATGATTATCTTTGGAATGCAGGTATTAAGAGAAAAATAACCTGCAAGTATACACCACAACAAATTAGTGTAGCAGAAAGAAGGAACAGGACTTTGGTTGAGTTTGCTAGAGCTATGTTGAAGGAGAAGAATTGTCCAAATTATCTTTGGGATGAGGCTGTAAATACAGCTAAATATCTTGTGAATAGATTATCATGTGTAGCTCTAAATGGAATGACTCCATATGAAGCTTGGTGGGGTAAGAAACCAACGCTAGATCATTGTAAAGTGTTTGGATCAATTGCATATGCTTATGTGCCATCACAACTTAGACATAAACTTGAACCAAAGGTAGAAAAATATGTGTTCATTGGTTATGATGAAAAGCAGATGGGTTACAGGTTGTGGAATCCTCTAACCAAACAGTTTCTTGTTTCTAGAGATGTTACATTTGATGAACCGAAAAGTTGGTATGCAG
>CM035411.1:171369983-171372483 GCA_020310875.1 Ceratopteris richardii | reverse complement strand
GATGGAGTTTATGTTGAAGACCCTAGCCAAGGGTATAAGCAAATTGTTACAGGTAAGAAGGAAGGAAGGCTCTTCGCATTAAGGATACAAGGTAATGTTGGACATGCTATGTTTACATATGGAGAGCAAAAGGTGATTGAATTGGATCTTTGGCATAAAAGACTTGGACACTTCAATGAAAGAGGTATCAAAGAGATGATTAATAATGGTTCAGTACTTCGATTACCTAATGTTGCAGGTCAACACATGACATACAGATGTGAAGCATGTCAGTTAGGTAAGGCTCATAAGCAATCATATAATAAGAATGGTTGTATGTATTCAGAAAGACTTGAATTGGTACATACAGATGTGTGGGGTCCTTCAAAGGACTTTAGTATAAATGGTTCAAGATATTATGTCATATATGTTGATGATGCTACCAGGTGGATCACTATCTATGTGGTCAAAGACAAGTCAGAAGTGTTTAATACGTTCAAACACTATCATGCATATGCAGAAAGAATTACAAGACAAAAATTGAAGATGTTAAGATCAGATGGAGGGGGAGAGTATTTTTCAAATGAATTCAGTGATTATTTGTGGAATGCAGGTATAAAGAGAGAGGTTACTTCTAGGTAATGTCCTCAACAAAATGGGATAGCAGAGAGAAGAAATAGAACTCTTGTTGAGTTTTCAAGATCAATGATGAAGGAGAAAAATTGTCCCAATTATTTGTGGGTTGAGGTTGTAAACACAACCACATACTTGGTAAATAGGCTACCATGTAAAGCTTTGCAGGGTATGACACCATATGAAGCTTGGTGGGGTAAAAGACCTACCTTGGATCATTGCAAAGTATTTGGATGTTTGGCTTATGCAAATGTGCCATCTCAGTTGAGGCATAAATTAGAACCTAAAGTAGAAAAGTATGTGTTCATTGGCTATGATGACAAGCAGATGGGTTATAGGTTGTGGAGTCCATCCACAAAGCAATTCCTTGTGTCTAAGGATGTTACATTTGATGAGCAAGGTACTTGGTATGCAGGTACTCTTAATGTTCATGCAGGTGATGAAGAAATTCTGAATCAGAAGAAAGGTAAATCAAAGGTTCAAATATGTGATGAAGAAGAGAGTAATGAAGAACAAGTTGAAGTAGAAGAAAGGCCAAGGTTTGATCCAAAATATGATGAACCAGAAACTTCAAGAAGTGGAGAACTCAGAAGGTCATCTAGGCATAAATGGCAACCTACAAGGTATAGCTATGATACTTCATTCTTGACTACTAAAGATTATGCTTATATGATAAAAGCAGATGAAGATCCATCCACATATGATGAAGCCAAAGGAAAGGAGAATTGGGAACAAGCTATGCAAGAAGAATATGATGCATTGATGGAGAATGAAACATGGGATTTGGTTCCTAAACCAAATAGTCAAAAGATCATTGGATGTAAGTGGGTCTACAAAACAAAAAGGTTTGCAGATGGAAGTGTATCTAGGTACAAAGCCAGGCTTGTTGTAAAAGGATCTCCTCATACATATGGTGTGGACTATGATGAAACTTATAGTCCTATTGCAAAGATGACAACCATAAGGACTCTCATAGCAATTGCTGGTTGCAAAGGTTGGAAATTGTCTCAATAAGATGTGAAGAATGCATTCTTGAATGATTATATTTCAGATGGAGTCTACATGGAACAATGAGATGGTTTCAAAGATCAAGTGTATCCAGATCATGTATGTAAGCTCAAGAGAGCTTTGTATGGTTTGAAGCAGGCCGGAAGGGAATGGAATTATAGGCCTGTAAAGTTCTTGAAGGAACTTGGGTTTCAAGCATCTAAGGCAGATAGTAGCTTGCTAGTCAAAGCAAGTGAAGATGGATTTATTTATATTTGTATTTATGTTGATGACATAATACTTTCAGGAACAGATGACAAAGGCATACACATGATTAAGAAGCAGATGGAGAAAGAATTCAAGATCATTGACTTAGGAAATCTATCATTTTTCTTGGGAATGGAGATTGCACTTAAAATGGAAAAAATTGCTGATCAAATTTAAAATGGAAGATTGCAGGATAGCACCAACTCCAATGGAGTTAAATCATAAATTGAGTAGATATGGAGGAGAAGAATTCAAAGACATGAAGCTTTATCAAAGTTTGGTGGGTCGCTTGATTTATGCTACATTAACAAGGCCTCACTTATCATATGCAGTTGGAGTTTTATCTCAATTCATGCATTGTCCTACAAAGGAACATTGGATTGCAGGACAAAGAGTACTTAGGTACATCAAATGCACACGTAAAGAAGGTTTGTACTATGGGTTTACTTCAAATACAAGAATCAAGATCTATAGTGATGCAAATTGGGCAAGTAACTCTGATGATAGAAGATCAACACATGGATATTTGTGCTATGTGCGAGATAAGTTAATTTCATGGTGCTCTAAGAAGAAACATACAGTTGCCTTATCATCTACAGAAGCAAAGTACAAAGGTATGGTAGAAGTTGCAAAG
>CM035411.1:170947483-171364983 GCA_020310875.1 Ceratopteris richardii | reverse complement strand
CGTAGAGAGAGAGAGAGAGAGAGAGAGAGAGAGAGAGAGAGAGAGAGAATTCTACAGATGAGATCGTGCAAGAAATTCAAATGCTCCTTGTTCATGCAGTGTTCATAAGTTTTCTTTCACAGCGCACATATCGTCGTCCTTGAGGGCTGATCAATCTACAGCTCTACTATATTCATTAGACATAAGCTAATCAGCAGGACTAATAAAATGGGCGCAAGCGTAATCAAGGAAAGTGCGATGAGTGAAACGTTTGCAATATGATTCAAATGCAACGAGCTAATCAGACTTGAGCTCCGAGAAGGCTTGACACTGCTGGTTATAAGATTGGCGAAGAAGAAGGGGAAGGAATGGTACAGATGAGATCCCAAAAGAAATTCAAATCCCTAATCTTGCTCGCGCACTGGCCATAAGAATTCTTTTACATCGCATACATATTCATCCGTGAGGACTGATCAATCTAGAGCTCTATAAAATTCATCAGGCTTAAAGCTAATCAGCGGGACTGATAAAATAGATACAAAGATGATCGAGAAAGAGTGCAATGACTGAAACGTGGGTAACATGGTTCGTGTTTTTTGGGCCAGGTGCGACTAGCTAATCAGAGTTGAGCTCGGAGATGGTTGGAGATTACTGATGTTCAGGTTGGAGAACAAGCAGGGAGCGAATGGTACAGAACGGGTGGATAGTGAAGGTCGTGAGGTTCTCTTCTCTAAATACTCTAAGGCCTGAATCTGTGATTTAAGATATTTCAGGTAATGGATAGCTTCATCCAACATGGAGGCCGTGTCCATCTTCGTTCCGCCAGGCACCATTCTCTGTAGAACTCGTATGCGTTCGCTGATGCGCTCACGCCGTTTCCTTGCACTAGCAGTCTGCGGATCGTGCGAAATGCGGACGTTCCGGCGTTTGGGGCGAGCTCCGACACTCATGGCGAGAAGGCCTGTCCAGTCGATGGGCTGCATGGCTGCGGCTGCATATAGAGCCTCTCTCTGCATCTGCTTCATCTGGCCCTCCGCAGATAAGAGGCTCTCGTCGAGGATTGGAGCAATACAATCTTTGTTAGAAGCATCGCCGCCGGCAACCACATCTCTGATGCAATTTCTGTCAGGATAGATCAAACGACATTGTGTATTAATATTTTCGAAGCTCAAGGTCTCTGCATGAGGGTGATTCGCGGCCTTGTGCTCGTTTAATAACTTGTCACCATCGCCTACTACGCCGAAAACTGCTGTTTCGGGTAATTCCGTGGACACGATCTGCATCGACGGCAGCAGTTCTTTGCGAGCCCGATTGCGCGTCGGGCTCGACATCCCAGTGATCCCACCACTGATACTGCACAACGAGTAGTCGTCGTTAAGCCCGCCGGGCACTGAGCCAGTCGACACAGACCTTGCATTCATGGCTACTGATTCGAAGGTCTTATACATATTGCAGCAGGAAACCTCGTCATAGCTTCGATCATCAGAGGCCATGGGCATGTTCTTTCTATCAGTGGCTTCACTCTCACAGTGCGATGGAAATTGTACTTTACATACCTCATCGGTGTTGCCACCATGACTAAACATGCAAGGAATTGAATTAAACGGCTCCTGGCGTATGTCGGCAGGACCATCAAATAAGCTTCTACAGTTTGAAATTCTTCTCTCGTTCTGGTTTTCTGCCGGAACGACATCGAATGGAGCAGGAAGCACCGTTA
This sequence comes from Ceratopteris richardii, assembly GCA_020310875.1. NCBI lineage: Eukaryota > Viridiplantae > Streptophyta > Polypodiopsida > Polypodiales > Pteridaceae > Ceratopteris > Ceratopteris richardii. Next base: position 171,363,287 of record CM035411.1, on the reverse strand, counting down.
GATTATCTGATACGGTAGAAGAGGCAACGCCGACCATTTCATCTGAATGCTGAAGGCGTAGTTTTGCGTTTTGCACAGGTAGATTCAATTGTGCGTGTTGTTGCTTGGTGCTATGGACATTTTCGGACTGGAAATGCATCTGATGACTATCTCTGCAGCTGCTAGAGAAGCTTTTTCTGTCGATGAAATCAAAAGCCGCCTCCTTATCATCTGCAATGGCTGGAACGGGCTGCTGTCGATCGAAAACCCCTTTCAGCATATCCGCGAGCTCTTGCGCATCATCAACTCTGCAAACCATCGTGCTGCATTCTCCGTCGTATTCCTCCCACCGCCTGGAGCAAAACTGGGCCGATTCAAAAGCCACGCGATCTTCATGTGATAAATCCGGCAAGCTCACGTCCGTCATTGTATCTACTCCCCACATCCCGTCTTCTCGAGCGAGGTCGAATCGAGAGATTCCAGTATCATCAAGAAAACGAGTGGATGCCATCGATCGCCAAGGGCCTTTCTGTCATAGCTCAACGTGACTACTGCGTTCCATGGGGCTGCGCCAGAATCAATGCACGATTTCGGAAAGCCTGCAGATATCAAGCGCCGGTTAGATGAAGGAACAAGATTCGTAAGTGAAATATAAATGATCGCCAAAAAACATGCGATGGGTCCTGCCATGCGAAGGCAACTAACACTGCTCAAGAAACGTTAATCAAAGAGCAGGAATTCGCGAAGTCTTGGATTCAGGGAGCTCACCATGAACGCCCAGCAGCAGAAACCTGCAACTTACGTCGAACACAGAAGCGCTGCGTCACGCGAAGTATGAATGTAAGGACGCCATAAAGGACCTGTTAGTAAGAAGGCGGAAGACAATCCGGCTTATTTGTTCTGTAGTTGGCCTAGGAGGAAGCAGGAGAAGGCTCTGAAGTTTGAACCGTGCATGAGGGTTTCGAGTGGCAATTAGATTAATGAATCCTGCAACCTGCATGTGGCCATGGCGTTGGGGGCGGCGATCGACGCAAATGATTAGAGGGTGCCTACACAGGAGAAATCTAGGAGGGTTTTTTTATATTATAATGGATGACGGTAACACAGAGAGCAGGAATAAGTAAGCAGAGAGCATTCAATGATTGCAGGAGAGAGATGGAGCTTGCAGAGTACAGACCAGACGACTCCCGAAGATGGCCCATTGGCCCCCATTGCGCCAATTTCCAAGCATGAAGATTGAAGACACAGAAGGTAGAGCCTGGAAGTCGGAGCAGGAGGGCGGGTCCAAGAGTGTGGGAGGCAGGCGTGCTGACAAGACAAGTGTGATGTCAATGCTTCTTCCTCTGCAAACACAAGAGTAGGCTTGATGTGAGGTGAGGTATCATGTGAAAAAACATACCTGAAGGCATACTATTCTGTCCTCTTAGTAAGATCGCCTGATAATGGACACTGAATCTAACAGGGCTCTGTGTGTGTGTGAGAGAGACAGAGCCTGTGTGAGTGAGAGAGAGAGAGAGTCGTGAGTGAACAATACTCAATACCAGAGGTATGCAAAATGTGCTGGAAAATGCCCGTCTACATCCCCTTTGTGTGTGTATGGGAAAAAGAGGGGTGCCAGCATGCTATGAATGGGTAACTATGTGCATTGAATTGGGAAAGATTTCTTAATATTTACTGTTGGAGAGTTCACCGAGAGCAATTTTCTTCACATGACTCTATGTCCCGTTGTTTTAGTGGTTGAGTCTTTGGTCTCTTAAGGCAGAGGTTCAGAGTTCAATTTCCAAGCTTGACATGTAATGGCTTTGGCAAGTTTAAAACCAATTGAAACAAGTTGTAATCTTGTTTAACCCCTGCTTTATCGGATATGGGGGTCCCGAGAGTACTATGCCCAGTCACCTATACACTTGTTCTTTCAAAGTTAAAGCTCGAGGGAGTAGACGCTTGATGAACCTTCATTTTTACAAAAAATAATAATGATAATTCTTCACATGATGTAAAAGGAGTCATGTACCTTGGAAAAGCCGTCCTCAAATGCTTCTAAACTTCTTTTAAGTATGTCTTTACATGAAAAGATCTTGCAAGGGTCATTCGGGTTCATGATGTTGTTTGGGCTTTGAGGCTTAACCATGGTGGGCCTAAGAGACATTAAAATCGATTGTCCTACAAACAGTCCAAAAGCAATTAGTAGTCCTAAATCGGTAACGATTTTTAGGTGAGTTTCACCGAGTTAGTATTCAAGTTGTCGTATGCCCCTTATTTATGGCATACGCGGGTACCATGAGTTATGTCCATTCAGCTTATACTCAACTTACTTCAAAAATTAAGTTTGTTAGTTGTTTCCTGAGTTGTATGGGATGAGACACTCCATTCTAAAAACTACAAAATCAAAAGATACCATAAACAAAACGCATAGTAACAAATTTAAGGGGCAATACAACAAAGGAGAGAGTATCTCCACTTCATAACATTCTTAAGATTTTCTCTTGAGCATGAGAAGAAGGAAAATCGATTTATCCTTAAGCTTCTTTTGAAAGATGATAGCACTTCTATGAAGTCATCACTTACACAACAGCTCACATCTCAAGGGACTCCCCAAAGGACAATATTCTCCACATAACACCTCATTGACATGAAGCTTTTGAGGATGAATAATCTTATACCCTTGGTAAAGAACATCAATCAAAGGGTCAACACCTCTACAAAAAATAAATAAATTCGAAAATATTCTAGATGATTGATCCTCAACATAGACCATCATCCAAACTATTACCATTAGTGTCCATGTGAAAGGCCAAATGGCCACCCGACTCTTTGGTATATGTTCTTTAATAAAACATATAGTGGCCTGGTCATCCACAGATTGTAAGTTCGACCACATTTATAACACCTAAGAAGTTTGTGTTCATGCTCCATCTATACTGTGTTTTTTTTTGTGTAATATTCTCTAGCCTCTGTGCAGAGTACCATGTGCGGTGCTTGTAGCTGCATTTTCTACTCCGAAGATAGTGTGGGAGTGCTTAGTCAGTTCATGCACTCATCGAGAAGACCACACATGGATGTAGCTAAGAGAGTACTTAAGTATCTCAAAGGTACAATCAACGAAGGTATATTCTATCCTTACTCTTCAAATTTGGATATCAAAATCTATTCAGATGCAGATTGGGCAGGAGCTAAGGATGATAGAAAAAGTACATCTGGTTACTTAGCATTTGCAGGTTCAAAGCTAGTGTCATGGAGTTCCAAGAAGCAAACAATAGTTGCTTTATCCTCAACTAAAGCAGAGTATAGAGGCTTGACCATAGCAACTCAAGAGGCAATATGGTTAAAAGCATTGTATACAGATTTGGGACTTGTGAGTTCCAAACCTCACATATTTGGAGATAATGTAAGTTCCATGCATCTAGCGACAAATCCTATTTTCCATGCGAGAACCAAGCACATAGAAGTCCATTACCACTTCATCAGGGAGAAGCTCATGGCAAAGGAGATTGACATTTCTTTTGTTCCAACAAAAAAGCAAGTAGCAGATATGATGACGAAGGCACTTAATGGAATAAAGCTTTGTAGATTCAAATCTATGGAAGGTATTCAACCTATCAGAGAATGAAGAATCAAGCATACTTAAGCTTGAGGGGGAGTTGATGGAACATCAAGCTTACACTATGCTTCAGGTGGATTTGATCTACATCAAAAGCTATCGCGTCGAAATAATATTAGTTTGAGAGTTCTCTTTCTTATGCTCATTTATTGTATTTTTTTGAGAGATTTTTTATGGTTCATTTACCATTGTAAAAGCCTTGATCTTTACACATGTAAAGCTAGAAAGATAAAGCCCAAATACCACGAATTTGTGGTGGTTGAAGTTGCATTCAATCAAGCAATCAATCACCTAAAAGTAGATCAAACTAGATCTTCACTTTTCCTAGATCTTAGGAAAGTGAATTGAATCCCTCCAACAATCATTCCCACCTTCATTTGAATTCAAACTTCACTTGTAGAAGTCGTGGAACACTCCTAGAGTCCATATAAAGACTTGAAATTCTTGTACAATACATGGAAGCAATATACATACACTTGTGACCATCATTGTCTTGCTCCTTCAATTCTCTGTATTATCTTCTTCGCCAATAGTAATCTTGCAGAGGTTGCTGCTCTCTCTGAGAGCTCCAAATTGAGTGCAAGATGGATCATTGGAAAGGTATTAGTTTCTAGTTTATGCCTATAATTTTTCATAGCATGTGGTTCAGCACATTGGGAGAAATCTGAGTTTGTCTGTCTCGGGAGCAATCTCTACGTATTCTTGAAAAATAGGAAGTACCACCGGTGAATGTCTCATTTATTCCTATAGCATATTTTGCTTATTCCTTATACTTTTGTGCATTCTATACACTCAACCCTATGTGTATCACTCCCATAAAAGGATTTTTTCTAATCGTAATCATGGTGGTCTCTATGGGCATTTGAAGTTCATTGTCTCTTCCATAGATAGTAAGTTTTTTGAGCTAGTCGACCGGCGATCCTATCTGTTTTGTATCGACTCATTCTCCTTGATGCTCCAAAGTACATAGTGTGTTTCTTTGCACTTATCACATGCTTATAAGGTCTATTTGAGTCTCCATAAGCTCAAGGGCTGGTCTTGTGCCGGTTGGCTAGACCAAACTTCATCGCTTCGAAATGCGTTTTTCTACCTTCTACAAGCTTCTCTAGTGTTCTTTCATCAGTTTCTACTATCAAATTATCATTTTCACGTCATATCTTAGAAGAGCAGTTTTGAAGAGATTTGAAGAATTGAAGAAGTGCTTTTATACACTTTCACTATTTGAAAGTTAAAGGCTACAACAAAATAGGTATCTAGAGGTTTTTCTAGAGAGTTTTGAGAGATCTCTTTCATGGCAAGAAAGCTCATCTGAGAAGAAAAATGTGGAGAGCATCAGTTTTGTTCTCAACCAATTTTGTGTTGTAAGTTGGTTGGATATCCAGGTCCAGAATTTGATCTAGGTACACTAGAGAGGTAATTCAATATTCAGCCAAATCAAGGAAAAGGTTGGTGAATTCAGTCATATCAGTCACATTTGAAGCAGAGTTTTGATTTAGAGATATGAGGAGATTGTAAAACATGATTCTATGTTCACTTTCATTTGTATACCATGTTTGTTTTGTCTCTTACTCTTAGCACTAGAGGAAGAGAAAAGTTCATTTGAAGAAGTTAAGAGTGCTTGCTACTTCAAGAGGAAGAGAACAAAAGGTATGGAAGAGAAGTTTGAAGATGTTGACATCATCAAGTGGAAGAAAGATGCAGAAAAAGAAGGTCCAACCATTCCAAAGGGAAAGTAAGACTTCCTTTTCTCTTATATTTTCCATATACTTTTCCTAATTTTATCCTCTAAATCCAAAGATAAGTCTAGGAGAACATCTTGTGTGAAGAAGAAGTAGTTTCTTGTTTTGCATTACACTTGGTCATGTTTTAGTAGGTTTTGACAAAGAATTGCATTGAGAGAAAGAAAGGCAGCTTATATGTTTTGACTCATGTGGATGAGTTATGTTGAAGATCTTGAGCAGGTAGCTATATGTTCCCTCAAAGAATTCTTGGAGTGTCAATACAAAGCTACTTGGTATATGACAAGTTGCAAAGAAGTATATTTCTTCTTTATCTAACTCTTGAGGTAAAAGAGTATTTGTAGAAGATGTTGGAGACTTGAAGAGAGTTTTTATGTTCGGAAAAGTTACCTCATATTTAGTATTTTCATCATTTGTATGATTAAGTATGGTATGTTCATGTTTTGTGAATATTGGAAGATTGCTAGATTCTATGTTGTAGATCCTGGACCTATGGAACTTGGACCTGTGGTATTAGTTATGGGCCTACTAAATTTCCAACATGTATTTATGTTGATGACATAATACTTATAGGTACAAATGACAAAGGCATACAAATACTTAAGAAGTAGATGGAGAAAGAATTCAAGATCAGTGTCTTGGGAAGTTTGTCATATTTCTTGGGAATGGAGATTTCATATACTCAACATGGAGTATATGTAACTCAAGAAAGGTATTTGAAGAATTTTCTAATCAAGTTTAAAATGGAAGATTGCAGGATAGCACCAAATCCAATGGAAGTGAATCACAAATTGAGTAGATATGAAGGAGAAGAATTCAAAGATATGAAGCTTTGTCGGAGTTTGGTGGGTAGCTTGATTTATGCTACATTAACAAGGCTTGATTTGTTTTATGCAGTTGGAGTTCTATCTCAATTCATGCACTATCCTAGAAAGGAACATTGGATTGCATGTCAAAGGGTGTTAAGATATATCAAGGGCACACTTAAAGAAGGTTTGTATTATGCGTTTACTTCAGATACAAGGATCAAGATATATAGTGATGCAGATTGGGCAGGCAACTCTGATGATAGAAGATCAACACATGGGTACTTGTGTTATGTGGGAGATAAGTTAATTTCATGGTGTTCTAAGAAGAAACATATAGTTGATTTGTCATCTACAAAATTAGAGTACAAAGGTATGGTAGAAGCTACAAAGGAATTCATATGGCTAAAAACTCTCATGAAGAGTTTTGATATCATCTAGAGTACTCCTATCATTTGTGGAGATAACATTTCTTTATATTTGGTAGCTAATCCTGTGTTTCATGCCAGGACCAAACATATTGAGATTCAATATCATTTTGTGAGAGAGAAGTTTGTTGATAAAGAAATAGAAATCATGCATACCCCCACAAAAGATCAACTTGCAGATATGTTAACAAAGAGCTTAGATCGACCAAAATTGCAGGGATAAAGAAGATGCAGGTAATCACAATTGATGATTGACAAGGAGGAGTTAGAGCAATACAATCAACAATTGATGATTACATGAAGTTTAAAGATATGGCAGGGATAAAGAAGATGCAGGTAATCACAATTGATGATTGACAAGGAGGAGTTAGAGCAATACAATCAACAATTGATGATTACATGAAGTTTAGGAATGAATACTTGAAGTAAAGATTAAAGCTTAAAGCATGAAGTGAAGTGGAAGTTCAAGAAGAGATATTCTACATACGCATGTGCAATAGTTTTGTAAATACTTGAAAAATACTTTGATGTAATGATGAATCCACACTCATATGTATATATACACATGTATATAGTCGTGATACATATGAGAGATGATATATAGATGAGATATAGATGAGATATAGAAGAAAACATTACGATTTGAGTGACCAATATCCATTTAGAATATGTACTTTCTATTCAGAATAGAGAAGTTTTGAAGAAGTAGTGTCTCGATGTTTTCCATCTCTCTCCTTCTGTGCTCAATCATTTTTGAAATCCTTTTGTTTGTGTCTAAGTCCATAGTTAATGAATCTATGTTCAAGTTTTGAGAGTCCAATGTAATCAGACTGAAAGAATTTTGTGTAGGAACATTCATATGTAAACAGGTGTTGAGAGACTATTGAAATAGGCACAATCTGGATGATCAAAGAATTGATGAGATCTTAGTCTACAGTGTAAATTTTTGCACAACTAAGCATTCAAACTTTAACTTGGAAGGTAAGCAACTGATATCTAAAAGCATTTAATCAAGCAAGGTCTAGTTTGTGAGAACCATGCATTTAAAGTTACATATGTAAAAAGTCACTTGGAGAGAAAGCCTGTTTCAAACATAGGTTTACTTATTGAAATAAATCTAAAGTTTTGAAAATTCTTTTGGAGAATTTTGACTTGGAGTAGTTGCATAAACATTAGAAGAGTATTGTATCAAAGTTTCATAAGAAATTTTAATCATTTCATAAGTCAATGAATGCATTTTGTGAAGCAGACTTTTCTCAGTATAGTCATAGTTCACAGAAATGGTGATAGTTCATAATTGGCAAAAGTTTTTCAAATTTGAAGAAGTCTATAAGTTATAACTGATATAGAGGTGTTCTAAACTCAATTATATCTTGTCTTTTGGAGATTAATCATCTCCATCAGCCCTATTTTTTATTCCAATTTTCTAATATTCTCTCCCATCTTCTAAATGGTTTCATTTTGCTTTGTGCACATTCCTTCTAGGAACTTTACTCTATTTTTACTTTGTACTACTTGAGTTTCTAGTGCACTAGCTTTCTCTAGGTATCTTTCACTTCTTTGTTGCTTCTCTCTCAGCCATTCTTCTAGCTTGCTCTTCTCTTTCCTCTGTTCATCTATTACCTTGCTATCTTTGATGATTTCTGACTCAGCTACAATACTAAACATGAGAGCATTTCTGCTTGCTAGTATAAAATATTCAATATGATCACTATAATTTGACAAGCCCATTAGATATCTCTAGGGATTTTGTCTATGACTATACTTGACTCCTGTTGCTTCAACTCTATTTTTTTGTCTTTTTATTCTTTTTCAATTCCTTCACCTGATTCTGAGATAAGTTCCTCCTCTTATGCATCATTCTCTTACTGATCCTCTTCACCTTCTTGCTCCTCTTCCTATGTTTTCTTTGAATCTCCTTGCTCTGAACTAGTTACTTCTTTCATTTCTACATTATGATGTGAATCTTCTTCCCAAATGTCATCTAACACATTTTGAATATCTTCTACTACATCATGTATTTGCTCTTCTTTTTATGCTACATTTTTTTCTTCTAAGTCAGCCATCCTAATGCAATATTTTGATTCTTGTGTGGCTGATTTTTCCATTGTTGTGTATCTTATGGCCACCCATTCTTCTGTGTACACGTTTGGTTCAGTTGCTACTGCAACTTCTTCGTCTTCCTCCAAAATATTCTGATGTGTACTTTCTTTAAGGGCTTCTCTTCCTTCTTCCTTGTCTTCCTTGGACTTTGTTGTTAGAATAATGCCTTCCTCTTCTTTTTCTTTCGTATTAGTCTCCCTAAAGGTGCTTTCCTTCTCTGATTCAACTATCTTTTCTAACTCCTCCACATCTTTCAATGGAGTAGCCACATGCTTGCGAGGAGTACTAGGTGCTCATAAATATAAACTTCTAATTAAGAATCCTTCTATGTTAGTATCTATTTATTAAGAAACTAGTGTCCCCTTGATAATGACACTGAATCCACTTCCAATTCAGCTATTGGAAGCCCTTTGGTCATTTTCCTATACTATATATCACACGAGGACTCCATGCAAATTAGTAAGAGACTCAAAAAATCACTTTTTGCATCAACACAAGACGATAAAAATTCACACCACACAACATTACATATCAATATTACTACACATTCCGAAAACTTTGTGCTCATCTCACTGAAGCAAGGTTAGTTTAGTGTAATTGGAAGAATTTCTAAGAAAAAAAAAGAAAAAATGTTGACACAAATATGTCTATGTGAAATAGAACCACAAAAATTGGAAACAAAATTTAAAAAAGAATACCACTCACTCATACACTCTTATGCCTTGCTTTGTGCTCAAGAAAAATTAGTAAAATATTTATGTATGCACACACACACACACATACATATATATATATATATATATATATATATATATATATATATATATATATATATATATATATATATATATATATATATATATATATATATATATATATATATATATATATATATAGAGAGAGAGAGAGAGAGAGAGAGAGAGAGAGAGATTTTTATATATTGTTACATTATTTTTTTAAATTTATTTTGAATATTTTTATCTCCATTTTTTTCTTATTTTCTTTTTCTTCTCTTTTTTTGTTTTTTTCTCTTTTTTCTTTTTTTTAATAATGATGATGGTCAAGAAGTTCTTCAGATTTGTCTTCCCATCCTAGCTCTTTTTACTAATGTGAAAAGTGCTTCTCCATGTGCATAGGTCTAAAGCTCTTATGCCTAGTGAATGCATGGCTTTATAATGTAGCCTTACACATGCATACTTTGGTCATGCACCCTTCTTTGTGGTGCAAAAAATGGATCTCAAACAATGTACTTAAGTGGTCTTTTGATGATGAGGTTTCACTTTGATTGTTCATGTTTCTCTTTTGTTTTTGACTTGTGTTCTATATTTGGTCTATTGATTTTCTCCTCTAGTACCAGCTTGATTTCTCTTCTTATTTCCCACAATGTTTTTTTGTTCTTCTTTCATGTGCATTTGATGGAGTTTCTTGATTCTCTTTTTTTGTTAGTTGTTTTGGCCTCTAGATCTACTTTATTCTTATGTTTTGATATTCCAATCTTTCCTTAGGTCTCCAAATTTGTTTCATCTTCTTCTTGCTCTAGTTGAAGGATTTTACTATCAGTTTGTTCTTTAATTTTGATTTATATTCCTTTGATGTATGTAAGTGATCCGGTAGTGGTTCCTTCTTCCTCATTTACTTCAGATCTATTAAATTTTGTTTTGATGGAAACTTGAAACTTTCCATCTCTAGACTGTATAGGTTCCCTTTTGGTTCCTACACATCATCACTTACAAACAAAATTCTCATTTTGTTTTATTTTTAATATTTATATAAACCATATGCTTAACAAAATAAATGGATATTTCATTATGTTTCATCCAAGACTGACCTAGTATTAACTTTTGAGGCATCAATTCATCATGCCATTCTTCACATTCAATTGTAGATTCTTCCTTTCTTATTTTAAGAACAATTTTTTGTGTTGATAATGTTGGAAGTATTTACCCATCTATTGTTCTAATCAACGTTTTAGTCTCTTTTTTTCTCTTTTGAAGTTGATTAAGTATTTTTGAGCTGTTTAGGTTCACTTCGGATTTTGTGTCCAGTAAAACCCTAGTTTTAGTTCCTTTATATTGCATAACAATTAGTGGATGTATCTTGTTTATCTCTGACTTTGTCTCACATGCCATTAGATTTCTTAATTCCTTGTATTTCTTGATTCTTTTTTAGCTGCTTGTTTTATGTGTTCCTCTTCTTGTTTTCTTTTTGTGTGTGCTACAACGTTGTCCACTCTTGAATTGTTAATGCTTTCATATATGTCTTAATTTTGGATCCACTCACATAGTTTGGCATGATTTCTCCATCTAATTTTTCCAACTATATTGCTCCACTAGGACTAACCCTATGAATGTTGTATGGCCCATGCCCTCTTTTTTCAATTTCTTGTTAATAAATCTTATTCCTTGATGTGTATGTCATGATAAGATCTTGCAATTTCTTATCTGCATATATACGCATAATTACTTGCATTCTAGAGGTTTGCAATTGTTCAAACTCCAAAATTCTTTTAGATAGTTCATGCCCAGTCCACTGTAGTTGATTCCTTATCCTCATAGTAGGTATAAGGAATTCCATAGGCATAATTGCATTTTTGTCATAAACAAAATTTAATGGAGTGGTCCCAATTTAGCTTTTATATGCTACTCTATATGCTCACAAGACATGATGTAGTTGCATACCCTAATCTATTCTTTTGGTATTTACTAGTTTAGAAAGCATAGTGCATAATACTGTTGGTATTTTCTACAAGACCATTAGCTTGAGGGTGATAAGGTGCAGGTTTACTGTGTGTGGTCATAAATTTTCTTTTGCTATTTACTAGTTTAGAAAGCACAGTGCATAACACTTGTTGGTACTTTTTGCAATACCATTAGCTTGAGGGTGATAAGGTGCAGATCTCCTGTGTGTGATCATAAATTGATCTACCAATGTTTCAATCGCTTGATTCAGGAAATGGGTCCCTCTATCACTTACCAATGCAATTGGTAATCCATATCTAGTGATAATACACTCATATAAGAACTTTCTAGTTGTATGATCATCATTTTTTATGGTGGCTTTAGCTTCAACCCATTTGGTCAAATAGTTTTTTTCCACTAGAATATATTCTACATGGGAGCTTTTAGCTGGAGGATGTATAGGTCCAATGAAGTTCAATCCCCGTTAGCTAAAGACTCTTGTAGATATCAAAGGCTTAAGAGGGATTTCATCTTTCCTCCCAAAACGTTTTTTTTTTTTGCTAATATCACATCTTTGTGTAACAATTTTGCATCTAGAAATAAAGTAGGCCACCAAAATCCTGAATATAGGATTAACTTAGTAGTTCTCTCACCTAAGAAGTGACCTCCTGTTATACCTGAGTGAGCCATTTCTAGCATTTCGCAATATTTTTCTTCAAGAACGCAAATTCTTAAGTATCCATCCATACCTTTCTTGTATAACTAGACTTTAATGAGTGCAAAATCCTCACTTAGTTCTCGCATATTACTTATTTTTGTATTCTCTTCCCTTGGATCTTTGAGATTGTTTTGCTTTAATTGTTCCACTATATGATTACTCCATTTAGGATTCTCTTGAAACCAATGTAGTGTTATGAACTCACTTTGATGATTTATTTGGCATTTTTCACATTGAGCCATTTATAATTCCACATCTTTTCTTGAGTTGGCCAATGAACTCCCATCCTTGCCAGGTTATTTAAAGTGACAATCTTCAAAGCATGAAAGCATGGATTCCAAAGATGTGCTTTCTCTAAATAATTACCTTGTTCTTTTTCAAAAACACAATATCCAAGTACTTCGATGTTGTTCACATGGTACAAATGTCCTGATAAAAGAACAAAGATTTTTCTTTGCAAAATTAAATGTGTGAAAGTCCACTTTGATTTGTTTGGTCCAACTTATAGGATTGGTACCAAGGAGCTTGCCCATCCTGGTATGCTTTCTACATTAAAGAGATATGCATCAGGCAGCTCATCATCAATTAGATGTGAATTTTCTCTAGTGAGAATCCTTGATAGGTGATCTGCTCTCAAACGGGTTTTTCATTGTCTTACCACAACAAATTCAAACTCCATAAGAAGTAAAAACCACCTCACTATTCTTCCTATTTGATAAGTCTTATTCACTAACTATAATAAAGCTTGATCATCCACAAAGAATTTGAACTTGTTTGCCAATAGATATGGTCTATATTTTTTTATAGCAAACACCATCCTGGTGGTGCATTTGTTAGACCAAACGACATAACTCTAAATGCATAGGCACCCCACTCAATTACAAAGGAGATCTTGTGTTGATATTCTAATTCAATAGGTGCTTGGTTATAGCCTAAGAATGCATCCAAAAGACCATAAACTTCTTTTCTAGAAACTCTCTCTAGCAAGTGGTTTGTTATTGGCAGTGAGTAGCTATCTCTGATAGTTGCAGAATTACCTTTTTTGAGATTTATGAAAACCCTAAGTTTTTCATTCTTCTTTGAAACCACAACTATTGGGGATGTCCATTTTGTGTACTCAATTTCAAAAATGAAATTGGTAGCCAATAATTTATCTATTTCCTCTTTAATCTTTGTAGAGTATTTATCACTGTATGTATAATGCCTTTGCTTACTAGGTTTTGCATCTAGTGCAATAGTATTTTATGCACACAGATATTAGCATCTATACCTTTCAAATCTTTGTACTTGTATGCAAATACATCTCTAAATTCTCTGAATAGCTTGATTAAAGCTTCTTCTTCCTCTTTTTCCATGTCATCTACTATCACTATCTATCCGTCTTCTCCCCCCTCTTGAGCTATTACAATATTTTTTGTTTCTTCTTTGTTTTCATACGACTCTCAAATTTTCTTCTCTCTCCTAGGTTTCAAGTTAAGCAATAATCTATCCTCAATCTCATATTCCTTGAAATTTGGTGGAACATCAAATTTCACTTCTTCTTCTTCTTCATGAATACCTAGTTTTTTATGTTTTGAGTTACTTTCTGACGTTTGTTGTTCTAGCTGCTCCTGGTGATTGAAGTTATTATATTTTCATGAAATCTTATTCATGAAATTTTATCCTTGATCACATCTATCGCTTTCTCTTCCTCTAAATATGAGTTTTTGTTGCTAACTTCTTGGGTATGTTTCTCTATTTTGGATGCAAAATTTCCTTCTTCAACTCTTATTATTCTTAACCCTATGTAGAAGATATCATACCCTTCTTCATTTGAAAATTTCTTCCCACATGTTCTTCATTAGCTAAATCTAAGGTAGAGAATATCTAGCTCCATCCATATGGTTCAAAATCTTCATCATGAAAATTTTGTGGTATGTACCTTATATCTTCTATCTTTCTCTCATTTATATAGTCTTCTTTTCTTAAAAGACATCTTTTGGGCAATTTCTTATGTGTAGAAGCAACTGTCCAAAGTGGTGCTTCATTGTCACTTCTATCATTTAAATCATCCACACTTCCATGTTCATGATGAACTTTGTTCCATTCTCTAGGAGATTTATTGTAATAACTTCCTCTTCTGAGATTAACTTTGGTGATATTCCCCTAGTTTTGAAGATAGAGGAAATCTTTTTTCTAGTCCTGAACTACTTGCATTTGTCTCAAAAAAGGTCTTCCTAGGATGATCTCATTCGAGGTGAGTTGTGGAAACTCCACTATTGCAAGGGTATGTTCAATCTCAATTCCACAAATTACTATAATTACCTTTCCCTAATTTCCTAGTGGTGTTTCTATGTGCCCATCTACAAGTTGACATTTCATTTTAGTAGGTTTGAGTGGTTGAGCACTTCATTTTTCCCAAGTTCTCTTTGTCATGATGGCTACACCAGCTCCACTATCTAAAATAGAATTTGTTTGTTTGCACCAAAGTGAACTGAAAGTATGGTATTACCTTCTTACCCTTCACAATATCCCCCAATTTTGTCTATGGGTACTTACATGATTGGTTCTCTATCTGTATTAGTGTGAAGGTTTTCCAATGATTTTGTGAAGAAACTCTGAAAATGAAGGTTTTCCTTAAATATTCCTCTTAAAGTCCATTGACATAGTATTTTACATTGATCAGTTAATCTCACTTGCATTTTCAATTATATTTCCTCCTCATGTTGTGACTGACTAATTTAATCATTTTGTTGCTCATTGTGTCTATCATGTTGTCCTTGTAACTTATTTCCCAACACTTCCTCCCAAACTCTTTCTTGTATAATTCTTGAGTTTTTAGATTGAATTTCTAGATCCTCTTGTCCTAGTAATTGCTGAGTCTTTTGTATTACGTCCTTACATAGCTTCATTCTTTCTTCTTCTAGCTCAAGCATTGGATATACATTTCATGATCTGCTAAACTTGGTCCTTCCTCCAGCCTTGCTTTGTATGCTTTTGTTTTATCCATTTGTTTTTATAAATTTTTCATATGACAAAAATCCTGATTTTGTGTTAGATTTTGCTCTTACAATCTCTTTTGAATCTTGGTCTGCATATTTTTTTCTATTTACTCTAATTTTTTTAATCTCATGTAGTCTTTGTTTTAGTTCTTCTTTCTTTCTAGAAAGCATTCTTTTTCATTTCACTCTTACCCTCTTCTAGTGTTGTATTTTGTTTTCTAGTCTGTGCTCTTGCGACTATTTATATTGGTGTAATTTGGTTTAGCTCACTCTCTATATTCTCTAAGATCTCCATTGATTTCAAAGGGATGTGAGAGTTTATGTTTTGTTTTTGTGCATGTTTTGGACAATCCTTGATTAGGTGTTCTTTTCCACAATCCTTACAATAGGCTCCTTCTATTCTCAAAGTAGGTTCTTGAGGACATTCTCTCACAAAATGGTCTCCCTACACCTATAACATGTCACCTTCTATGTTGTTTTGAATTGAGGTTTTGGGTTTGACATATAATTGTTGGTTATGTACATGAAGGTTGTTGCATCCATTTGAATTCTCCCATTCCCTAAATCCAATGTTTGAAGACCAGGTTCCTTATCATAATTATACTCCCAAATATGTTGCTTAGAATAATCCTCTAGATGACTAGTGTACTCCTCAGGGTACTCCTTAGATGGTACTAGTGATCTTTTCGAATTTTCATCCACAAGAACATACTTTACTGGCACCACATTAGTTGGTATAGGTGGTTGTTGCCCTACGACAGGTCTAGGTTGTTCCACAAACTCTCTTATCTCTATGTTGACTTGATTGGTTTTGGTAATCCCTTTCCCTTATATGTTGTTTGTTGTAGAAACACTCATCTCTTATATGCTTTTTCCATTTTTTCTCTAAGATATAGTACTTGGGTGTTCTTCTGTCTTGTAAGTGTTGTACACATATGTGTAGAATGGTTCTCTCCACATACATAGCATTTCTTAATCTCTTCTTTTCTAGGGTTAATTATATTTGCGCTAGTTGTAGCTCCTAAAGATTTTGCTATTGCATCAGCTAACTCCTCTATAGGTGGTATTTTAGTCTCATTATTTCTTTGTTGATAAAAAATTAGAAGGTCATTTCCTCTATTGCCTTCTAGGTCAATGGCTTCTCTAACATAAGAATCTAGGTCAAGGCATCTTCTTTAGTACACCATGCTCCTCTATTGTGCATTAATTAATCCTTCTATGAATAAATACACTCTTTTAGGCATTGATGGTTTTTCATACTTAGGGAATCTACCCAAATATTGTTTGAATCTTCTTGTTGCCTCTCTTACACTTTCATCATTTTTTTGCCTAAAGGTGTGAATCAATGTAACTATACTATGTTTAGTTTTGGAGAATTCTCCTGTGAATCCTTCCAAAATCCCTTCTATGTCTATAAATAGCTCCTTTCTCAATGGTAGAAACCATGTCAAGGTAGCTCCTAATAGAGTCAATCCAAAGGCTTCAAATTGTGTTATATAATCCCTTATTTCTTCAGCCAGGAGGATCTGTTTATGTTCAACTACATGGTCACAGGGATCTGAAGTTCCATCGTATTGCTTTTTCATGCACTTTGCTACTTGGTAGTGTCTCATAGTTCTCCCAATATTATTCCACTCCTATCTCCTTCTTATAGGAAAGCCATGCATAGCTTCTCCTTCCCTTAGAAGAGGATTAAGTGGTCTATTTTCTTCTTTCCCTATGTGGCTCTATTGGAGTATGAATTCTACTACTTCTAGAGATCTCATGTTGTCCTAGATTTTGTTCCTAGGTTCCTTTTCTCAACATTGACCCAATTCATTTGTATTATCCAGATCATTTGTGAAGAATTAGACACATCCTTGCTTATCCTCATACCTATCATCTTTAAAATAAGCCATTGGCATCAAATTCAAAGGAATTTCTAAGTTTCTCAATCTAATGAGATCATTATGCATTCCATCTTGATATTGATACGCATAGGCTCCAAACCTATTTATATACAAGTATTTGAGGATGTTCCTATAGTCTCCAACATCATAGGTTTTTGCCTCACCATTTAGGTTTTCCATGTTTCTATTTGATGAATATAGATTCTCTTCACTTCCACTTGTATTTTTTTGTGTCCAAGTCTTCCTAGGCCTTTGACTATTGTGTGTAACAAACCTTGATCTCAATCTCATCAACCTTTGATTAGTTTTCCAATAAATACTAATTATTTGAGGAAAGTAGGATTATAGATTTTTTTGTCTTTAGCTTGGCCTCTGCCCCCCAAATACGTCTCTTTATGTTAAGAATTATATTGTTTTGTTATGTTCATCAAAATTTTCACGTTTTACAACTTTCTACAAAAATCAAGTTTCTGGCTTAACCACATTTTTTTTTAGAAAATCATGATTTTGAGAGTATTTCCTATTTTCCCTATTTTTTAGTTTTATATATTTAATATTTTTTTGGTATTTTTTGATATTTTTCCATGTGATGGAAAGCATGTTTCTTATTAGATTTGAAAAATCACGATTCTGTGTAGAGAATCACAATTTTCCACTAAGATGTTTATTCTACTTTGGATTTGTCCTCTCCAACCATTATAGTATAAAGAAAACAACAACCTTAAACAATTTAAATTGTTAATCTGGGAAGTAGATGAAGACCAAAACCCTTCTTCATTAATGAACTCCAAGATTTATCAAACAAGATCGGTCTCAATAGAGATTCCACAAAAGTTATGGAAAATTTTAGGTTTTCTTGTGGACTGAGGTAGGAATAAGCTTTTAAAGTGATTTTTGTGCTGAAAGTGTGCCATTTTTCATGATAAAGTCGTTGCTGACATCAAACTTTAATTCTAATACATGTACCCTAGAGATGAGACAATCGCAATTCTAACGGAACCACACAACCAGATTGAACATCACTTTGCAACATTGTAGAGACTTAGAAAGATGAAATAAACTTAGAATAGCATGAGATCCTCAAAGAAATATTGATCACCAAGATAAATCCATGATAAACACTCAAAAATTGTCACTAAGTTACCATGAAAGCTAAATGGAAAGATTTAGAAAGAAAGGCAAGAGCTCTCAAGTTCTCATTAATCATTGAAGTACAACTGACCATGTTAAAGGTACCCATGATTGATAAAGTTCATTCTTTAAATCCAAGCATTAGAATTATATACACTAATATCAATATAATTTATGGAAAAATAAAAAAGAAAAGGCAACCACTTACTATTTTTCCTTTTCATAACTTTTTTAACATAAATGTTCAACATATGAGAGATACCAATAATAGTTCCATCTCTAAAGCTTGTGTGATATCTAAAGTAATGACCCAAATTATGAGTAGATAGTTTCAAGTTATTCTCAAGAGCATCACTAGCTATTTTGATTACATGTAAAGAAAGAATGCCAAGATGAATAAAAAAGTATAGAAGCTATTCCTTAATAAAAAGGAAAGTCAAATATTTTAACTTTTGAAAGTGACATTTTTATAAATAAAAACTTTCAATTTTTTAGGTATTAGATGCTTGGAAGAAATAAAACTTAAAGCATTTTAGCAGTTATAATTTTTTCTAAGGTTTCATATTTACTTCCTAAGAAATGGTCATATCGTCATTATTTGGGAGTAGTATGAGACGTTTTCAAAATTTTTTGAGGAAGGGCACCTAAATCAAAGAAACATCTTTGGTCACTTATATCAAAATGATGGTCACTCAATTCAATAGTTAGGAGATATTCATTTTACTCAATAAATATGACTAATTGTTAAGTTTTGGACTTCCCAAAGTATTGAAATTGGGCCTTTTGTGTTTCAAGTATTTCCACTTCATGGAAGTTTTTCACACTAGACCCATTAGAATTGAAATCCTTATTAGTTTTTTCTTTTTTATTATATTCATCAATTATTTTTTTCAAGATTTCACTAGAAAGGATCAAAGGCCTCTTCTAAGAGGAAATCAAAATTGTTCATGCATGTAAACGTTATTGATTTCTTGGTGTTACTTATAGGGCAATTAATTTTGAATTGGTTGACATGAGTTAGTGAGAATTTTCTATTTTCAACTAGAAAAGGGAAATCTTTGGCACTTAAAATAATTACAGTAGCCATTTTATTCATGAAGTGAAATTCATGGAGAGTATTTTATTTTTTACAAGATCGTTACAGGTTTGTATAGATCAACCTCAAAAGGAGCTATGTATCCCACTTTTAGCTCCTAAAAATTCACTAAAAGGCATGTTTTAAACCACATGTATTAAAGCATTTCAAACATCAAAAAGGGAAATAAGCACCAGATCTATAAACCATTGAACCTTAATTTTGAATTTCAAAGCACTATAATTAGCATTTAGAAAGGAATAATATGAAGTAATAATTATTCCAATGGCATGCCTTGAACATAGGCATTAATGGTTTCCCAATACCTTATAATCTAATAATTTAGGGTTCCTTACTCATGGCATAGAACAATAATTACTCTCACAATCATTCAATTGATCAAGTTGTCTTATACCAATAGGCAAAACCATGCCTTTATGAACTGATATTTTGTTGGATCCTTACTCACTTAGTTTTTTGGGAGTTTCAAAAAAGTTGTTTTTTATTGGCTTGACATAGAACTATTTCCCCTTTCTACATAAAACGTTTATGCATCTTCCACATTAACATGACTGAAATCAATGGAAGCTAACTACTGAATAATGACATTGTATTTAAACCTTCCAATCAATCCACCTTGTGCCTATATCTCTTCCTCAAAAGAACAAGCCAGCCCTTTGGAAGAGCATGTTTTATGCACGAATCATTGTACCTCGTATGCTTTTTTATGAGATTAACCTAATTTACAAGCCTCACACTTGTATCTCATGTGTTGACCTTGAATATTGGGTAAACCTAGCACTGATCCGTTCTTTTCCATATCCTTTATAACTCTTTCATTAAAATGACCCAGTTGCCATAGGTCCAACTCAATCATCTTTTGGCTCCCATAAGTGAACAAGGCATGTGCTACATTACCTTTTACTTTGAGAGTAAAGATCCTTTCTTCTTGTTGACATGCAACAATACTCTTATTTCCTTGATTTGGATCTTCCACATAAACTCCTTGATTAGTGAGCTTGACCTTATATCCTTTCTCAGTCATTTGTCCTACATTGATTAAATTCTTTGGAATTGTGGGAACATAAACTATACCTTGCTAAATAGTGTACTGCCATTCTTTGGCTTCATTGATCCAATGCTCTCCACTTTATGTTTGATATTATCTCTAGTTTGAACTGTGTCCATGCACCTTTTCTTCCATGATAGTACTCAAGGTAGTGTGCCACTAAGGTGATTTTTACACCCTAAGTCAATGTAGAATGGTCTTTAGTCTTCACTTTCTATTTCATGTGTAGCATTCATTATCAAAGTTGAATCCTCCATTTGATATGATGCATAATTGTAATCGGTTTTCTTATAGGATTGGTTTTGGAAGTTTCTTCCATTTCCTCTACCATATGTATTCCTACCACTTCTTCATCTAAAATTACCTCTTTGGCTTCTACCTCCTCTACCTCTTTGATAGTATCTTTGATTGTAATTTCCATTATTCTGCATTTTGTGCCAACACTCGTCTACCAAGTGATTTGTTTTGCCACAAATCCAACAAGCTATGCCATTTTCTTTGTTTTTTCCACCTCTTCCTTCACCTCTCTTATTTCCTTTACTTTAGAAAATTTAGCTTGATTTGAGGTTTCTTCTTCTTCATTTGATTGTTGTCTACCTTTAACATTCTTCTTCTTGTCCTTTAACTACCAAGCTTGACTTGCACTTTTATTGTTTTCACCTTTAATGTCCTACTCAAATGTTAATATGTATCCTAGCAATTGATTTAGATCTAGAGTGAAATAATCTGGTGATAATTAAGATGACAATATGAAAGGTTTCCACCATAGTGCAATTCATGCTCAATGGACTTAGAGTGAAGGGTAAGTCGAATCCCTTGATAACCACTATCCTTTATAGATATCATCTCACATCATAGGAGAAGTTGATCCCTCATCTAGTGGGAGAGGAAGCTACAATGGGAGATGCACCAAGGAGGAAGGATGCACATGAGCAAGCACTCTATGCCGATAAAGGGGTGGCAAAGGAGACACGAAAGCTAACAGAGGCAAAGGCAAAGGCAAGAAATCAAAGCAAGATGATGAAGAATCATAGTCAAACTCCAAAGCCAAATCCAAGACCAAAGCCAAATCATATTGCTTCAGATTGTTGGTTCAAGGATAGAAAATGAGATAAGAGGAAGGACCAAGGGATTATTCTAGCGCCACTTCAAAGAATGATGGCAATGAGAAAATCCTAGCCATGAGTCATCCATATGATAGATCTTCCATGGAGCAAAAATCGTACATACATTCTAGTTGCAGTAATTACATGTCATGCCAAGGAGATGTTTTCATTCCTATGCAGGTTGCAACGAACAAGGCCTGTGTGGAAACAAGTGGAAACACATAACACCCCATAGATCATGTGGGCCATATTAGATTGGGAGCAGACAAGTTTGCAAAGGTATTACAACAAGTACTTCATGTTCCTTCCATCACTAAAAACCTTATTGATGTAGGGTGGATGGTAGAAAAGGGGTTGCAAGTCATATTTAATGACAAGGGTTGTATTGTGAAGGATGGAGGAGATTTTGTAGCCAAAGTAAGAGGAGAAGACATGACATGTACTCTTTATGTTATTCCCACACATAGCAAGGTATGTTTTGTCATGTTTGGGACTAGGAAGATTGTAAAGAGTGATCTTTGACATGTAAGAATAGGGCATGTGAATATTCCTAAGATCAAGAATATGCGAAAAATAGGATTTGTGAGAGGTTTACCAAAATTTGATGGCCAATCCATGCATGAGATTTGTGATGCTTGTGACTAGGTAAGCAAGGTAGACAATCTTTCAAGAGCAGTACTCATAAATCAACAAAGACCTTGGAACTTATACATACAAATGTTTTGGGGCCTAACAAGGAAGCTTCCTTAGGTGTAGGATGGTACTTTGTCACGTTCATTAATGACTTCTCAAGAAAATTATGGATCTATATCTTTAAAGAGAAATTAGATGTGTTCTCCATGTTTTAAATGTTGAAGAATAAAGTTGAGAATGAAAAAGGTAATCAAGTGAAAACCCTAATGTCTTATGGAGGGGGGAGAGAATTTCTCTAAGTAATTTAAAAAGAACTTATAGGATCATGGCATTAAAAGGCAGTTCACATGCAAGTGCATCCCTCAACAAAATGAAGTGCCAAAAATGAAGAATAGGAATGTTGTTGAGATAGCTAGGTGCATGATGAATGAAGGTAAATTACCATTCTCTTATTTGGAAGAGGTTGTAAATACATCATTGTATCTTATGAATAGGGTTCCAACAAGTGGAGTGCATGATCTCACACCTTATGAAGCTTATTATGGGAAGAAACTAGGGATAGAACACAAAGTTGTTTGGGCCATGTGCACATACCACAAGAGGTAAGGACGAAGCTTGAGCCTTATTCTAAGAAATGTGTCTTTATTGTCTATTCCACAAATCAAAAATGGTACAAGTACTATAATCCTCTGACCAAGAAGTACTAAGGGTGGTCATTGATTAGAGAAGGCCATGTTATGTAGACAAGGGTAAGGAAAAAGTGCTTGAAGATTTACATTTTAGACCTCAAAATTTCATCATATTGAGTGGATCAAAGGCATCAACATCAAAGGTACATGCCCATCAAATCCATGATGAAGGTAAAGGTTGTGACTCCTCCCCTACTTCAAGATATCGGAGTACCAATGAGGTAGACTATGACCTAGATGAAGCTAGTTACCAAGCTGAAGACAATGACCTAGAAGAGGTGGTTTTACCTATGCTAGAGCTCACATGGCTCAAGAAGGAATACCCAAAGGGTAATGAAAGGTGATCAACCAAGAAGAAGATCCCCATTCAAAGTTTAAGTTATGAATATTTCATGGCAAATCCTTTTGTATACATAATGTAGGTTGTTGTAGATGAGAAGCTAGCTGCCTATGAGGATGCTAAGGAGAAATCAGAATGGAGGGCTAGAATGTATGATGATATTAGTGCACTAAAGGACACGCACACTTGGGAGTCAGTACCCAAGAAGGAAGGCATGAAGATAGTCCAAAAAAAAAGGGTATACAAAGTGAGAAGGAACTCAGATGGAACCCTACCAAGACACAAGGATAGATTGGTGACAAAGGGATTCACTCAGACTCAAGGTATAGATTATGATGAAACTTTTGATCTTTGTTGCTAACAAGACTACCATTAGGTCTATGATAGCCATATGTGTAGCGAAAGGATGGCCAACCTAGCAAATGGACATCAACAATGATTTTCTAAATTGTGAATTGAAGATGGAAGTGTATATGGCCCAGCCTCAAGTCTATGAGGATGCAAAGCACATAGATTATGTATGCAATTTAAAGAAGGCCTTGTATGGTCTTAAGCAAGCCCCAAGGGCATGCAATCGAAGGTTGGTGGATTACATGAGCAGGTGTGGGTACTCCCTAAGCCATGTACATCTATCCTTGTACCTAAAGAAGGTTGAGGATAGACTCGTAGTCATATGCATCTATGTAGATGGCCTCATTATTACAAAAAATGATCATGCACACAACAAAGAAATAAAGAGGAGGCTTGGAAGAGAATTCAAAGTATGTGATTTGGGTGAGCTAAAGTATTTCTTGGGTATTGAAGTTGTGTATGTACGTGAAGGTATCTACCTATTCCAAAGTAAGTGTATTGTCAAACTAGTGGACAAGTATCATATCATCTAAGACTTGTGTGTCATGCATTGTTTAAAGTCCCAAGTATCATGTATTGCATAAGGTATCCCTAGTGTTGCGTATCATGGAGTCTCATGTGCATGATCCTAAAGACTCTTCTAGAGTCACTTATCTAGATCAAAACAAGCAAAGATATTGGGACATTACTGATTTAGAGAGACCCAAGTTGTAGTACATGGGTTTTCCAATATTCCCCCCAAGAGATCAGGCAACCACATCCCAAAATCCTCAAGGACAACAAAAAATCCAGGAAAACCCCTTCATAGGGCAAAATAGTTAGCAAAGTGTTCCACTCAGTCCACATGTTCACTTCCCCATACCAAATGCCAATACAATACCCAACATTCACTTAGGAAGCGAGATAATGAACTGACCACCCTTTCCTTAAGGACCTCCATAAGGAAGAGAACCAGGTGTACATCTTGTGGTTCAAGTTATTCCTTGACCTCCTCAAATAGGTAAAAAACTAAGACCTTATCAGGTGGCAAAGTGCCTAAGAAACCATTATGATGGAGCATGATATCGAAATGATCATATGGAAGAATTCAAATGTGTTGTGGGTACAACATGTAGATGATGTTTTTATTCAATATGAACATTTTGAACTTACATGGGCCAAAACAGCTTTAAGTTGGTTCCAACCCTTGGATCCCAACTTATTTGCTAATATAGAGCAGTTTTTAGAGGAATCCATTGGTGAATTCAAAAATAGAGGAATCAAACATAATCTATCTTCCTTGATTCATAGCTTTTTGCAAGCACCCAATGAATTGGTGAGACTGGGAGCCAACAGATTCAGTCAATATATGGACCATTTTCCTATGGATGAGGGACGCACCCAAAAAACATGATATCATTATTCTTGGGTAGTTTAACTAATGGAAACATGCGAACCTTGGTGTATGTGAAAAACTTACGAACACTAGGCGAGTGTCTATGAGAGTGCATAGATTTGGAAGATAAGTGAATAGATGATATGAAGATTCCTTAGACCCCAACCAAGTTTGATGATAGTTCTAGTAGTGTATCTTCCCAATCTAACAACGTTGAGAAATTAGAAGATTTAGTGGCCAAAATATTGGGAGTTCAAAACAAGCAAGAACAAAACCCCTATCATGCTCAACCTATGTGAATGCCCATGCTAAGAAGATGTGTGCACTATGGAGGAGACCACCCATCTCACACGTGTGCAAGAGGAGGATTTATCCCCTCATAGCCATATCAATATAATAGGCAGGGGATGCATGGACCAAACCTTTACTATCATATCGAGCAAAGATACACTAATCACATTGCTGAAAATTACTTGTCTAATAGATAATCAAGGCCATTTCAACCACCACAAAACACACCTTATGGATACCAATCTAGAGAGCAAGAGAAGGAGGCTCCAAGATATGATCCATATAAAGGACCACCCATGGCTCCAAGGCCTTATGAGTATCAAGGATATACTCAACTTCAACGAGTTCTAGACAGTAGCTCCCACACCCTCAAAACCTAGTTCCACTTAAGTATACACAACCAGAACAAAACTTTGAAAGAGTGGTAGTACATGATGGAGACCTTCAAATCTCCAATTTCAAGTCTACCTTGGCTTAAGAACATCTTTATGTCAAGTAAAGACAAGACTTTGCTCAATTAGTTCAAATCTTTCCAATTTCAAGACTAAAATATACTTCCATCTTCAATTTTTTCACTTATGTTCTTCTTCAACAGTGTGCCTCAAGATTCAAGTTCATGACCTCCAAATGTCATGGATTTTAATACTCTAACTTACATAAGAATCTTCATATGATCCTTTTGCAACCTTTAGGTACAATAAAACTTTGATTAGATTGATTAGAATTCTAATCAGTCACTAAGATCAAAGGTATGTCTAAAACTACTGTTAAACATTGGTGACTTTGACATAGGTGACTTCAAACTGTGATTTCTCTTAAACGAAAATGCCTTTTACAAAAAGCTTTTAGCCATAGCTTCCTTACCTATCAGCTTAGTTTTTGAATGCTTAAAGATTGAAAAATTTACACAAATGAGTCAGATCTAAGCAAAACACTAATCAATGAGAGGCACAATTTTTTAGTCAGCACTTTAGAGAGTTGACATATTAATGTTCCTATGAACCATTCACACACTATGAAAGAAATTAGACCATGAAACTTTAACCATAGCTTGATTAGCTCTTGAATTATATCTGTACACAAGGATTTCTTATCCATATGATCATCCTGAGAGAAATGCAAAATAGACTGAGTTCTAATTCTATAGATTTCCCTCGACACTTGGAAATTCTCTGCATTTTCAGCCATATTTGGCTGGAATTTTTCAGCCCTTTGAGCCTCAGTTGGCTGGTCTACATGGCCATAGTCAAGCGCACCATTTTGAAACAATGGCATGAGTGTCTCAAACACATCTTGTGCGCTAACCGTTGGCTATTTTTTGCATTCGAGTAGAGGGAAAACTGAATTTTCAACAAATACCACATCTCAAATCACAATAATTGTGTTTGTCAATGGATGGTACAACCGATATCCCTTACTTTCAGCACTATAACCAACAAATATACATTTCTTTGCCTTATCATCAAGTTTGTGACATTGTTGTGATGGCACAAGAGCATATGCCAAACAATTAAACACATGCATATGACTAACTATAGGCTTATGACCATTCCAAGCCTCATAACCAGTGATGACTCTCAATGCTTTTGTAGGGCAATGATTCAACACATAGTTTGCACACATGACCGCTTCCATACAAAACTTATCAGGAAGAAGCTTTCCTTTAACCATACATCGTGCTATTTCAAGAAGTGTTCTATTTTTACGCTCGACAACACCATTTTACTAAGGTGTATATGGCACCGTACATTGGTGTGAAATACCTCTTTCATGAAGAAAATCATTAAACTCATGTGACATATATACACCACCACGATCCGTGCGTAGAGTCAAAAGCTTTTGTGAAGAAAAAATTTCCGCCATAGTTAAAAATGCTTTGAAGCGAGAAAATACCTCATTCTTTGCTTTCATAGGATACACCCATGTATGGTGAGTAGCATCATCAATGAAGGTAACAAAATATACATGCTTCCCAAAAGATGGAGTCTTGACGGGAACACATACATCACTATGAACAAGCTACAATTTTCTTGTAGTGTGTGTATGACTATCTTTTGGAAAAGAAGCACGATGCATTTTTTCGAGAATGCAACCTTCACATGCATGCTTTTCAAAGGACTCAAGTGTAGGTAAGCCAATAACCATTTCCTTCTTTTGCAAGTAAAGCAAACTATTGAAGTTCAAGTGACCAAAACGAGCATGGCAAAGCTCCATTTCAGCCATGGAAGAAGTACGAGCAACTAAGGCATTTGAGGCAGCCCTCTTGTATGTATCCATGTGATACAAACCATTACATAATGTACCAGGCATCACGATAACATCACCATTGCTGAAATTGAACCATACACTTATCATCAACAAAGTTTACATGAAGTCCAGTTTTGGCAATCAATGGAACTAAAATTAAGTTCTTATGGTAGTTGTGAAGCTCTCCCATTTGTCATCAGCTTTAATACCATTGATCACTTGCCTTACAATCTGCTCCTCTTCAATTTCTTCTTCTATGCTTGCCAATTGATCTGCTATATCTTTATCTTTGGTCACATACTCTGGGATAGCTTGCTTAGGTTGCTTTCTTTGAGTGGTGAACTCAATCCACAATTGATTTTTCCTGGACCTTGTGTTGGAAGAGAAATAAGAAGACAATGTCTCCCAAGTCTCTTGGGATGTCTTATAGTTCCTAATATGTGGAAGAAGAAAATCAGAGATTGAGTTAAGTAAGTAGGACCTTGCTAATGCATCCTTGGCACACCATGTGTTAAGTCTTTCATGTTCTTCTCTTGTAGGTTGTCCTTTGCTTCTGAATATGGGCATCTCCTCATCTCCTGAGATGTATCCATAGAGGCTCCTTCCTTGCAAGTATTTCTTCATCCTCAGAGACCATGCTTGATAGTTGTTCCTATCCAATTTATCAATGAAAGAAGGAAAACCATCTCCCATTTCACCTTAACTTTTCTCTAATACCACTGTTGGCATAGATGGATGGACACCTCAAGTGATGAGTAGGTACTGCCAAATCCTGCTTAGTATCACCCCTTTCTGACTTCAGAGTTGATATGTGGGCCCTCTTAGCTTTCCAATGTCACCATAAAAGTGCCTATATAATTTGGAAATGATGTATGAAAAGATTGAATCAACACAGACTATTTCCAAATAGAAGGATCCAAGAAAACCTTCTATTTTTTATCATACACCTGCTGCTTGTAATGTTCAGTGCTATGCATACAGTAGGAATTAGGAAAATTCCTTTTAGAGGTATTAAATTAGCTTAGTAAGCTAATGATTCCAAGTGGAATCACTTGAAATGATGCACTATACACAGAGCTATCAATTTAGCAATTGAAACTTTACCCTCGATTTTTTAAGACCTCTCTAGAGTTTGACCAGTGAGTGCTTCGATGCGTTTTTCTCCAAATTGGCTGAATGGATCTCCTTAAAAATTTGTTAGTATGTAGATAACTTGGAGCGGATTCCAAGAAGCTATAGATCTTTGAATTTGGTGGAGAATTGACTGAGTTATGAGCAACACAAGTTGATTGTTAAGAATGACTATAATAGAGAGATCATAGATGAACAATGTAGATGTATTGTATTAATGAACAATGTTGTACAATATCATAGTCTTGAAAATCATAGCCTACACTGTGAGAGACTTCGACCCGCAACTTTTCCAAGTCACTTTATATAAGTATTACAATCAAACTTGAATTTGAATTCGAATTTTGGCTCTCTCTAAAAGTAGTCCTTCAATCTAGGAAATATTCCCTCAATGAAGTAGATGCTTTTCTAGCTAACAAGCCCACGAGTTTTTGGTAGGTGATTACAAAGATTCTCTCAAGTCAAAGAATGACTTTTACAAATGTAAAAGGATAAATTTCCACTAGCAATGGTTTCCATGGAACTTCATATCTTTATGAACCTCAAGCCAAATGTCTGGGCTTGGACTTTGCGCCAACACTTTATTCGTGCCATCTCTTTGAATCTTTGTAACTTAGGTCCATCTAGACTCTTTGTTATTATATCTGCTACCTGGTCTTTTGTTGGAGTATATATGACTTCAATTTCTTTATCAAGTACCTTTTCCCTGAGGAAATGATATTGAATCTCAATATGTTTAGTCCTATCATGAAAAAATATGATTAGGTGCCAAGTAAATTTAACTCATGTTATCACCATGTATAATTGGAACCCCTTTCTCAATCCCCAGACTCTTCATTAACTTCTTCATCCATATGACTTCGTCTACTTCTTCTACCATTTATTTATACTCAGCTTCTATGGATGACAAAGCAGCTATGTTTTTCTTCTTTGACATGATACTAGCTTATCTCTAATAACCATGAGTAGGTCTTGTATCATTTGTACTACCTACCCAATCTGCATCACTAAACACTTTGATTCTAGTATCAGAAGTGAAACCATAGTACAAACCTTCACTAGAAGTTCCTTTGATGTATCTTAGAACTCTTTGTGCTGCAATCCAATGATTTTTCTTTAAAAATGCATGAATTGTGACAAAACACCAACTGCATGTGAAAGATCTCATCTTGTCAAGGTAGCATAACTTAGACTTCCTACCAATCCTTGATACATCTTCATATCTTTGAACTCTTCACCTCCATACATGCTTAGCTTATGGTTTACCTCCAATGGGTTTGTTGAGATTTTGGAATTTTCCATATTGAATTTTAAAAAAAGATTCTTCAAATATTTTTCTTTTGTAACAGACACTCCGTGTTGAGTGTAGATATCCATGCCTAGGAAATAAGATAAATTTCCCAAGTCACTTATCTTGAACTCCTTCTCTATTTGCTTCTTGATCCTTTGGATTCCTTTGGTTTCTGTTCCTATAAGTATAATATCATCAACATAAATACAAATGTATATGTATCCATCTTCACTTGCTTTCACTAACAAGCTACTATCTGCCTTTGATGCTTGATATCCAAAATTCATTTAACAAATTTAAAAGTCTATAATTCCAAGCCCTTGGAGTGTGCTTCAAATCATACAAAGCTCTTTTGAGCTTACACACACAATCTGGTTCATTTAAATCTTTGAAACGTTCTCAATTAGAGCATCATGCTCTTCCTTCATTACTTTTTCCGAATTCTCTTTACCTTTAGATTCTGCATATGTTGTATGTATGCATAATCCTTAGTTGTGATATAAGAAGTATCATAGCTATACCTTATAGGTTGCTTTCTATCTCTTGAAGACCTTCTTAACTCTGCATTCCTTGAAGTCTCTACCTCATCATGCTCTAGATAAAATCTTGGTCTCCTTCATCTTCAATCTGCAATTCTTTACTATATCTATTATCATCTCTTTCATCTTCATATACCTGTATCTTAAATTTTCCTTCCCTTCTCTTCATGATCTCTTCAGCATCTACATGAGTGTTAGTTGATCATGTATACCATCTACTTTGCTCATCAAATGTCACATCTTCTGAGATAAGAAATTACTTGGTGGATGAACTCCACAACCTGTAGCCCATTTTTTTTATCATACATTATAAAGACATACTTCTTTGCCTTGGGCTCTAACTTATGTCTTAATTGAGATGGAACATAAGAATATGCCAAACATCCAAATATTTTGCAATGATCAAGAGTAGGTTTCTTACCCCACCATGCTTCATAAGGAGTCACTTCCTCCAAATCTTCATAAGGTAACCTATTTACAAGATAGGTACCTCTGTTAAGAGCTTCTACCCATAAATAATTATGACAATTCTTCTCCATCATCATTGACCTAGCAAGTGCCACAAGTGTTCTATTCCTCCTTTCTACAAATCCATTTTGTTGAGGAGCGTACCTACAAGTTACTTCTCTTTTTATACCTAGATTCCACAAGTATTCATTAAATTCTTTGGAGAAATACTCTACCCCTCCATCTGGTCTAAATCCTTTGAGCTTTTGTCCTATAACCCTTTCTTCATATGCATGATATTGTTTAAATCTATTAAACACTTCTGATCTATCCTTAATCACATAGAGTGTGATCCATCTTGTTGCATCATCAAAAAACAAAACATAATATCTAGATCCATTGATACTATATCCCTTTGAAGGATCCCACACATCTATGTGAATTAATTCAATCTTATTTGTATGCATAAATCCCTGCTTGTTATATGCTTGTTTGTGTGTTTTACATAGCTGACAAGCTTCACACTTGTATGTCATGTGTTGTGTAGACCTAGCACTCAACCATTCTTTGACATGTCTTTTATACCTCTCTCATTGAAGTCTCCTAATCTTTTATGCCATAGGTCCAACTCAGTCATCTTTTAACTTCCATAAGCAAGCAAGGCATCTCCTAAATTACCTTGTACCTTGACAATAACAATTCTTCCTTCCTTTTTACCTACAACAATACTTTTATATCCTTTATTTGGGTCATCAACATAAACTCCATCATTAGTGAATCTGACTTCATAACATTTCTCAACAATTTGTCCTACACTGATTAAATTCTTTGGAATTGTAGGAACACAGAGTACCTTACTCAGAAGTGTACTTCCATTCTTTGTCATCATTGATCCAATGTTTTGCATTGTACATTTGCTATTGTCCACTATTTGAACTGTGTGTCCATTCACCTTTTCTTCCATGTCAATCATCAAGGCAGTGTTACCACTTAGATGATTGCTACAACCTGAGTCAATATAGAACACTCTTTGGTCTTTGTTTGGTGCTTCATGTGTAGTATTCATAATTAGGGTTGAATCCTCCTTTTGGTGTTATTCATAGTTGTAGTAAATGTTTTTGT
This sequence comes from Ceratopteris richardii, assembly GCA_020310875.1. Taxonomy (NCBI): domain Eukaryota; kingdom Viridiplantae; phylum Streptophyta; class Polypodiopsida; order Polypodiales; family Pteridaceae; genus Ceratopteris; species Ceratopteris richardii. The sequence continues at coordinate 171,331,531 of CM035411.1, read as the reverse complement.
AGGATTCATTTTTTAAGTTTCTTCCACCTCCTCTACCATATGAGTTCCTACCACCTCTTCCTCTAACATTGTGTCTTTGATTTCTTCCTCCTCTACCTCTTTGATTGTAGTTTTCATTGTAATTGCCATTGTTTTGATTATAATGCCACCACTCATTGGCTAAATGATTTTTTTTGCCACAAATCCAACAAGCTATGCCATTTTGTTTATTCTTTCCACCTCTTCCTCTACCTCTTCTATTTCCTTTACCTCTAATGAAATTAGCTTGATTCCAGGTGCCTTCTTCTTCATTTGATTGTTGCTTGCCCTTAGCATTCTTCTTCTTGTCCTTTGAGTACATAGCTTTTCTTGCATTTTTCTCATTCTCACCTTTTATATCCTGTTCAAATGTTAACTTATGTCCTAACAATTGATTTAGATATGGAGTGAAATGATCTAATGACAATTCACTTGATAATATGAAAGGCTTCCACCTTTCATCTCTTCTTAGGCTTTTCAAAATTTTTCTTACCAATTTATACTGTTCAATGTCTTTATCAATCGCACTTAAGCAATCTGCAATATCTTTCATCTTTGTTACATAATCAGAAATTGATTGTGATGGTTTCTTCTTAAAGCTTGTCAATTCTGCCCATAGTGAGGCCTTTTTTAACTTAGTTCTATTTTGGAAATGTTCCTCCAAAGAATTCCATATATCAGCTGCACTTTTTGATATCCATTGATTGCCATGTAGATAATGCTCCTTGCTTGAGCATCTTTATTCATCCAAGCCTTTAAATCTATAAGCTCTTCCCTAGTTGGAAGACTAGAATCTTTAAAATCTAGATTTTCTTCTCATCTTGTGATGTATCCCATCAGATCTTTTCCCATAATATGAGCTTCCATTCTCATAACCAGGGTGGAGAGCTTTCTCTATCAAGCTTCTCTATCTAGATGCTTTTTCCCATCCTTCTATTGCCTATGTTAAGAAATAATTCTTCAATCATTAGAACTATACCTTTCTAATCCTTCTTAATATCCTTTGTATCAATCTAAAGTTCTTTTGCTAAAGTTCTTCACTCCAATTCAAAAATCTGCAATAGTCGGTACTTTCATCTTTAGTCTTTTGACTTGATCTTCTTTTGTAGTTTTGATGCCATCAATGGAGACCTTAAAATCTCCAAGGTCAAGTCTACATTGTCTTAAAAACACCGTTATGTCAATTATAGACAAGACTCAAATATACTTCCTTCTTCAATCTCTTCATTTTTGTTCTTCTTCAATAGTCTACCTCAAGATTCAAGTTCATTACCTGCAAATGTCATGGATTTTGATTCTCTAAAGTATATAAGAATCTTCAATTTACTTCAAATTCTTCCAAGTTCAAGACTCAAATATACTTCCTTCTTCAACTTTTTCACTTCTGTTCTTCTTCAACAGTTTGCCTCAAGATTCAAGTTCATTACCTGCAATGTCATGGATTTTGATTCTCTAAATTATATAAGAATCTTCATATGATCCTTTAGAAACCTTGAGGTACAATAAACCTTTAATTAGACTGATTAAAACTCTATCTAATCACTAAGATCAAAGGTATGTCTAAAACTACTCTTTAGAAATGGCAACTTTGACATACGTGACTTCAAACTCTGATTTCTCTCAAACTAAAACCACCAATACATTGTTATTCACTTTCTTTATTAGTAATCTAACTATAATACACTAATTAGGATCCTATTGAAGTGAATCTATGCTCAGTCATGTCTAACACTTTCTGCGCATTGCTTCCTTGATTATTTTTCCTTTTTTTGTAACAAGCTTCTCCTTATCTTTGTCCACACTTTTGCATGTGTTGACCTTGAATATTGGGTAAGGCTAGCACTGATCCATTGTTTTCCATATCCTTTATAACTATTTCATTAAAATGACCTAGCCTTTTGTGCCATAGATCCAACTCAATCATCTTTTGGCTCCCATAAGTGATCCTTGATTTGGGTCTTCTACATAAACTCCTTCATTAGTGAGCTTGACTTTATATCCTTTCTCAATAATCTATCCTACACTGATTAAATTCTTTGGAATTGTGGGAACATAAAGTACCTTGCTAAATAGTGTATTGTCATTCTTTGGCTTCATTGATCCAATGTTGTCCACTTTATGTTTGATAATATCTCCAATTTGAACTATGTGTCCATGCATCTTTTCTTCCATGTAATTCATCAAGGCAATGTTGCCACTAAGGTGATTGTTACACCTTGAGTCAATGTAGAATAGTTTTTGTTCTTCACTTTTTATTTGATGTGTAGCATTCATGATCATAGTTGAATCCTCCATTTGATCTGATGCATAATTGTAATAGGTTTCCTTGTAGTATTGGTTTTGGAAGTTTCTTCCGCTTCCTCTACCATATGTATTCCTACCACCTCTTCATCAGAAATTACCTCTTTGGCTTCTGCCTCCCCTACCTCTTTGATTGTATCTTTGATTATAATTTCCATCATTTTGCGTCTTATGCCACCATTCATTTTCCAAGTGATTTTTTTTTTGCCACAAATCCAACAAGCTACGCCATTTTCTTTCTTTTTTACACCTCTTCCTTCACCTCTCTTATTTCCTTTACCTTTAGAAGATTTAGCTTGATTTGAGGTGTCTTCTTCTTCATTTGATTGTTGTTTCCCTTTAGTATTCTTCTTCTTCTCCTTTCAGTACATAGCTTGACCTATATTTTTATCATTTTCACCTTTAATCTCCTGGTCAAATGTTGGCATGTATCCTAGCAATTGATTTAGATCTAGAGTGAAATAATCTAGTGATAATTTAGATGACAATATGAAAGGTTTCACCCTTTCATCACCTCTTACTCTTGTAAGGATCTGCCTTAACAATTTATATTCTTCAATGTCTTCATCAACTACTCCTAATCAATCTACAACATCTTTGGTCTTTGTCGCATAGTGAGAAATCGATTGTGAAGCTTTCTTTTTTAAGGTTTTAAACTCAGCCCATAATAAGGCCTTGCTTTCCTTGGTTGTGTTTTTGGAATGTTCTTCCAAAGCATTCCATATATCATTTGCACTCTCCATCCCTCTAATATGTTGCAAGAGATAATCATTAATGGTCATGTAGATAATGCTCCTAGCTTGAGCATCTTTCTTCATCCAATTCTTCAACTTTGCAAGCTCTTCTCTAGTTGGTAGACTAGGACCTTAAAACTCTGGCTTCTCTTCTAATCCTATGATGTAATACATTAAATCTGTGCCCATAAGGTGAGCTTCCATACTCATGGATCATGCTTGATAGTTCTCTTTATCAAGCTTATCTATCTCAATGCTCTCTCTCACGGTTGTGTCACATGTCTTGAGAAATGCTTTCACTACAATTATGAAATGCACATTTTAAAGCAATTCTTAACTTCTTTTCATCCGTTTGAACTTCATTTGTGTCCTTACAAGGTTCTTCTAAAAAATTGTAGCCTTCTTATGCTTTCTTTAGCTTTGATTTGAAAATTTGGAACACTCAGGACCATTTCTTCAATCCCTTGACTTGATCTGCTTCTTGTAGCTCTAATAGAACTAGTCAGCTTTTCTAATATCAAATGCCAAGTCTACCTTGATCTACGAATACCTCTATACCAATTATAGACAAGAATTCACATAAACATTTCAAAAACTTTCCAGCTTTGAGATTTACATCTACCTTCTTCTTCAATTATAAACTTCCAATTTTTAAGAAGTCTACTTTAAAGTTTGACTTCAATACATACAAATGTCATGAGATTCAATGCTTCAAATTATGTAATGGTCTTTTTATGATCCTTGTGCAAACTTGATGTTCAATAGCCACTCAATTACACTTGTTGAATTTCTGTATGATCATGAAGATCAAAGGTCTACCTAAAATTGATGTTCAAAAATAACGACGTTGACATAGGTGAATTCTAACACAAATTTCATAGCTTCCTTATTGTGACCTTAGATTTCTAAAGCATAAACATAAAAAAAGTTTACATGCATCAATGAAATCTAAACAAATTTTTAATCGATGAGATGTGTTGTTTTTGTGTCTTCAGTTAAGTGAGTTGGAATATGATTGTTCCTATGAACCATACACACACTATGAAAGGAATTAGGACACCAAAATGTAACCACAACTTGGTTTACTATTGAATTAGACTTTTGTACAAGGATTCTTGATCCACCTAATAGAAATGAGACTTAGACTCAGCTCTAAATCTATTGATTTCCCTTGACACATATATATTAACTATGGCAATGATCTCTCTTAATTTCTAATGTCTTCATTGACTTATATACCCAAGAATCTGTAATTGAATCATGACTAATACATTGTTATTCACTTGCCTTATTAATTGCCTAAATTATTCCTAACTATGGTTACACTAATTAAGATCCTCTAAAGTGAATATATGCACAATCATATTCAAGATTTTTATTCACGGCTCTCTTCATTCTTCTTGGCCTTTATCTGCAACAAAGATCTCTTTGACTTTGTCCATATACTTTCTTATCTTCATTTGGTACTTATAAGCATTAATTTTGTATTCTTCTTCACCAAAAAGATTGACCCAAAGGACCCAAAGACTACAAATATAGAGTTAAGGGCCTTGTAGGAATTGGAGGAGAGGCATAGGAGAGCTATCTTCTTGATATATGAGGTAATCTCCAATACTATGATTGGGCATATTTCACAATTTCAGCATGCCAAGAATGTATGGTAATCCACGTTCTATGCTAATTCCACAAGGAGTAGAAAGATGAATCTAAAAAATGAGCTTCACATACTTAAGAAAGCTAGTGGTCAATCCATAGTTGACTACACCCCAACAACCAAAGAACTAAGGATTCATTTTGCATCCATTGATTTCAAAGTTGATGAGGAAGACATAGTGTAGTTCACCATCAATAGACTTAGAGGGAAAGCTAAGTCGCATCCCTTGATAACCAAAATCCTTTATAGATATCCTCTTGCATCATAGGAGAAGATGCACCAAGGAGGAAGGATGTGGAGAACCAAGCACTCTATGCCAACAAAGAGATGGGCAAAGGAGACAAGAAATGTAAAGGTGGAAAAGGCAAAGGCAAGCAATCAAAGGAAGATGATGAAGAATCATATTCAAACTCCAAGGCCAAATCCAAGACCAAAGGCAAGGGCAAGGACAAGAATCCACATAAAGGTATGATTTATTATGTTCGGCAATGAGCAACACCTAACCATGAGTCATCTGCATGATAGAGGTGCCATGGACCAAAATGGTACATACATTCTGGTTGTAGTAATCACATGTCATGCCAAGGAGATGCTTTCATCACTATGTAGGTTGCAAAGAACAGGCCTCTGTGGAAACAAGTGGAAACACATAACAACCCATAGAGCATGCGGCGCATATCATATTGGGAGAAGACACGTTTGCAAAGGTATTACAACAAGTACTTCATGTTCCTTCCATCAGTAAAAACCTAATTGATGCAGGGTGGATGGTAGAAAAGGGATTGCACGTCATATTCAATGAGAAGGGCTAGCTTGTGAAGGATGGAGGAGATTTTGTAGCCAAAGGAAGAGGAGAGGGCAGGTCATGCACTCTTGATGTTACCCCCACACATAGCCAAGTATGTTATGTCCTTTTTGGGACTAGGAAGATTGTAGAGAGTGATCTTTGACATAAATGAATATGGCGTGTGAATATTCCTAAGATGAAAAACATGAGAAAAATAGGATTTGTGAGATGTTTACCAAAATTTGATGGCCAATCCATGCATGAGTTTTGTGATGCTTGCCAACTAGGTAAGCAAGGTAGACAATCTTTCAAGAGCAATACTCATAGATCAACAAAGATATTGGAGCTTATACATACAAATGTTTTGGGACCTAGCAAGGACGCGTCCATAGATAGAGGAGGGTACTTTGTCACATTCATTGATCAAGTCTCAACAAAATTATGGATCTAAATCATTAAAGAGAAATCAGATGTGTTCTCCATGTTCAAGAATGAATTTGAGAACGAAAAAGGTAATCAAGTGAAAAACCCTAATGTACGACGAAGGGGGAAGAGAATTTCTCTAAGTAATTTACAAAGTAATTATAGTATCATGGCATCAAAAGGCAGTTCACATGCAAGTGCATCCCTCAACAAAATGGAGTGGTAGAAAGGAAGAATAGGAAAATTGTTGAGATCACTAGGTGCATGATAAATGAAGGTAAATTACCATCCTCTTATTTTGGAAGAGGCTCTTAATAGATCATTTTATCTTATGAATGGGGTCCCCATAGGTGGAGTGCATGAGCTTACACCATATGAAGCTTATTATAGTAAGAAACTAGGGATAGAACACGAAGTTGTTTGGATGTGTATGCGATGTGAACATACCAAAGGATGTAAGGACCAAGCTTGAGCCTTAATGTGAGAAATGTGTCTTTATTGGCTATTCCACAAAACAAAAAAGGTATAAGTACTAAAATCCTCTCACCAAGAAGTACTAAGGGTGGTTATTGATTAGAGAAGGCCATGTTATGTAGACAAGGGTAAGGAAAAAGTGCTTGAAGATGATTATTACGATGACCATGCAAGTTATGATTTGCAAGTTAGACATCAAGAGTCCATCATATTGAGTGAATCAAAGGCATCAACATAAAAGTTACATGCCCATGGAATCCATGATGAAGGTAAAGGTTGTGACTCCTCACCTATTTCCAGATATTGGAGTACCAATGTTGCAAACTATGAGCTAGATGAAGCTCATTACCAAGCTTAAGACAATCACCTAGAATAGGTGGTTACACCTATGGTAGAGCTCAAATGGCTCAAGCAGCATGACCCAAAGTGTAATGAAAGGCAATCAACCAAGAAGAAGACCCCCATTCAAAGGTTAAGTTATGACTCTTTCATGGTAGAGCTTTTTGCATGCATGATGTAGGTTATTGTAGATGGGAAGCTAGCTACTTATGAGGATGCTAAGGAGAAATCAAAATGGAAGGTTGGAACATATGATGAGATTAGTGTACTTATGGACAACCACACTTGGGAGTCAGTACCCAAGAAGGAAGGCATCAAGATAGTCTGAAACCGAAGGGTATATGAAGTGAAAAGGAACTCATATGGAACCCTACCTAGAGAGAAGACTAGATTTGCGGCAAAGGTATTCATTGAGACTCAAGGTATAGATAATGATGAAAATTTCTATACTTGCTGCTAACAAGACTATGATTAGGTCTTTGATAGCCATATGTGTAGCTAAAGGATGGTGAATCTACCAAATGGAGATCAAGAATCATTTGTAAATTTTGAATTGAAGAAGGAAGTGTATATGGCCCAACCTCAAGGCTATGAGGATCCAAAGCACATAAATTATGTATGCAGTTTAAAGAAGGCCTTGAATGGTCTTAAGCAAGCCCCAAAGGCAAGCACTCAAAGGTTGGCGGATTACTTGAGTAGGTGTGGATACTCCCTAAGCCATGTAGATCTATGCCCATATCTAAAGAAGGTTGAGGATAGACTCGTGGTCATATGCATCTACATAGATGACCTCATTATTATAGATAATGATCATGCACACGTCAAAGAAATAAAGAGGAGGCTTGGAAAAGAATTCAAGGTATGTGATTTGGGTGAGCTAAAGTATTTCTTGGGTATTGAAGTTGTGTATGTAGGTGAAGGTATCTACCTTTTCTGAAGTAAGTATCATCAAACTCGTGGACAAGTACCATAACATCTAAGACTTGTGTGTCCTTATATCATTTAAAGTATCAAGTATCCTGTATCACATACGGTATCCTTAGTGTCACATATCATGTAGTCTCACATGCATGACCCTAAAGACTATCCTAGATTCACTTATGTAGATCAAAACAAGCAAAGATATTGGGAAGTTATTGATTCATAGAGATCTAGGTTGCAGTACATGGGTTTTCAAGTACTCCCCCCAACGGATCAGGCAACCGCATCCCAAAATTCTCAAGGACAACAAAGAATCTAGAATAACTCCTTTATAAGGCAAACTAGTCAGCAAAGTGTTCCATCAGACCACATGTTCACTTCCCCATACAAAATGCTAGTACAATACCCAATAGTCACTTGGGAAGCGAGACAATGAACTAATCAACATTTCCTTAAGGACCACCACAAGCAAGAGGACCTTGTGTATGTCTTGTGGTTCAAGTTATTCCTCAACCTCCTCAAATAGGTAGAAGAATAAGACCTTATCAAGTGGAAAAGTGCCTAAGAAACCATTATGGTCAAGCAGGAGATCCAAATGATCATATGGAGGAATTCAAATGTGTTGTGGGTAGAACATATAGATGAAATTTTTATTCAATTTGAATAGTTTGAACTTACATTAAATAGAACAGGTTTAACTTGGTTCCAACCCTTGGATCCCAACTGATTTACTAATATAGAGCAGTTTTTAGAGGTATTAAATGGTGAATTCACAAAGAGAGGAATCAAACATAATACATCTTCCTTCATTCATAGCTACTTGCAAGCACCCAATGAATCAGTGAGATTGGGAGCCAACAGATTCAATCAATATATGGACCATTGTCCTATGGGTGAGAGGTCCACCCAACAAAAGAGGGTATCATTATTCTTGGACAGTTTATTTAATGGAAACTTGAGAACCTTGGTGTATGTGAAACACTTACAAACATTGGGTGAGTGTCTACGAGAGTGCATAGATTTGGAAGATGAGTTAGTAGATGATCTGAAGATTTCTCATACCCCAACCAAGTCTGATGATAGTTCTAGTAGTGTATCTTCCCAATCTAACAAAGTTGAGAAATCAGCAGATTTAGTGGCCAATACATTGGGGGTTCAAAATGAGCAAGAACAAAATCCCTATCATGCTCAACCTATGTGAATGCCCATGCTAAGAAGATGTGTGCACTATGCTAGAGACCACCCATCTCATGCTTGTGGAAAAGGAGGATCTATCCCCTCATATCCATATCAATAGAATAGGCAAGTAATTGGAACCAAACCTTTACTATCATATTGAGCAAAGATACACTAATCACATTGCTGAAATTTATCTATATAAGAGAGATTCTAGGAAATTTCAACCACCACAAAATAGTTCTTATGGATACCAACCTAGAGAGCAAGCCAAGGAGGATGCAAGATATAGCCCATATAAAGGACCACCCATGGCTCCAAGGCGTTACAAGTATCAAGGATATACTCAACCTCAACCAGTTCTAGACAGTAGCCCCCACACCCTCAAAACATAGTTCCAAATGAAGCATACACAACCAGAATAAAACTTTGAAAGAGCTATAGTACGTGATGGAGAACTTAAAATCTCAAATGTCTAGTCTAACTTAGCTTAACAAAACCTCCATGTCAAGTATAGACAAGAGATTTCTCAATTACTTCAAATCTTTCCAAGTTCAAGATTGAAATATACTTCCTTCTTCAATTTTTTCACTTTTGTTCTTCTTCAAGAGTCTGCCCCAAGATTCAAGTTCATTACCTGCAAATGTCATGGATTTTCATACTCTAAATTACATAAAAATCTTCATATGATTCTTCCACAACCTTGAGGTTTCATTAGAATGATTAAAACTCTAATCACTAAGATCAAAGGTATGTCAAAAACTATTGTTCAAAAATGGCAATTTTGACATAGGTGACTTCAAACTCCCATTTCTCTCAAATTAAAACCCCTTTTACAAAATGCTTTTTGCCATAGCTTCCTTTCCTCTCAACTTAGATTTTGAATGCCTAAAAACTCAAAACTATACACAAAATAGTGAGATCTAAGCAAAACATTAATCGCTCAAATGCACCATTTTTTAGTCCACACTTTAAAGAATTGACATATGAATGTTCCTATGAGCTATTCACACACTATGGAAGAAACTAGACCATTAAATGTCAACCATAGCCTTGGTTATCTATTGAATTAGATCTGTGTACAAGGATTTCTGATCCACATGATCATGGTGAGAGAAATGGGAAATAGACTGAGTTCTAATTCTACAAATTTCCCTCAACACTTCTATTACATCTATGGTACTGAACTCTCATAAGTTCTACAGCCATAATTGACTTATATAACCACAAATTTGTAATTGGATCATGACTAATACATTTTTATTCACTTGCTTTATTAGTAATTCAACTATAATACACTAACTAGGATCCTCTTAAAGTGAATATATGCTCAATCATGTGTCACACTTTCTGTCCATTGCTTCCTTAATTCTTTTTTTATCTTTTTCTATACCAAGCTTCTCCTTATCTTTTTCCATGCGTTTGCTTGACTTCATTATCCTATGTGTTGCTTCTTTGAACACCATGATACTAGCTTATCTCCAACATAGCATAAGTATCCATGAGTAGATCTTCTATCATCTGTACTACCTGCCAAATATGCATCACCAAACACTTTGATTCTAATGCCAGAAGTGAAACCGTAGTACAAACCTTCACTATAAGTTCCTTTGATGTATCTTAGCACTCTTTGTGTTACAATCCAATGAGTTTTCTTTTGAAAATGCATGAATTGTGAGAAAATGCCAACTGCATATGAAAGATCTAGTCTTTTCAAGGTAGTATAAATCAGACTTCCTACGAAACTTTGGTACATCTTCATATCTTTGGACTCTTCACCTTCATACCTGCTTAGCTCATTATTTACCTCCAATGGGGTTGTTGAGATTCTACAATTTTCCATATTGAATTTTAAAAAAAGATTCTTCAAATACCTTTCTTGTGTAACATACACTGCATGTTGAGTGTAGATAGTCTCCATGCCTAAGAGATAAGCTAAATTTTCAAAGTCATTTATCTTGAAATCCTTCTCCATTTGCTTCTTAAGCCTTTGGATTCCTTTGGTATTTGTTCTTGTAAGTATAATATCATCAACAAAAGCACAATATATATGTACCCATCTTCATCATTGACCTAGCAAATTCCACAAGTGTTCTATTCCTTCCTTCTGCAACTCCATTTTGTTGAGGAGAGTACCTGCAAATTACTTCTCTTTTTGTACCTACATTCCACAAGTAGTCATTAAATACTTTGGAGAAATACTCTCCCCCTTCATTTGACCTCAATCTTTTGAGCTTTATCGTGTAATCCTTCCTGCATATGCATGATTGTTTAAATGTATTAAACGCTTCTAATTTTTCCTTATTCACATAGAGTGTGATCCAACTTGTTGCATCATCTACAAACAAAACATAATATGTGGATCCATTGATACTAAAATCCTTTGAAGGGCCCCACACATTTGTGTGACTTAATTCAAGCTTATTTGTATGCATAAATCCCTACATTTTATATGATTATTTTTGTGCTTTACCTAGGTGACAAGCTTCACACTTGTATGTCATGTGTTGACCTTGAATATTGGGTAGACCCAGCACTGAACCATTCTTTGCCATGTCTTTTATACCTCTCTCATTGAAGTGTCCTAATCTTTTATGCCATAGGTCCAACTCAATCATCTTTTGACTTCCATAAGTAAATAAGGCATGTCCTACATTAACTTGTACCTTGAGAGTAAAAAGTCTTCCTTCCTTTTTACCTGCAACAATACTTTTATATCCTTGATTTGGATCTTCAACATAAACTCCATCATTAGTGAATCTGACTTCATATCCTTTCTTAACAATTTGTCCTACACTCATTAAATCCTTTGGAATTTTAGGAACATAGAGTACATTATTCAAAAGTGTACTTCCATTCTTTGTCTTCACTGATCCAATGCTCTACACTTTATGTTTTGTATTTTCCCTTGTTTGAACTCTGTGTGCATTCAACTTTTCTTCCATGTCAGTCATCAAGGCAATGTTACCACTCATGTGATTGCTACAACCTAACTCAATATAGAGAGCTCTTTGGTCTTCATTTGATGATTCATGTGTAAGATTCATAATTAGGGTTGAATCCTCCTTTTGGTCTGATGCATAGTTGTAGTATGTATTGTTGTAGGATTGATTTTGGACGCTTTTCCACCTCTTATACCATATGAGTTCTTATCACCTCTTCCTCTTAAATTTCCTCTTTGATTTCTTCCTGCTCTATATCCTTGATTGTAGATCGGATTGTAATTGCCATTTTTCTAATTATTATGCCAACATTCATTGGCTAAATTATTTTTTTTTGCGAAAAATCCAACAAGCTCTGCCATTGTCTTTATTCTTTCCACCTCTTCCTCTACTTCTGCTATTTCCTTTAACTCTAATAAAATTAGCTTGATTTGAGGTACCTTCTTCTTCATTTGATTGTTGCTTGCCCTTAGCGTTCTTCTTCTTGTCCTTTGAGTACATAGCTGCTCTTTAACTTTTCGCATTATCGCCTTTTATATCTTGTTCAAATGTTAGCATATGTCCTAACAATTGATTTAGACTTGGAGTGAAATGATCTAATGATAATTCAGTTGATAATATGAAAGGCTTCGACCTTTCATCTCCTCTTAGCTCTGTCAAAATTTGTCTTACCAATTTATACTCTTCAATGTCTTCATCAACTGCACCTAGGCAATCTGCAATATGTTTCATCTTCGTTACATAATCAAAAATTGATTGTGAGGCTTTCTTCTTAAAGGTTGTGAATTCTATCCATAGCGAGGCCTTTCTGGACTTAGTTGTATTTTGGAAATGTTCCTCCAAAGCATTCCATATATCAGTTGCACTTTCTTTCCCTCTTATGTGTGGCAAGAGATGGTCATTGATTGCCATGTAAGCATCTTTCTTCATCCAAGCCTTTAAATCTGCAAGCTCTTCCCTAGTTGGAAGACTGTAATCTTTAAACTCTTGCTTTTCTTCTTCTCCTATGATGTATCTCATCAGATCTTTGCACATATGATGAGCTTCTATTTACATAGACCATGTTGGATAGTTTTCTCTTTCAAGCTTCTCTATCTGGATGCTTTCTCCCATCCTTTTATTGCCTGTGTTAAGAAATTTCTTCAATAGTTAGAATTACACCTTTCTAGTTGATTCGTTGCTTCTTCTTATGCTTTTCAATCTCCTTTGTATGAATCTAACCTTATTTTGCAAAACTTTAGCCTTCCAATCCTTTCTTTTACTCCAATTTGAAAATGTGCAATAGTCGGGGCAATCTTCTTCAGTCTTTTGACTTGATCTTCTTCTCTAACTATGATACCATTGATGGAGACCTTCAAATCTCCAATATCAAGACTAGAATGGCTTAAGAACACCTCTATGTCAAGTATAGACAAGAATTTGCTCAATTACTTCAAATTTATCCAAGTTCAAGACTAAAATATACTTCCTTCTTCCATTTTTTCACTTATGTTCTTCTTCAACACTCCGCCTCAAGATTCAAGTTCATTACCTACAAATGTCATGGATTAGAGCTCATATAATTTCTACGAGAATACAGGGATGTGTTTGCTTCAACTTACAAGGAAGTTGTGGAGGTGATTGCAATCCGGGTGGATCGGCTCCGGTCGTGGCACACATAGGGTGTATGAAGCTAATGGATGTTGGAAGGTTTAAGGACGTGAAAGTGAAATTAATGTTGAGAATGGAGAAGAGAGAGATGTTGAAATGATTATGGGAATGGGAATGTAGGAGTGCAAGTTAGATTTATGAACATGAATGATAAGAATGAAAGAGAACCATACACACGAATCAAATTTGGAAGGAAGAATGGTCCATTGAAGGAGCTTCTTAAACACTTCCTAATTCTAATCCATATGCATAGTCTTCTTTGGATGATATGTATGCATGACGAGAATAGATGGAATCCTTACACATAAATCAGTTTCGAAAGGAAGAATGGTCCAATATTGGAGCTTCTTATACACTTTCAGAAACTAATCAATATGTATGGGTATGTATGGATTATATGCATGCAGGTGAATTATGATGATAGAGTTTAATCACAAGCTCAATGAAACATCCTCACTGGTTCAATGCAATACTGCGGGGCCTTCTCTCTCATAGAAGAAAATAGAAGACATGTAAAAATACTTAAGAGACTGAGAGACAAGAGACAAGAGACAAGTGACAAGTGACATGTAAAAATCTACTGATCAAAGGCAGTTCCAACCCTCAAACCATGACAGTTCAACGGAATGTCACACATAAGAAGATGAGTTCCACTTCATTGACCCTATGTATATCTTGGCTCGTAACGTCTAAAGAAGTATAAGACTCATTAAAACCAGCTCTAACTCACTCACACGCTCCACCGAGGGTGAGTCAAGATAGAAATGCAGGTTTCAAGAGCCTATCCTAGATTGGAGTTCTAACTTAAATTTGAAACTAGGTACTATACTCCGACTAGCCCACCTTGGATCCTCACTCACTCAACCTAGGGTGATCTTCTCAAGGAAACCTTAAGCTAGCAAGAGCCCTATGGATGCCTAACAATAATGCTCTAGGAGTTTGGAGGGGCGTTTATATAGTTTTTTGAATGAATTTGGGCCCTTGGATCTAGAGGAATAAACTCTCAACTCTAGGATCACTACTTTCGATTATAACCGTTTGATTAATCAAATCAATGGCTTGGAATTGTTCTTTCTATCAAATCTAGCGTAAAGGAGTGAAATTTAGGCGCCTTCATTCTCCCCCATTGGATCTAGGGATGATCTAGACTGTCGGATCAGTGTTGACATCAATTCGGATAAGATATGCCACTATTTTTAGAGAAAAAATGCATTATTGATCTTTAACTGTCAAAAAAGTCTTCTTTGATGAAAAAAACTCGTGGATTCTCCTTGCTTTAAGCATAAGTTCATCTCCACCCTTGAATATGAGCTCATCTTGATCATACAACATGGCTCAATCAGCTTTCACCATGTGGCAGCCCTTCAACCTTCAATTTGCTTAAACTAGAAAACTATGGTGACCTTGAAAACTGGACTTTGTGCTCTTTGACCCTCCAAAAAAGGCTTTGATGAAGATGAAACTTTGTAGGACTATGTTTCCAAAGATCTCCTTCAGGAATATGCAGAAAAAACTTTTATCTAAATCTCCCTTGTACAAGTTTGACTATATTTGGAAGCTTGCAAGGTGGGATTAAGGTGTCTAGGAAACTCTGATAGCCTTGAAACTTTGTACAAATATGTAGCCACATATGGTATTTATACACGTCAAACCATATGGCTAACAAAAAATCCTATACAAATTACATTTTTTACAAAATGCACATGGCATATCAATGTGCTAGAAAATCCATTTACATGTGAAATTTGGGCTATACACTGCCTTTGATAGGCTTTACAAGTATATGAATTTTTCATGTGATTTGGAGATATTGAAATTTTTGCCCTAATTTCCAAAGTTTGACCAGCTTTGACCGCTACCCTAGATTTGCTCGATTTCTTCCAAAGTTTGCATGTGAACTCCCTTTGACATCCTTGATGCATCTTGGACTTCTCAATATATATATATATATATATATATATATATATATATATATATATATATATATATATATATATATATATATATATATATATATATATATATATATATATATATATATATATATATATAACATATAAAAATATCATTAATTTTTCAAGTTCATGTTGCTTTGTGTTTTTTCAAGTTCATTCTACTTTTTTTCCATTTTTGTTTCATGCATGTTTTTTTTTCAATCTTTGCATTGCATTGCATATCCACATCACTTGAGTAAAAAAAAAAAGGGGCAAATGATGATTTCTCTACTTGTGTAAAATTGTATCTTAAGTAGTAATTTATCTACCAAGAAATTGATTATAATCTAGGATTGTGGAAAGATAGAGCATGTAGATTTGGAGGTTTATTTTGGTGACATGACTTTCATATATAAACATGCATATGTATCCTATATCGAAAGCATAATTGTTGAAATCCTAGCTCCTGCTACTGCATGTTTCTACATCCTTAGTCCATCTCAAAGCACTTGTATCGGAGTTTAAACGGTTGTTCTCCGTCATCAAAAATGGTTGTACCTTGTATCGGGGTTTGATTTTTCCCCATCATAAAAAAAAAGGGCAAATGATGATTTCTCTACTTGTGTGAAATTGTATCTTAAGTAGTAATTTATCTACTAAGAAATTGATTATAATCTAGGATTATGGAAAGATAGGGCATGTGGATTTGGAGGTTTATTTTGGTGACATGACTTTCATATATAAACATGCATATGTATCCTATATCAAAAGCATAATTGCTGAAATCCTAGCTCCTCCTACTGCATGTTTCTACATCCTTAGTCCATCTCACAGCACTTGTATCGGAGTTTAAACGACTGTTCTCCGTCATAAAAAATGGTTGTACCTTGTATTGGGGGTTTAATTTTTCCCCGTCATAAAAAAAAAAAGTTGCTACATATTACCAGGAAGTTTACACTTTCTTCTACCCCAAAAAAGTGATTGTAACCATACAGTTGCCGAATCATCATCATCATCATCATTTAAAAATTATAAAAAAAAAGCAAGCCAAAGGAAGATAAAGAGGCATAGTAGAATAAATCACGGGCTATATAGGCAGATTTATGCATTAATGGAGTTTAGTTAGATTTCCTTGCATGTTATTAGAGAAAGAGCATATCATATTTATGTAGGAAATAAGTTGATCTAAAATAAGCTAAAGATGAAAGATGTCTCTTGAAAATCCTAAATCTTTGTTTATAGTCGTATTTAAGGTAGATTACTTTATGAAAAAGGTACAAATTTTTCTTCAAGATGAGAGGAATTGATGCTTAAAATGACTCAATACATCCACTTCCACTTCATATTGATGCTTGATTGTTTTCTTTCTTGTTGTCAATGTTGCTTGTTCATTTGCATATATGTTGGCTATTTGTTCATGCATATTCATGTTGCCTATTTCAATTCTTTCTTTTATACAAATTTTGCTTCATGTCACGTTACCTACTCATTCATGCATATAATCAATTTTCATTCCATGTTTCTTATGTTGCCTATAAAAGAATTTGATGCCTGGAACATTTTGTTTTTCACAGATGCTAGAGTGGCACTTCCGGAGGAATCGCAGGTTTAGTGGGGGCGAATGTCGTCGAGATTTTCTCTCCTCTCTCACTCATGAAGGCCTATAGGAAACACATTCGGTGAATTTGGCCAGAATGTGTTTCTTGTAGGCCTTCATGAGTGAGAGAGGAGAGAAAATCTCGACGACAATGTGAAGGGAGTTGATCCAACTATATGTTCTCATAGAATTCCTATGAATCCTGATGCTAAACCCTCCAAGCAAAGACCTTATACTTATAATGATGTCTATTTTGCAAAAGTTAAAGAGAAGATAGACAAGTTGTTAGCAATTGGATTTATATATATGAGATTGAACACACTGAATGGGTTTCTCCTTTAGTGTTTGTTGTTAAAAATAAAAGTAAGCTCGTATATATTTTTGCAAAAAAGATTTTTCTTCAAGTAGAAGGAAAATACAAAAATGAAAAAGAGAAGCATTTACTTCAGCAAGTAGTGGAGGCCAAAAGAGGATCATTCAAAAGAGAATCATTCAAAAGAGAATCAAATCCAAAAACTGAACTGTAAGAGGAGTGGCTGTCCAAAGTAGTGGAGAAATGATGGAGAAGAGCTCTCAAACTCATCATGAGAGTTTTTTGTCACTTGGCTATAAAAGAGGAAAGGGAGGACACTCAAGTAGAGAGGAAGAAGGCGTGGAATCCCTGTTGTAGCTACTTCATTTGTTTTGAGTCATTTCGTTCAGTTCACTCTCATAGAGTATGTCCAGCCGCACACCCATTTCTACATAGTCTACGTGTGAGAGTCATATCTCTCAATATATGTATCCAATTTTAGTGTTTAAACATTCGTTGGAAAGCTTATCTTGAGTAGTTGCTCTGTCTAGAACAGTTTTATGAAATTCTTTAGGTTTTGTGAGTTATTCAGATTTTAGTGAAGTCTAGTTTTCAGCCTAACTGAGTCGACAGGTAGTCTGTTTTGAATCAAATAGTTGCCAACTCAAATATACTCCAAATTGAGTATTTGATATCTCATTTGAAAGATCTAGGTGTCTAATTTGAGTGACCAAAGTTTCAAGTTCATTGGATATTTCAGTTGGTAATAGTTTTCATTTGAAGGTTCTGCTATTGGTAAGAGTCTTGATCCTGAGAAGGTCTTCTACACTTCCCGCTGCGATTAGGAGAGGAATTCTCCAACAATTGGTATCAGCGCATTGGACCTTGAAGAGGCAAAGCATTGGAGCTGAATTAAAGCAAAGGAGAAGCTACAAATCAAGGGGGAGCTTCGTGAAGTCAAGAAAGAGCGCCACAACATACTTGAGGTAAACTTCAATCTTGGAAGTTTTCAATGGCTGATTTAGGACAACAATTTGAGAAGTTAGACAAAGATAATTTTCAGTCTTGGAGGTATAGAATGATAAATTACCTTAAAGGTAAAGGTTTATGGAGTCTAGTTAGTGGAGACGATCTACAACCGGTGGACATTGAAGATCCCAACATTACTCCGGCACAAAGGAGGCAATTTGATGATTGGGAAGAGAGGAATCTAAGGATGATGTTCCTCATCTCACAAGTTATTTCTAACACTATGATTGGTCATTTGGAAAGCTTAGAAACAGCCAAGGAAGTTTGGGAAGCATTGGAGAAGGTGTATGCTACCTCAACAAGGTCTCGAAGGATGCAACTCAAGAACGAGCTCAACAACATGAGGAAAAGCTCAAACCAAAGCATTAGTGAGTATACATTGAGAATCAAAGAGCTTCGAGATCAACTAGCATCAGTTGGATGCAAGATAGAAGAGGAAGACATCGTCCAAACAGCCCTCAATGGCTTGAGAAGTGAAGAAAAGTGGAAGCCCCTCATCACAAACATCCTTTATAGAGATCCTCTACCAACATTCGGCGAGATTATACCAAATCTTGTGGCTGAAGAGGTAGCTCAACAAGGAGAAGGCAACAAAGGTAAGGACAGCCATAGTCAAATGTTATATGCAGGAAGAGGTAGAGGAAGGAACTCAAGAGGAGGCTCGAGAGGAAGAGGAAGAAGCTACAACAACACAAATTTCAGCCAACACAACTCGGAGGACAACAAGGACAACTCAAATGACAACACACATGGAAGAGGTCGAGGAAGAAATAGAGGAAGAGGTCGAGGTTCATACAATCCTCATAAAGGTATAACATGTTATCATTATGGTAAACTAGGACATTATGCAAATGATTGTTGGTAAAAGAATGGAAGGCTGAATGGAGGCAACCAAAGGAGCCAAAATAACTATGCGAATACATCAAGTGAAGGAGGGACCATCACAACAACCATCAGTGGCTGGTAATAGATATTTTGTCACTTTTATCGATGATCATTCAAGAAAAGTATGGATGTTTTGCATAAAACAAAAATCAGATGTGTTCTCCATATTCAAGAGATTTAAAGCACAGGTAGAAAAGGAAACAGGACGCTACATAAAAACCTTGAGGTCCGATGGAGGAGGAGAATATTTCTCCAAAGAATTTTCAGATTTTCTTTATGAAAATGGCATCAAGAGACAATTTACATGTAGGTACACGCCTCAACAAAATGGAATAGCTGAAAGGAAAAATCGACATATCACAGAAGTTGCAAGATGCATGCTCAACGAGATGAAGATGCCACTAAACTATTGGGCTGAAGCAACTAGTACGGCCGTTTATTTGATGAACAAGTGCACAACGGCTGGAGTGCATAATCTAACTCCCGAGGAGGTTTATTCCGGTAAGAAACCTGACCTTACACATCTCAAAGTTTTTGGATGTGTGTGTTATGTTCACATCCCTCAAGAACTAAGGACAAAGATGGAGGCAAAGTCCGAAAAATGTATTTTTATTAGATATTCATTGGAGCAAAAGGGATATAGGTGCTACAATCCGGTGACAAAGGAGCTACGAGTCTCACGAGATGTGGTATTTGATGAGCTAAGACCATGGTTTGGAGACAAAGGGAAAGAAAAGATTCTTGAAGAAGATTGCGAAGATGATGGAGGTGCTGTCCAAGAAGAATTTCAGCAAACAAGCACTCAAATGTCAGGTCCAGAAGCTTCTACATCGCTTGGAGAAAGCTCAACATGGAAGGGGAGGGTAAGGAGTCATTCCTCAGCACCAACATCAGCCTATGAAAGATCCAAAGCTGAAAGTGCTGCCCAAAATAGTGATTCAAATGCAAGTGAAGAAGAGTATGAAGAGGTGATCACACCAAAGGTAAAGTTGAACCGATTGAAGAAGCAATGTTCAAAAGGAAATGAAAGGAGGTCTTCAAGAGCAAGGTATCAAATTGAAAGGCTGAGCTATGATAGTTTTATTGCAAAGAATTTTGCATATATGACACAGGTGGTCAAAGACAAAGAACCGGATGCATATGAAGAAGCATGTACACAAAAAGAATGGCAAGAAGCTATGCAAGAAGAGATGAAAGCTCTCAAGGACAATCACACATGGGAGCTAGTTCCAAAGGCTAAAGGTATGAAGATTGTTCCAAATAAATGGGTGTTTAAAATAAAGAGAAATGCTGATGGTTCTCTAGCAAGGCATAAAGCTAGATTGGTAGCAAAAGGATTCAAGCAAACTCACGGCATTGATTATGAAGAGACTTTCAGCCCGGTTGCAAAGATGGGAACAATTAGAACCTTGATTGCAGTGAGTGCAGCAAAGAGATGGCCATTGTACCAACTTGATATAAAAAATGCTTTTCTCAATGGTGAACTTCAAGAAGAGGTATACATGAGTCAACCGATTGGATTTGAAGATAGAAAGCATCCAGATTTTGTTTGTAGATTGAAGAAAGCCTTGTATGGGCTGAAGCAAGCACCACGTGCTTGGAATCAAAGATTGGTCGAGTACCTCACAAGGTGTGGGTATAGTCCAAGTAATGCAGATCCCTCTCTATACATGAAGAAAGAAGAAGGCAAGCAGGTATATATTTGCATATACGTTGATGATCTCGTCATAACAGGAAGTAATGTTACAGGAACACAAGAGATCAAAAGAAAACTCGGTAAGGAGTTTAAAATTTCAGATCTTGGTGAGCTAAAATACTTTTTAGGCATTGAGATAGTCTATGGGAAAGATGACATCTACTTGATGCAAAGAAAGTACTTGTTGGATGTTCTTTTCAGATTTGGAATGAGTGAATGCAAACCACTCACTCAACCTATGGACACAAATGTGAAGCTATGCTCAAATGATGGAGAGAAGTTACATGATGTAACTACATACAGGAGTATTATAGGTTCGTTGATCTATGCTAGGATCACAAGACCAGATTTGTGTTATATTGTTGGATTTCTTTCTCAATTTATGCAAGCTCCAACAAGTGCACATTTAAATTCAGCCAAAGGAGTGCTAAGATATGTGAAGCACACCGTCAATCATGCATTGTTTTATAGATATGATGAAGAATTGCAGGTAAAGGGCTTCAGTGATGCTGATTGGGCTGGTTCGAAGGAAGATAGAAGATCTACTTCAGGTTATGTGTTCATGATAGGTAGCAAACCTATCACATGGAGCTCAAAGAAGCAACCTATTGTTGCACTATCATCTAGAGAAGCTGAATATAGAGGTTTTGTTGGAGATAGACGTCTGCGGAAGCACGCGAACAACACAAGGAAGAAGAAGAAGCTTGGAGCACAAACACAAAATACTGAATGTATTACTAGAGAATGTACAAAGATAAGTAGCCCATTAGGGCAATAGGCGTATATACAAGCCGGGGGAAAAAAACCTCCTAAAGAGGGAAAAAAGTGCCCCGGCGGTCCTAGTGTGTTCACACACATCACTACCTAAATATATCAACAAATCCCCCCTAGGAGTGATGCGGTGAACAAGGAGCTGGCACTCATGTATAAGGAAGTGCCAAGCTATGTGGAAATCACTCCACAAAAGGAAGTAAGCCCAAAGCTTTGGGGAAAGCTTCAAACTTCTCCCTAGGCAGAGCCTTCGTGAAAAGGTCTGCAATGTTCTCCTGCGTGGGCACATATGCCAAGTTGATCTCCCCAACAGAGAACCTCTCCCTGACATAGTGATAATGCACCTCAATGTGCTTAGTGCGAGCATGGAACACAGGGTTCCTCGCAACTGCCAATGCGCTCTGACTGTCAGTGAAGATGGTGGTGGCAGAAGATTGGCCAACACCCAAATCAGCCATAAGGCGTCTGAGCCACACACACTCAACAGTCACTGTGAAAGTTGCCCTATACTCAGCCTCACAACTGGAAGTGGCCACAGTAGGCTGCTTCTTGCTCAACCAAGATATACATGAGCTACCAAGCATGAAGCAAAAACCACTAGTGGACACATGAGTGTCATAGCAACCAACCCAATCTGAGTCAGAAAAAGCATGCAAATCTGGCGGTAGTGATCCCCCCTTAGGATAAAACAACCCAAGTAGACGAGTACCACTTAAGTAGCGAAAGATGCGCTTAACCGCCTTCCAATGCGTGACTCCTGGGCAATGCATAAACCTGCTCATCTGTGAGACAGCAAACTGAATATCTGGCCGAGTAATGCATAAGTAAATCAAGCATCCAACAGCCTGCTGATAGAGAATAGCATCAAATGCATCTCCAGCATCATGAAGACTCAATTGTAAACCTGTCTCCATAGGAGTGGCAATAGGCTTACAATCTTCAAGGCCAAAACGCTGCAATAATGTGTCAATATATTTCGTTTTACACAAATCCATTCCACCATCAACTTGCATAAACTGAATGCCCAAATAGTGATGCAAATGCCCCAAATCAGACATCTCAAATGAGCCATGCAAATCAGCCTTGAAATCAGCAATATGCTTCTCAATAGGACTAGTGAGCAGCATGTCATCAACATAGACAACAATGATCAGAAGCACATCATTAGCACGCTTAACATATAAGGTGCTTTCAGTTGGACTGTTCACAAAACCATGTGCAACCAGATAGGCATGTATCTTCTCATACCAAGCACGTGGTGCTTGCTTTAAACCATATAATGCCTTCTTTAACCTGCACACCTGGTTTTCATGCCCTTTCTGCACAAAGCCACGGGGCTGAAAAACATACACTTCTTCATGCAAGTCACCATTCAGAAATTTTGTTTTAATGTCCAACTGATGTACATTCCAACCATGATGGGTTGCAAGTGCACAAATGCTCCGAACAGGAGTCATACGGCATGTAGGTGCAAAGGTCTCATCAAAATCAATGCCTCTTTCCTGCGCATAACCCTTTGCAACAAGCCTAGCCTTATACCTGTCAACTGTACCATCAGGTTTACGCTTCAGCTTGTATACCCACTTAGTGCCAATGGCCTTCTTGCGAGGAGGCAAGTCACATAAAGACCATGTACCATTCTTCATTATAGCATCATATTCAGATTGCATGGCAGCCATCCAATTTTCTGAATTCTGTGCTTCATCAAAAGAAACAGGCTCATTCTCATCACAGAGACTAGATGCAACCATACCATAGCAATCTGATGCAAAGGAGGCACTATGAGAGCCTAAACGAGTACGATATGACAAAGGTGCATCTAATTTGCTGTCACGCAAAGTCTGCACCAGCCATTTTGGCATAGTTTTTGCCTGCTCAATATCAGCTCTCTCATCAACAAGTGCATCATGTAAATCTGCATCAGAAATAGAATGATCTACATCATCATATGAAACCTGCAAAGGCTGAGAAGTTGCCTCATTAGGACCAGCACTAGATTGTCCACCTGTAAAAAGAGGCATCAATGTATCATACATGTCTTTGGAGCTAAGAGATGTCTCCTTAGTACATGAAAGCAATGGCTGAATAGCATCTTCCACAAAGACAACATCACGGCTAACCAGAATGCGTTTAGTCTGTGGATGATACACACGATAGCCTTTACTTTCAGAACTGTACCCAACAAAAATACATTTTACTGCCTTATCATCCAATTTTCTACGATGTTGTTCAGGCACTAATGCATATGCCAAACAACAAAAAACACGCAGATGAGCAACAGATGGCTTGCGGTCATGCCAAGCCTCATATGGAGTGATAGACTGCAACGCTTTAGTGGGACACCTGTTCAGTACATATGCTGCACACATGACAGCCTCAAGCCAGAAACTATGTGGTAAAGCCTGACTTTTGACCATGCACCTCGCCATCTCCATGAGTGACCTGTTCTTTTGTTCAGCAACTCCATTCTGTTGAGGTGTATACGGCACTGTACACTAGTGTTTTATCCCACGTTCAGCCATAAATGCATTAAAATCTGAAGACATATATTCTCCCCCTCGATCAGAACGGAGGGTGCCCATTTTACATGCTGACAGATTTTCAACCAAAACCAAAAACTGTTTGAAGCACGAACACTTCGGACTTTGCTTTTAGTGGATATACCCATGCATGCCTGGAAAAATCATCAATGAAAGTCACGAAGTAAAGGTAATTTCCAAAAGAGGGTGTCTGCATAGGACCACATACATCACTATGTACAAGCTGCAATTTCTGCGTAGCCCGAACTGAACCATCTTTTGGAAAGGAAGAACGCTGCATTTTGCCCAAAATACAACCTTCACAAACATGTTTTCTAGGAGCCTCAAGTTTGGGCAAAGAGGACACCATTTCAGATTTCTGTAGGCGTAGCAAACTAGCAAAATTCAGATGACCAAAGCGTGCATGCCAAAGCTTTGCATCTGACATAGCCTGAGAATCATGAACTTCACATGCCGAATCATTCACAGATCTTTCATAGTCTATGAGCTTATACAGCCCACGACATAAAATGCCAGAAGCAATAATCACATCGCCATTTGAGAGATCATGGATTGTACACTTGTCATCAACGAATTTCACAACCAAGCCAATCTTGGCTAATGCAGAAATTGATAACAGGTTCTTTTTGATCCCTGGCACAAATAAAGAATCTGACAAAGTGAAAGAACTACCATCAGCAGTAGTCAGAATGACCTTACCAACTCCCATAACAGGATAAGAGGAGTTATTGGCGCATGTGACAGTATTCCCTGTAAGGGCAGGCTCGAGTGAAGAGAAGAAACTGCGCTGCGAGGTAATATGTTTGGTAGCCCCACTGTCAAAGTACCAAACATCTGAGTCTACTGCAGACATGCACTGATCATGAGAAGATGGGTCAAAACTGCAGACAGTAGTAAATGCCCATTCTTCTTCCCGCACAAGATTTGCAGACTCTGTTTTTGGTGTAGAGGCCTCTACAACAACCATTCCAGCCTCTTTCTTCTTTGCCTCTTTAGCAGCCATTTTTGGATAGTTCTTTATGATATGATCATTTCCTTTACAGTACTTGCAAAACAATTTCTGCTTTTCTGATTTCTTCTCATCTTTATCCTGGTTCTTCGATTGTGCAGTATTTGCAAATTTCTGCTTACTAGTAGAAGAGCTCCATTTTCCTTTGCCCTTCTAACTAGCCAGGAAAGCTTGATCTGCAACACGCATAATGGACCTGTTCTGCCTGGACTGATCTTCTTGCAACAGAAAAGAGACTAACTCCTCAAATGACAAGGCATTTGGATTCCCTTTCATCATCAACCGAAGAGTAGAAGCAAAACTCTGATATGAATCAGGAAGACCATTCAGAACGGTCTACACAAGAGAGCTATCTGGTATAACCTCATCAGCAGAAATCAACTGTTCCTTCAAATCTTTGATCTTCGTTAGGAAACTGTCCATAGAATCACCTTCATTCATGTGCTCACTCTCCAACTGTTTTCGGAGGTAAGCAACACGAGCCTCATTCCTAACCTGGTACAAAGTGGTAAGTGTATCCCAAGCATCCTTTGCTGTTCTGCAAGAGCGAATGTGAGGAATAATGGCACGTTTGACAGACAAATCTATCAATGCATGTGCCTGGGCATCTCTGCCATCCCAGTGAATCTGCTCTACAGTAGGTGCAACAGAAACAGCAGCACGAATAGGAATCTGCGAAATATCATCTTCGACACCATCTTCATCAGCTCCAGCACCTGTATTTGCAGTACCTGTCGTTACAGGTGTAACAGGACGTCTTTCAACACCCTGCACAATGTTCCATAATCCTTTTGCAACCAGTACATGTCGCATCATATAAGCCCATAATGGGTAGTTGGTACCATCCAACTTATCCTCAATAGCCAACATACGGAATACATCACTGCTTTCAGCCATGGCTGGTGACTAAAATACCTTGATGCAGAAAATTGACTGTATCTCAAAAAGTTGAACGGAAATGCCA
The DNA here is from genome assembly GCA_020310875.1 of Ceratopteris richardii. Classification (NCBI taxonomy): domain Eukaryota; kingdom Viridiplantae; phylum Streptophyta; class Polypodiopsida; order Polypodiales; family Pteridaceae; genus Ceratopteris; species Ceratopteris richardii. The sequence continues at coordinate 171,305,395 of CM035411.1, read as the reverse complement.
GACGAGTTCTGCTAGACCTGTAGCAGACTTCGAGACGCTTAAACTGGCAAACAGAAACTGGTATATACCTTTGGCACAAAAGGACGAAATAGCCTGCACAAGCGCTGTGATAGTGCGTTCGGAGGCCGAAACGAGCTCAGATCGCGATTTCGGCACGACAGATCGAAGCGGTTTTGATCTCGGAAACACCCTGAGTATGCTCACCAAATTTTGTGTGAATCTGAGATTGCAAACGGAGGAGTGTCGACGGCGCCCTAGAAGAAGCGACAACCTGCTCTGATACCAATCGTTGGAGATAGACGTCTGCGGAAGCACGCGAACAGCACAAGGAAGAAGAAGAAGCTTGGAGCACAAACACACAATACTGAATGTATTACTAGAGAATGTACAAAGATAAGTAGCCCATTAGGGCAATAGGCGTATATACAAGCCGGGGGAAAAAAACCTCCTAAAGAGGGAAAAAAGTGTCCCGGCAGTCCTAGTGTGTTCACACACATCACTACCTAAATATATCAACAGGTTTAGCCTTTGCAACTTGTGAAGCTATGTGGATTAAGAAGCTCTTGGCTGATCTTTATGTGCAGGTGGAGACCATTCCAATTTATGGTGACAACATGTCAAGCATTCACTTGACAAACAATCCAATGTTTCATGCACGAAGCAAGAACATAGAAGTGCATTATCATTATGTTCGAGAAAAAGTTTTGAGCAAGGATGTGGATATAAAGTTCATTGGAACTAATGACCAGGTTGCAGACATGTTTACAAAGTTTTTAGATGCTTCTAAGCTAAAGAGGTTCAAGGATGACATCAACTTGCAAGATATGGCTGAAGGTGCAAGCTCACATGTGAGCTTGAGGGGGAGTGTTAAAAATAGAGAAGTAAGCTCGTATATATTTTTGCAAAAAGGATTTTTCTTCAAGTAGAAGGAAAATACAAAAATGAAAAAGAGAAGCATTTACTTCAGCAAGTAGTGGAGACCAAAAGAGAATCATTCAAAAGAGAATCAAATCCAAAAACTGAACTGTAAGAGGAGTGGCTGTCCAAAGTAGTGGAGAAATGATGGAGAAGAGCTCTCAAACTCATCATGAGAGTTTTTGGTCACTTGGCTATAAAAGAGGCAAGGGGGGACATTCAAGTAGAGAGGAAGAAGGCGTGGAAGCCCCCTTGTAGCTACTTCATTTGTTTTCAGTCATTTCGTTCAGTTCACTCTCATAGAGTATGTCCAGCCGCACACCCATTTCTGCATAGTCTACTTGTGAGAGTCATATCTCTCAATATATGTATCCGATCTTAGTGTTTAAACATTCGTTGGAAAGCTTATCTTGATCAACTGCTTTGTTTAGAACAATTCTATGAAATTTGTTATGTTTTGTGAGTTATTCAGGTTTTAGTGAAGTCTAGTTTTCAGCCTAACTGAGTGGACAGGTAGTCTGTTTTGAATCAAATAGTTGCCAACTCAAATCTACTCCAAATTGAGTGTTTGATATCTCATTTCAAAGCTCTAGGCGTCTAGTTTGAGTGAACAAAGTTTCAAGTTCATTGGATATTTCAATTGGTACCAGTTTTCATTTGAAGGTTCTGCTGTTGGCAAGAGTCTTGATCCTGAGAAGGTCTTCTACACTTTCCGGTGCGATTAGGAGAGGAATTCTCCAACAGAAGAATGGAGAAAATAGGGTCTATATTAACTTAAAAAAGGTTAATGCTACCACTATAAGAGAAAATTATCCATTGCCCATTGCAAACCATCTTTTGGAAAGAGTAGCAGGCAAGGAAGTATACAACTTTCTTGACAGATTCTTAGGGTATAATTAAGTAGGTTTGACTACTCACGACTAACATAAAACCGCTTTTGCTACTAAATGGGGAGTGTATGCATTTAGAGTTATGCCTTTTGGTTAACTAATGCCCTAGTAGCTTTCCAAAGACTTATGTGTCACGTCTTTAAGGAATTTCTAAGAAAAAGTACAGAAGTCTATGTGGATGACCTTTGTGCCTATTTGTCTCAATGCCAAGCTGATATACTTGAATTAAGGCAAATATTTGACAAGTATACATAGTATCTAGTATGCTTGAATCCAGAGAAATGTGACTTCATGTAAAAACAAGGTAAGATATTGGGACATATAGTATCTAAAAATGGTATTTCGACCAATGAAGATAAAATCAAAGTAACTCTCAAATTTTCTAGACCAAAGAACATGAAGGAAGTTTAAGCCTTTATGGGTCACTATGGATATTATCATAGATTGATTCACATGTACGCATTAACTGGAAAACCTCTATGCAGACTTTTAATGCAATTGACTTGGAGTGATAAATGCAAGCAAGCATTCAATGAGTTAAAAAGAAGCTTGAGTTCCACACCTATTTTGAAGGTGCCAAATTGGAATAAACCATTCCATATACATGTCAATGCATCTAACTTTGCCATTGAATGCATCTTGGCACAACCAATTGAAGAAGGAAAGCTAAATCACCCTACAACCTATGCTAGTAGACAACTGAACCAACTAGAACTAAATTACACCACAACTGAGGGAGAAGGATTAGGGATGGTCTATGTGATAAAAAAATTAGAAATTACTTACTAGCCAACGAATTCAAGGGTCTTTATTGATCACCAAACTCTACTATACTTGGTCAATAAATCTTACAATATTGGAAAGCTAGCTCGATGGTTCCTGTTGCTCATGGAATTTGATTTCGAGGTAGTGGTCAACTAGGGTGATATGCATGTTAGGGTTGACCACTTGTCCAAAATGACTCACGGAGAACCACCAATGGGAGTAGCAGACAAGCTACGAGACACCTACCTATTTAATCTAGAAGTATGTCCTAGATGGGTGGAAAAATTGGTGCTATTCTCACACATGGACCTAATCATAGGAACAATTCCAACCATGACAAGGAACTTTGGAAAATAAGAAACCTCCACATCGTGGCAAGCAACATATATTTCAAGGATTCCAATGGAATACTTCTAAGATGCATCAAAGAGGAAGAAAAAAGTAATCTAATCAAACAAGCTCATAAGAATAAATGCACGTAAAGCCATAAGTGGAACAATGGAAGAACTAAAAAAGTTTAGGAATATATTGGCCAAGTATGCAAATGTACATGAACATGTAACAAATTTTCATATATGTCAAGTGTCTAGGCCAACTAACATTCATCCTTGTGTTATTCGACGATAGCACATGAGTGGAGCAAGCCATTAGTTGAATTCTTGAAATCATAGACGTATCCAGAAGGAGCTAGCCTAGCTCAGAACAGAATCCTAGAAGAAAAAAGTAAAGATTATGTAATTTTGGGAAAGCAATTGTTCAAATCAGGGAAGGATAATCAATTAGGAATTTGTCTTCATGGGGGAGATCACTTTATCATACTCGAAATGGCTCATGTTGGAGTAGCTTGAGGTACTAGGAAGACAAACACACTAGGAAGAATGTTGCCCAGACAACAACAAAATTCTTATTCAAAAATATTTTCACTAGGTTTGGACTACCTATTGAGATATTCAATGATAGAGGTACATACTTCATCAATGAAGTCATTGAGTCACTTATGAACGAATTCTTGGTGATTCATAAAAAGTGAGCATTCTATCACCCACAAGCCAACGGACAAGATGAAAGTTCAAATAAGGTATTATGCACAATTCTCACAAAGATAGTCAACAATGGTAGATCTGACTAGGATAAACAATCACATCAATGAAATTTGGGCATTTCATGAAGCATATAAGATGGCTATTGGAACTACACCTTTTAATCTAGTCTATGGATAAAAAACAATTCTACCAATTGGTTTCTAGATCCCTACTCTTTGAGTAGCCAAGAAATATGAATGGACAAGACATGAGTTGTCCAATTAATTGGATGAAATTGAGAAATTCCATGAAACTAGATTACAAGTTGTAGTAGGCATTTATGTTGCTAAAAGAAGATAAAAAGCCTACTATGATGTCCACATAAAAGACAAAGAATTGAGAGTTGGAGACCTAGTATTAGTGTACACTCTGAAACAATATTTGAAGAAACTCCAACAAAGAGGATCTGGCCCTTTGATCATAAATCGAATTTCCTATGGTGGAGCTATCAAATTAGCTACATTGGATGGGGACATACTACCAAACTATATAAGCAATTGCAAAGTTCAAAAATACATGGAACTTGTCACTGAAAAAATGGTAACAAGACTTTTAAGAGCTCAAAATCAAAAGAAGGAAGAGGAGAGAATAAGAGAAGAGGCTAGAATAGAAGCAATAGAGAGAATTTGAAAACAAAAGGAATGGATTAGAGAACAAGATGAGATATACTTATGAGGTGAAGAACCCATTCCTGTGGCAAATTATCTTGCCACAAATATTAAGACCTTGGGTTACCATGTTGATCGGATCTTGCAGATGCACATACGTAGAGATAGTACATTAATAAAATCTCACAAAATCATACACAAAGTACAGAGAGAGAAGAGACTGAACACAAGATTGGGTACAATCTCCCCCCACATACTCTGATGGATGAGTTTATCAGAGTATGTGTATTTATACGTATTTTTATTACATCCTGAATAGAAGATACAAGAGGGTAGCACTTTGAAAGGCGTGCATTTACAAGAAACTATTTTATTTACAAATCGTCTCTTTCTAAGTGATCTACTATTTTTACAAAAACATTGATTTCTAAATATCTTTAAAAATATATGAATAAATCCATGCACATTCATGCCCTCATGATTCTTCACCTACTAAATCAAAACACAATCATGTTAGAAACCTCAAGGCATCAAAATCCATTTAACATTCCATTATTCCATAAAGTATAACATGCCTCCCAGTTGACAAGCAACTGGCCTCATTTGATAAGAATAAAATAGACAATGATGGCTAGTCACATGTTCCATCACTGAACAATCATAAGCATATTCCATGTAAAAATACATGCATGGAAATGGAGAACTAGACTTTAATACGAGTGTGAATGACATGCAGAAATCAAGTGGTCATAATGTGGAGTTAATGATGTCCTATGAATCCATTTGGATTCTTCAAGTGAGTGATTGTTATATTTATGATATTGCTTACTAGTCCATGTACTAATAACATCATCATCAAGTATTTTCTTTGCAACTAGAATTTCAACATCCTCTTCAAGTAAATGAGGATCATCTAAAATAGAAGTGAGTGGTAAAGTTCCTTTAAATGGTTTCAATAAACTAATATGAAAAGAATTATGTATATTCCAATGAGAAGGTATGTCTAATCTAAAAGCATTCTCATTTATCTTTTCAATAATATGGAAAGGTCCATAGTACCATGGTAGCAAGTTTAACCTTAGGATGCTGTGAAATATTTTTCAAACATATTCTAATTATTCGTAACCATCCAAAGTCATTTTCATTAAATTGTTTAGCTACTCACTTCTTGTTTTGGAACCTAAATTTTGAAATAATGCAACCCAAAAGTGATTACAAAAACAAACATCTCGATCTGATAGAATAACTTTTGGAAAACCATGATGCGAAAAAATACATAAAATGAATAACTTACCATGATGAGGAAAAATACATTTAATAAATAACATTTAATAAATAGCATTTAATAAATAACCTAACAAAATCCTCTGTAGTATGGATAGGGTCCATCACCTTATATATAACCAAAACCTTATACTAATCATGGGAAAATAGCTTTGGCAATATTGGAATTAAAATGGAACAGGAAAGGTTTTGTCTTGGAAATATATAAAAAAATAAAACAAATGAGTTTTGGATAAATAAATAAATAAGGGGAAGAGAGTATTAGAAATTATGTTAAATATAAAAAAGGAATGGGGCATCAATATGTGAAAATAGGCTAGTGGATAAAGCATATCTCTTGTAAGTGAGAGGTGATGGGTTCAAATCCCCTAGATGCTAACTAAGGAAATAAGTAAGCTAACTAGGGAAATAAGTAAGAAGCATATATCTTGTAAGTGAGAGGTTGTGGGTTCAAATCCCTAGATGCTAACTAAGGAAATAAGCGAGCTAACTAGGGAAATATGTAAGCTTTTATTGCCACTCATTAGTTAGAGATGGTTTGCATGTAGCCAAAAGCTACCAATCGAACCAAAGGAAACCAAAGTGAACCAAGAGAGCCATGAGTGCCAGAGAAGCCAAAGATGCCAAAGTTATGCAATAGTTCTATACCTTAGTCCACACCTTGAACAGTGAGTGCAGTGTGATAGTGTGACAATGTAATAGTGAGCATAGTGAGTACAGTCAGTATAGTGAGCACAATGAGCATAGTGTAACAGTGTGCACAGTGCACAGAAGCATAGTAACATATTCAAAAAAACACGGGCAAACTAGAAAAGCATGAATTGGCAAATGCAAAATTGGATATGATGAGAATTAACAAACTAAAATGGATGCAAAATCACGAATGGATGTCGTGAATCACGAACAGACACCGAGAAGTACACCTTTGTAGATACCCATAGGCTTTGATACCATTGTTGACTAGATCTTGCAGATGCATGTATGTAGAGATAGTACAATAATAAAATCTCACAAAAGCATACACAAAATAGAGAGAGAGACAAGAAACTAAACACAATATTGGGTACAATCTTCCCCCACATACTTTGATGGATGAATCTATCAGAGTGTTTGTATTTATAATCAATAGAATATACATGATGATGGCACTTCAAAAAGCTTGCACTTATGAAAATATACGTTATTTACAAATTGTTGCTTTCTAAGTGATCTAAATATCTTTAAAAATATATGAATAAATCCATGTGTGTTCACACCCTCATGATTCTTCACCTACTAAATCAAATCATAATCACATTAAAAAACTCAAGGTATTGAAATTCATTTAACATTCCATTATTCCATAAAGTATAACATACCCAGCAAGACAAACCTTATTTAAACGTAGGAATTGGAAAGGAAGAATACCACCTTGTAGACTCATTAATTGATATATGAGTAGCTTTAGTGGTGTTTGTGTTTCCTTAGTTGAGAAACTAATGATGCCTATCACTTCTAAGAAAGCATATATGATTGGAATGGGAGGTAATCCTATCAAGTGCTTAGGAGAAGCCACTTTACCTTTAAACCTAGGGATAAAAAAATGGAACAAAAGCTCTTGGTTGCTGACACTCAAATGTGTTGGAAGAACTAATCCTAGGACAAGACTAAATGTATGAATTTGAAGTTACCCTAATCCTCAATCAAGTACACATATCAGCCAAAATAGAATGTTGAGAGTTATTTAGCCTTCTAGATGAGAAACCTCTAAAGATTACAACCACAATTGAAAACCCTAATGTATCCAATCTAAGTGTGCATAAATTAGAGCCTCAACAAAACTCTCAATCTAAAGAATCCACTCTTCAACCTACCTGGTGTGTCAATCATCTTACTAATCTTCTAGTATTGCAAGGTTTCTTCACTAGATATAATAATGCTTGATGATCTATAAAAAAATTGAACTTATTTGCAAGCAGATAATGTCTAAACTTTTTAACTGCATATACAATGCTTGATCCTTCTCTTTCAATAGTGGTATAGTTTCATTCAACCGCATCCAATTGTCTACTGGAATAAGCAATGGGAAGATCCATATTTCCTTCACCAGTAGGTTGTGCTAACACACACCCAATAGCGTAATTGGATGCATCCACATGAACATGGAATGGCTTGTTCCAATCAGGTGTAGTCAAAATTGGTGCTGAACATAATCCTCTCTTGAACTTGTTAAAGGACTTTCACATTCATTTCTCCACTCAAAGTTAATCAAAAGGGAATATAGAGGTTTTGCAATGATTGCATACATATGAATGAAATGTCGATAATAGCTACAATGCCCCATGAAAGCTTGTACTTCCTTCACATTCTTTGGCTTAGGTAGCTTTGCAATTGCTCTAACTTTCTGCTCATTCATGGAAATGCCATTCTTTGACACTATATGTCCTAGAAACTTGGCTTGCCTGACCAAAAAAACACACTTTTCTTGGTTCAAGCAGACTTGATATTCTCTACATTTGTCAAAGATTTGTTTGAGCTCATGTATATGTTTTTGTCTGATGTTCGAATGAGTGCATAGGTCATTGACATAGACTTCCAAATTTTTATGCAAGGAATCTTTAAACACATGGCACATCAGCGTTTGAAAGGTAGCTAGCACATTGGTGAGCCCAAATGGCATCACCTAAAAAGCAAATATGCCCCACTCTATGGAAAAAGCCATCTAATCTTGATCTTTTGGGTCAATGGCCACTTGATTTTAGCAAAACAAATCCATCAAGAAAGTTGTATACTTTTCAAATAAAGATTCATCCTTGTCTTGTGGGAGTTCTCTCTTCTTTTGTTTCTTGCCTTCACTCTTGGTAGTGACTTGTGTGGCTAATCTCACATTTTTTTGTAAGCTCTTCTCATTCTTGAGGGTGAGCTTCTACTATGTGCAAGTATTCCTCTCCCTATTCACAAAAAGGATCCATGATAATTGATTCTAAACCTGAATCACTTTCTTGATCAATTTGTTCCATACTAGGCTCGCATTCTTCAATAACCAGATCACACATAATTGGTTCTATAGTGAAAACCAAAATGTCATAGCCATGTTCATCATAGTGTGGTGTCCATTGTTCTTCATTGATGGCTACATCCATTGCGGCTAGAATTTCAGCCCAACCATGAGTTTAAAACTCTTTGTCTGGAAATACTACATGTACATAGGCTAGGTCTCGAATTGATCTATGCATTTCCTTTGCACCTACCTCTCTGATGTTCTCTCTTTTCTCCTCTTCCACTGCAACTTTACACATCCATACGTGTGTATCTTCATGCATCCATGAGGATCCCAATCCTATGGAATGCACCAACTTTGTGGCATCACTGGCTCTATGGATGGGATTCCACTATATAGGAGGCATGTCTCTATGAGAGTAGTCTTTGAGATTGACTTTGGTTGTAACACCTAAGTGTTGCAAATACAAGGAATTGGTTCCCCAATCTTGTACTAGTTGCAATTGTCTCATGAATGGTCTTCCTAGAGTCATCTCATAGGCTTGGTTTTTTCTAAAGTCACATATGGAAAAGTATGCTCAATCTCTACATCACAAGTAGTGAGAGTTATTCCTTCTAAGGTTTGCCCCAATGCTTCCTTAGGGAAGTGGTAGCAATTGCAACCCCTACACTTGAGTCCAAAATAGCCTTGGTGGTCGTGAACTTTATTAGTTGTAAAGCATCAATCAAGTAGATGGAATATTTCCTAGGATGTAGGAGCTTGATTAAAGAGAGCCAAAAGTTTGAATTCAAATTCAAACTTTGAACTAAATCACTATAAAAGGTCAACTCAAAAAGTCGCGGGCAGAAGACTCACTATCCGAGCTCATCTCTATCATTTCTGAGTGTGTGTGAGGCCGACACTCTATCCCACACCTATCTACACCATTAGGCAATGATCTTCATGCCAATGCCATTGTATAAAAGTGTTCACTAATACATATATCTACATTGTTCATTTCTGAGTTCTTTGTCATAGTACTTGAAAGTCTATCAACTTGTGGAGAGCATATCTCAGTCATTTCTCCACCAAATTCAAAGATCTATAGTTTGTTGGAACCAGTCAAAATTTGAAGAGATTCTATTAAGCCATTTTAGAGAAAAGTTCATCGAGGTGATCGCTGGTCAAAGTCTACAACAGTCCTAAAAAATCGGGGGTAAAGGTTTACTTGCTAAATTGATTTCTCTGAGCATAGTTAATCTTTTTACATCATTCCACTTGAAATAGTTAGCTTGCTAAGCTAATTAGATACCCCTTAAAGGAATTTTTTCAATTCCTACTGTGTTGGTTATACTAAGCAAAAGATCTAGCAGGTGTTAAGTCAAAAAATAGAAGGTTTTCTTGGAAGTTTGAAGTTCAAAGTTGTCTGTTCTGATTCAATCTTTACATACATTATTTCCAAAGTACATAGGCCATTTTATGATGTCATTGGAAATCTAAGAAGGTCTACTTATCAACTCTGAAGCATCAAAGGGCTGGTACAAAGCAAGAGTTGGTAGTACCTACTCATTCTCTTGGAGTGTCCATCCATCATTCCCAACAGTGGTATCAGAGCAAACTAAGGTAAAATGGGAGATGGTTTTCCTTCATTTATTGATAAATTGGATAGGAACAACTATCAGGCATGGTCTCTAAGGATGAAGACATACCTACAAGGAAGGAGTCTTTATGGATTCATCTCAGGAGATGAGGAATTGCCCTCATTCAAAACAAGAGGATTGCCAACAAAGGAAGAACATGAAAAGCTCAACACATGGTGTGCTAAGGATGCATTAGCAAGGTCTTATTTACTCAACTCCATTTGTGATTTTCTTTTGCCACATATTAGAAACTGTAAGACATCCCAAGAGACTTGGGAAACCTTGTCATCCTACTTTTCTTCCAACACAAGGGCCAGGAAAAATCAATTATGGATTGAAATCACTACACTAAGGAAGCAACCTAAGCAGGCTATTTCAGAGTTTGTGACCAAGATTAAAGATGTAGTAGATCAGTTAGCAAGCATAGGAGAAGAGATTGAAGAAGAGCAGATTGTAAGGCAAGTGATCAATGGGATCAAAGCTGATGACAAATGGGAAAGATTCACCACTGCCATGGACCTTTACATGGACATGCAGATTCCAGACCTTACAACTCTCATGGGACAATTATTCACTCATGAAGCCAAGATCAACAAGAATGGAGATACATCCAAAGGTAATAGCTCTTCTGCCCTATACACTGATAAAGGTAAAGCTAAAGATAAAGGCAAGAACAAGAAAGGAGAAGATGAAGGCACTACCTCCCAAGCCAACTATGCAGGGAGAGGTAGATCATCAAGAGGAAGGGGCAGAGGAGGTAAGCAAGGTAGGGGGAGATCCTATAACTCCTCACCATGCAACATTTGTGGTTTATCAAATCATAATACAGATGAGTGTTTCAAGAACTACAAGAATCAGAGAGGAAGAGGATATCAAAGAGGTGGATACTCATAGTCAAGAGGTAGATTCAACCATCACCAAGGCTACAATAACAACTACAACAACAATTACAACACCAACCACAATGGCAACTACCAAGGAGGATTCAAATCTAGAAAGGACTACAACAACTATACAGAAGAGAAAGATGACTCTCTTCTGATCATGAACATGACTTCAAGACCAGGTATAAATGATGACCACCTATTCTACATTGACTCAGGATGCTCAAATCATGTGGCTGGGAATGTAGCACTACTCTCTGATCTTGAGGAACCAAAAGGTAAGCATCAAGTACAAACAGGTGATGACACCAAGCACTCAGTAGTTAAAGTTGGAAACGTTAAGACTTGTGATGGAAATCAGAACTTGTTGAGTACGGTACTCTATGTACCAACCATCACCAAAAATTTGATGAGTGTTGGATAGATTGTGGAGAAAGGTTTGCTGGTTAGATTCAACCAATTTGGAGCATTTGTGGAGGATCCAAGGCATGGGTTCAAGAGAATAGCGAAAGGAGAAAAATCAAGTAGACTTTTTACTTTTGAGCTAGAAGACACAAAGAATATTGCATTATACAGTTATAAAGATCAAACACTTTCAGAACTTGAGATTTGACACAAAAGATTAGGGCATGTAGGAGAAAGAACCTTGAAGCAGATATGCAGTGATCAATGTGTAATTGGAATACCCAATGTTTCCAAACAACACATGATATATAAATGTAGTGCTTGTCAATTTGGGAAGTCTCACAGGTTACCCTTCTCAAGGAAAGGCTACATGCATGAGGACTACCTAGAACTTGTCCACACAGATGTATGGGGACCAAGCAAAGACCCCTCAATCTCAGGATTAAGGTACTATGTATCTTTTATTGATGATTATAGCAGGTGGAGTGTATTGTACTTCATGAAACACAAGGATGAAGTGTTTAATTGCTTTCAAAAATATCTTGCACTTGTTGAGAATCAGACAGGAAAGAATTTGAAGAGACTAAGGTCAGATGGAGGAGGCGAGTACTTCTCCAATGAGTTTGAAGACTTCTTGCAGGACAGAGACATTAAGAGAGAAATCACCACAAGGTATATTCCTGAACAGAATGGGGTAGCTGAGAGAAGAAATAGGTTGATTGTTGAAACAGCTGGGTCAATGTTGGATGAGAAGAACTTAACTAACTATTTATGGGCAGTGAGTGTTTCTATTGCCACTTATCTCATAAATAGGTTACCATCAAAATCCCTTGATGGGATGACACCTTATGAAGCATGGCATGGTAAGAGAACCTCACTAGACCATTGCAGGATATTTGGATGTGTAGCATATGTACACATTCCTTCTCAGATAAGAGGTAAGCTAGACCCTAAGGCTGAGAAGTGTATCTTTATTGGATATAATCTTAATAAAAAAGGATACAGGTTTTACAACCCTTCAAACAAGGGATTCATGGTTAGTAGAGATGTTGTCTTTGATGAAAATGATTCTTGGTATGAGAATGAATGCAAGAAGTTTAAACTACCCTATGATTTGGAAGAAGAGTTTCCAAGTCTTGCTAAGGAGGAACCTATTCAGAATGAAGACACTACTTCAGATGATGAAGATGTTATCAACCTTGACGAGTTCAAGGCATGGAAGTCCAAGGGAAAAATCAAAATGAAGAAGCTTGAAGACATACTTGAATCTTCAAATCAATCAATCAGAAGATCACAAAGGAGAGCAAAAAACCTATTAGATATGGTATGATACCTCTCTTGTTACTAAAGACTCTATTTATCTTGCCAAAGATTTGTCAATTGAAGAACCAAGATCATATGAAGAAGCCATAACCAAGACAGAATGGAAGGAAGCTATGGATGAGGAGATTGAAGCACTCAAGGAAAGTGACACATGGGAACTAGTATCAAAGAAAGAGTCCATGAAGGTAATAGGATCCAGATGGATCAATAAACTCAAAAGAAATTCTGATGGGTCAATTAACAGATACAAAGCTAGATTGGTAGCCAAGGGTTTTGCACAAACCCAAGGCATTGACCATGAAGAGACATTCTCACCTGTGGCCAAGATGCCAACCATCAGAGTGTTGGTAAGTGTGGCTGCATCAAAAAATTGGAACATGTACCAATTGGATGTCAAAAATGCCTTCTTGAATGGATGGATTTCAAAGGAGGTATATATGTCACAACCTCCTGGCTATGAGGACCCTAATAAGGTAACATATGTGTGCAAATTGAATAAGGCTCTTTATGGATTAAAGCAGGCACCTAGGGCATGGAATCACAGGTTAACCACATACCTTCAAGACCAAGGTTTTGTCATGAGCAAGGCAGACACTTCTCTATTCATCAAGAGAAGTAATTCAGAGGTAATATACCTATGTGTATATGTTGATGATATCATACTTACAGGTAATGATGTCAATGGAATCAGACAAATCAAGAACCAGATGATGAAGGAGTTCAAGATCAATGATCTTGGTCTACTAAAGTATTTCTTGAGCTTGAGTTAGTCATACCAACTCCGAAATATACATTACTCAGAAAAAATACATACAGGATATGTTGAAGAGGTTTCATTTGCAAGATGCCAAAGTTGCAAGTACTCCAATGGAGGTAAACCTAAAACTAAGTGCCCATGAAGGTGATGAAATTAATGATGTTACAGGTTACCAAAGTATAGTTGGAAGTTTGAACTATGCTACCTTAACAAGAATAGATATTGCATATGGAGTTAGTATGCTAAGTCAGTTTATGCATAAGCCAAGGATACCTCACTTAGATGCTGCCAAGAGAATATTAAAGTATCTCAAGGGCACTCAAAATCATGGTTTGTATTTCCCTTACACTTCAGACATTGATATCAAGATCTACTCAGATGCAGATTGGGCACGATGCAAGGATGATAGGAGGAGCACTTCTGGATACATTTCATTTGCAGGTGATAAACCAATATCATGGTCTTCAAAGAACCAACCTACTGTTGCTTTGTCTTCTACTGAGGCAGAGTATAGAGGATTGGCTAATGCCACCCAAGAATCCATATGGATCAAGCTATTGTATACACAATTGGGTTTATATACTAGGTCACCAATAATCTTTGGAGACAATACAAGCTCACTTCACCTTGCAGCTAATCCTATCTATCATGCTAGGACCAAACATATAGAGGTCCATTACCATTATGTGAGAGAGAAGTTATTAAGAAAGGACATTCAACTAACCTATGTATCAACCAACATGCAGTGCGCAGATTTGTTGACTAAAGCTTTTAATGCAACCAAACTTTGCAGGTTCAAAGCAATGATTGGATTGCAGGATATACATGAAGATTGAAGATGAAGACCAAGCCACAATGTTTGGCTTGAGGGGGAGCTGTTGGTGCAAATCACAAGCCTACTTGAAGGATACCTTGAAGTCCATACACATATGGAGAAGCATAGGGACATATGCTAGTGGTTAATTACCACTTTACTTTTTTGTAAAAGTCACTTTTGACTTTGGAATCTTTGTAAACACCTACAAAGGAGATCTCGTGAACTTTATTAGTTGTAAATCATCAATCAAGTAGATGGAATATTTCCTAGGATGTAGGAGCTTGATTAAAGAGAGCCAAAAGTTTGAATTCAATTTCAAACTTTGAACTAAATCACTATAAAAGGTCAACTCAAAAAGTCGCGGGCAGAAGACTCACTATCCGAGCTCATCTCTATCATTTCTGAGTGTGTGTGAGGACTACACTCTAGCCCACACCTATCTACACCATTAGGCAATGATCTTCATGCCAATGGCATTGTATACAAGTGTTCATTAATACATATATCTACATTGTTCATTTCTGAGTTCTCTGTCATAGTACTTGAAAGTCTATCAACTTGTGGAGAGCATATCTCAGTCATTTCTCCACAAAATTCAAAGATCTATAGCTTGGAACCAGCTCAAAGTTATCTACATTCTATCAAAATTTGAAGAGATTCTATGCAGCCATTTCAGATAAAAGTTCATCGAGGTGATCGATGGTCAAAGTCTGCAACAGTCCTAAAAAATCAGGGGTAAAGGTTTACTTGCTAAATTGATTTCTCTGAGCATAGTTAATCTTTTTACATAATTCCACTTGGAATAGTTAGCTTGCTAAGCTAATTAGATACCCCTAAAAGGAAGTTTTTCAATTCCTACTGTGCTAGTTATACTGAGCAAAAGATCCAGCAGGTGTCAAGTAAAAAATAGAAGGTTTTCTTGGAAGCTTGAAGTTCAAAGTTGTCTGTTTTGATTCAATCTTTACATACATCATTTCCAAAGTACATAGGCCATTTTATGATGTCATTGGAAAGCTAAGGAGGTCTACTTATCAACTCTCAAGCATCAAAGGGCTGGTACAAAGCAATATTTGGCAGTACCTACTCATTCTCTTGGAGTGTCCATCCATCATTCCCAACAGTTTCCACAACTCTGGCTTAAGCTTGAGTAGCTCCTCTAAAGTGATATTGCGCTGCACTTTAGTGTTCTCTACTACCTCCGTGTTCCTAGGTATGACTAATTCTTAATTCCTTTTCATGATGCTGGGTGCTCTCATACAAGTAGAATTTGCTTCCCATGGATCTGTGAAATGGGGTAATTCTTGAAAGGAATTAGACTCAAATTCTAATTGTTCACTTGATTGGGCATCCTCCTATTCTCCATAAATAGAAGGAATATCTTGTGGGAATTGATCATGCAGGTCATCCACAAGCTCAATGGGTGGAGGGTTTTCACATTCTTCAGCCCATTTCTCTTCTTGAATTTCTGTAAGAAATTCTTGTGAGTATTGATTTATAGAAGTAGAGGTTCTTGACACGGTGGAGTTGGGAACATAAGCATCCTTGGGAGGAAGGCTTATCCTTTTGCTTTGGATGTTACTCACCTATGATGTAGCTTGTTTTCTTGACTCAGCTATTATCTTTTCCAATCTTTCTAATAATCCATCAAAGCATAACTAAGTTTTGGCTAAACAGTAATTGAAGAGGAGACTGACTTCAAACATGGTTTGAGCCAACTCCACCATCTTATCACAAAGCTTGGTTTGTTCAATCTCTAGATCAGCTATGGGGTAACATTTTTCATGATCTATTACATTTGGCCCTTCTTGGATTGTGGTGTGATATGCTTTAAGCATCATGTCTAGGTCTTTGGGAGTGGGAACTATTAGAACTGATCCTACGCTAGGTGGTGGTGGGGCTATATGAGGTGGGTTAGAAGGTCGTGGATTAGAAGGTGATGGAGATTCTGGTGGAGGTGATGTGTGAGCATGTGTTTGAGATGTGAGTTCAATTATCTTGGCCTTTGTTTCTCTTAGGCTTTCCTCAAGCTCACCCATTTTCTTAGACCATTGTCTCTTCATTCGCTCACAACTATCTTTCCAAGCTCTTGTCCTTTCCTTAGTTATACTTTCAATCTCACTAACCTCGGAACTCTTTTCCTATCCTAAGCCATGGTTTTGTTGTAATGCTTGAGCTCTAGTGACTACTTGCATTGGGGCAGTGGAAGTCACATTTCCAGTAGAATCTACTACCAACCCAATAACTTTAATAGGAGTGATCTTTGGCCCATTGTTTGGGTTCTTAGGGAAATCCTGTAGAAGGTGCTTTTTCCCACAATCTTGAAAGAAACCTTGAATTATCACTAATTGGGGTTGCAAAGGTGTAGATATAGGGCAATCATGAATGAAGTGATCACCTTGGCATTTGTAGCATGGTCCTCTAGGCACTGGGGGTCTTATCTATCTAGGTTGGGGCCTAGAGTTAGGATTTGCATACATGACATTAGCATATTTTGGCTCCCAACTAGGTTCGCTCGGGTCTTCGTAATAGTACATCTCCTTATGCCCAGGTGACTGCATATAGTAAGCTTGCAGACTATCAATATGAGTGGAGTCAAAACTGTGTTCACTCAGGTCACTTTCTATAATCAACGGCGATGCTGGCACTAAGGCTCTATTTAATTTTCTTCAGTGGCTGCATACTTCACTAGAATCACATTGATTGGAGTTGGAGGTTGCTTAGCTAGCATAGGTTGAGGCTTTTGTTGAACCTAATAGGGTGGTTGATAGGGTTGTTGGGGCCTACCATACTTCTATGGTGGGTGCTAGTTCTTGTATCTTCCTTGTTGTGGACATGGCTATGGATAACTTTGTCTAACAACTTGCTTGTTATAAGGGTATTCTTGTGTGGTGTGGTTAGTGTACCTCCTTTCTATGGTGCAATATTGGCTATTCGGGTTCATTTGGTTTTGAGCCATGATTGGGCACACATTAGCCATATAGTCTCATCCAGAGGTGTAGCATCATTTCACTCGGGCAAATCTAGGTATCTGTTTGCTAGAGACTCCTAACATCTGAGCTACCTTCTCTGCAAGTTCTTCCATAGATGTGGATTTTTTGGAAGTGAGGCTAGTAGAGCTATTTGAATATTTGTAGATTCTTTAAAGCTCTAATTCCTCCCCTATATTATCCTCAATATCTATGCACATGCGTACACACTCTTCTATGGGTCTAGGGTCCTTTAAGTGCACATAAGATGCCAATTTGGTGCTTAAAAATCCATCTAAGAATAAAACCACTTGTTTGGCTAGAGTGGGTAACTCTGGAATAGGGCATCTGTCTAGGTATTGTCTAAATCTTCTTCCTGCGAGTCTCACTATCTCTTGAGGTATCTGCTTGAAGCTATCTATCAGCGAGGAAGTATTGTGTCTGATGCCACTTTTGGAGAAGCCCGTGATGAATGCTTCTAATAATTCATCTATATTCTTGAACTGACCTTGATGTAGTGATTGAAACCACGTTAAGGCAGTGTTCTTGATAGCTAGACCGAATGCATTGTACTGAGTGAATAGATCCTCAACTTGTTCAACGCGTAACACTTGTCTAAACTATGCTACATGATCATAAGGGTCTCTTGTGCCATCGAAGTAATTCTTCAAGGATTTAACCAATCGGGTGGGCCTCAAGATTTTGGGGTGTTCTCTAGGTCTAGGCAAGGGAGACTCATCCATGCCTTTTTGATGTCTAGGATTTCTATTTCTTTCCTGATCAATTCTTTCGACATCTAATCTTGACTGCTCTCTTCTTGAGGGATTTGCAAAGCTCACTTATGGCCTCTCTCTAACTAGTTCTCTTTGGGATTCATGAGTCTTGGATGATCTTGCTCCATCGAGGCCATGGGAAACATTAGACTTTTGTGGGGGGGAAATCAATTCACCCTTCCAAGAGTATGCATGCTTACGATGCTCTGTTAAGAAGAACATTCTCTCTGACGTGTTAGTCAGATAGATAACTTTGCCAAGTATTTTTTGGTCCTTGAACTCGTAGATAGTGACTCCACCTATTTCACTAACTTGATCTAATTTGAATCTCCAAAAGGCTTCCCTTGTTTCTTTATTCAAGAAGAGGTCTATGCCTTTGTTGTCTTGGGGGACGCACTCAACACAGACTTGCCTCAAGGAGTTTTGGGTTCTCGTCCTAGGTCCCCTTGCTCTAGGTCTCCTATCTAATTCTTGTGAATGATATTTCCAAACTCATCCGGCTTTTCTGGTAAGCTAATAACCACATACATGGTCCCTTGCTTATCAACATATGAACCCTCTTCAAACTTAACCACCGGGTGTTTAAGTCTTGGGTCCCTTGCTTATCAACATATGAACCCTCTTCAAACTTAACCTCTAGAGTGATCATTCTTGTCAACACAGACTTGCCTCAAGGAGTCTTGGGTTCTCATCCTAGGTCCCCTTGCTCTAGGTCTCCTATCTCATTCTTGCGAATGACATTTCCAAACTCATCCATCTTTTCTGGTAAGCTAATAACCACATATATGGTCCCTTGCTTATCAACATATGAACCCTCTTCAAACTTAACCACTGGGTGTTTAAGTCTGAAGGGTTGATCGAGATCTTTGAGTTTGACCACTGATCCTCTCAGACCATTGTCATAGATGCATGCACCTAATCGGTTGGTCCTAATATACTCAACGATGTCTTAATCACTCGTTTCTGAACTGAGTATATAGGGATAATTGCTAAGCTGTTGGGCCCATGAACTAGTGGTATGGTTGACATTAGCCTCAGATGATCTAATACATTGACAGTCTCTCCCTAGGTGTCTTCCTGATCTTAGGTTCATATGCCCTAATAGTTAGTCCAATGACCTATGAAAGACTACCCTAGAGATCCTTCAGTTTCTTCACCCCTATGGAAGGTCAACTTAAAAACACTATATCTAAAACTCCACCCCTATGGAACTCAAGATCACAAAAATCGGATTTCGTATGAGGAAGTTATGTCTGTTTAGGGTTCTTGGGGTTAAAACAGGCAAACAAGCAAGCAGTATTTCATGAATTATTTTCTTGGGGGCCTCATTATGCTCCAATCACTTGAAATTTATACTCAAAATTGGCAAAATTTTGAAAACTTTTGCCTTAAAAAATTGGTCAAATTTGGCTCTCAATTGCGATCGACAGGGCTATCAATTGAGATGGACATAGTTGTCCATCATGGCTTGTCAATCATGATGACAGTGTCAATTGTGATTGATGGTGTCGATTGTGATGGACGAGTCCACCGCGATTGATGGTGTCGATCACGATTGATAGAATTTTTTGGGTGCATTATTTTGTGTCAATCGTGGTGTGTGCATCGCGATGGATAGGCTTCTCACCAAAATGGGGTGTCAATCACGATTTCTCAATCAATCATGATGGACAGTGGTGTCCATCACAGTGGACACCTGTTAATTGCAATGGATGAATAGTCTGTCATGGGTTGCCAATCGTGTATCAATCGCAATGGACAGAGGTGTCCATCACGATGATGATATTGTCTATCATGATGGATAGAGGTGTCCGTCCGGGTCTATCGATCGTGATGGATAGGTAGTCTGTCACGATGAACACTGTTAATCGTGATTGATGGTGTCAGTCAGGATGGATAGAGAGAATGCAATGTTTTTAGAAATTCTTGTGGATTTGTGATTTGTTGGGCCTCTAGACTATGAATGTTTACTCAATTTTACCAAATAGTAAACTTTTTTATCAATCGTAATTGATAGAGGTCAATGCCCTTATGGAGAATGTTAATCTCCAAAAGAACAAGTTATCCTTGAAGTTAGAGCACCTCTATATCAAGAATAACTTAAAACCTTCACCAATTTGGAGGATCAATACTCAATTTCCAAAATCTTGAATAAAGTGTGAAGAAGGTGGCTACACAGAAAGTTTGCTGCACATAACTCACTCATTGACTTCCCAAATGTGTAAAGTTTTTTATAAAACTTTGCACAAGGTGTCGCTTATAGTTTCCACACCTCCTCCAGGTTAAATCATTCCAAAAGACTTAGTAGATCTTGAGAAATGATCTTAACAAGTCACCTATGTATAAAACTGTAGTTATTTACAGTCGACTTTGACACCTGCAACTTCTAAAGCTTGATTCTCCCAAACTAGAACCCGTTTAATCAAATGCTTTTAGCCATAGATAGCTTAACTTCCAACTTAAAGAATGAGTGCTTGCTTGCTCAAAACTTTACACTTTGGAAGGAGAACTGACCAAAACATTAGTATCAAATTTTGCACCTCCTACAACTTCACTTCTTTACATTTACACATGTAAATGTTCCTACACTCAATTCTCTCAGCCTGATCACAATTAAAAGCTGAAAATTTGTAGAGAGGTCAATCACCTATAGACTTAGACTTGTACAAAAGTATTTTACAAATGATATAACACAGAACAAGAACTCTCAGAAATATCGCGTGCAACTTTTCTTCATTTCTAGAAAATTTTACATCTGAATGATGAGAGAGATCTTACTCACTTCTAAAGTGTCTAATGACTCATACAACTTCTAATTTCTCTATTCACATGCTCTCTCATATTTTCTTTGACATTTTTCCTTGTATATATAGGCAAATATGTACAAGATCATAAATATACAAAAGTATAAGTGAGCTAACTCTAAGTTAATGTACATATGTATACATATCTTCATTCTCTGAACATATACTTTCTTCATGCTTCATGACTTGATCTTTTCTTCAATCCTTGACTTCAAAACTTCAATTGTTGATTGCATTGCACCAACAGCTCCCCCTCAATCATCAGTTGAGGTTTTCTCTATCTTCTTTATGCCTGCCATGTCTTTGAATCTTTGTAGCTTTGGTCCATCCAAGCTTTTGGTTAGCATATCAGCTATCTGATCTTTTGTTGAAGTATGTATAACTTCAATCTCTTTATCCATCACCTTCTCTCTTAGAAAATGATACTGAATCTCAATGTTTTTAGTCCTAGCATGAAAAACAAGATTAGCAGCTAAATACAATGAACTCATGTTATCTCCATGAATAGTGGGTGTACTCTAGATAATGTCAAAACTCTTCATAAGAGTCTTAAGCCATATCATTTCCTTTGCAGCTTCAACCATACCTTTGTACTCAGCCTCTGTGGATGATAAAGCAACTGTGTGTTGCTTCTTAGAACACCATGAAATTAACTTATCTCCCACATATCACAAGTATCCATAAGTTGATCTCCTATCATCAGGATTACCTGCCCAATCTGTATTACTATAAATCTTGATGTTTGTATCTCATGTAAAACCATAATAAAAACCTTCTTTGAGTGTACCCTTAATGTACCTCAACACTCTTTGTCCTGCAACCCAATGTTCTTTCCTAGGACAATGCATGAATTGAGACAATACTCCATTTGCATATGACAAATCAGGCCTAGTTAATGTAACATAGATCAGACTACCAACCAAACTTTGATATAGCTTCATGTCCTTGAACTCTTCTCCTCCATATCTGCTCAATTTGTGATTCACCTCCATTGGAGTAGTTGCTACCCTGAAATCATCCATTTTAAACTTGATCAACAAGTTTTTCAAATACCTTTCTTGAGTTACATACACTCCATGTTGAGTGTATGAGATCTCCATGCCCAAGAAATATGACAAGTCTCCCAAGTCACTAATCTTGAACTCTTTCTCCATTTGCTTCTTTAGGCTTTGAATGCCTTTCTCATCTGTACTTGTAAGAATTATATCATCAACATATATGCACGTGTAAATGAACCCATCATCACTTGCTTTAACAAGCAAGCTACTATCTGCTTTAGATACTTGGAAACCAAGTTCTTTCAAGAACTTCACAAGTCTATAATTCCATGCCCTTGGGGCCTGCTTCAAACCATCGAAAGCTCTCCTGATCTTACATACATGATCTGGATACCTTTCATTTCTGAATCCTTGTGGTTGCTCCATGAAAACATCATCTAAAATGTAACCAATTAGAAAAGCATTCTTCACATCTAATTGACATAATTTCCAACCTTTACATGCAGCAATAGCTATGAGTGTCCTGATGGTTGTCATCTTTGCCACAGGACTATAGGTCTCATCATAATCTATACCATATGTCTGAGCAAAACCTTTCACACCAAGTCTAGCCTTATATCTAGACACACTTCCATCTGCAAACCTCTTTGTCTTGTAGACCCATTTGCATCCAGTGATCTTCTGACTATTTGGTTTAGGAACCAAATCCCATGTCTGATTCTCCATCAATGCATCATACTCTTCCTGCATAGCTTTCTCCCAATTTTCCTTACCTTTTGCCTCTTCAAATGTAGAAGGGTCTTCATCTGCCTTTATCATATAAGCATAATCTTTGGTAGCCAAAAATGAAGTGTCATAGCTATACCTTGTAGGTTGCCATTTGTGTCTTGATGACCTTTTGATTTCTCCACTTCTTGAGATTTATGGTTCATCACATTCTAGATCAAACCTTGGCACTTCTTCAACTTCAACCTATACTTCTCCTCTTCATCAAATATCTGAACCTTTGATTTACCTTTCTTTTGATTCACAACTTCTTCATCACCTGCATAAATATTGATTGTATCTGCATACCAAGTACCTTGCTCATCAAATGTGACATCCTTTGACACAAGGAATAGTTTTGTGGATGGACTCCACAACCTATATCCCATCTGCTTATCATCATATCCAATGAACACATACTTTTCAGCTTTAGGTTCCAATTTGTGCCTTAATTGAGATGGCACATATGCATATGCCAAACATCCAAATACTTTGCAATGATCTAGAGTAGGTCTCTTACCCCACCATGCCTCATATGGTGTCCTACCCTGCAAAGCTTTACATGGTAATCTACTAACCAAATATGTAGTTGTATTTACAGCCTCAAACCACAAATAATTTGGGCAATTTTTCTCCTTCATATGGATCTTGCAAACTCAACAAGAGTTATATTCCTCCTTTCTGCTACACCATTTTGTTGAGGAGAGTACCCACAAGAAATTTCCCTTTTTACCTGCATTCCACAAGTAATCACTGAACTCATTAGAAAAATCTCTCCCCCTCCATCTGACCTTAGTCTCTTCAACTTTTGACCTCTAATTCTCTCTGCATACACATGATAATGTTTGAATGTATTGAATACCTCTGACTTATCTTTGATCACATAGATAGTGATCCATCTGGTAGCATCATCAACATAAATCACATAATACCTTGAACCATTAATACTAAAATCCTTTGATGGTCCCCACACATCTGTGTGTACCAATTCAAGCTTCTCTAAATACATAAAACCATGCTTGGAATAAGGTTGCTTATGAGCCTTACCTAATTGACATGCCTCACATCTGTATGTAATATGTTGACCTGCACTATTAGGCAATCCAAGCACCGAACCATTGTTAACCATAGCTTTAATACCTCTTTCATTGAAATGTCCAAGCCTTTTGTGCCAAAGATCTAACTCAAAGATCTTATGTCCTCCATAGGTGAACAAGGCATGACCAATATTACCTTGAATCTTCAATGTGAACAATCTTCCTTTTTTCTTCCCTGAAACAATTTGTTTATACCCATTGCTAGGGTCTTCCACAAAAACTCCTTCATTAGTGAACCTAACTTCATAACCTTTTTCAACAATTTGTCCTACACTTATCAGATTCTTTGGAATTGTAGGAACATACAAAACCTTACTCAGAAGAGTACTTCCATCCTTGGCCTTCACTGATCCAATTGACTTCACATTGTGCTTTGTATTATGACCTGTTTGAACTACATGATTAGTTACCTTATTCTCCAAATCAGTCATCAAAGCTATGTTGCCACTCAGGTGATTGCTACACCCTGAGTCAATGTAGAAGACTCTTTGGTCTTCACTTTGCCTTTCACAAGTTGCATTCATAATCAATGTTGAATCCTCCTTCTGATCTGAAGCATAATTATAGTAGGTATTGTTGTATTGTTGACTTTGGAATCCTCTACCTGCATTTCTTCCAAAGTAACCTCTACTACCTCTACCTCTGAAATTACCTCTTTGATTTCTGCCACCTCTTTCTCTTGAATTAAAGTTCTGATTATATCCACCATTATTCTGGGTACTATGCCAACAATCATGAGCTAAGTAATTTGTCTTACCACAAATCTAGCAAGCTTTGACTCCATCTTTATTACTTCTGCCTCTTCCTCTACCTTTACCACATCCTCTTCCTCTTAGGAAGGTAGCTTGTCTAGTTGTACCTTCATCTTCATTTGCTTGTTGCTTGCCTTTGCTATTCTTCTTCTTATCCTTTGAATACATTGCTTGACCTGCACTTTTATCACTTTCACCTTTGACATCCTGCTCAAAGGTTAGCATGTGTCCTAGCAACTGATTTAAATAGGGAGTAAAATGATCTAGTGATAATTCAGTAGACAAAATGAATGGCTTCCATTTGTCATCACCTCTCAAACCTATGAGGATTTGCCTTACCAATTTATCCCCCTCAATATCTTCATCAACTGCCCCTAATGCATCTGCAATGTCCTTCATCCTTGTTACATAAACTGAGATGGATTGAGAGGCCTTCTTCTTGAATGTGGTAAACTCTGCCCACAAGGATGCCTTCCTTGACTTTGTGGTGTTTTGGAAATGCTCCTCCAAAGCATTCCATATATCACTTGCATGTTGAAGACCTCTAATGTGAGGTAGCAAGTAGTCATTAACTCCCATATAGATAATGCTCCTAGCTTGAGCATCTCTCTTCATCCAAGTCTTCAAATCTGACAATTCATCCCTAGTTGGAACACTAGGATCTCTGAACTAAGGCTTTTCTTCTTCACCTGTAATATAACCTATCAAGTCTTTGCTCATAAGATGAGCTTCCATCCTCATTGACCATGCTGGATAGTTCTCTCTATCCAATTTCTCTATCTGAAGAGAATCTCCCATCCTTTCTTCACCTATTTATTAAATCCTTCAAGCTTTATGAGGAATAAGGTTACCTTTGCTTCAAATGAAGTTCCTTTTTTCTTCCTTGATATCTTCTAGCCTCCTTTTCAAGCTTTGCTTTCAAGCTTTCACCCTTTGTATCTTCAAATGTTGAATTCTATATAACTGCAGCACTCGGGGTCCACCTTTCTTCAATTTTGATGCTTCCTGCTCTCATACCATTGATGGAGAGTGTTAATCTCCAAAAAAAAAAGTTATCCTTGAAGTTAGAGCACCTCTATATCAAGAATAACTTAAAACTTTCACCAATTTGGAGGATCAATACTCAATTTCCAAAATCTTGAACAAACTGTGAAGAAGGTGAATACAAAGAAAGTCTGTTGCACATAACTCACTCATTGACTTATCAAATGTGTAACGTTTTCTATAAAAGTTTGCACAAGGTGTCACCTACAGTTTTCACACCTCCCCCAAGTTAAATCATTCCAAAAGACTCAGTAGATCTTGAGAAATGATCTTAACAAGTCACCTATGTCTAAAACTATAGTTATTTATAGTTGACTTTGACACCTGCAACTTCTAAAGCTTGATTCTACCAAACTAGAACCCGTTTAATCAAATGCTTTTAGCCATAGATAGCTTACCTTCCAACTCAAAGAATGAGTGCTTGCTTGCTCAAAACTTTACACTGTGGAAGGAGAATTGACCAAAACATTAGTATCAAATTTTGCACCTCCTGCAACTTCACTTCTTTACATTTACACATGTAAATGTTCCTACACTCAATTCTCTCAGCCTTATCATAATTAAAAGCTGAAAATTTGTACAGAGGCCAATCACCTGTAGACTTAGACTTGTACAAAAGCATTTCACAAATGATACCACACAGAAGGAGAACTCTCAAAAATATCGGGTGCAACTTTTCTTCATTTCTGGAAAACTTTACATCTGAATGATGAGAGAGATCTTACTCACTTCTAAAGTGTCTAATGACTCATACAACTTCTAATTTCTCTATTCACATGCTCTCTCATATTTGCCCCAACATTTTTCCTTGTATATATAGGCAAATATGTACAAGATCATAAATATACAAAAGTATAAGTGAGCTAACTCTAAGTTAATGTACATATGTATACATATCTTCATTCTCTGAACATATACTTTCTTCATGCTTCATGACTTGATCTTTTCTTCAATCCTTGACTTCAAAACTTCATAAAAACTTCAATTGTTGATTGCCTTGCACCAACATGCCCCGAGACCTATGCAGAAATTTTGTATAGCTACTAGAGCTATTGGAGATGATGATACAGCCAGAACCTGCAAGAAATGCTAAAAAACACACAAAACAGAATGCACAGAAGCTCTCTCTCACTCTCTCTCACAAGTGAAATGAGTTGGTGAAGGTGATATGACCAAAAAAGTGAAAATTTAGTGAAGATCGAGATGGAGGAGGGAGATGGTGAGGATGATGATGATGATGGTGAAGAAAATAAAAGAAAATAGTGAAAAATAAGGAATACATATGACTCCAATGTCACAGCTCTATGTCTTACCATCACACACTTGTCCTCGAAGCTCTCTCCCTGGAAACGATGCCAAATTTGGTGTCACTCTAGCACAATGGTGAGTACCAACATGAGGAGATCTACCTCATAAATGTCAATCCATGGAGATGTGAGGAGTGGTATGATGACCAAGAGCAATTGATGGCACAAGTGCATGAGTGAGAAGCACTCTAGCATGCATACACATACACACATACGTGCACACAAGGCAAGAACAAAGAGAGGAACAATGGAGTGTTTCTATTACTCAAGTTCTCTTTTACATCAGTTCTATTCTCTTACAATCTAACCTCAAAAATGAGCTCTCTAGCTCTTTTTATAGTTTTTTACTAGCTTTGGCCCTGTCCGGCCTAGTTAAAAATTAGGTTCCAAGGCTTATTCGAAGGCTCAAATGGAGTCTAAAAATTATGAAAATTAATATGTAGGAACTCCTAATACTCCTCAAGCTCAAGAACTCCTTGACTTGAACAAAATGGAGTCTAATCTCTCAAAAATGGTATTTACAATGTTGGTGTAGTGACGAAAATCACTTTTGAGAAAGATTTATCATTAAAAAATTGGATAGGCCTAGTTTCGAGATCTTCTTTGACTACTTTGCCTACTTGGTCCTGCTTGAATGTCCCTCTGCTCTGACTCTTTGTGTTGGCTCCCATGTTTTGTAACACCCTGAATTCCCTGGTTGCTGCCAACAATGTGGAAACAGGTGAACCTCTTGACATACCAAAAACATGGTTGAACATGGAAGTGGCACAGTTACAACTGGTTGTCAAGCATATGAATCAAAGTTCCATGGACACGCAACAAGAACTAATGGAAGTAGATAAAGAATACAAACAAGCTTATGTGGAGAAGAATCAATTCAAAGCCTTGAGTGAGAACCTATCAGAACAATTGATAGAGATTCTAGTAGAGTTGAAAAAGTAAGAGGAGAACTAGCAGGAGCTTCGAGCACAATTGATACTTTAATGACTAAGAACAAGCACTATTGGTGTCTTGTATGATGCAAAATTTTGAAGAAGTAGTGGTAGGAGTAATGAAATAGGCAAAACTAAAAAGCAAATATCTTGACCAAATAATAAATACATTCAATATATCGTACCAAATAATAAAAGAAAAGATGTGCCAGTATATCAAGAGAGTTACCCAAACAGATTTTGAGACCAATTTGAACTTTATAGTAAACACTTTTACATATACACAAGAAGAGTTTGATGCAGTTGATCCTGTTAGGGGAAACTGATTTTTTTTTTAAATAACTTGACATTGTGGGTGCATTGGCAGGAAGCACCTTATTTATTACAAGTTAATCCCTCTTTTTGTCGAGTGCGCCAAGGTGCTAACCATGGCCTAAATTTTGGGAAGGACAAAAGAAAGGTACTATCGAAAATAAGTGCCTCAGTTTCCCCTACTACCAAGCTCACTACATAACTCCTTACCCACCAAGGATTACATGGTCTGATATACGATCAGATTTTGGCTATCCAAACTCAAATTTGACAATCAAGCTGATAAATAAAACACCTAGCATGATCCTTACAATACTAAAAGTCTTCAAGCATGAAGAGTATACATTTTAAAAATTTGTCAGCGTTATTCAAAGAGTGGATGCACTCATTTTTCATCTCTCTCTTACACATAATAGATTAACAATCATGGTCTAATATTTGTGATTAATGTTTTTTCGTAATCCATACATACAGACCTTTGAAAAAGCCCTCTTCATAGGATTTTTTGAAATACACTCAGAAATTTTCTTAAAAATATCAACCAATTTGAATGCCCCATTAGTAGCCTATGAGCTACACATTTTTGCCAACCATTATCAAGCACTATAGGATGGTGTAAAATCAGCTCAATCAAGGGATTTTATGATACGAGAAGCAAATTTGTTCAACCAAATGAAACAAATAATATACCAAACTTACATGCATCACCATCAAAAGCGTATTGTTGATGATAGAGTTTAGGAGGAGGGATGTGTGGAGGAAGACACAAGCAAAAGAAGAAGAATAATAAAATCTAAGAAAAAAATAATCAATCAATAGCTCTAAACTTTGCCTAGAGCCCCACAAGGGTAGGTATCAAGATACACAAGAGACAAAGGAAAAGAAAGGACATAGGCCCCAAATAGTTACAAGATTGCACTTTTCAACCTAGGTTTCAACATCTTCAACCGTGGGTTGCAGGCATGGCCAATTACAATAATGCAATAGAAATTAGTGGATGTATGTAAAGAATTATCAATGGGAAAACATAATCATTGACAAGTGGATCAGAGAAGGTGACAAATAGCTTATGAGTCTTGAACACTTCCTTGATTGCTGGTTGCATGCACTTCAAGAAGTATCAATAAGAATTTTAAAGCATCAATCAAGAGAGGAATAACTTGGCAAGTGGGAAGGAGGCCAACAAGCCTCAATTTCTAGATGTGGATGAAATACCATCTGTTGATTGCATGCAAAGGCCAACCATAAAGCGTTAAGACAAACACAATGGTGTACAAGGATTACAAAGCAATATCTTGATACCTAATTATCCGACATTCAGACATGGGAAGAGAAATAGATAAAACATCATAGAAAGCCTATCAAGGAAAAAAAGATTAAGAGAGGGAGAGTGTTGCAGAGGATTGAAGACAAGAGAGAGAAAAAAGTAGAGGAAAGAAGAGAGGAAAAGCAAGCCCACAAATGTTTTAAGAAATATCCCATTTTCTTTTCTTAAAATCTAGAAGAGTGTGCTCACACTCACATGGATTAGAGTGAGCTTGCCAAGAGCATGGAGTAGGCTCCTCAAGCTTCTAGCCAAGTACAAAAGGTGGAAGAGGTCATCCTTATATAGACTTGGTGGGGGCTCTCCAAAGTACATCAACTGTGGGATAATTCCCCTTGAAGGAGAATGACTACACAAGTAGAAGCAAATGGAAAGGTACCCAAATACAAAAGAGATACATCATAAAATGGAAATAATTTGGAAATGGAGTGCCTCTTGGATACAAAATGGAGATGCACTCATGCACATACAAATGAAAATAATGTAGGAGAAATCATGTCATCAAAACCCCCTTTATAGCTCCGTTTTGGAGCATCTGAATGTTGTAGAGGTCCACCAAGCACTAGAGCAGAATTGGAGGTAGAGTCTTCATGAACATGTCTGCCAGGTTCTCTTGAGAGGTACAGTGCTCTAGAGTAATCTCCTGAGATATGAGCTTCTCACGGATGAAATGGTATTGAATCTCGATGTGCTTCATCTGAGCATGTAACATTGGATTCTTGGTGATGGCCAAGGCTGACTGGCTATCCATGTGGATGCATGCCAAAATAACCTACAAAATGCCAATGTTAGATATTAAACATTGAAGCAAGATAGGTCTCACATGCTACAAAGCTCAATGCTCCGTACTTAGCCTCAATGGATGATAGAGAAATTGTAGGCTATTTCTTACATGCCCAAGCGATGGATCCTGAGCCAAGAAATAATATGTACCCAAAAGTAGACCATCTAGAATCAGGATCACCAGTCCAATCTAAATCCAAATATCTAGTGAGCTCGATACCCCTGTTGTACCAAAGACCATCATGTTGAGTGAGGGCAAGGTATTGAAGTAGTCTCTAAGTAGCATCCCAATGTGTTTGACAAGGTTGATGTGCAAACTAACTAAGAATACCAACTGCATAGGCAATATCTAGTCTAGTGTACTTGTCTAGGTAAAGTAAGGAGCTAACAAGTTGTCAATAAGTATGCAAATACTCAAGTGATGACGGGGTGAGCTTGATGTTTGGATAAATTGGTGTAGATATTGAGCAACACTTGTCCATGTTATATCTGGAAAGAAGATCATAGCATTACTTCTTTTGTGATAGGACTATACCTTCTTTGCTTGCCAAACTTCCATACCCAAGAAATAGTGAAGTGGACCAAGATCTATCATAGAGTAATCAAGATGAAGCTGTCTGATGATAAATCGGATGCATTCTTCATCTAAACCTCTCAAGATCAAGTCATCTACATAGAGGGTCATTATTGCAACTAAGGACTCTTTTTAATAGATGTATAAGTTAGCATTGGCACTGCTCCCTTGCAATCCTTTATCTTTGAAGAACTTGTGGATCTTTTCATACCAGACCCTGGGAGCTTGCTTAAGTTTGTAAAGTGCTTTCTGAAGCTTGTACAATTGATCTTCCTTTCCATTGATCAAGAAACCTTCAAGTTGGTCAACATATACTTCTTCTTAAAGATATCCATTGAGGAAAGCACTTTTGATGTCGAGTTGGTAGATCGGCCATTCGAAGTGTTCACTTAGTGCAAGGATGATTCTTATAAATGTAAACCTTGTAGTAGGGGCAAAGGTTTTTTCATAATTAATGCCATGCTTTTGCTCATATTCCTTAGCTACTAGTCTTGCTTCGTACTTATCCAATGTACCATCTAATTTTTTCTTGATTTTTTATAGCCATTTAGCTCCTATGATTTGATGAATTGAAGGCTTAGGAACAAGTGTCCAAGTGTTTTTCTTCTCAATTTCATCCATCTCTTCTTGCATAGCTTCTTCCCATGCAGGTTGACCTTGAGCTTCTTTGTAGTTGGAAGGCTCTAGAATCTGTTGAATCTGTTGAATCTGTTGAATCTGTTGAATCTGTTGAATCTGATGCATTAGTGCATATTTTACATAGTTTTTTGTTCACGTTTCTACTTTTCAATGAGCCGTTGAGATCTTCTTGGTTGATGAGAAGTACTTACCTCTAAATTGTGATTAGAAAAGATTATGTCCCCCTCTAAAGTGTAGATGGGTGGACTCAAACTTACACTTGGATCCTTAGTTATGTTGAAGCTTAATTAGATATTACATCTTTTGAGATTGTGATGGGTGGTTCTCAAGATCATGAAATCTATAGGCTTTAGATTTTTCACTATAGCCGATCAAGATATGTTTCTTGGACTTGGACTGTAATTTTCTTTGATCTTCTTTTGGAGAATGATTTGTCTCTTGATCTCTTTTTTATTTAAGGAATTGTCAAAGTCATGATTAATGAACTCATCACCACCATCTGATCTAATAGTCTTGAGTGACTTGGATGATTCATTCTCAACTTGAGATATCCATTCTAAAACTTGGAAAAGATATCTTCCTTAGAGTTCAAAAAGTATACCAAAATGTATCCTTAATGGTCATCTCCTAGGAGAAAGAAATAGATGGATCCACTTAGCGAAGGGGTATTCATGGGTCCACAGTGATCAATGTGCAATAGGGTGAGAGGGTTCCTAGCTCGGGTGGATGCCTCCGTGGGAACAAGACTCTGGTGTTGCTGGCCTTAGGTGCAAGCTTGGTAGATATCATGTACTTTCCTGATATTGAGCAATCCCTTAACCATCTCTGATGTGGAAATTTTGGTTAGGTATGAGGTATGCCCATACCTTTGATGTGAGAGGCTAGGAAATAACTTGGTTGTGGTTGTAAAGGGTTGTTACAAATGTTTCATAGGATCTAGGGTGAGAAGGCAAATGGCCATGTCTTCGCTCAAAAGTTGTCGACCACACAACACTAGCTTGCATTGATATTCTTCAAAGGTGGCAATAATTTTAGTAATGGGATCCTAGGTCCTAATTGATAGGTTATGAAAAGATGTAGATTTTTGAAGGAGTTTTCTCTTCGTAAAGTTCTTGCACAATCTTCCAAGCTCCATCTGTAATAAAGTAAGTCTATGATCTAAGGGTTTTGCTGGTTCAGACATATCTAAAATCGGACACTGTTTGGTCACTCATGTGTATGGCCAAAGATCTCGAGAGTAGACTTAAGCATAACTTCATTTGCTCTCTTAAATAAGTGATCCACTTAGCCTAGTGGTTAAGTCTCAAGGTTGTGAAGGAAGAGGTCTTGGGTTCAAATCCCATGCAGAGCATGGGGAGAATGTTTTGCCCAAAGAGCTCTAGAGCCTTCTTACTCAAGTCAATGTGAGTTAACTTGAGTCCAATGGGACAAAGTCAAGAATTTCATTTTGCAAAATATCATAGAAATGATTTGAACACATTTACTCTAGGTAAGAGATGTACGTTGCAGCCATGATACCAGCTCCTGTCAATGCGTATTGTATTTTAGTAGATAAATTTACGATAAAAATCAGAGCTATTGTTCATGCACCCATATTGGATTTGATCTTATGATCACCCATGAAAAATTGGCGACATTTCCTTGCATGCTAGGATTATTACAAAAGGTTCAACCTCTACAAGAAATTCTAATCATCTTTGAGGAGATAGAATTCTCAAGCTACAAGTAGGGCTTGACCATCGAATCTCGTGCTTGGCTGTTACACATTTTAACT
Source organism: Ceratopteris richardii (assembly GCA_020310875.1). NCBI lineage: Eukaryota > Viridiplantae > Streptophyta > Polypodiopsida > Polypodiales > Pteridaceae > Ceratopteris > Ceratopteris richardii. The sequence continues at coordinate 171,272,222 of CM035411.1, read as the reverse complement.
GAGAAATATGCATTTGTCGATGCACTTATGAAAAGCAAAATCATAATACTCTCTGTTGTACAGATGTATATAAGATTCGAGCACAAGACTTTCTCATAGAATCGATGCTGCTATAACCGATATATCAGATAGTTTGATTAGAGTTACAATTACTCTTTTCTATTTGGCTACTCTCTTCACACAGAAGCAAAATTAATAGATAATTATCCATCAATTTTTGGGTGGAATTTAAGAACTCGAAATCAAGAAACTATCCAACGAAGAAGTGGAGGTACCCACTTGACCACCGGCTCTAAACATGGATGTCAACACAGAATATTATTAAAGAATCTATTTTCCATGGGTGCACCTATGCATATGCTGAAGGAATAGAATTGGGCATCCAAAAAAAAAAGGACACTCCTTTCCTGGGCTATCCACGAGTGACGGTGCCCTTGAATGCTTGTGCAAAGCATAAATTTAAAACTTATGTTTGCCAGCAGAGTTGAGCATCATTGTCAAACTAGTACACCCAAGACTATATCCTATCCAAGAAGTGGATATCGGGCATCGATCTCATCACCTGATGCATGCAAAGTGGCTGCTCTACCTCGTTGGCATTGTTCACATGCTCAAGCTAACTCAGATGTGCATCAAGCAGAGCTAAGTGAACCAATTTCTCCTCGCCTATTTTGCATCTATAGAACTTTGGCCCTTGAGCTCTTTGCTTCATCTTCAGCCTAGTACAAGTGAAGCATCAACTGAGGGCAAAGGATAGGCTAAGACAAGCATAGTCCAAGGTGTTGGAGACCTCTAAATCTCCAAAGGCTTGATCTATACTCATTTAAGGGAACCTCTATATCATTTATAGACCAAACTTTACACAAATGTTACCTTAATTTATCAAGTCATTCACTATCACTTCTCTGAGTGGAAACTTTCCTTCTTCAGAAGTCTGCTTCAGGATTTAACTTCATTACCTCCACATATCTTCAAATTTCTTCAATCTAATGATGCATATATATCCATGCTACCTTTCCACAATAATTTCAACCATTAGACCTCCAAAAGAATTATTAAAACTCTAATTTGATCTTTAAGATCAAATGTATGTTAGAAACTATCTTCCTAAACAAGTGACTTTGACATAGTCAACTTCTAAGGTTGATTTCTCATAGCACAAGGCCCATTTTGCTAAATGCTTTTAGCCATAGCTTTCTTACCTTCTAACTTAGATTTTGAATTCTCATTCATCAAAAAATTTACACTGTGCACTGAGATTCAAGCAAAACATTGAGACGAAAAAGTGTGCAACTCTGAGAGGTCTACCTGCAGACTTTACATATACATGTTCCTATTGATCATACACACAGCATGAAAGGAATTAGACCATGAAACTTTGAACATAGCTTGACTAGCTTCTAGATTAGATGTGTACAAAATATTTTTTGATCCACATGATCAGGCTGAGAGAAATCAGAGAAATACTCGACGCTAACTCTTGAAGATGACTCTCTACACATCTATCTCATGGACACTTGGCTTCTAATGATTCTTTCTTAATATTCTTTTACATCATTGACTTATATAGATATGATTCTAGACTCATCCCGCATCTATTACATTATTCCTTATCATTCTAATGATCATCTAAACTCATAGTACAAGAATTTCCATCTGTAATACACATATGTATACAAGCTACAATTCTGAGATCTCTTCACTATCTTCAATGAATTCTTTGGCTTCATTCTGATTCTTGAATTGTTTCAAATTCTTCATAGTCATCAATTTGGGATTTCTTTGTTTCAATAGCTCCCCCTCAATCACTAATTGTGATTATAACGTCCTTCTTTATTCCTGCCATCTCGTTGAACTTCTGTAGCCTAGGTCGATCTAAGCTTTTTGTCAACATATCTGCAACTTGCTCTTTTGTTGGTGTGTACAATACTTCAATCTCTTTTTCAAGTACCTTTTCTCTCAAGAAATGATACTGAATCTCTATGTTTTTAGTCCTGGCATGAAAAACAGGATTAGCTACCAAATATAATGAACTCATGTTGTCTCCAAAAATAATTGGAGTACTCTCATCAGTTCCAAAACTTTTCAATAAGGTCTTTAACCATATCACTTCTTTTTCAGCCTCTACCATTCCTTTATATTCAGCTTCTGTGGATGACAAAGCAACTGTATGTTGCTTCTTTGAGCACAAAGAAACTAACTTATCTCCAATATAACAGAGATAACCGTGAGTAGATCTTCTATCATCTCAATTACCTGCCCAATCTGCATCACTAAACACTTTGATTATTCTTGTATCAGAGGCAAAACCATAATACAAACCTTCACTCAGAGTTCCCTTGATATATCTGAGTACCCTTTAAGCTGCAATCCAATGAGTTTTCTTTGGACAATGCATAAATTGTGATAGAACACCAACTGTATATGATAGGTCTGGTCTTGTCAAGGTAGCATAGATCAAACTACCTACCAAACTCTGATATTTCTTCATGTCATTAGATTTGTCACCTCTGTATCTGCTCAATTTATGATTAACCTCCAATGGTGTGGTTGAAGACTTGCAATCTTCCATATTGAAGTTGATCAAAAGATTCTTCAAGTATCTCTCTTGTGTAACATATACTCCATGTTGAGTATACACAATCTACATTCCTAAGAAATAAGACAAGTTTCCCAAATCACTTATCTTAAAATTCTTCTCTATTGCTTCTTAAGCTCCTTGATTCCTTGACCATCTATACCTGTGACAATAACATCATCAACATAAATACACATGTATATATACCCATCTTCACTTGCCTTCACTAGCAAGCTACTATGTGCTTTTGAAGCTTGATATCCACATTCATTCAAGAACTTAACAAGCCTGTAATTCCATGCTCTTGGGGCCTCCTTTAAACCATACAAAGTTCTCTTGAGCTTACATACATAATCTGATCCAACTGAATCCATGAAACCCTCTGGTTGCTCCATGTACACTTCATCTGCAATGTATCCATTCAAACATGCATTCTTCACATCTAATTGTGACAACTTCCATCCTTTACAAGTAGCAATAGCAATTAGAGATTGTATACATCTTAGCAATTGGACTAAAGATTTCATCATAATCTACCCCATAAGTTTGGGCATAACCTTTAACCACAAGTCTAGCTTTGTATCTAGACACCTCACCATCTGCAAGCCTCTTTGTTTTGTACACCCACTTACATCCAATTACCTTCTGGTTCTTATGTCTTGGCACCAATTCCCATGTCTCATTCCCAAGTAGAGCATCATACTCTTCTTGCATTGCCTTCTCCCAATTCTATTTACCTTTAGATTCTTCATATGTGGTTGGATCTTCTTCTGTCTTCACAATATAAGCATAATCTTTTGTTGTTAAGAAAGATGTATCATAGCTATACCTGATAGGTTCTTTTCTTTCTCTCAAAGACCTTCTCACTTTTGCACTTCTTGAAGTCTCATCCAACCCATATGAGTGTGGATTCGTCATTACATCAAAGTATTTTTGAAGTATTTACAAAACTATTGCACATGTGTATGTAGAACATCTCTTCCTGAACTTCCACTTCACTTCATGCTTTAGGCTTTGATCTTAACTTCAAGTCTTCATTCCTAAACTTCATGTAATCATCAATTGTTGATTGTCTTGCTCCAACAATTGGTGCCATTGAAAATATGTTACCACAGTTGCAAAATGGAGGTGGAAATTTGCACAAAAGTTGACGTGGGGTAGGGAGCTTAGAATAGCCCTAGACTTGATGATGAGAGAGACACTCTGAAGAGTGGAGGGAGGAGTGGCTTAGAATAGCCCTACACTTGGCACGAAAAAAGATGAGTTGATGCAGAATGAGGGCTTAGAGTAGCCCCTTGCACACCAAGTGAGCCTTTGAGTAGGCTTAGGAACTTGAGAAAGCTTGTGGGTGGTCTTACTAATGGTTGTCATCTTTGCCCCAGGACTGTAAGTCTCATCATAATCTATACCATATGTCTGAGCATACCCTCTCACAACAAGTCTAGCTTTATACCTAGACACACTTCCATCTGCATACCTCTTTGTCTTGTAGACCCATTTGCATCCAATGATATTCTGACTATTTGGTTTAGGAACCAAATCCCATGTCTCATTCTCCATCAATGCATCATACTCTTCCTACATAGCTTTCTCCCAATTTTCTTTACCTTTTGCCTCTTCATATGTAGAAGGGTCTTCATCTACTTTCACCATGTAAGCATAGTCTTTAGTAGTCAAAAAAGAAGTGTCATAGCTATACCTTGTAGGTTGTCATTTGTGTCTTGATAACCTTCTGGTTCTCCACTTCTTGAAGTTTCTGGTTCATCACATTCTAGATCAAACCTTGACACTTCTTCAACTTCAAGTTGTACTTCATTACTCTCTTCTTCATCAAATATCTAAACCTTTGATTTACCTTTCTTCTTATCCAAAACTTCTTCATCACCTGCATGAATATTTATTGTACCTGCATACCAAGAACCTTGCTCATCAAATGTAACATCCTTTGATACAAGGAATTGTTTTTTGGATGGAATCCACAATCTATAACCCATCTGCTTTTCATCATAACCAATGAATACATACTTTTCAGCTTTAGGTTCCAATTTATGTCTCAACTGAGATGGCATATATGCATAAGCCAAACATCCAAATAATTTGCAATGATCCAAGGTAGGTCTCTTACCCCACCAAGCTTCATATGGTGGCTTACCCTACAAAACTTTACATGGTAGCCTATTGACCAAGTATGTAGCTGTAGTTATAGCCTCAGCCCACAAGTAATTTGGAAAATTTTTCTCCGTCATCATTGATCTTGCAAACTCAACAAGAGTTCTATTCCTCCTCTCTGCTACACCATTTTGTTGAGGAGAGTACCTACAAGTAACTTCCCTTTTTATACATGCATCCAATAAGTAATCACTGAATTCATTAGAGAAATACTCTCCCCCTCCATCTGACCTTAGTTTCTTCAACTTTTGACCTGGGATTCTTTCTGCATACACATGATAATGTTTAAATGTATTGAATTACCTCTGATTTATCTTTGATCACATAGATGGTGATCCATCTGGTAGCATCATCAACATAAATCACATAATATCTTGAACCATTTATACTGAAATCCTTTGACGATCCCCAAACATCTGTGTGTACCAATTCAAGCTTGTCTGAATACATGAAACCATGCTTAGAATACGATTGCTTATGAGCCTTACCTAATTGACATGCTTCACATCTGTATGTCATATGTTGACCTGCAACATTAGGCAATCCAAGCACTGAACCATTGTTAACCATATCCTTAATACCTCTTTCATTGAAATTTCCAAGCCTTTTATGCCAAAGATCTAACTGAGAGATCTTATGTCCTCCATAAGTGAACAAGGCATGACCAGCATTACCTTGAATCTTCAATGTGAAGAGTCTTCCTTCTTTCTTCCCTGAAAAAATTTGTTTATACCCATTGCTAGGGTCTTCCACAAAAACTCCATCATTAGTAAACCTTACTTCATAACCTTTTTCAGCAATTCGCCCTACACTTATCAGATTTTTTGGAATTGTAGGAACATACAAGACTTTACTCAGAAGATTACTTCCATCCTTGGCCTTCACTGATCCAATTGACTTCACATTATGCTTTGTATTATCACTTGTTTGAACAACATGATTAATTACCTTATTCTCCAAGTCAGTCATCAAAGCTATGTTACCACTCATGACTGATTATTATGCCAACAATCATGAGCTAAATGATTTGTCTTACCACAAATCCAGCAAGCTTTGGCTCCATCTTTATTGCTTCTGCCTCTTCCTCTACCTTTGCCACCTCCTCTTCCTCTTAGGAAGTTGGCTTGGCTAGTTGTACCTTCTTCTTCATTTACTTGTTGTTTACCTTTGCTATTCTTCTTCTTATCCTTTGAATACATTGCTTGACATGTATTCTTATCACCATCACCTTTGAATTCCTGCTCAAAAGTTAGCATGTGTCCTAGCAACTTATTGAAATCAGGAGTGAAATGATCTAGTGACAATTCAGTGGAAAAAATGAATGGTTTCCATTTCTCATCTCCTCTCAAACCTGTGAGGATTTGCCTTACCAATTTATCCTCCTCAATATCTTCATCAACTACTCCTAATGCATCTGCAATATCCTTCATCCTTGTTACATAATCAGAAATGGATTGAGAATCTTTATTTTTGAATGTAGTAAACTCTGCCCACAAGGATGCCTTCCTTAAATTTGTAGTGCTTTGGAAATGCTCCTCCAAAGCATTGCATATGTCACTTGCACTTTCAAGACCTCTAATATGAGGTAGCAAGTAGTCATTTACTCCCATGTAGATAATGCTTCTTGCTTGAGCATCCTTCTTCATCCAAGTCTTCAAATGTGAGAGTTCATCCCTAGTTGGAACACTAGGATCTCTGAATTGTGGTTTTTCTTCTTCACCTGTGATGTTACCTATCAGTAATGTGCTCATGAGATGAGCTTCCATCCTCATTGAACAAGCTGGATAGTTTTCTCTATCCGATTTCTCTATCTGAAGAGAATCTCCCATCCTTTCTTCACCTGTGTATTGAATTGTTCAAACTTTATGAGTAGTAAGTGTACCTTTACTTTGAATGAAGTTCCTTTTGATCTTCTAGATAGCGACGGACCTCCTTCTCAAGTTTTCTCTTCAAAGTTTCACCTTTTGAACCTTCAAGTGTTGATTTCTGTTGAGTCATTAGATACTTTAGAAGTAAGTAAGATCTCTCTTATCACTCAGATGTAAAGTTTTTCCAGAAATAAAGAAAAGTTGCACCTGATATTTCTGAGAGTTCTCCTTCTGTGTTGAGTCTTTTTGTGAAATGCTTTTGTACACGTCTAAGTCTATAGTTGATTGACCTTTGTACAAATTTTCAGCTTCTAATTGTAAACAGGTTGAGAGAATCGAGTGTACGAACATTTACATGTGTAAATGTAAAGAAGAGAAGTTGCAGGAGGCACAAAATTTGATGCTAATGTTTTGGTCAGTTCTCCGTCCACAGTGTAAAGTTTTGAACAAGCAAGCACTCATTCTTTAAGTTGGAAGGTAAGCTACCTATAACCAAAAGCATTTGATTAAACGGGTTCTAGTTTGAGAGCACCAAGCTTAAGAAGTTACAGGTGTCAAAGTCAATTGTAAAGAACTACAGTTTTAGACATAGGTGACTTGTTAAGATCATTTCTCAAGATTTACGGAGTCTTTTGGAATGATTTAACTTGGAGGAGGTGCGACTATAGGCAACACCTTGTGCAAAGTTTTATAAAAAACTTTACACATTTGATAAGTCAATGAGTGAGTTATGTGCAATAGACTTTTTGTGTAGTCACCTTCTTCACAGTTTGTTCAAAATTTTGATAATTGATCATTGATCCTCTAAATTGGTGAAGGTTTTGAGTTACTCTTGATATAGAGGTGCTCTAACTTCAAGAGTAGCTTGTTCTTTTGGAGATTAACACTCTCCATCATACCCCAACATTCTTCTTGTATATATAAGCATATATGTACAAGCTCATGATCAAAACTAAAGGTATATGTGAGCTAACTATAAGTTTAATTTACATATGTATACAAGTTTTCATTTCTTGAATATGCACTATCTTCAAGATTCATTTGTTGGTCTTTTCTTCATTCTTTGACTTCAACCCTTCATCCATAACTTCAATTGATGGTTGTCATGCACCAACAATCACGTCTCAAAAACCAAGAAGATTCCAAAGACTTATGGAAAATGAAAAAAATGGAGCAAAGACATTTGATCAACTATGCACTAATGCATAACATTCATGACATACATAATCCATCAATATTAACACTCGATATCCCCTTTCACTTATATCTATTGCATCACAAACATCCAATGTCTACTATGGTGATATGAAGCCCAAATTTCCTTTCTAGACTTCATGGTCAAGTTCCTCTCGAAGATGAATAATTGATGGGTTGTCAACCATTTGCAAAATTGTTTGAGACTTCACATTGTATTTGACCATTTGAGTTCTCATTCTCTCTATGGAGACATGTACAACCATCATTGAACCTACCAAATACCTAGTATATGTGTGGTGCCTATATTCCTCTAGTGGTTTTCAAAAGTGACATAAACATAAATCATCATTACTTACTTGTTTGTCATCTATGCGTAATGCCTCCTCTAGTTTAAGGAATGAAATCCTATGAGTTGATGCTTCCTTTTTCTTAGGTTACAAGGATTAGGAAACTTTGTAAAATCATATATATGACCATGCGTATTACATGCCATGGTTCTTAGTTGGAAACAAATATCACACATATTTTCAACATGCTTTGCATGGGTCTTCTCATTTTGAGTTCAATATTAAGGTTTTTATTTTTTATCAAATTTTAACTGGTTTCTTGTAAAACAATCATCTCTCACTTGATATTATGCAGCTAAACTTCAATTTCATAACTCTTCCTCCATGCTTTCATATGAAAATCATGCAACCACATATAATATCCAAGCATGTGTCATTTATTCTATCACCATTATATTGCAAAAATTGTGTAAAATTTTGAAATAATGGTGAACAAGTTGTAAGGGGATCATGAGGATATAATGTACGAACACTCCATAGGTATAATGTATTGCATCCTTATAGTTGCAGTTGGGTCAACTAGGTTTAATTCTTGTTGATGCATTGGCTTTGTAGGTATGCATAATCTTTCTCGAGATAAAAATATAGATTGAATATGTTAGTTCAAGTCATTTCTTTGCATGAAAATAATTCATACAAGAATCAAATGTTGTAGATGATGGTCACAATTGTGCAAATAATAGTGTAATGATTAATCTAAGTTTCATGTAGAAAGAAGATATGAGAAAGAGAGTGAATAGTAATGAGAGGAGAAATCTCTAGAGAGAGGAAAAAAGTAGATGTTGCCAAACAATCTTAGTGAATTTTCCTTGTGGGGATATGATTTTGTGCACATTCTATTTACACTTTCTTTTGTACTCATTGTTGGCACACAGCTAATACGTTTTTATGATTTGGCTTTATTTTTTGTGTTCGCTTCTTGTATCTAATGTGAAGTACTTAAAGATATGTGGATATGTGGGTCTTAGAAACCTAGACCTGAGCTTGCCCATTATTAACTTTGAGGAGCTAATTTGGAACACAAGTCTACTTTTTGAAGTGTTGAAATGATATCTTCTAGTAATTCATTGTCATGGAAAGCTAAGAATGTAATTCATATGGGTGATTTATCAATGAGTATCAAAATGTTGAATTTCCATATACATTGGATATGCATGCCATTGACACCTACAAGTGAAGCCTATGTCGTTTGAGTGGAGGATATCCAAGTAGAAGCTAGTTATTATTTGATGGTATTACATGAAGCACATGTGTCACTTAGTGGTTTGAACACATTGTTATTGTGGAAATCTAGTTGAACTTTTATGATTGGCCTTGAACAAGTATTTGTTCCACATTAATGGTACATACCAACTAGATAGTCTTCATCAAACATGTGTGTTCTTGGTCAATCATCCCTTTGATGTATCTAGAACTTCCTCTTAGCTATTCATACAAGTGCTTCTTGTTGTTCTTCTTCTCTTATTCTTTTGGCCATGTCTTTCTAGTTCTTTGATCTTTGAATTTTGGCTAATGTTTCTTGTATAAGAGGCTCTTAGTAAAGCTTTGTTCAACAACCGCTAATGTAGTTTTGTAAGACATCATCATCTAGTGTGGCCAAACTAAATACGTTGATTGAAGATACATGGTTGAAATGAGTGTCTCATATCCTCTCTTTTGAATCTTTTTCACATGCTCCTTTAGTGTATACACTAGGACAACGCCACCTGCTTGGTTCCTTATCGTGCATGTGTGCATCATACTAGGTCTTTTGCCACTTCTTCAGAGCATATATCCCCTCCACTGCATTGACTCAAGTCTCTTGGAGCTTCTCTAGCTCATCCAAATTGGAATTAGGAACTCAATACGGATTATGGGATTCTTATCATTTACTAGATTGAAGGGTGTGGCACATATAATTTTCATGTGCACCACACAATATGCCCAAATAGCATGGTGAAGCTGCTTGTCCCAACAAGACTTTTCACTCTTAACGAGCTTTATAAGCATTGTGCACAAGACTTTAGAAATCTCTATTTGTCCATTTTCTTGGGGATGATATGGTGTAGACTTCTTGCAAACCACTAGAAAATCTATTTACAAGCACTCAATCACTTCACTAATAAAATTTGTTCCATAATCACAAAAAAAATTCTATGGGTAGATCAAATCTATTGAAATTTCTTAAATAAATTTATTTTCATGGTATGTGCATCATTCTTGGTAGTGGCCTTAGATTCGACCCATTTTTTTAGATAATCGTCCACCACAAGTATGTATTTTGCATGATAGGTACAAGCAAGTGGATTAATGGGACCAATGGAGTTGATTCCTCACCTAGAAAAAGCTCTACGTCTACTAATCATGGGTCTTAATGGCATGCCACCCATTTGTACCGCATATTTTGCCTTTTGATAGGTGACACATCTCTCGACAAATTCTGTAGTATCTTGGTGCAAAGTAGGCAATGAGAGTTCTATCATTAGGATCATATTTGTACATCTCTCTGAGAAGTGACCTCCCATCACACCTACATGTGTCATCTCTAGAATTGGAAGGCAATCATCTTCATGTACACAGAATCTTAAGAAATTTTCTCAACCTCTTCGGTACAATTGATTGCCTATCAAGGCTATCGTCTATATCATCCACAGACTAAATGCATTTTGTTTTGTCGTGATGTTGTTTTTGTGGAAGATGCTATTCAGCCTTTACTTTCATGTACAAAAGAGACATCTGTTAGCTCTAAGGACATGTATGATACTTTGCTGCCTCTTTTTAGAGTTTTACATGATGCACTTGTTGATGAGAGAGCTGACATTGAGAAGGCAATAAATATGCCAAAATGGCTGGTGCAGACTTTGCGTGATAACAAATTAGATGCACCTCTATCATATGGTACTCGTTTAGGCTCTCATAGTACCTCTTTTGCATGAGAATGCTATGCTATGGCTACGTCTAGTCTTTGTGATGAGACTAAGCCTATTTCATTTGATGAAGCACAAAATTCTGAACATTGGATGACTGCAATGCAATCTGAATATGATGCTATCATGAAAAATGATACTTGGTCTTTATGTGACTTCCCTCCTCGCAAGAAGGCCATTGGCAATAAGTGGGTATACAAGCTGAAGTATAAACCTAATGGAACAATTGACAAGTATAAAGGTAGGCTTGTTGCAAAGGGTTATGCTCAGGGAAGAGGCATTGATTTTGATGAGACCTTTGCTCCTACTTTTTGAATGACTATTGTTCGTAGCATTTGTGCACTTGCAGCTCATCATGGTTGGAATCTAGATGAGTTGGACATTAAAACATTCTGAATCGTGACTTGCATGAAGAAGTGTATGTTTTTCAGCTTCATGGCTTTATGTAGAAAGGGCACAAAAACCAGGTGTGCAAGTTAAAGAAGGTATTATATGGTTTAAAGCAATCACCACGTGCTTGGTATGAAAAGATACATGCTACTTGATTGCACATGGTTGAATAGTCCAACTGAAAGCACCTTATATGTTAAACGTGCTAATGATGTACTTCTGATCATTGATGTGTATGTTGATGACATGCGACTCACTAGTCCTCAAGAGAAGCATGTGTTGTGCTCCAAGCTTCTTTTTCTTCCTTGTACTGTTGGCGTGCTTCTGTAGACATCTAACTCCAACACCTACAACCTTCTATGAATTGAGAAAAATCCTTTTGCACAACTTCACATGGGAAGGTAAGTGAGTTAACACAACTTATTTCATGAATTTAGGGTGATTATGGAGAGAGCAATATTTTTAAGAAGTCACAGGTGTGATCCCGACTGTTCAGGAAGCAGAGAGTACATATGTACATTCATAGAGATACATTTTTATTGTTTCACACATAGCTCCAATGGTTAAAATATTTCATAAACATACTCAAAAACTTGTTACATTCATAACTTAAGCATTAGATATGTTGATGAGACCACTTCTTCACTTCAATTGCTTAGTGAAGTTTCCAAACTTGAGCTATACACAACAATGAAGAATATTAGATGGAGATGATAATAAAAATCTTCAAGTATATGTAATACAAGTGAGTACAATCAACACTAAAAAAGTGAGTGAGAGCTGTAGAATGTCCTGTGACTAATCCACTAAAGTATATGCAAACTTTTTACTTTTATTTTATAAAATGACTATTGATTGATTCCACCTAAGTCCTCTCTCTTTTAGGTAAATATTTGAATCTAAAATGGTTGGTGCAGACTTTACGTGATAGCAAATTAGATGCACCTCTATCATACCATACTTGTTCAGGTTCTCATAGGGCCTCTTTTGCATGAGATTGCTATGATATGGCTGTGTCTAGTCTATGTGTTGTATGTTCCAAATATAACAAAGAATCTGGTTTCTGTTGGACAAATGGTTGATCAGGGATTACAAGTCAGGTTCAATGCTGATGGGTAATATGTAGAAGAATACAAATGGGATGGAAGATTGATTGCCAAAGGAAATAAAGTGGGTAGGATGTTCACCTTAAATGTGAAAATTCTTGAAATGAATGCAGACGTGTTTGCAAATGGTGCAATAGGTATTGTTGATATATAGATGTGGCACAAACGGATTGGACATGCAAACTTGCAAAGACTAAAATTGATGCAGTCAAAGGAGATTGGACTACCAAATTTCAAGGTTGCAAAGATGCAAAAGGTATGTGCAGCATGTCAATTCGGTAAATAGTCAAGATCATCATTTTCGCATGATAAGCATGTTAGTGAGAATGTGCTAGAAATAGTACATACCGATGTTTGGGTTCGTGCAAAGACCACATCTATGGGTGGTTGCACATTTTATGTTACTTTCATTGATGACCATACACGAAAAGTGTGGGTATATTTCATGAAAGAGAAGAGTGAGGTGTTCACTCACTTCCAGAACTTTAAAGCTATGCTGGAAAAGCAGAGAGGGAAGTATATTCAAACATTAAGTTCTGATGGAGGAGGTGAATACATGTCAAATGAGTTTAGCAACTTTCTTAAAAGTCATGGAATTCGACGTTAGTTTTCATGCAGGTACACACCACAACATAATGGTGTTGTTGAATGCAAAAATAGACATATTGTAGAAAATAGCAAGAGCCTTGATGGCTGAGAAGAATATGCCTCATTGTTATTGGGCAGAAGCTATGCATACGGCTATATACATTATGAACAGAACTCCAACTGCTGTTGTACATCAAGTTACACCTGAAGAAAAGTTCACAGGTAAAAAGCCAAACTTATCACATATGAAAGTTTTTGGCTGTATTGCATATGTACATGCTCCAAATGAGCTGAGGATGAAGCTTGATCCAAAAGCAGAAAAATGTGTCTTCATTGAATACTCCCTTGAGCAAAAGGGATATATATGTTATAGCCCACTCACACGACAGGTGAAGGTGAGCAGAGATGTGGTATTTGATGAAATGTCAAGATTCTATGCAAATGCCAAAGAAGGACTGAATCTTGAACCAAATGACAAAGAAAAATGTTGAAAAATCAAGTGCAAAATCTCAAGTTTTGAGTGGAACGGATGCATCACCAAGCAATAGTTCCAACTCAAATCCATGAAGTGGAAGATTTCGTGGAAATTTTAGTCCAACAAATTCATCAAATACATCCAAGAAAGGTAAAGGAAAGCTTTCTGCTGGTCATAAAACATGTGCAGGTTTTGAAGACATTGATGGAGATTCAAGCGGTTTAGAAAAGAGTCTTGATGAGGAACTTGGATTGCCTTCTGTGAAGAATCGAGGAGTAAGAAAGGCACATGCACATGATACAAGGAGAAGTGACCCAAGACCAAAAAGATCTGGGAGGATGTGGAATTCAATGCAACGATTGACATATGATAGTTACATGGCTCACCATTGTGCCTCCATGACAAAGGTAATACAAGATACTGAACCTTCTTGTTTTGAAGATGCAATTGGAACTGCAAATTGGGAAAAAGCTATGGATGAGGAGATGGTTGCAATTTATGGAAATGATACATGGAAGCTTGTTCCATTGCCACAAGGAAAGAAATCCATAGGCTACAAGTGGGTTTACAAGGTAAAGCACAATCCTAATGGTAGCATAAGTAGGTATAAAGCATGTTTGGTAGCAAAAGGATATGCACAAACTTATGGCATTGATTATGAGGAAACATTCAGCCATGTAGCTAAAATGTCTACTGTTAGAACACTTGTTGCGTTAGCTACAGCAAATAGGTGGACTTTGCATCAGATGGATGTGAAGAATGCTATTCTACATGGTGAGTTACATGAAGAAGTATACATGGGCCAGCCACAAGGATATGAAGATTCAAAGCATCCAGAATATGTTTGCGGGTTGCAAAAGGCTTTGTATGGGCTGAAGCAAGCTCCTCGTGCATGGCACGAAGGATTGTTGATTACTTAACCACCACTGGGTTTTCTATGTGTGATGTAGATCATTCACTATATGCAAGGAAGGGTGATGATGGCATCACAATTGTGGTTATTTATGTTAATGACTTGATTTTAGGTGGTGATAATGAAGAAAGCATTAAAGAGGTAAAGCAACTTCTTATGCAGGAATTTGACATGAAAGATCTTGGTGTCTTGTGCTACTTCTTGGCCATTGAGTTCATACATACAAAAATAGGTATATGGATGTTGCAAAGGCAATATGCCATGAATATGCTGCAAAAGTATGGTATGGCTGATTCTAAGCCAATTTTTATGCCATTAGATCAGAATTTGAAGTTGGATACTACATCAGGTGAAGCATTGGAAAATGCTACTATGTACAAGAAAACTCTGGCAAGTCTTATATATCTCACAATTACAAGGCCTGATCTAAGCTATAATGTTGGACTTAAAAGTCAGTTTATGCAGGTTCCTAGGAAGCCACATTTGGATGCTCTTAGGTGCACTCTATGTTATGTGAGTGCTACTTTGGATTATGCATTGTTTTATGAAGCTGGTGTAGATTTGCAAGTTCATGGATACACCGATGCAGATTGGGTTGGTAGTATTCTAGATAGAAGATCTACTAGTGGTTTTCTATTCTCACTTGGAGGTGTAGCTATTACATGGAGCAACAAGAAGAAACCCACTGTTGCTTTGTCGAGTACAGAGGCTAAGTATAGAGGTGCTATAATGGCAGCATGTGAGGCATCATGGTTGGAGATGCTACTTGCAGATTTAGGTGTGGAAGTGCAAAAGCCTATCACCATCTATTGTGATAATCTTAGTAGCATACAGATAGCATGGAACCCTGTTTTTCATGCTAGAACAAAGCATATCGAGGTACATTATCACTTCATCGTAGAGAAGGTATTAGCAATTGATATTGATCTTGTTTATGTGAGAACAGATGAGCAGGTTGTTGATATCTTCACTAAAGCACTTGGAGCAGAGAAGCTAAAGAAGTTTCGAAAGATGCTTGGACTGGAGGACATGGCATTGAGCTTGAGGGGGAGTGTTGAGATATCAAGCTCAACATGTGATGATGTAGGATGACACGTATTACTTTTTCATTTCTCTGACATGTATAGTGGTCATGCCGGTATATGTCAGGGACACTTCATTGAGCTTTATTAGATTTATCTACCAAGAGTGATGGCACATTTGTTTCTTGCCAGCTCACTCATTTGCGGACATTAGGTTTTTCCTTATGTACTAGTCTTTATATATAATGCAGTAGTTGTATTCTTGTTTTTAGGTTATTCTTGTACATTCCTTTTTATGTATTAGAAGAAGAAGAAGAAGATCATTCTTCCTTGCCTCAATCTAAGTGTGTGCTTCTCTTTGATTGTGAGAGTGTGTGTGTGAGCTCTCTTCCTTATCTCCTTCCTCATGACAATAGTTAGTGGAAAATTTGGCTTTTTCACTTTCAGCATATGTTTCATCAATATAAAAAGCATCAAACTGTGACAACCATGAAAGGACCAAAGGGCCATCCTTATGGCCATCAAACCGTAAAAACTGGTAATTCTTAACGGAAATCTTGGAATTCATTCCATATGTTTGGGTAGAGACAATAGCTTTGACCACCCTGGTAAGGTTGTCTTCATCAATTTGCCTCTTTTCGAGTACTTCATCACATTGTTGGATCTCATTCTGAGTGCCTCGTAGTTCATGTTGCAGGAGCTCAAGTTGTTGCTTGAGTGGTATCTCGGGTAGAGGTGACTCACCGAAATCCTCCATGTTGTTCATAGTGTCCATAAGGATGTAGAGACAAAACCCTCTTGCTAGATATATCAAAACAATTTTTGAGTTTGTTTGAGTTAAAATGTAAAAGCAAGGGTTGTTCTTGGGAATTGAAAAAGTAAGAACAGATGAAAGTTGTGTTAAATATAAGAAAAGAGAAGTAGAGTGACAACACAAAGAGATAGTGTAGTGGTAAAACACTTCCCTTGTGTGGGTGAGGTTGTGGGTTCAAATCCTCCCACCTTGGTGAATATAAAACTCCTTATTGCCACTCATAAATTAAAATAGGTTCGCATGTAGCCAATGACTGCCAACAGTCGCCAAGGGAGCCTTGGGTGCCAAAGATGCCAAAGTAATGCCTTAGTTATGCCTAAGTTCTATGCCTTAGTCGATGCCTTGGATATGCATGCAAGGCTTTGATACCACTGTTATCAGGATCTTGTGCCAAAGGTGACATGTGCAAGGCTTGATACCATTGTTATCAAGATCTTGCTCACATGCACACAAAGGTTACGAATGTAGAAAACACACAGAAAAATAGAGACGCCAAGAGATGAGATTGAACGCAGTATTGGGTGCAATCTCCCCCAATGCACTTTGTTCCCGCAGTCCATAGAGTGCATGTATTTATAGGAATTTTTGATTATGTCAAAAAGAGTGGTTACATGAGAGCGGCTTCAAAAAGCATGCGTGAAAGTAAAAGTTGGTGACTTTTGTAGAAAGCCTTTGCTTTTAATATCAAAAATTGCGGTCTACAATGACCCTTATTCTAACCACTAATTTTCTAACTATTTCTAAGAATAGAACCTTCTATGCGGGTTTATTTACAAACTAAATTACAAATCGGATTTATTGATGTTTGCCCTAAAGTCTGATTATTGATGTCCGTCCTTTCACTCCTTTCACGCCCTCATGGTTTTTCAACTGTTATATCAAAAACACCAAAACACATTAATACATTAAGAAATTAACACTCCAATAATGCATTGTTTAACACATTCCATAATTTATAACAGAGTATATGAAGAACATTCCTTTAGATATACATTTCCAATGCAATGTATAGGGACAAATGAAGTTTCATAAGACTTATGAAGTTTAGAGGTATTAAATCTAATGTAGATTAGAGTGTTTATGGACCATGGAGTGTTCATGGGACCATAAAGGGTTAAAATTTATGCAACTCAAAAGAATTAGTGATTTTTTCTCACGTAAGAATACTCTGAGTCAATTAGAAGGAACTAAAATGATATTTGGATGCACATAAATCCATTAAAAAGATTATAAGTAGATGAAATTATGGATTAAAATTCATGAGAAATTTAACATATTCTATATTATTCATCAACATTCTCATGCATAGAATATGTTTCCTCATAAATTACATGGGATGATAAGAGCGTAAGAACAAGCCTTTTTTATGGGGATTTATGGGGATTCCATGATCGAATGAAAATTAGATCCAATTTAGGGGGACGGATATGAAAACAAGATTTAAAGCAACCAGAATCTGTTTTGGGACCTACTTTTATTTAGGAGAGAATTTCAGCCTTTCAACATAGGAATCATATCTGATGTATATATCCAACCATGTGCCTTATGGGGATATAACCTTTGGTGGTGGGACATTAGAGAATCTTTCAAAAAATTTCATGATCTATTGTCGTGAACATGTATAATACGTAAGACATGTGAGACATATATTCTTGGAAGATAAATTCCTTCATAGTTATGCACATTATTCCTTTTAGAGGACAACTAGATGAGTTATCGAAAGTAATTATCATTATTAATGATTTAATAGAGATTAGCTTCTACCATTTCTATACTTAATGAAACATTAAATATGCAAGGGGGTTTTATGTAAATCTTTTTTCTTCTTTATATAAATCTCCAAATTTTCAAAGGAATTGAGAGAATAAGGAATTTCTACATTAAGAAAGTGGATGTGATTTTAGTTGATACATCTATAAAAGAGTCGTATATCTCAAGCTAAGGTCTGAAAGGGAAAGTGGGAGTTCTTGTCCCTTTGGATGATTTTCTTTTAGACTTGGGATCTTGGATTACATGAAGGTTTCCTTCTTATGACAAAATGTGAATGGAATAACAACTCTTGAGTTAGTCTTTCATTCACATGCTTAATGAAAGTCCGAACATACACACACACACACACACACACACACACATATATATATATATATATATATATATATATATATATATATATATATATATATATATATATATATATATATATATATATATATATATATATATATATATATATATATATAAACACACATGCACATACATACATACATACATACACACACACATACACACACACACACACACACATATATATATATATATATATATATATATATATATATATATATATATATATATATATATATATATATGTGTGTGTGTGTGTGTGTGTGTGTGTCTGTATGTATGTATGTATGTATGTATGTATGTATGTATGTATGTATGTGCATGTGTGTTTATATATATATATATATATATCTATATATATATATATATATATATATATATATATATATATATATATATATATATATATATGTGTGTGTGTGTGTGTGTGTGTGTGTGTGTGTGTGTATGTGTGTGTGTGTGTGTATGTATGTATGTGTAAATACATACACAGATGCATATATGTAGAAAGAGAGAGAGAGAGAGAGAGAGGAATATGTTGAGAAATAGGGTTTACAGGGACTCATGCCATCTCACTACCTCCTTGGACATTTTCATAGTATTTGCATGGATGGAATTTTATTTAAAGGGAAGGAAATATCACATAGAAAATATGCAGAAACAATACCTAAATTGAGGGTATTACATGTGAAATTTTCCTTAATGAGAAATACAAGGAAAATGGGCTTACAGGGAAAACAACACAAGGATCCAACAAAACTAGGTGAAAAACAAGGAACTTTCAATCTCTAAATTGTAAGAGGATCTAAGCATAGATAGGTGGAAAACAAGGAAGTTTTTTCTCTACGTGTATTAATGAGTTTAGGATTCAAGGTGTATGCAAGATGAAGGTTTGATACAAGGGATATAAGAACCATGATGGAGATAACATTGCTCCCGAGTCATGCAGATTAATTTGGTGATATAAAGATTGGATATGGGTGCATGGAAATTATTCTATATTGGAAGGTGACCAAAAGAAAATATAACTTTTTTTAATCCACAAACAAATGGATTCCATAAAGTAAGGTTGAGATATGAGTGTCCAGTTAGTTCAAATGGATTTGAAATTGGACATCATTGGTCGGTGTTGTGTAGGCCCAAAGTCCTAGAGCTAGACTTGATTATCATTTCATGTGATAACATGTAAAGTGGTGTGTCCTAATGGTTAAGATTTTCGAGTTTTTATTGAAATTTCTTGGGTTTAAGTCCTCCATGGAGTTGCGGCAAAAGGGTACATTTTAGCCAAAACCAAGCCCAAGCTTCTAGAAGGCTCTAGCTCCAATTAACTGGGTCACTTAAAGCACATGTTGTCCATGGAGCACTAGATTATGACCTTTGACTAGAATTGAACAAGATTTTGTAAACATGTTTCATATTGCAAGATCATCCATGTAGGGCAAATGATACAAGAATATGTAACTACTACAAGAGATCCCACAACTTGAGACTAATAATAGATATGGATAACCATACTAGATAGGATACAAGAGATCCTAGAACCCATGATCATAGCTATGAAATGAGATATTTGAATTATAAGAGCTCGCTTGAGGAAGATGGAATAGGTACAAGAAATAACTAGAAAAGATCTTGTGCTACAAGATTACAAGAGGAAAAGAAAGGATGTCAAGCATACTAGACTAGATAAGACTAGAACAAGGAATGAGACTAGAATCGGAACTAGAACTTGGAAAGTACTTACTTGGAGATCAAAACTCCTTGAAATCACAAGATTGGTATTGTAAAGACTAAGGATATACATGTTCAAGCTCTCCTTATATAGGTCTTCAAGGGTAGTTACAAATTGATGATTTCATTGATAATATAAGCAATTTAAAATAGAACCTCTCGATGTGAAAATCAAGCAACTAGACAAGTGATCTTGGGGTTTTGTATGTTCTAGACATGATGGTAGCATTAGCGTCTCCGAATTTGGAACCAATCACGAGATATAATAAATCCATATACAATTGAGGCATGTTCAAGGTTTCTTTATGTGTCTCCATTATATTACCTCTCCCTCAAGCGACAAGTTCCATCAGCAGCGATTTGGACTTAGCTTGTGCTATTTTGTTACTTGATCATGGTGGATGTAATAAGAGAATGTGGTATGTCATTCTTGAATGTATAGACAAGATGACTTGGGTAAAGATGCAAGTAGGATATATTACATGGCTTCTAGTAAGAGCATGACTATGGTTTCGAGCAATAAGAAGATACATGGCTCATGAATGGAAAATTCATGATGTAACTTGATCAAGAGCTTGGTTATGTAATTTAAAAATGAATGAAATTACCATTCCAAGCTTAGTTGGTTGTTCATTCCCAATAAAGGTCTCCTTTGAATCCTCATTTGTTGGTAGCTCTTCAATTATCTCTAACTAGAAAACTAGTGCAAGCATTTCTGCATGATTCATCATACGGATATCCTCGTAATGCACACTATCTTAATGTAAATTCTTCACATCAGTGGTTGCACGTTCTTGGTCCTCAAAAGATTGATGACTGAGAAACTCGGGGAAGGTGACCTCCATTCTTTGAAACATCTTCACCCTAAACTTGGTGCCTTCATTCTTTGACACATCTTCATCTTGATTCTCACATTGAAATGCTTGCTTGATGCCTTTCTTACCTGAGACATAGAGTAAACGATCCTTTATTTCATCTCTGAAACCACTTTGAGATTGATTAACAAAATGGTCTTTTTGATATGTCAATCATTGAAATAAATTTATGAATTCTGATGCAAATTCTATAGCTAAGAAATCACCATTTTGTAAGCTCCTTTCAAAATCTTTGAGTTTTTTATATATGTTTGTTATCACTATGGAATGATGAATTTTATACTCTAATTTGTTGAGTTATTAATGTGCTTTGTGTTTTGATATAGCAGTTGAAGGTTCATGAGGGCATTGATGGACATGGATTTTTCTGATGTGTCTAGACACAATTAAGAGAAATTATATTTTCTATATATTTTGCAAATAAAGACCCACATAGAGGGTTCTTTCAAGAAATTCATAAATATAGTGTTTGAGATAAGGATTGTTGTAGATCACTATTTTTGTAAATAAAAGATAAGGCTCTCGGTTAAGAGAGCAAAGTTTTACTCTCACATCTGCTTTTCCAAGCATTGTGCTCATTGTTATCTCTATTTTCAATGTAGTAGAAGACATATAAATACACATACTCTAGAGACTCATGGAAGAGAGCTTGTGGGGAGAGATTGCAGAATACTATGTACTATCTTGTGTACTCTGCATCTCTATTTCTATGTGTTTTAGATTTCATCTTATCTTTGTGTATGGGTGTCTGTATGATCTTGCAATAGTGGTATCAAAGCCTATGCATGTCACTGTAGAGACTTTCTAACACTATCCGTTTTTGCATCTGATTGTTGTTTGATCTGATTCTTGATTCCAGTTCCTTTTCTAATATGTGAATTTGAATCGGATTCATGTTCTTATTCCAATTTGGGTTCATGTTTCGGTTTCCATTTATAGTCCTTGTTTCGATCTTTGGTCTTTGTTTTAGTTCCAATTCCAATTCCTGAACCTACGTTTACACCTACATTTACACCTACATTTACTCACGTTTACTTCTTTAGCTGAGTCCAAGGTGTTGACTAAGACATAGAATGTTGACATGACTTTGGCATAACTTTGGATTCCCTTGGCACCCATGGCTCCCTTGGCAATCATTGGCTATGCATGAACACTCTTTAATTAAAGAGTGGAAATGAGGAGTCTTTCATCTATCGAGGAGGGATTTGAACCCACAACCTCACATTCACAAGTTACGTTTTTTACCACTACACTATTCATCTGTGTTGTCACTCTACTCCCTTTTAGTTATATTTAACATGACTTTCATCTCTCACTTTTTCAATTCCCAAGAACCATCCTTTCCTTTTACATTTGAATTCAAGAATTCTTAAAACTGTTTTCACACCTTTAGCAAGGGGTTTTCTTCTTCTATACACCCATGGACCCTAAGCATACCATGGAGGACTTTGGTGAATCACCTCTACCCTGGGTACTGCTCGAACAACGATTGGAGTTCTTGTGGGATCAACTTTGAGGCACCCAAAATAAGATCCATGAACATGATGAAATCTTTAGAAGATGCATTTTGATGATGACAACTTTGCAAGGGTGGTGAAGCCCATTATTATGGCTCAAGTTTATGGTATGCATTCCTAGATTAGCATCAAGAACATTCAATTCTCACAGTTTTGATGGTTTTAAGGATGGCCGGCTTATTTTATCATGGTGATCCTAGTTTGATGATTTTTATTAAGATGAATCCTCCTCTGAAAATGATGAAGTGAATTTTTCCACTAATTATTTAGTAGGGAAGGCTCAACTCTAGTGGATTGTTTTGTGGCATAGTGTAGATCATCCTACGGCATGGAAGGCCTGTCAAGAGAAGGTTAAGGGGTCTTTTCCTCCTCCTCAATTCCATCTACATGCTCATTATTCATGAACCACATTCACATGGAAGGAGGGTGATACTATTACTACTTACATGGATCGATTATGGCAAAGTCTTTTGCTTTTTTGCATGCTTGAGGATTTTCTTGAAGTTACCCTACAAAGAAAGTATGAATGCAGTTTGGAGATGGGGATCCAAGCCAAGCTTCACACACTTTAGCCTACAATGCTTTACGAAGCTATCTCTTTTTCTTATAATGCAAAGAAAGAGTTTCAATTGATTACCAAGTCAATCTATTTGCAATATGCACATCAGAAACAACCTTTTGCCAAGCCTAATTTACCTTTGAAGTGAAATTTTACTACCTTTTCTCATCCTTGTTTTCTAGGTTCTCCTCAATCCAACTATTCAACAAAAACCATTGCCTCATTTTGTCAACCTATCAAACCCCCAACCCTTCAAACTTCAATGGTATATGATCAATAGAAGCGATCACCTATCACCTATTGGAATTGTGGTAAACCTAGACATAACAAAGCGAAGTGCAGCTTGTGGCCAGTCTATATGAAGCCTATTACATCCCAAATTCACAACATGGAGGCAGTCCACGAACAAGTCCCTCCGCTTTGGATGGAGGAAGCATAAGAAAAAGTTTTAAGCACCTTGGGTAACAAAAATTCTATTCATTCTTTACTTTGCATGTAGGGTGCTATTAATAATAAAATTGTTAATATTTTACATGATTATGGTAGTTCTTAGGATTTGTTACAAATTTATTAGTGCAGATTAAAGATGTTTCCTTCCTTGTATAAAGTTAAGGTTGCATTTCAAGGAAGTCCATATAATATAACAAGAGAAGTGCATGATGTATCTACATTCAAGAGACGTGCATTGAGGTTCATATGTAGATGCACCAACATATTTAATTTCCCCTTTGCAGTCTTATGATGTTATACTTGGTATGCCTTTTCATCATCATTATAACCCACATATTGACTATCACACATACCTTTAAGTTTGAATTTAAAGGTCAACTCATTTCTTTTTCTGCAAGGCATGGCTTCCAACCATTTCCATTGATTATTCATACTCAACTAAAACATGCATTTAGGAAAGGTTAGAATTCATGCATCATTTTTTTAAATGCCATCAATGATTATACTCATGTCCTTTTTTATGCACATAAATATTTTACGACTGTTTATAAGGATTTCTTTATGTCCGATTATCCTTCTAAACTACCACCATTTCAAGGATCTTTTGACCATCATATAGATTTAACTCTTGATAGTTCTCCTCCTCATAAAGAACCTTATAGGGATGTCCCTCTTCACCAAAAGGAAATAGAAGACCAAGTTAAGGATTTACTTAAAAAAATGACTTATAAGGCTTAATTCTTCCCCATTTGGAGCACATGTCCTCTTAGTGGAGAAAAAGAATAAAACTTATAGGATGTGCATTGGTTATTGAGCCCTCAATAAGATCACATTTAAGAATAGATACCCTTTTCCTCGAATGGATGATTTCCTAGATAAGCTTGGAGGATCCCATATATTTAGTAACATTAACCTTAATTTGGGTTACCATCAGATACATATGAAGCATAGCGATATTTAGAAGATGGCTTTTAGGCCTCAAACTAGACATTATGAGTTTATGGTAATACCTTCTTGACTTACAAATGCTCCTACTAGATTTGCATGTATGATGAATAACGTTTTCCTTGATTATCAAGCTTTTGTTCTAGTTTTCTTTGATGATATACTTGTTTATAGTAAGAATGAAAGTGAGCATGAACAGTATTTAAAAATAGTTTTTAGCTTGTTACAATAGAATGCACTTTACGCTAATCCTAAAAAGAGTTACTTTTTTCAAAGTAAACTAGAATATTCAGGGCATATTATTTCTAGTCAAGGAGTGCATGTAGATCCAAAGAAAATTAAAGTGATTGTCGAATGGCTTATAACTCAATCATTCAATGATGTATGTTCTTTTCTTGGGTTGGCTAGTTTCTATAGGAAGCTTGTTAGAAGTTATTCTTATTTAGCATGACCCCTTACTTTATTATTGAAATGGGAGGTTAAAGTTAAATGGAGTTTAGCACAACAACAATCTTTTGAGAAACTCAAACATGCACTTTCACATGCACCTATTTTGCAGTTACCTAATTTTGCACAACCTTTTCCTATAGTTACTGATGCTAGTGGCTTAGGGATGATTCTAGTTTTAATGCAAAATGATCATCCAATCACGTTTGAAAGTAGGAAACTTATGCAATCCAAAAAAATATATACTATGTATGATAAGCAATTATTAGCTATTGCGCATACTCTAAGGATTTGGAAACACTACCTTATGGGATCTGGCGTATTAATCAAAACCGATCAACAAGCTACTAAGCACTTATTAAATCAACCATTAATCTAGATTCATTTATTCAACATTTTCAGCCTATGATTTAGTATCAACTTGGAAAAACTAATATTGTAACAAATGCTCTTAATCATTTTCCCTCATTGCAATTACATTCTAATTTTGTTTATTATATTTTTTCCATTCAAATTTATTTATTTCATGACATGATTCCCCCTTACGCTTATGATTTTTATTTCTTGTGTGCATCGAATGAGTTCAAGAAAATTGCATCTTCAATAATGAACATTATACATTTTATAATGTTTTCTTTATTTTCAACAGAAATTATGCATCACTCAGGCTTTTGTGGATTTTGTTATGAAGGAAATGCATGAAGCATATTATATGGGACATAGGGGCATACAAAGCACAACATTTGCTTACAAAGATTTCTTCTATTGGTTCCATATGGAAAAAGATATTGCCCATTATCTCTCTCAATGCATTGTATTTCAACATGTCAAACTTCATCATAGTAAAGCATTTGGATTGTTAATGCCACTTACCACTCTAAATGAATCATGGGAACACATTTCTATGGATTTCATCACTAGTCTTCTTATGACTTCATCACATAATGATATTATTTGGCCAATAGTTGATAGGTTTAGTAAATATGCATATTTTATTCCATGTAAAAAGACCTTTTCTACACCTCAAGCTCCTAAGTTGTTCGTTAAATGTATTTTTCCAAACCATGGTTTTCAAAAAGTCATGTTGTTTGATCATGATGTTTGTTTTTGCAATCATTTTTGGGTTGCATTATTTCAACATTTTGGTTCCAATTAATTTTGCATTTTCATCATGAAAGTAATGGGCAAAGTGAAGCTACAAATAGCACTATTATTGATTTATTGTGTTGTTATTCATTAGATATCCCCACTAATAGGGATGAGAAATTATCATTGCTTTAATTTTCTTACAATAGCACAAAGCATAAAAATACTAGTTGTGCACCTTTTGAAATTATTTATGGAAAAAAGCTTTCCATTCCCATGTGACTTACTCAAACTGATATTCCTATGGCTGATTCTATTGTTCAAGTTCACATTTCTATACTTCATGAAGTTCATAAGCACATTAGGAAAAATCAACACTCGTAATGTTAATGAGAAATGGTTAGCTAAAAAATTGAAAGAAAATGATTTACTATGGTTACGTATCATTAAAAGAAGTTTGAAAAATATTTTACAACATCCTAAAACGTGCACCACACTATTATGGACTATTTTGCATTATTCAAAAGATTAATGACATTTCATATAGATTAGATATACAATCTAACTAGAACATGCATAACTCTTTTCATATTAGTTTACTAAAACCCTTCAAAGGCACTTTACCACTCACTCCTATTCTTGATGATCCTCCTTTGCTTGAAGAAGAACCTGAAATCTTACTTCTTGAGAAAATAATTGATCATGATGTAACCACTACATGCACCTTCATTATGATAACTTAATTTCTACATATCATTCACAATCACAATAATTTAACTCCTCCAAGATACATTTCTGTGCATTTTTTTTACATGGAACATGCTTATTTTTTCTCAATGATGGGACATGTGACTAGACATCAACATCTACTTTATTTTCTTATCAACTGAGTTCAGTTGCTTTTTTTAGGGGGCATGTTAGTAATTATGAAATATTGAAATTTGGAGTTTAATTTAGTGAGTTGCTAATGTGCTTTGTGTTTTGATATGGCAGCAAAGTTCATGAGGGTGTGGATGGGCATAAACATTTTGGATGTGTCTTGAAAAGAAATTACATTTTCTACATATTTTGTAAATAAAGACCCACGTGGAGGGTTCTTTCTAGAAATTCATAAAAATACTGGTCAAGATAAGGATCACTGTAGATTGTGATTTTTGTAAATAAAAGATAGGGCCCTCCATAAAAGAGAGAAACTCTTTACTTTTATGCCTACTTTCCACAATGTCGCCCTCACTGTCATCTCTATTTTAGATGTAATAAAAAACATATAATTACAAGTACTCTTCGGACTCTTGGAACAAAATGTGTGGGGGGAGATTGCACACAATACTATGCACTATCTCATCTATTATGCGTCTTTTTTTGTATGTTTTAGATTTCATCTTGTCTCTATGTACATGTGTTTGTATGATCTTGCAGCAATCTTTCAATGTAAATTTGATATTTGTTAGTATGGATATGGAATCCATCATTTTGGATACTCACTTGATGTGGTAGCCTTGTCAAATGTCAAGGGAGGACTAGATTGTGGCCTCTAACTAGACTTGAACAAGATTTTATAAATATGCTTCTAATTACAAGGTCAGCAACGTAGGGGAAATAATACAAGAATATAGAAGTGTTATAAGAAGTATCACAATCCGAGAATAATAGGTGTGGATAACTAGACTAGATTGGATACAAGAGATCCCACAACCCAAGATTGTAGGTGTGGAATAAGATATCTCAATTACAAGTACTCCATTGAGGGAGAGGGACTATGTACAAGATAGAACTAGATAAGATTTCCTATTAAAGGATTACAAGAGGGCAAGATAAGATGTCTAGAATACTAGACTAAAAAAGACTAGAACAAGGAACAAGACTAGAACTAGAACTGGAACTTGGAAAATACTACATTAGCTCCCATGTGTTGTTAACAAAGCTAAGGAGATTATGTTTTTCCATTATTCTCACCAGAGTTCCCCATTCACTTCTTGGGAGAAGGTGGCAAAGCAATTTAGAATACCCTCACCTTTTACAAAAGGTTAGCTAGGAACATTAGAGCCACTAGAAAGAATAAGATTGGTAAGCAAATGGAAATTTTGTAGAACTCCTCTATTTAGGATCATGCTTTTGAGGATAAGCTTTATGAGCTAGAGGATAGAATCAAATTTTAAGATTACCTTAAGGCTAGTAGTGTTCATTTTGCTTCAATAGAATTTTGGGTAGCTCGGGTGGAGAGACCTTATAAACATACATTTGATCTCATGAAAAAGAAAAAAAATTGAAAGAATTCATTCCATTACCTACAACAAATCTAGGAGGTGTGGCCATCAACTCTAAGGAGAACGTACAGGAGGCCTTATGCTTCTTCACCAATGTTTTCTCTAGCTCTCACAAGTTGGGGGAGGATATCCAAAGGACTAGAGCTCTTATTGCTCTTTAAAGGAAAAGAATGGCTCCTCAGAGCCTGGTCTCTATTTTGGACCTGCCCCTCACTATCGATGAGGTTGAGGAAACCATTAGTAAATTGAAACCTTCTAAGTCCCCTAGTATTGATGGTATTCCAAATGAGTTCTTTCTTGAGCTGAAAGATTTTTTGACCCCTTCATTCTCTTGATTTGGAAAGAGGCTTTTACCAAAGGCACTCTTCCTATTTGTATCAATACTTGTGTTATTAAGCTTTTCCACAAAAGGGGTTCCAAAGATGATCTTAACAATTGGAGACCGGTTACTTTCTTGATCATGATTTATAAACTTTTTGCCTCTTCTCTTGCCAAGAGAATCAAGTCCTCTGATAAATAGTATAATTTTAGGTGAGAAAAAAATCGTTATTAAGGATAGATTCATCCTAGATGCTATTGTATCCCTTTGGGAAGGTATTGACTATGCCAAAAAGTCCAAGCAAGACTTCTATTTCTTTAAGATTGACTTTGATAAAGCCTTTGATAGGACTGAATCAAATTTTGTCTTCCAATCCTTACATGATGTTGGCTTCGGTAGGAATTTCATCAAGTTTATTTGTGTGTTGCTTTATAATGTTTATTCTAGGGATACTCTTAATGGAGATCTTTCTTCTCCTTTCAAGATCCTTAGATCCATTAGGCAAGGGTGCCCTCTTTCTCCTCTCTTCCTTGCTATTGCTATTAATGCCCTTGGCTAGCTATTCAAGGATGCCTTGTCCAAAGGTTCTATCAAAGGGATTGATGTTCCTAATAAAGATTTGCCTTTGGGCCTACATATGTTTTCTGATTATATTAATATGCTCATGGGATCTAAAGCTTTTGCCTCTTCCTTTGATAATTTCCTTGCAAGTGGCCCCATGGTCAAACATAGGAAAACTACTTTTAAGGCCTCTAATGAAATTATCTCATCTTGTATCATTGGAAAAAAACTATGAAATCATTAGAAATGGGGACCTCTTTAGAGTTCTTGGTATCCCTCTGGTCTTTCAAGTGTCTCTTAGTCAAAGATGGGAACAAAATTTTTAAGTGGTTTGCTCTTCAAAGTACTATTAGTCATAGATTTTTTGTCCTCAACCATTACATCTTTCCCTATTTGACTTATTTCTTGTCCTATTGGATGCCAAATAAAAAGCAGCTTAATCAAGCCATTGCTCTAACTAGAAGGTTTTTTTGGGGAGGTGATTCTCATAACAATAAATTTCCTTGGCACATATGTTGCCCACCTTAAAAAGAGGGTGGCCTTGGCATTCTTTGTCTATCTAAAATGGCTAGCAATATGTCTTCTAAATGGATTCTTAAGGTTGTCAACTCTAATGGTTTTTGGGTATGTCTTATCAAAAGAAAAATCCACTTGCTTTCTTTAAAATGTTTTAAAGCTTGGACTAATAATTCTTTATGGGACATCATGGTTTTTGGCCCTGCTTGGAGCAAGCGATCTTTGTTGTAGGATGTGGGAAGCTTGGATGGAAGTTAAGAAAGCTTACACTCCTTGTAGGGATTTCATTTCTAACGGCTCCTTTTTGTAGGAATCTATGTGGACTGGCTAGATCTCTGTGTGAAATAATGGAGGCTTGGGCATTAACGAACATAAAAGCTTTAAACAGGGGATCATTTCTTGAAACCAATCACATGAAAATGATGAGTATAGCTCTAAAATCTTAATGGATTTTTTGATTTCCTTGTCTTCTACTTGCATAAGGGTTATGTGGGACCACAAAAGATCTATGCTAGGTCCCCTGGCGAAGTGTACCAACCACAAAGATATTGATCTTAAATATGTAGCTGAGGACATGTGGAAATAGTATAAGTCCAAGAAGGGTTCCATCTTCAAAATTACTAACAAGATCAACAATGGATGGAATGCAGGAACCTAGGCAATGGAGGTATAGATTTCTATGTATATGGGCCTTTCCTTTGGCAATCAAGCATTTATTCCTCCAATGGCTCATAATTCATAATGGATTGTGGATTGGTAGCAAGGCCAAATATGTAAGTGAGGGAACATGCACATTGTATGGAAGTTTGGAGAACTTAGACCATTTATTTTTCAATTGCCCTAATGTTCAAAAGATTTCGAAACCTATTAACATTTTTTGTGTCAAGTCCAGCTTTTGACTCCAAAGGGGTCCTTATTGGTGAATGCTTCAGATTGGATTTGGCTCTCTGGGAAATTTAGAGGGTCCATACACTCTAGATCATCTAGACCTCATGGAATCAAAAAATCTTCAATAACAAAGTCTCCTTTCATATGGCTCCCTACTTGACAAGGTTTTGTGCTATCGACTTCAAGAGTGTGATACACATGAAAGACGCTCTTCTCCCTGAAGAGAAGATCCCTATGGTCTAAAAAGATGCTAAACCTTCCTCTTGGAGATCTACTTCCCTATCTTTGTAGTCAGTAGCTACATTTACCATGGTTTTATATTTTAATGGCAGCCCAGCGTCAACCCTCAGAGGGTATTAAGTGCATGGATGTATGTATCTTTGTTGTACGTGATTACATGAGGCCCTTTCTCCCTCATGGGTATCTATGTATCTATAGCTTGAGCTGAGGCTTGCTTCCCTTTGTCAAAGTTGTGGGTGCAATTCCTCTAGAGATGTAACTTTACCTCACTCCTTTAATATGCTCTTATTGTCTCAAAAAAAAAGTGAGAGCTGGGTTCATTTGGGGTGCATAATGCATTCCAAGAAGCTATGATCATGAGGCTGTGGCTTGTCATGTGGCCCGTGGGCAACGGGTGTCATTGGTCATTGGTCAACTGATAGCTAAACAATAAGAGAAAAAAAAAAACAGGTCGTGACATGAGAAAGGGGACATAACGAGAAACAGCAATCATTATATGGATATAATTTTTTAAATAATTGCTTTCCACTTCAGGGCAAGGGTGTCGTCAGCCGAGAGGGGCACGTGATACTTGCCACGTGTACCCGTGAAATTGAGGAAACCAGTTCCAGGGATGATGCGACGCGTGATTTTGTCCACGTGGATGGATATGACTCGCTATCGTCCTCTGGTTCCTCGTGATGTGTCATGGACAGTCATCAGAACATCTGTCAGCATGAATGTAGCGTCCCTTTTCGTACATGTCCGGACAGGAAAAGTCACTTCACCAAGACAACAGCATCTCTTTATGGCTTTAGCAAGAGGTGGGACACACGAATTTATCTACATGTATCAATCACTCATGTTCTCTTTTGTCTTCGAGCTGATGAAAATGGCCTTGTGGCAACTCAAATTCGTTCGTTTGAACTTTCCACCACTTGCATTGTGTCCCACGGACACGTCATCAAGGATTACATTCCGACATGTATCTATTTTTTTTATCAATTTTGCAACAATGTGAAAAATTCATGTTAAAAGAGGGATTGTTAAAAGTCATCAGGAGTACTAGGTTCAGATAACATGGTGCCCCATAGCGAAGGTGAGTACACTGAAATCAGTTAAAGCCCTTTGGATTTTCTTTTTAATAAAGAGCAGCATCTTTGAACTAGTTAAGTCAAGCGAGCGTTCAATCCCCGCATGCTATGGTTGTGGACACCTCCCTACCTGATGGGTGGTATGAGAATAAAGGCCTCAAGGCCTGTGGACTTCAGCCTTCAGGCATCATTTACTCTGACCTATGGCCCATGTGGACTATGTTTCTACCTTTGGGCCCATCTAAACCAATATTTGTGTTGGGCCTAATGGTGATCCCTTCCCAAGCTCTACCCTAGTAGGCTTCAACTCTATAATATCGGTCATGCCATGCATTTAACCCATACTTTTGAGTTCATCTCATGCAACCCATTGAGATTCAACACTTGCCCCTTACCCCACCCCAAATGGAGGTGAAAGATACAACCATCTAAGCTACACTGCTAGACTCTATAAGTAGGGCTTCAATGGTGACCTAGACAAGTTTATAGGAGGAAATAATTATTATTGTTATTATTATTACTATTATTATTGTTGTTGTTGTTGTTGTTGTTAAACTGAGTTCCATCTTATGAACTACATCTCCCCAAGCTTGAATTAATTGAAAGCACAACTATACAATGAAGAGCATAATGCCCATGAGACCACATCCATCCCAAATTGAAGAGAGCATCTTAGTAGATTTATGCTCACTCAATTCAATATCCAAACTAGAGAAGATGTCGTCTATAAATATATATATATATATGTGTGTGTGTGTATGTATGTATGTATGTATGTATGTATGTATGTATGTATGTATGTATGTATGTATGTATGTATGTATGTATGTATGTGTGTCTGTGTGTTTTTCTCTTCCAAAAAAGTGAGGAGTGGATAACTTCACTCCCAAATCTGAGTATAGTGTCTTAATCCACATGGCTTCTTCAGTTGCATTTGCCAAGCCTCTATAATCAGCCTATGTAGATAAGATAGCAAAAGTGGGTTGCTTCTTGGATGGCCAAGATGTGAGCTTTATATGTGAAAATGAAAGATATCATGAAGTACTTCTTCCGTCATCCTTTGCTCCTACCCAATGTGCATCACAAAATATCGTTATGTCTACATCAAATGTGTATGAGTAGAATAGGCCTTCATTCATTGTCCCTTTCAGATACTTGAGTCCTTTTGGATGCCTCCATGTGTGGATTCTTAGGCGTATGCATAAATTGACTCAAAACCCTTACACCATAACATATATCTATTCTAGTGAGAGTAGCATAGTAAAAACTTCTCGCCAAGCTTTGATAGCTTGTAATATCTTCAATTAACTCATCTTCATGAGTACTTAACTTGGAGTTTGCCCTCATGGGTGTACTTGTGGCCGTATCATTTTCCATTTTCAACTTTGCTAACATATCTTCAATCCACTTCTTCTCAGTAAGATACATACCACTACAAACCCCTTTTCTTACAAATAACTCACAAGCCTATGATTCAATGCTCTTGAAGCTTGCCTTAGCCCATATAAGGCTTTCCTTAGCTTACATACATGTTCAAGACATGTGATTCTTCAAACCCAGGGGGTTGGGCGATGTATACCTCTTTTGATATCCATCCATTGAGAAATGTATTCTTCACATCCATTCAATAGATCTTACAATTTTGGTTAGTTCCAATTCTCATAAGTACTATGATTGTTGACATCTTTGACACAAGAGAGAATATCTCCTCCTAGTCAATACCTTGGGTCCGAGTATACCCTTTGGCCACAAGTCTAGCTTTCTACCTACTAATAGTTCTATCAGATTTTTTCATTACCTTGTAGATCCATTTGGATCCAATCACCTTCATGGTGGAGTCTTGGATACCAAATCCCAAGTATTGTTTTCATGTAAGGCTTGAGTCTCTTCCATTGCATGCATCCATTCTTGTTTCTTCTTAGCCTCCTCATAAGATGATGGCTCTTTAGAGTTTAGGTCGTGAGCTATATAGATAAAGTGTTTAGTTACCAATGACGTGTCATAACCATAACTTTCTGGCTTCTTCTTTTCCCTTGTAGACCTTCTAATGTTTTTTCGAGAGCATCTTGAAATATCCCTCAACTCTTGTACCTTAGCTTTACCTTTGGAGTCCCATACATTGATCTTCCTCCTAGGATTCTTCTTATCATCTTTAGAGTCACTTGAAACTTCAAGTGTATGTATATCCTTGCTTGAGAGTGTTGGAAAGTCTTCCTTTATGTAGGTAGTTTGATCCTCTTGCAATCATCTTCAAAGCAAGGTTTGTTATCATCAAAGAATGCACCTTGAATAACTACGGATCCTTTGGTGCTAGGTTCATATAGCATATAACCCTTTTGATTAAGGTAACAGCCTATAAAGACACACTTCTTTGACTTAGGATCAAGTTTAGCTATGATTTGAGATGGTATGTATGCATATGCATGCACCCAAATATCTTGCAATAAATCCAAGCTTGGCTTCCTTCCATTCCGAGCTTCATAGGGGATCATGCCATCCAATGCTTTTGAGGCTAACTTGTTCATGAGGTATGTTGTAGTGAATATTGCCTCTGGCCATAATTAATTACCTAACTTCTTCTCATTTGACATGGACCTTGCTGCTTCCACAATGGTCCTATTTCTCCTCTCTATTAATCCATTCTACTGAATTGTGTATCTGGTAGTTGTCTCTCTATTGAATCCCCTGTCTTGCAAGTAGGAATCAAATTCATGGGAGAAGTATTCCCTCCTCTATCAGACCTTAGTCTTTTTAGGGTTTTACTTGTTTGATTTTCCATAAGAGCTAGATACTTCTTAAAACATGAGAACACTTCATCTTTACGCTTCATAAAATAAAGAATGGTCCATGTGCTACAATCATCTATGAATAACACATAGTGTTACTCTAGCATAATGGGAGTACCAACATGGAGGAGCTCAACCTTGTAAATGTCAATTCCTGGAGACGTGAGGATGGTATGATCATAAGATGATTGCATAAGTGCATGAGTAAGAAGCACACTAATATGCACACACATACACACACATGCACAAAAGGCGAGAACAAAGAGTTTTCACAATCGAATCCTTTGCTCATTAATTCAAGAAGTGATTACAATCTCCAAAAACAAGCTCAATCTCTAACTTGCTAAGTTCAAAAATGAGCTCTCTAGCTCCTTTTATAGTTTTTTTACAAGCTTTGGCCTAGTTCATACCTTGTGTGTGGCCTAATAAAAAATTAGGTTCCTAGGTTGATTCGGGGGTCCAAATAAGCTCTAAAAATCATGAAACTTGATACATGGGCTCTTGTAAAACTCTTCAAGCTTGAGGACTCCTCAGCTTGTACAAAATGGAGTTATATCCACCAAAGAGATGCATGTACAATGAAATGTAGTGATTAAAATCACTATTTTTTTGAATCATTTGTTCAAAAAATATAGTTAGTCATAATCCTTGCTAGATCTACCTTGACTCTTTTGTCTGGTCATTCTACCTTGGTCTTCTCTTTGACTATCTCCTCTTTGAAGTGTTGCAATGGTGATGATGTTAGTATATGATCAATGTTTTCCTCTCTTTGTGTGCATTATTGGGGATCCCATAAGCGATATCCAAACTAGCCTTCTTGATCATATCCAAGAAAAATGCATTTCCTTGACTTATGGTCCACATTTTCTCTAAGGTTATTGCGTATATGAACATATGCTTCACACCCAAAAACTCAAAGATGATCATAATATGGTGACTTCCCTATCCATAGATCTTTTGCAACTTTCAGACCTTTGGTAGTACTAGGTAAAGGGTTAATCACATGAACTTTAGTCAATACTAGTTCTGTCCAAAAGCCTTGTGAAAGGTTTACATGATGGTATTCTATCCTCAATAGTTCTATTCATCCTTTCAACTACACCATTTTGTATTGGGGTATAAGGAGCTATAAACTCTCTATGTGTTCCTCTAGATTGATACAAAAGGCTGAATTCATATGAGGTATAATCACCCCCATTATCTAAATCTAAAGCCTTGAGCTTGGTTCATTTTTTAGTCTCAATTAAAGCAATCCATTTTTTGAAGGTAGGGAATACCTCATCATTCGATTTGATAGGATATATCTAGACTTTTCTAGTAGCATCATCTATGAAAGTGACAAAGTAAAGAGAAACACCTAATGATATTGTGGGCATAGGACCACACACATGTGTATGAACGAGATCTAAATGCTCAATTGAAGAGTCAATGTGCATGTTATGCACATTTCTAGTTTGCTTTCCATATTGCAAATGCTCACAAAGTGAAAATCACAAAAAGATAACACATGTAAGTAGCCATAAGGAGAAAGATTTTCCATTCCACTAGAGGATATGTGGCCCAAATGGCCATGCCAAGTACAAGCCATCGGCTATTCAATAACAGCTAACAAGTGTTCTTTTTGTGATACAAATAAAAGACAAAGTGAGGGAACAAGTGAGCAAACTTTGCTTCCTTTTGCAATCACCATATTTCTATTTCATATGCAAAATGATTGAGCATAGAAAACCATCTTGTAACCAAGGTCATCAAGTTGACCAACTGACATCAAACTATGTGATAACTGAGGTACATGGCATACATTATGCATAGTAAACTTTTGAGCCATCAATGAACTACACAACTAAATCTCCAATCTTGACAATGTTGCACTAGTAAGAGTCACCAAGTCTCACAGTACAAAGAGAATTTGCTTCATAAGTAGAGAACTGTTCTCTATGTGGTGTCCCATGGAAAGAAGCACTAGAATCTAATAGCCACGTATGGGAAATAGAATTAGCTACAGCAGCCTCAATTGGCATAGTATTATCAAGTTTCAATTCATCTGCATCATTAAAAACGACATTAATTTCTCCCTTAACTCAAGAGGAGATGGAATTTCAGTTGGTCTATTAAGCAATGGTCCTACAAGTTCAAAGCTTTGTGGGCCTTCCTAGATTGCATTAAACACTCCTTTCTTCAATGGCTCATCTTACATCATGGATTCTGGATACACCCCAAAGTCAAGAAAATTTTCATTAATGGAGGATTATGTACCTTTTGTGGCAAAGTGGAAGATGTTTTCCACCTCTTTTATGATTGTCCCCATGCTAAACAATTTTGGCAACCAATGAATCATTATCTTCAGTCTAAAGGGAGCCCTAGTCTCAATCAAATGGCTAGTTTAATTGGCTGCTGCAAGAACATGGACATCCTCTTATGGAACATTTAGAGAGGCCACATTTTGTGGCACATATGGATCAGTAGAAATAATGCCCTCTTTTGTAAAGGAAATAGAAATTTCCTAAAGTCCCTACCAAAAGTGTTGAAAAAAGCTTCTGTCAAATGTATACAATGTATCTCTAAAGCTCCTAGCCCCAAGGAGAGTAGTCTTAGTCTGCTTTTGGATATAAAATTTTCTAGTTGGAGAGAAGTTATCTCCCCTTTGCATTCAGCTCAGAGACTAGAAATGGATCTCTCTATGTGATGTGTCTATGGCTCTTGCCCTTTGCACAATTTGTATTGTCCCCTATTAATTGATTCTTTCCTTGGTAAGAATCACAAACATTATACACATCTGCACTCTTAGTGCCAACCATATATTTTCTACAAATCTTCTCACTTAGGAGTGCTCCACATATGTCATCATAGTTCAGCTTACCACCAAGTGCACTATTGCTAATAGCTATGCAAAGCATATCCCATGATGATGGCAAGGTGCATAGCAACAAGACTGCTTTCATTTCATTACCATCTCCATTTTTTGAGCATGTAAGTGAGATAATATAACATCAAACTCATTTAGATGAGCAAAACACTATCTCTGTTCTTCATGCAAAGTTCATATAAATTTCTCATCAGATACACTTTATTTGATGTTGTTTCTTTTTCATATGTATTGCATAACTTCTTCCAAAGCTCCTCTACACTTTCATAGTCCAATATTGTAAAGTAAAAATTATATACAAGGTGCAACTAAATGGTAGATGTATCCATTTCATCCAACTCATCCCAATCATCTTCATCCATGTCACCATGCTTTTTTGAGACTCCTTTTACTAGCTTCCACTGCCTCCTCTGAATTAGCACATCTTTAATCTAATTCTTCTATAGAGAAAAGCTTGCACCATCAAATTTTGGGATATGAAAATGGTCTTTACCTTGCAAGTTATAGCTCCTCTTAGGAACACTAGCACTACATCATGATCCACCACATGCGATTGAGATCTCTAATGTCATGATGATAGAGATTTAACTAGAATGATTATGGAGCTAGAAGAGTCCAAACACCACTGTTGCAGAGTGAAGAAGAACAGAGATACAGAGAAAAAGAAGGGCCCCAAAATTTTTCCGATTTGGACACCTTATTTTTGTAACATAGTCACTTTGTAATATATTTTCCAATGTAAATGCACTGGAGGAGTCCTCTAGATGCACATCCATAGACATCTGTATCATTACCCTTATAAGCTAGTACGTAATTAGTCCTTTAGTCAATAAAGTGCCGGTCTCTTGTGTGAAAGGACCATTTTTAGGGCACAAGGATATAAGTCGTTTTGTGACTCTTTGTAAAGACTTTTTGTCATTGTGAGAATCAAGAGCACAAAATTTTGAATTTGTGTCTTCTCCTCTCTGTATCTTCCTCCTTGTGAGCTTGCATGCATGTATGTGACATGAAAAGAGTTCTTTGAAGTGTTCTCTATCCATGGTAGTGCTTGTTTCTTGTTGGCAATGTGTGTGCAAAGTGTAGGAAGTGTTAAAGCATAGGTAGGTCATTCCTGCGGCCTAGTATTTTGTTCATAGCTTGAAGCAGAAGTGTCAAAATCGAGTGAGAATACCACCATTGGATGCATCTTCTTGAGAGCTTTGAAAGGAACCCACTATTTGCTATATTTCAAGTTTGGAGTTGAGAGAAAAGCTCAATTTATTGTTGGCTGCTACACCAAGTGCCGCGACGCCATAGCCGACCATGAAAGTTTGAATGTGATGGTTTACACATGTTTGCATCTTTGTTAGTTCACATTTGCATTGACTGTCATTTGAATGCATGTCCTCATACACTCGGCTAGTTATGATACTTCTTGGATTGATAATTAAAGCATGAATCCCCACTATATGCACTTGTAGGGGATAGGGGTATAGTCTCTTTCTCCTCAAGTCCCTAAGTCGATACTTAGGTACACACGGCAATGGCCATGTGTAAACGTGTGTACCTAAGTATCAACTTAGGGAATTGAGGAGAAAGATACTATAACCCTATCCCTTGCAAGTGCATATAGTGGGGATTCACGCTTTAATTATCAATCTAAGAAGTATCATAACCTAGCTGAGTGTATGAGGACATGCATTCAAATGACGGCCAATGAAAATGTGAACTAACAAAGATGCAAACATGTGTAAACCATCACATTCAAGCTTTCATGGTCGGCTATGGTGTCGCGACACTTGGGTGCAGTAGCCAACAATAAATTAAGCTTTTCTCTGAGCTCCAAACTTGAAATATAGCAAATAGTGGGTTCATTTCGAAGCTCTCAAGAAGATGCATCCAATGGTGGTATTTTCACTCGATTAAAATGCTTTTGCTTTGAGCTATGAACAAAATACTGAGCCATGGGAATGACCTACCTATGCTTCAACACTTCCTACACTTTGCACACACATTACCAACACCAAACAAGCACTACCATAGATAGACAACACTTCAAAGCACTGTTTTCAAGCCACATACATGCATGCAAGCTCACAAGGAAGAAGATACAGAGAGGAGAAGATACAATTTCGAAATTATGTGCTCTTGATTGTCACAATGGCAAAAAGTCTTTATAAAGAGTCACAAAATGACTTATATACTTGTGCCCTAAAAATGGTCCTTTCACACAAGATATCGGCACTTTATTGATTAAAGGACTAATTACCTACTAGCTTATAAGGGTAATGATATAGATGTCTATGGATATGCATCTAGAGGAATCCTCTAGCGCATTTACATTGGAAAATATATTACAAAGTGACTATGTTACAAAAATAAGGTGTCCAAATCGGAAAATTTTTGGGGCCCTTCTTTTTCTTTGTATCTATGCTCCTCTTTGCTCTGCAACACTCTCCCCCTCTTTGTCTCTGTCGTCCCTTGACAGGCTTTTCTTTTTGTCTACAACTTATTTACTTCTTGCCCTACATGCATAACTTGGTCGGCCTTGCCTCGTCTAAGCTAGCGTTACATTTCAAAGGCCCTGTTCTTAAATCTTCTTTGACATCCTTTGGGACCTGATGCATTTCTCTAGTCTGTTTATTTCCTTTCACCATTCGCAACCCTTGGAAATAAACTACAATTAATTTGTAGTCTACTTTTCCAATTGCCTCTTTGAATCACGGTCACTATGTTAAGTCGGGCTGCCACGGATGCAACTAGTGGAAGGTATGAAGGTATGGATTTTCAGCCTTCCATCTAGACCTCCCAAAGATCAAGAGGTTGAAGCACCTCCCTGGGGCTCGGGATCTGCCTGATATCTTCTTGCACTTCTTCATGGATAATTGCTGGCCTTGATCTATCCTTGCCTGTTGCGTACTTCAAACTGTTGTGTGTCCCTGCGGGGCTCTGTGCAAAGATGGGTGTTGTGTGCCCCTACGGGGCTTCCTGCAGAGATATGTCTTCAGATATATTCTGTTTAGTGAAGCTTCTTTCTTGGTTTTCTTCTTTTTGTCATTTTGCTTGACTCTCCTTCAACAACCAGTAGAACTAAAAAAGGATGACCAAGTGTTAAATTTTGGGAAAAATTCAATCGATTCTCCCAAGAAAAATGGATTAATGAACATTGAATAGCGAAAAGAATTATTTGAGAACATATGTGCTCTATCAAGGAGTGAATCAATCACTATATAGTTGCCAAAACAAAAAATTTTGAAAACTTTTTCCATATTCTCCTTTGCAAAATGAGCATGTAGCGAGTGTCAAAAGCTCATAAAACTCCAAGTACTAACATGTAAAATTGCATAGTGAATCATTAACACCACTGCATACAATCATTTAATTGAAAGAAGCCCACAAGGATTATCGAGCACCTTTGAACAATTAGCATACATCTCCTATGTCGAGGTTGGGAAATTTTTCCACCTAGATCATCAAAGAGACCCCAACATTTGGGTGTCTCTGAGTTAAGAAAACTCACCATGACCCTCTTTATCAATATCAAAGGTTTTATGCAAAAACATAATTGCCATATCAATGAGCACATGGATGTACATAAGCAATATCCATAGAAGCATACATAGTCTGTATGTGCTCAATATATGCACTAAAATGGCACTAAAAGATTGAATTCATAGCCCAAACACTAGTCAAAAACACATGCAAGTGTCTATCAACTTTGTTCTTTAGGCTCAAAAACTTGCATAAACTTGTGATGGATGCTCGCACCACAAATGAAACCTTTCAAGAAACCTATAGATTTACTAGTATGGCT
The DNA here is from genome assembly GCA_020310875.1 of Ceratopteris richardii. NCBI lineage: Eukaryota > Viridiplantae > Streptophyta > Polypodiopsida > Polypodiales > Pteridaceae > Ceratopteris > Ceratopteris richardii. Next base: position 171,230,806 of record CM035411.1, on the reverse strand, counting down.
GAAAACTTAGCCCCAGAGATGGATATTAAAAGTACAAAGAACACTCTTCTTGATGTTCTTCAACATGTTTAAAGAGAACTATACATGAAAGTACTCCAAAAGGGCTCCACGAATCACCCCATAAAATGCTGCAAAACACGCTTTGAAAGCAAAGAATGAAGCTTTGAGGGCCCAAAACATGTTCAAGGTAATGTGAACCTTAGTATTCCACCCTCTTCAAACACCACAAGTGTGTAGCTTAGTGGCAAGAGGTTGTGGGTTAAGCGAGCTCCAGGGGAGAATACTAGAATGGGTGACCTCTCACAAAGTACCGAGAACATCCCTCTTCCTTGATCATTGAGGCCCCCCCTCGCGCACAACCAATGACACCAATGATGACTTCAGTAACTCAGATGACAAGGTATGCCAAGGTCTATGCCTTAGTCACCACCTTAGTAGAAAGCCTTGGGTGGATGAGCAGTTGCTCGCTTTGCTCGTGCAAAAGCAACAAAGCTTTTGCATCAGATTGCTCGGACACTAGTGGTGTTGTAATGTCAATGCACCACAATGGATTCTACTTCTTGAGATCTCTGCGAGGATACTCTTGTAGTAGAAAATCAAGCTCTAGATGCAGCTGCACATAGTGCTTTACACAAGGCCTATAGTACACCTAGAAAACACATAGTTCACAGAGAGCACGAACACATATTTCTTAGGTGTTTTTAAATGCAATCGAACTTACAGTCTATGGTTGATTAGACGACTATATGTATTATTAAAGAACATATACAAAAGTGTTTGACGGCCATTTAACCTTTCACGTGGAAACTAATAGTAACACTCTTTGTCTTCCTTGTCAGCTTACCCTGTGAACATCCCCCCCTCTCAATTCAATCATCCCTCACAAACTTTTGCTGCATGGGGTGATCCATGTAATACTATAGGAGTGTGGCTTTGAGTTCTTTCTCTTGTAGTCTAAGTCCCTTTGCAAGATCAATTTGTAGACATTTCCAATTTGTGTGGTGTTCTATATAACTCTAAATACATTGCCTGCTCATAAGCAAATAACTGAAGTAGATGGGTGGGTTTAGAGGTGAACACCTCTGAATGGTATTCCCAAAAGCCTGTTGTGAACATATCCTTGAATGTTTTCTTATAGCAAGTTTTTCTTAACTTGCATACATACTCAGAGCATGATGAGTCTTCAAAACCAAGAGGTTGATCCAAGTATACCTCTTCAAATATCCATCCATTTAGAAAATCATTTTTTACATCCATTTGTTAGATCTTCCAATTCTTGGAAGCTCCAATACTCATAAGCACTCTGATGGTTGACATCTTTGCCACTGGTGAAAAAAATTATCCATAATTTATTCCTTGTGTTTGTGCATACCCTTTGGCCACAACTCTTGTTCTGTACCTATTTATAGACCCATCATAATTTTTCTTTACCTTGTATATGCATCTTGAACCTATAATCTTCATAGATGGAGTCTTGGGTACCGAATCCCAAGTTTGATTTTTCCTATTGGGCATAAATCTCTTCCTCAATGGCATTCATCCATTTAGATTTCTTCTTTGTGTCCGGATATTGATTTTCTTTAGGATCTAGGATTTTCTCTTGGATCAGTAAGAAACAACTGACTGTATCATTAGCTTCTATTGAAGAGTACAAATCCACATGCATATATAGTTTTCATACTCACTACCATATTGGGATTGACCCTAGAAAGGAACTTATTTTCTCCATTCTTCACCAAACAACCATTTATCCTTTATGGGAGATTTATTATGCACCTTTATGGAAATGTACATGATCAGAGATTATGCATTAGCTTTAGGGAAGGGAGGAGCAAATGAATTCATCAATATCCCATTCAAGGAAAGGAGAGAGTGGGGAGACATATTAGCACTCAAAGAGATCCCACTTCACCTCTTCTTCTTTGAAAGAGATAAAGTAAAAGAAAATATTGTCTTCTAGGATGGTAGTTGAGTATGATTCACTCCTTGAAAGGACTCAGGTACCTTCTCTTGCCAAGAATAAATTTCATTTACTCCATGAGCATAAACAAAGAGTGGGACTCATGTGCGACAGAAGTAAATAAAATGCATCATCCATAGATTATGTTTTCATTGGACAAAAGAGGTTTTTGACAAACATCTCTTAGTTTAGATTTTAGAAGTAGATTTTTTCACTCTATTAAAAAATTTCATTTTATCGACTTTTTAGTGTACTTTTCCTCATGTGGAAGTTTGATTCTCCACTATTTCGGAAGGAAAAACATGGAGAACCTATGTACATGTTCTCATTAATGGATGAATAGAGCAAATGAATTCAATAGAATCTTCTTTAGAGGAAAAGGGAAAGTGGAATACATACCAATGATAGAGTTATTTTTCTAAAATGATATTAGAGAGATAGAGAGTTAATCTCCCATCTTTAGATTGTCTAGATAGGAGTGACAATATCCTATCAAAGGCAATAGGGAGATTAGAAAGTCAATGGTTAGATTGAGTCTCACATAGTGACTCTAGAGGAGAAGTTAAAAATCTCGGTAATGGTCTTTAGTTCGAAGGGTTGTTCTACTTGTTGGCACTACAGATATTCTGATTTAATGATGACTTTTGTCTTTAGATTTTTTTATGAGATTAGGATGAATCTAACCCCTTTGGTTATCAAAATCTTAGTTCATGCTTTATCATGAGGATGATGATTGAGCATCACTTAGGAGGATATGTCTGTATGGATTATCTAAATCTCAAGAGGAATGCTTTTGCAATCATATGGAAAACTAAGGGGAGGACAGAACATTATAGTTTGTGATAGTGCCATTAGACACTCTTCCAATAGAATTAAGTCTAATTTATGGATGAAAAAACAAGCACTTCTTGGTTAATGGGATGTAGATATTTCATCCTACAATCGAAGAATTTTATTATGTGAACTAGGATGATGGATTTGTGTAGGTCACAACATAGTGTAGATCAAAACTATTACTTGTGAGTACACTCAAGGTTAGGAATATCTTGAGACACATGAGGGAAAATCTATCATTTAGTTCTAGATGTGTTTAGAGTCACTTTTTCATGGGACTTTGTTGTGTATTTCAAACAATTTTATGGTCTGTTATCTTTATTATAGTATGGTCAAGTTTATGTAGCTTAACATTCATCATTTATCTTTCATTTTATTAATGCACAAAGGAAACATCACATGTACTTATGTCACTTTAGTGAATTTATGCAAGAGAATGAAGATTATGACTACCACATGCTAGAGACATGGCTTTCCTCCCAACCATATGTCTCTATATATAGCTCTCTCCAAGGGATTGCCTTCTTGGGCAGGTGGAATCTAACCATCCAGGTGTTGGCCATGTAACTGCATGTGTGCCAAGTGTCCTAGTTAACTAGAGTTAACTCAAGTGGATGCTTCTAGAAGGCTCTAGAGCTCTTTGCCTGAAATACTCTCCCCATGTACACCATGGGGTTGAATTTAAGACCTCCTCCTTCACACCCACTTAACCACTAAGATAAGTGGATCACTTGTTTACAAGAGCACATGACTTGCTACATAAGTCTAGTCTCGAGATCTTTGGTCATACACACAGGTGCCCAAATTGTATCTGATTTCATTTTTGTATGAATTGGTCCGACCCTTAGATCATAGACTTACTTTATTACCATCTTCGACCCTTGGAAAAATATTTTCATCCTTGCAAATAGAGCTATATAAAAATCATAGGCAACCCTCGAGCCTCGTGTTCTAAAATTGGAAAAAACATGTCTCATCTCTATAGTGGGATCCTTGTCCAAATGATTCAAAACACCATCTAGCTTTGCACTTTGATAAACTACTCAAAGTACAAAGTAGTGAACAAATAATAAGGGTGGATCTAGAAACATCCTTGGCCAAGTCACTACTTTACTAGGTGCAATGTCGATAAAAACATGTGAAATGGGTAGATTCCAAATACTAGTCCATTTTCTAGGCATGTCTGGTGCATGGACTTAGTAAGTAAGGCAAAATTCTTATCCCTATCAAGACTTTGAGAACTCTTTACTCACTTGAATTTGATTTGCATAACTTAAAGTTTGGTTGGTCCAACATCTAACGTGGATGTTTGTACAATGGTTTACTCCTAACCAATAGTTACTTGTTTGTTTCACATGACTGGAGGACTACTTTGTCCTAATGGGCTTGAAAATCCTATGTAAACTGTAAAAGACATTTTTCCATTTACTTTGAGTCAATCGTATTGTAACTTGACCAAGTCAAATCCAAAATGAAAATTGTCCAACTAAGGACACTTTTTTCAAAGACTTTAGCTAAAAGTTCTTTGGAATTGTCATCTTATGAGCAATTCCTATTGCTCTGTTACAGAGTGTATTGAGCCCTAGAAAGCCATTAGAGATATGCTAGATAATTGAAAGCAAACTCAAATGAATAAGTCAATTGAGATGTAGCATCTTTTGAAGATTGAAACGGTTCTTGTATAGAACATTTAACTAGGATGTTTAATTTAGATTCCTGGTTCTAATTGGCTAACCCTAGACTTTTGTGAGAAGAACTAGATATCATATCTAAGTCAAATCCCAAATATGTGGAAATCAGAAGGAAAGAACTAAAAATTTGTACAACCAATTCAAAATTCAAATATATAAACATTCTATGAGTTAAATTCTAGATGAATCAAGACTTTAACTTTGCAAGGATCGCTTTCAACATGGTATTGAAGCACTTTTTGTAGCTTTAAAAGAAATCAACTTGATTCTCAAAAAGATTCAAAGAGTAAATATAAAACATCATCCAACCACAAGACACTAGTGTGGTATCCAACATCAGTGTATCAACCCACTAAGGTTCTATTGATGAGTTTTTACTCAAATAATGCTTCACTTGAGACTAAGTTCATGCCTATATTCAATATTTAGGACTAATTATTGGGAATGCAAATCCTTTGAGGTTTTAATTCGCTTGAGGATCAAATCTACCTTCAAGGTTCATTCTAGGACTAAAGGATAATAATCATCCCACAATTCGATGTCCCATGTCATCTTTCCTACATCAATTTGAGTATAAAATCTGGTGTCCCATACCACCCTACTTTTTCACATTTATGTGTGAGTGGTACTTATCCTAAAGTCTAAAAATATCTTTATAGAGTACCTTCTCACTGTTGTTCTTTGAAAGAATTTTGAAGTTGAGTTATTACCTCTAACTAGATTTTCTAGGTTTTGATTCCTTCACATGATTGTTTCATGATCTCGTGCTTTTAGTTTGGAAACTTGAAAGCCTTTGGATGGAACATCCATCCTTCTTTGCTAGGGTTTTTATGCTAGAGAATGAAGAATATGACGACCACCTGCTAGTAAGGTGACTCTCCTCCCAACCATATGCCTCTATATATAGCTCTCTCCAAGGGGCTACCTTCTTGTGTAGGTGGATTCTAACCATCCATGTGTTGGCCATGTAACTTCATGTGTGCCAAGTGTCCCAGTTAACCGGAGTTAACTCAAGTGGATTCTTCTAGAAGACTCTAGATCTCTTTGGGAAAAATATTCTCTCCATGTACCCCATAGGGTTGAACGCAGACTTCCTCCTTCACACCTTTTAGATTTAACCACTAAGTTAAGTGGATTACTTGTTTACAAGAGCACATGACCTACTACGTAAGTCTAGTCTTGAGATCTTTGGTCATACACATGGATGACCAAATGGTGTCCAATTTCATATTTGTCTGAACTGGCTAGACTATTAGATTATAGAATTATTTTATTACAAGTTAGAGGTTATGTGAGTGATAAATGGAAGTTAGACGTAAATGGGAGATAATAGATGCCACATAGATGGTTTCTTGCCTTCGTGAAAATCTCTTATGAGGCTTCTTAAGGGGAAGGATACCAGAAAAACACACGAAGATGACCATGTACATAGAGTACATGGGGTTCAGGGAAGTTTGAGCACTATCTTCTACGACTATGGAGGGAAATTTCATCTACATTCTTGAAGAAAAAATGTTTTCAGGGGGAGGAAAATATCATCTCACTTTATATTTTATGGTGGGAGCATCTCTTGAGAGGAGTTTCCCACATGGCATCATATTGATGCACTTTCCATATTTATGAGTAGAGAGAATAGAGAGGAAACCAGGATGTATTAATTCATGCATGTACATGCACAAATGTGGTCGCAAGGTTTTTCATGAGAGAAGTCTTTGTGTGAGAGGGCAATGGCACTTGTTTGTGAGAGAGGTTTTTCATTAGAGAAGTCTCTCTGTGTGAGGGCACTGGCACCTGTTTGTGAGATCTAAGTCAAAAGGATTGTTTGAGGATATAATATTCATCGACGCTTTCCAAATATTAGCATTGAACCAAGGAGGTAGTTCACCATAGGGTGGAAACTGAGGGGGAATGCTAGATATACTGAATACTTTGCCCTCAAGTGACTAAAAATGATCCTTTCTAATCTAAGTTGTAAGGCCTCCGTTATGAGGAGAAGCCATTGTGAGAGACCATATATTTGTGGAACCCTAACTAATGTGTGTGACCGTCAATCGTAATAGATGATCTTTTTTGAGCGGAGCCATGAGGTTAGGTAAGGCATTAACTTCTTGGCCATTGGGTTGCCATTCAAGGTGAAAAGAGTCTATCTAGATTGTCATCTAAGCTCCATATTGGAAGCACATGGGTGGAAAACACCACCTTTGTAGCTCCATTGCACTTGGCAATTCAAGAATTTGAGTCCTCTATCTCTCAGTTTGCATCTCTCTTATTTGCATTTTTTCTCAACTATATATATTGGTCTATTCCATTGTGCTATTATTTATGACACATCCATGCATGCATACATATAAACATGAATATATACATAAATATATACATATGTGTATGTATGACACATCCATGCATGCATACATATATACATAAATATATACATGTGTATGTATACATACATACATACATACACACACACATATATATACATACACACACACAAACATATACATACATACATATGTATACACACACACACACACACACATATATATATATATATATATATATATATATATATATATACACACACACACACACACACATATATATATATATATATATATATATATATATATATGTATATATACATACATACATACATACATACATACATACATACATACATGCATGCATACATGCACATGTACATATATGCACTCTTGTATGCATGCATACACACATTCATACATGGAAACATGTATACATGCACATATACAAGCATATAAAGATACATGTTGTCAAAGCACCTTGGTCCCTCAATGAAACCTACTTTTTGAAAATCGCTCTACATAGAGATGCATCCATGACCTAGACAATGAAGATAGTTTTTACATGCAAAGGTACATGTATAGAAATGCTAGATAAGATCCTAACTATGACATAAAATATCAATCTATATTTTTCCTCTAGTTTGTCTAAGTGGTACCATCCATATGGCTCTCCAAATGAGTTCCACATGGCACCCATGTGAGAGTCCATGTGTGCTAGTTTCTAAGGGAGGAAGTTCTTAGGAGACAAATCACAGACATAATTTGTGTTTAATTACAAGAGAGAAAGTTTACATCTAAGACCAAGATTTCAACTAAGCGTCCACTACATTAGACACCCATTTATACTCTTCCCCAATCAGCCTATATATTTTTTATTATTTCTTATTTGTATTCCAAGTCTACATAGTCCTTCAAATATCTTTTGTATCACCATCAGTTTTTGAGGACATTCGCAAATATTTATGCCATTTTGTACTCTTTGGCATCATCAGTTTTATGTGTTCCTAGGTTGACTATTCTACACCACTCTAGTGCTTGTCTCAACTTTGATGTTTCATGCAAGAGCTACTCTAAGAACTTTCTCAAACCTCCAATTTTTGCAAGAATTGCTCTCATCTTGGATAGGCTCAAATTTTTACAAAGTTCAAATGCAAACTAGTTGAAGTTTTGTTTTTCACATGATTGTTAAAGAAAATTCAAGTTTTTTGTCATTAAATTTTTAGCATGTCAATGATGTCTAACACCTCATTATCTACTTCGTTTATCTCCCCTCCTTCACTCCAATGTTCATGTGCAAAGATGAGTTCTTAGATCGTACAAACTATAACCTATAGGAGGATGTTATACAAGCGTACTTGTACAAAAGCTTGCTATTTGAGGTCATGGATGGCTTTGAACTCAAACCTAATAGATCAACTGATCTAGATTCATGGAATATTTGGAACATCAAAGATAAAGGATCCCTAGATCAACTCTTTCTTGCTTGTGATGAGTTCACTAAAGATCAGGTTAACTCATGTAAAGCCTCAAGTTCACTTAGGAAATTTTCCCTAATCTTTTTTAGTACAAGACCTCTTTAAAAATTCAAACTCAAGAAGCTCACTTTGATAACTTAGCTATTCAAATGACTCGTGATCAAAGTCATAGCCCAATTTAAGAATTATCAAAATAATTTATCCCATTATTGTGAAATATTTCAAGTGAATATATGATAATTTTACCTCTTAAATGAACTTAATAGGTCTTATGAAACCTTTTTCACAACTTTCTACAATAGAATAATCAAAACAAGACAATTTAATTTCATGGTTGATAATTATTTTTGCAAATCTCTTCAATCCTAAATAGGTAAGTAAGCTTATCCATTTTTGTTGTACTAACACTAAAGACAGAAGAAGAAGCTTGGAGCACAACACACAATACAGAATGTATTACCAAGTGAATGTACAAAGATAAGTGACCTCTTAGGGTTATAGGCGTATATTGGGAAAAACCTCCTAAAGAGGGAAAAAAGTGCCCCGATTGTCCTTGTGTGTTCACACACATCACTATCGAAATATATCAAAAAATCCCCCTTGGGAGTGATGTGGTGAACAAGGAGCTGGAACTCATGGATAAGGAAGTGCAAAGATATGTGGAATCATCCACAAAAAGAAGTAAGCCCAAAGCGTAGTGGAAAGCTTCAACTTCTCCCTAGGCAGAGCCTTTGTGAAAAGGTTTGCAACATTCTCCTGTGTGGGCACATGTGCCAAACTGATCTCTCTAATATAGAACCTCTCCCTAACATAATGATACTGCACCTCAATGTGCTTAGTGCCAGCATGGAACACATGGTACCGATGTGCTTTGACTGTTAGTGAAAATGGTGGTGGAAGAAGACTGGCCAATACCCAAATCAGCCATAAGGCATCTTAGCCACACACACTCAATAGTTGTTGTGAAAGTTTCCCTATACTCACGAGTCTCATAGCAACCAACTCATTTAGATTTAAAAAAATCATGTAAATCAGGTGGTAGTGATCCCCCCTTGGGATAAAACAATCCAAGTAGTCGGGTACCACTCAAGTAGCGAAAGATGCATTTAACCACCTTCTATCTATCCATCTATCTATCTATCTATCTATCTATCTATCTATCTATCTATCTATCTATCTATCTATCTATCTATCTATCTATCTATCTATCTATCTATCTATCTATCTATCTATCTATCTATCTATCTATCTATCTATCTATCTATCTATCTATCTATCTATCTATCTATCTATCTATCTATCTATCTATCTATCTATCTGTCTGTCTGTCTGTCTGTCTGTCTGTCTGTCTGTCTGTCTGTCTGTCTGTCTGTCTCTCTGTCTGTCTGTCTGTGTGCCTGTCTGTCTATCTGTCTGTCTATCTGTCTGTCTGTCTGTCTATCTATCTATCTATCTATCTATCTATCTATCTATCTATCTATCTATCTATCTATCTATCTATCTATCTATTTATCTATCTATCTATCTACGTATCTGTCTATCTATATGTCTATCTATCTATCTATCTATCTATCTATCTATCTATCTATCTATCTATCTATCTATCTATCTATCTATCTATCTATCTATCTATCTATCTATCTATCTATCTATCCATCTATCTATCTATCTATCTATCTATCTATCTATCTATCTATCTATCTATCTATCTATCTATCTATCTATCTATCTATCTATCTATCTATCTATCTATCTATCTATCTATCTATCTATCGAACCATATATTGCCTTTTTTAACTTGTGCAATTTGTTTTCATGCCTTTTTTTCACAAGATCATGGGGCTAAAAAACATACTCTTCTTCATGTAAATCACTATTTAGAAATGTAGTTTTAATATCCAACTGATGTACATTCCAACCATGATGAGCTACAAGTGCACATATTCTATGAACAATAGTCAGTTGATATGTGGGAGAAAAGGTCTCATCAAAATCAATGCTTCTTTCTTGAGCATAACCTTTTGCATTAAGCCTAGCCTTATACCAATCAACTGTTCCATCAGGCTTACACTTCAGCTTGTGTAGCCACTTAGTGCTACTGGCCTTCTTGTCGAGAGGAAAATCACATAAAGACCTAGTACCATTGTTCATAATAGCATCATATTTTTCTCAGCCATCCAATTTTCTGAATTTCGTTCATCATCAGATGAAACAAGCTCATTCTCATCACAAACACTAGAGGTAGCCATAGCATAGCGATCTGATGCAAAAGAATCATTATGAGAGCATGAACGAGTACAATATCATAGAGCTGCATCTAATTTGCTATCTCGCAAAGTATACACCATCCATTTTGGCATAGTTTTTGCCTCCTCTATAACAACCCTCTCATCAATAAGTGCATCATGTAAATATGCATCAGAAATGGCATGATCTAGATCATCACATGAAACCTATAAAGGTTGAGAAATTGCCTCATTCAAATGAGGAATTGACTATCCACATGTAAAAAGAGGCAGCAAAGTGTCATACACATCTCTAGAGCTAACAAAAGTCTCCTTGGTACATGAAAGTAATGGTTGAATTGCATCTTCCACAAAAACAACATCATGGCTAACCAAAATGCATTTAGTATGTGGATGATATAGACGATAGCCTTTGCTCTCTTTACTGTACCCAACATATTTCACTACTTTATCATCCAATTTGCTATGTTCTTGTTTAGGCACTAATGCATATGCCAAACAACAAAAAACATGCAGATGAGCAACAGATGGCTTGCAATCATGCCAAGCCTCAAATGGAGTGATAGACTACAGTGCTTACATATGCTACACACATAACAAACTCAAGTGAGAAGCTATGTGGTAAAGCCTAACTTTTGACCATACATCTCGCCATCTCCATGAAAGAACTTTTCTTTGTTTCAAGAAATCCATTATGTTGAGGTGTATACGACACTGTCCATTGATATTTTATCCCAAGTTCAGCAAAAAATGCATTAAAATCAGAACTCATGTATTCCCCCCATCAATCAGAACAGAGGGTGCCCATTTTACATGCTAACAAATTTTTAGCCAAAACTATTTGAAGCACATAAAAACTTCAGACTTTTCTTTCAGTGGATATGCCCATGCATGCCTAGGAAAATTGTCAATAAAAGTCATGAAGTAAAGGTAATTCCCAAAAGAGGGTGTTTACATAGGACCATAGAGATCACTATGAGCAAGCTCCAATTTCTAAGTGGTTCAAATTGAACCATCTTTTGGGAACGAGGAATGCTACATTTTTCCCAAAATATAGCCTTCACAAACATGTTTACAAGGTGAATCAAGCTTGGATAGAGAGGACACCATTTTAGATTTCTACATGTGTAGCAAACCATCATAATTCAAACGACCAAAGCTTGCATGCCAAAGATTTACATCTGACATAGCTTGAGAATCTTGAACTACACATGTTGAATCATTCACAAATTTTGCATAATCTATGAGCTTATACAACCCACAACATAAAATGCAAGAAGCAATAATAATATCATGATTTGGTAGATCACGAACTGTACATATCTCATCAAAAAGTTTCACAACCAAACCAATCTTGGCTAATGGTAAAACTGATAATAGATTTTTCTTGATCCCTAGCACAAAGAAGCATCTGGCAATCTCAAATAACTACCATCAGCAATATTCAGAATGATCTTACCAACTCCCATTACAGGATAAGAGGAGTTGTTAGTGCATGTGACACTATTCCCTATATCGGCATGCTCAAGTGATCTAAAGAAATTGTGTTGCAAGGTAATATGTTTTGTTGCCTCACTGTCAAAGTACCAAACATCTGAGTCTACTATAGACATACATTATTCATAAGAGGATGGTTCATAACTGCAAATAGTAGTAAATGCCCATTCTTCATTTTGTACAAGATTAGCAGACTTTGTTTTAGGTGTAGAGGCCTCTGCAACAACCATTCTAGCCTCTTTTTTCTTTGCCTCTTTTGTAGCCAATTTTGGTCAAATCTTTATGACATGATCATTTCCTTTATAGTATTTTCAAAACAAGTTCTCCTTTTTTGATTTCTTCTCATCTTTGTCTTCCTTTTTTTACTATGCAAAATTAGCAGATTTTTGCTTACCAATAGATGAGCCCCATTTACCTTTGCGCTTCTGACTAGCTAGGAAAGCTTGATCTGCAATACGCATAATGGACCTATTATGTCTGGAATGATCTTCTTGCAATAAAACATAGACTAATTCCTCGAATATTAAGGCATTTGGATTGCCTTTCATTGTCAATCGAGGAGTAGAAGCAAGAATTTGATATGAATTTGGAAGACCATTAAGAATAGTCTGTACAAGTGAACTATCTGATAAGACTTCATCAGCAAAAATTAATTGCTCCTTCAAATCTTTGATTTTTGTCAAAAACCTATCCACAGAATCTCCTTCATTCGTATGTTCACTCTCCAACTTTTTTAAATGAAGGTAAGCGACATGAGCCTCATTTCTTGACTAGTACAAAGTGCTAAGGGTATCCCAAGCATCCTTTGTTGATTTGCAATAGCCAATGTGAGAGATAATGGCACATTTGACACACAAAGTTATCAATGCATGTGCTTGAGCATCTCATCCATCTGTTGATATATTTAGGTAGTGATGTGTGTGAACACACTAGGACTGCCATTGCACTTTTTTCCTTCTTTAGGAGGTTTTTCCCCCTGGCTTGTATATACCCCTATTGCCCTAATGGGCTACTTATCTTTGTACATTCTCTAGTAATATGTTCAATATTGTGTATTGTGCTCCAAGCTTCTTCTTCTTCCTTGTGCTGTCGTGTGCTTCCACAGATGTCTAACTCCAACAATTGGGTATCAGAGCAGGTTGTCGCTTCATCTAGGGTGCCGTCGACACTCCTCCGGTTGCAGTCTCAGAATTGCACGAATTTCGGTGAGCATACTCAAGGTGTTTCCAAGATCAAAACTGCTTCGCTCTCTGGTGCCAAAATCGTGATCTGAGCTTGTTTTGGCCTCCAAACGCACTATCATAGTGCTTGTGCAAGCTATTTCATATTTTTGTGCCAAAGGTATATACGAGTTTCTGTTCGCCAGTATAAACGTCTCGAAGTCTGCTACAGGTCTAACAAAATTCGTCTCGACAGTTCTATTCAACTTTTTGAGATACAGTCAATTTTTTGCATCAAGGTATTTTAGTCACTGGCCATGGCTGAAAGCAGTGATGTATTCCATATGTTGGTTGTTGAGGATAAGTTGTATGGTACCAACTACTCACTATGGGCTTATATGATGCGACATGTATTGGTTGCAAAGGGACTGTGGAACATGTTGGAACATCAAGCTTACACTATGCTTGAGGTGGATTTGATCTAGATCAAAGGCTATCGTGTCGAAAGAATATCCGTTGGAGAGTTCTTTTTCATATGCTCATTTATTGTATTTTTTTGAGAGATTTATGATGGCTCATTTACCGTTGTAAAAGCCTTGAGCTTTACACATGTAAAGGTAGAAAGATAGAGCCCAAATCCCACAAATTTGTGGTGGTTGAAGTTTCATTCAATCAAGCAAATCAAATCACCTAAAAGTAGATCAAAGTAGATCTTCACTTTTCCTAGATTGTAGGAAAGTGAATTGATTCCCTCCATCAACCATTCCCACCTTCATTTGAATTCAAATTTCAATTGTAAAAGTCGTGGAACACTCCTAGAGTCTATATAAAGACTTGAAATCACTTGTACATTACATGGAAGCAATATACATACACTTGTGACCATCATTGTCTTGCTCCTTCAATTCTCTACATCATCTTCTTCACCAACAGTAATCTTGCAGAGGTTGCTGCTCTCTCTCTAGAGCTCCAAATTAAGTGCAAGATGACTCATTGGAAATGTATAAGTGTCTAGTTTATGCCAATAGATTTTCATAGCATTTAATTCAGTAAATTGGGAGAAGTCTGGGTTTTTCTGTCTCGGGGTTAATCTCTATGTATTCTTGAAAAATAGGAAGTACCACCAGTGAATGTCGCATTCATTCCTATAGCATATTTTGCTTATTCCTTATACTTTTGTGCATTCCATACACTCAGCCCTATGTTTATCACTCCCATAAAAGGATTTTTTCTAATTGTAATCACGCTGGTCGCTATGGGCATTTGAAGTTCATTGTCTCTTCCATAGATAGTAAGTTTTTTGAGCTAGTCGACCCGCGAACCTATCTGTTTTGTATCGACTCATTCTCCTTGATGCTCCAAAGTACATAGTGTGTTTCTTTGCACTTATAGCATGCCTATAAGGTCTATTTGAGTCTCCATAAGCTGAAGGGCTGGTCTTGTGCCGGTTGGCTTGACCAAATTTCGTCACTTTGAAACGCACTTTTCTACCTTCTACAAGCTTCTCCAAATTCTTTCAGTGGTATCAGAGCTAGATCAAGATGGGTGACGGCTTTCCCTCAATGATCGAGAAGCTTGATCGACACAACTACGCGGCTTGGCAAATCATAATGGAGGCCTATTTGCAAGGTAGAAATCTTTATGGAATTGTAGAAGGTGATGAAGCTATGCCTATTCCAAGATCCAAAGGAGGACCTACATAAGAGGAGACAGATAAGCTCAAACTTTGGTGCGCAAGGGATGCTCAAGCAAGGTCGCACATACTAAAATATATCTCTGACTTTCTATTACCACATATTAGAGGATGCAAGACATCTCAAGAGACATGGGATGCCCTCAAGACTTTCTTTTCTGCTAGTACCAAAGCAAGAAAGAATCATCTTTGGAACGAGTTCAACCAAATGAAGAAGACACCTAAACAAACCATCACAGAGTTTGTTACCAAGGTCAAGGAGGTTGCGGATCAGTTAGCATCCATTGGAGAGTTGATTAAAGAAGAGGTCATCATGAGGCAAAATCTCAACGGCATTCGAAGTGATAAGCAATGGCAATCCTTCACGACAGCTTATGATCTCATCATGGATGTGCAAACTCCAGACTTCAACATCTTTCTTGGACAACTCTTCAATCAAGAAGCCAACAATAGCATAAAGGAAGGTAACTCTTATCATGGTAATTCAACTAGTGCTCTATATGTAGATAAGAAGGATAAGAAGCAGAAAGGCAAGAAGAAGGAAGAAGATGAAGAAGAGACTTCCCAAGCAAACTTTGCAAGCAAGAGCAAGTGGAAAGGTAAGAAGAAAGGACCAAAGCAAGACAAAGCCAAAGGTCAGAATGTTCAACCTTGTGCCATATGCGATAAGACCAACCACACCACTCAGAATTGTTGGTTCAATGGGAAGACCCAGAAAGGAAGTGGAAGAGGTGGATATGGCAGCAATAGAGGCAGAGGTGGACACAACTTCAACAATAACAATAGAAGCTATAATAGAAGGGACTACAACAATTATTCAGAAGATCAACCACATGAAGACTCATTGCTTCTTATGAATCTAAGCCACAAAGAAGGTAAAGAAGATGATCATTTGTTCCACATAGATTCAGGATGTTCGAATCATGTTGCAGGCAATATTGCTCTTCTATCTGACTTGGAAAGTCCAAAGCATAGACATGAAGTGCAAACAGGGGATGACATGAAGCACAATGTGGAGAAGATTGGTAATGTCAAAGCTTCCAATGGCAGGAAAAACATTCTGAGTAAGGTTCTCTATGTACCCACTATCACTAAAAACCTAATAAGTGTAGGCCAAATAGTTGAAAAAGGCTTTCAAGTTAGGTTCTCCCAACATGGAGCTTTTGTGGAAGATCCATGTCAAGGCTTCAAGAAGATAGCCGGAGGTGAGAAGCATGGTAGGCTCTTTACTTTTGAAGTAGGAGAAACTAGGAACATAGCTCTATTCAACTTTGGGTCTCAAACCCTAAGTGAGCTTGAAGTGTGGCATAAGAGACTTGCTCATGTGAATGAAAGAACCTTGAAGGATATATGCAGGGATCAAAGTGTTCTAGGGCTGCCGAACATATCAAAGCAACACATGATCAATAGGTGTGATGCATGTCAGATTGGGAAGGCACAAAGACAACCATTCAACCACAAAGGCTACATCCACAACAACTTATTGGACTTAGTACATACAAATGTATGGGGACCAAGTCAAGAACCTTCATTGGCAGGATCAAGGTATTATGTCTCATTTATTGACGACCATAGTAGATGGACTATTCTATACTTTATCAAGAGTAAGAATGAAGTGTTTGATTGCTTCAAGAAGTATCTTGCACATGTGGAGAATCATACAGGTAGATCACTAAAGAAGCTCAGATCTGATGGAGGGGGAGAATACTTCTCCAAAGAGTTTGTTGAATTCTTGCAGGACAAAGGTATCAAAAGGGAAGTGACTACTAGGTACTTTCCTCAACTAAATGGAATTGCAGAGAGGAGAAATAAGACATTGGTTGGATCAGCTTGAACAATGCTTGAAGAGAAGAAGTTGCCACATTATCTATGGGCAGAAGCTATTTCAACTGCTGTGTACCTTGTCAATAGACTACCATCCAAATCACTTCAAGGTATGACTCCTTATGAAGCATGGCATGGAAGAAAACCTAGTCTTGGACATTGCAAGGTTTTTGGTTGTTTAGCTTATGTTCATGTACCATCACAAATAAGAGGTAAGCTAGATGAAAGGGCAACAAAGGAAGTGTTTATTGGATATGATTCAACTCAGATGGGTTACAGGTTCTTCAATCCTTCAACCAAGCAATTCACTACAAGTAGAGATGTTGTGTTTGAAGAACACAGGTCTTGGTATGATGAAGACAAACAAAAGGTAACACTACCATATGATCTTGATTCTGACTCTCATCAATTAGGAAGCAAGCATGATACACAGGTCCCGGATCCAAGAAGTGATACAGACGATGAACAAGATGAAAGAGAAAGGGATTACAAGCTATGGAAGTCAAGAGGCAAAGCAAAGATGCAAGAGGTTGGAGAATGCTCCAAATAAGCACCTAGAAGATCAGCAAGAGAGAAGAAACAATAGAAAGGTATGGATATGATTCCACGTTTGTTACGAAGCATTCAATCTACTTGGCAAAAGACTCTATTTCAGAGGAACCCTCAACCTATGAAGAGGAAAAGGGAAACCCTAATTGGGAAAAGGCCATGAACGAAGAGATAGATGCATTGAAGGAGATGGACACTTGGGATTTAGTTCCAATGTCACCGAATCAAAAGGTAATTGGTTGCAGATGGGTATATAAAGTTAAAAGAAATTCAGATGGATCAGTTTGCAGGTACAAGGCAAGATTAGTTGCCAAAGGATGCTCACAAACTCATGGTATAGACTATGAGGAAACATTCTCACCAGTTGCAAAGATGACTACAATCAGGACATTGATAAGTGTAGCTGCTGCAAGGAATTGGAGACTCCTCCAACTTGATGTGAAAAATGCATTCTTAAATGGTTGGATAAGTGAAGAGGTATACATGTCACAACCACCAGGTTTTGAAAACCCTAATCATCCATCTTATGTTTGCATACTTAAGAAAGCATTGTATGGATTGAAACAAGCTCCTAGAGCTTGGAATTACAGGTTGGTTACATATCTTCAAGATCAAGGGTTCAAAGCTAACAGCTCAGATCCTTCTCTATTCATCAAAAGGGATCACAATGAGGTTATCTATCTATGTGTATATGTAGATGATATTATTGTGACAGGTGATGATCTAAATGGCATTCAAAAGATCAAAAGACACATGCAAGAGGAGTTCAAAATCAATGACCTAGGTGAGCTCACATATATCCTAGGTATGCAGGTGATATATACAGATGAAGGAATGTATTTGACTCAAAGAAGATACATTCAGGATCTTCTTCTCAAGTTCAAAATGGAGAACACTAAACCTGCACGTACACCTTTGGAGATGAATCATAAACTAAGTGTTTATGAAGGTGAGAAAATTGAAGACATTAAAGAGTATCAAAGCTTGGTAGGTAGTTTGATATATGCTACTCAGTGTGGGAGTGCTTAGTCAGTTCATGCACTCACCGAGAAGACCACACATGGATGCGGCTAAGAGAGTACTTATGTATCTCAAAGGTACAATCAACGAAGGTATATTTTATCCTTACTCTTCAGATTTGGATATCAGAATCTACTCAGATGCAGATTGGGCAGGAGCTAAGGATGATAGAAGAAGAACTTCTGGTTCAAAGCTAGTGTCATGGAGTTCCAAGAAGCAACCAACAGTTGCTTTATCTTCAACTGAAGCAGAGTAAAGAGGCTTGACCATAGCAACTCAAAGCTATGGTTCAAAGCTAGTTTGCAGGTTCAAAGCTAGTGTCATGGAGTTCCAAGAAGCAACCAACAGTTGCTTTATCTTCAACTAAAGCAGAGTACAGAGGCTTGACCATAGCAACTCAAGAAGCAATATGGTTAAAAGCATTGTATACAGATTTGAGACTTGTGAGTTCCAAACCTCACATATTTGGAGATAATGTAAGTTCCATGCATCTAGCAGCAAATCCTATTTTCCATGCGAGAACCAAGCACATAGAAGTCCATTATCACTTCATCAGGGAGAAGCTCATGGCAAAGGAGATTGACATTTCTTTTGTTCCTACTGAAAAGCAAGTAGCAGATATGATGACGAAGGCACTTGATGGAATAAAGCTTTGTAGATTCAAAGCTATGGCAGGTATTCAACCTATCAGAGAATGAAGACTCAAGCATGCTTTAGCTTGAGGGGGAATATCAAGCTTACACTATGCTTGAGGTGGATTTAATCTACATCAAAGGCTATCGCATCGAAAGAATATCCGTTGGAGAGTTCTTTTTCATATGCTCATTTATTGTATTTTTTTGAGAGATTTTTGATGGCTCATTTACCGTTGTAAAAGCCTTGAGCTTTACACATGTAAAGGTAGAGAGATAGAGCCCAAATCCCACAAATTTGTGGTGGTTGAAGTTGCATTCAATCAAGCAAATCAAATCACCTAAAAGTAGATCAAAGTAGATCTTCACTTTTCCTAGATTGTAGGAAAGTGAATTGATTCCCTCCAACAACCATTCCCACCTTCATTTGAATTCAAATTTCACTTGTAAAAGTCGTGGAACACTCCTACAGTCTATATAAAGACTTGAAATCACTTGTACATTACATGGAAGCAATATACATACACTTGTGACCATCATTGTCTTGCTCCTTCAATTCTCTGCATCATCTTCTTCGCCAACAGTAATTTGCAGAGGCTGCTGCTCTCTCTCCAGAGCTCCAAATTGAGTGCAAGATGACTCATTGGGAAGGTATAAGTGTATAGTTTATGCCTATAAATGTTAATAGAATTTGGTTTAGTAAATTGGGAGAAATCTGGGTTTTTATGTCTCGGGGTCAATCTCTGCGTATTCCTGAAAAATAGGAAGTACCACCGGTGAATGTCGCATTCATTCCTATAGCATATTTTGCTTATTACTTATACTTTTGTGCATTCCATTCACTCAACACTATTTTAATCACTCCCATAAAAGGATTTTTTCTAATTGTAATCACGCTGGTCGCTATGGGCATTTGAAGTTCATTGTCTCTTCCATAGATAGTAAGTTTTTTGAGCTAGTCGACCCGCGAACCTATCTGTTTTGTATCGACTCATTCTCCTTGATGCTCCAAAGTACATAGTGTGTTTCTTTGCCCTTATAGCATGCCTATAAGGTCTATTTGAGTCTCCATAAGCTCAAGGGCTGGTCTTGTGCCGATTGACTAGACCAAACTTTGTAGCTTCGAAACGCACTTTTCTACCTTCTACAAGCTTCTCCAAGTTCTTTCAGAACATGGTGCAAGGTGTCGAAAAACATCCTATCACACCTGCAACTGTTACAACTGTAGGTACTGAAGCTGATGCAGAAGGTGTCGAAGATGATGGTATTCTGCATATTCCTATTCGTGCTACGGTTTTTGCTACACCTACTGCAGAGCAGATTTGCTAGGATGGTAGAGATGCCTAGGCACATGCATTGATAGCTTTGTATGTCAAACGTGCCATTATTCGTCACATTCACTCTTACAGAACAACTAAGGATGCTTGGGATACACTTACCACATTGTACCAAGCTAGGAATGAGGCTCGTGTTGCTTATCTCCGAAAACAGTTGGAGAGTGAGCACATGAATGAAGGTGATTGTATGGGTAGTTTCCTAACGAAGATCAAAGACTTGAAGGAACAGTTGATTTTTGTTGATGAGGTTATACGAGATAGCTCACTTGTGCAGACCGTTCTGAATGGTCTTCCTGATTCATATCAGAGTTTTGCTTCTACTCTTGAGTTGATGATGAAAGGCAATCCAAATGCCTTATCATTTGAGGAGTTAGTCTCTGTTCTATTGCAGGAAGATCAGTCCAGGCAGAACAGGTCCATTATGTGAGTTGCAGATCAAGCTTTCCTGGCTCGTTATAAGGGCAAAGAAAAATGGAGCTCTTCAACTAGTAAGTAGGAATTTGCTAATTCTGCACATTTGAAGAAGGAAGATAAAGATGAGAAGAAATCAGAAGAGCAGAAATTATTTTGTAAGTACTGTAAAGGGAATGATCATATCATAAAGAACTGTCCAAAACTGGCTACTAAAGAGGCAAAGAAGAAAGAGGTTGGAATGGTTGTTGCAGAGGCCTCTACATCAAAAATAGAGTCTGCTAATCTTGTGTAGGAAGAAGAATGGGTGTTTACTACTGTCTGCAGTTTTGACCCATCTTCTCATGAGTAGTGCATGTCTGCAGTAGACTCAGATGTTTGGTATTTTGAGAGTGGGGCAACCAAACATATTACCTCGCAGCACAATTTCTTCTCTTCACTCGAGCCTGCCCCTACAGGGAATACTATTACATGCGCCAACAACTCCTCTTATCCTGTTATGGGAGTTGGTAAGATCATTTTGACTACTGCTAATGGTAGTTCTTTCACTTTATCAGATGCTTTATTTGTGCCAGGGATCAAGAAGAACCTGTTATCAGTTTCTGCATTAGCCAAGATTGCCTTGGTTGCGAAATTTGTTGATGACAGGTGTACATTTCATGATCTATCAAATGGCGATGTGATTATTGCTTCTGGCATTTTATGTCGTGGGCTGTATAAGCTCATAGACTATGAAAGATCTATAAATGATTTGGCATGTTTAGTAAATGATTCTCGAGCTATGTCAGATGCAAAGCTTTGGCATGCACGCTTTGGTCATCTGAATTTTGCTAGTTTGATATGCCTGTAGAAATCTGAAATGGTGTCCTCTTTGCCCAAACTTGAGGCACCTGGAAAACATGTTTGTGAAGGCTGTATTTTGGGCAAAATGCAGCATTCGTCCTTTCCAAAAGATGGTTCAGTACGGGCTACTCAGAAATTGCAGTTTGTACATAGTGGTCTGTGGTCCTATGCAGACACCTTCTTTTGGGAATCATCTTTACTTTGTGACTTTCATCGATGATTTTTCCAGGCATGCATGGGTATATCCATTGAAGGCAAAGTCCGAAGTGTTCATGCACTTCAAATAGTTTTTGGTATTGGTTGAAAATCTGTCAGCATGTAAAATGGGCACCCTCCATTCTGATCGAGCGGGGGAATATATGTCTTCTGATTTTAATACATTTCTAGCTGAACGTGGGATAAAACACCAGTGTACAGTGTTGTATACACCTCAATAGAATGGAGTTGCTGAATGAAAGAATAGATCATTCATGGAGATGGCGAGGTGTATGGTCAAGAGTCAGGCTTTACCACATAGTTTCTGGCTTGAGGTTGTCATGTGTGCAGCATATGTACTGAACGGGTGTCCCACTAAAGCACTGTAGTCTATCACTCCATATGAGGCTTGGCATGACCCCAAGCCATCTGTTGCTCATCTGCATGTTTTTGGTTGTTTGGCATATGCATTAGTGCTTGAACAACATCGCATAAAATTGGATGATAAAGCAGTAAAATGTATTTTTGTTGGGTACAATTCTGAAAGTAAAGGCTATCGTCTATATCATCCACAGACTAAACGCATTCTGGTTAGCCGTGATGTTGTTTTTGTGGAAGATGCTATTCAACAATTGCTTTCATGTACTAAGGAGACAGCTGTTAGCTCCAAAGACATGTATGATACTTTGCTGCCTCTTTTTACAGGTGGACGCTCTAGTGCTGGCCTAATAAGGCAACTTATCAACCTTTGCAGGTTTCATGTGATGATGCAGATCATTCCATTTCTGATGCAGATTTACATGATGCACTAGTTGATGAGAGAGCTGATATTGAGCAGACAAAAAGCATGCCAAAATGGCTAGTGCAAACTTTGCGTGACAGCAAATTAGATGCACCTCTGTCATATCGTACTCGTTCAAGATCTCATAGTGCCTCTTTTGCATCAGATTGCTATGCTATGGCTGCATCTAGTTTTTGTGATGAGAATGAGCCTGTTTCGTTTGATGAAGCAAAAAATTCAAAAAATTGGATGGCTACTATGCAATCTGAATATGATGCTATAATGAAGAATGGTACTTGGTCTTTATGTGACTTGCCTCCTGGCAAGAAGGCCATTGGCACTAAGTGGGTATACAAGCTGAAGCATAAACCGGATGGTACGGTTGACAGGTATAAGGCTAGGCTTGTTGCAAAGGGTTATGCACAGGAAAGCGGCATTGATTTTGATGAGACCTTTGCACCTACATGCCGTATGACTACTGTTCGGAGCATCTGTGCACTTGCAGCTCATCATGGTTAGAATGTACATTAGTTGGACATTAAGACAACATTTCTGAATGGTGACTTGCATGAATAAGTGTATGTTTTTCAGCCCCATGGCTTTGTGCAGAAAGGGCATGAAAACGAGGTGTGCATGTTAAAGAAGGCATTATATGGTTTAAAGCAAGCACCACGTGCTTGATATGAGAAGATACATGCCTATTTGATTGCACATGGTTTTGAGAACAGTCCAACTGAAAGCACCTTATATGTTAAGTGTGCTAATGATGTGATTATGATCATTGTTGTCTATGTTGATGACATGCTACTCACTGGTCCTATTGAGAAGCATATTGTTGATTTTAAGGCTGATTTGCATGCCTCATTTGAGATGTCTGATTTGGGGCATTTGCATCACTATTTGGGCATTCAGTTTATGCAAGTTGATGGTGGAATGGCTTTGTGTCAAAAAATATATATTGACACATTATTGCAGCATTTTGGCCTTGAAGACTGAAAGCCTATTGCCACTCCTATGGAGATAGGTTTACGATTGAGTCTTCATGATGCTGGAGATGCATTTGATGTTATTCTCTATCAGCAGGCTGTTGGATGCTTGATTTACTTATGCATTACTCGGCCAGATATTCAGTTTGCTGTCTCATAGATGAGCAGGTTTATGCATTGCCCAGGAATCAAGCATTGGCAGGCAGTTAAGCGCATCTTTTGCTATTTGAGTGGTACTCGGCTACTTGGGTTGTTTTATCCCAAGGGGGGATCACTACCGCCAAATTTGCATGCTTTTTCTGACTCTCATTGGGCTGGTTGCTATGACACTCATGTATCCACTAGTGGCTTTTGCTTCATGCTTGGTAGCTCATGTATATCTTGGTTGAGCAAGAAGCAGCCTACTGTGGCCACTTCTAGCTGTGAGGCAGAATATAGGGTAGCTTTCACAGCGACCGTTGAGTGTGTGTGGCTCAGATGCCTTATGGCTGATTTGGGTGTTGGTCAGACTTCTGCCACCACCATCTTCACTGACAGTGAGAGCACATTCGCAGTTGCGAGGAACCCTGTGTTCCATGCTCGCACTAAGCACATTGAGGTGCATTATCACTATGTCAGGGAGAGCTTCTCTGCTGGGGAGATGAGCTTGGCATATGTGCCCACGCAGGAGAACATTGCAGACCTTTTCACGAAGGCTCTACCTAGGGAGAAGTTTGAAGCTTTCCGCAAAGCTTTGGGCTTACTTCCTTTTGTGGAGTGATTTCCACATAGCTTGGCACTTCCTTATACATGAGTGCCAGATCCTTGTTCACCGCATCACTCCCAGGGGGGATTTGTTGATATATTTAGGTAGTGATTTGTGTGAACACACTAGGACCATCGGGGCACTTTTTTCCCTCTTTAGGAGGTTTTTTTCCCCCGGCCTGTATATATGCCTATTGCCCTAATGGGCTACTTATCTTTGTACATTCTCTAGTAATACATTCAGTATTGTGTGTTGTGCTCCAAGCTTCTTCTTCTTCCTTGTGTTGTTTGCGTGCTTCCGCAGACGTCTAACTCCAACACCATCCCAATGAAGTTGCTCTATAGTAGGTGCAGCAGGAACTGTAGAATGAATAGGAATTTGAAGATCTTCATCTTCAATGCCATCTACATCACCTTCAATAACTGTATTTGCATGTATAGTAGGTCGTTTTTCAACACCCTAGACAATATTCCATTATCCTCTCGCAACTGATACATGATGCATCATATATGTCCATAATGGGTAATTAATACCATCCAATCTATCCTCAATAGCCAACATACATAGTACATCATTGCTTTCAGCCATGGCCACTCACTAAAATACCTAGATGCAGAAAAATGTCTCTATCTCAAAAAGTTGAACAGAAATGCCCTCTCAAGTTCTGCTAGATCTGTAGAAGACTTTGATCGAACCGAAACCTATATATATGTTTGGCACAAAAGGATGAAATTGCCTCCATAGCCATTGCAATAGTGCAAGGTCGAAACAAGCTCATATTGTGCTTTCGACACCATATAGTGAAACTATTTTGAATTCCTAATTGCCTTGAGTATGCTCACTAATTTTTGTGCGATTTTGAGACTATGATCGGAGGGGTTTCGAGGAACCCCTAGATGAAGTGGCAACTTGCTTTGATACCAATTGTTGGAGTTTGAGGTCCATGGAAGAATGCAAAGAACACATGGAAGAAGAAGAAGAAGAAGCTTGCAACACAAAACACAATACAAAATGTATTACCAAGTGAATGTATAAAGATAAGTGACGCATTAGGGTTATAGGTGTATATACAAGCCAGGGAAAAAAAACCTCCTAAAAAGGGAAAAAAGTGCCCCGATGGTCCTAATGTGTTCACACATATCACTAAAAAAATATATCAACAAGTACAATCACATGGAAAAATTGTCAATTCCGAGAACATTTCAATTTAAAATTCTAAGAAACAAGAAAACTTGCGCATGTAATCTAGCAAACTGATTCTGTGTGTTGAGTCTCTAGTCTCCCTTGCGCGGGGGGGGGGGGTGACATGAGTTCGATCCCTGTTGTTTGCATTACTTGGATGCTCTTCATTTACAACTTGTGGTGAGAGGGGGGGTGGGGGTATGAGTTTGATCCCTATTGTCTGCATGAGTTAGATGCCCTTCATTCACAACGTGGTGAGATTAAACAAATTTCCCCATGGGGATTTGTCGTTTGGATGCTTGTTGATATCATTGGTTCTTAGGGTCCTACGCATGGCAATTAAGTTCAAATCAATCTGCTCGATTGATCTTAAGGTTACCCCTACTTAGATATCCTTAGGGGGCCTTAAGGCTCTATAATTCCTCCTAAATGCTAGGCATCAAGCCATACTTGTGTGGGATTCGAGGGTTCTCATGGGTGCTATGTCTTTCATTGTTGTACTTTCCAATTCATTTCGACTTATATAAGAAGAGTAGATAGTAAAATCAAATTTCTTTTGAAACAAAAAATACTCATGCCTAGTAGATGCTAGACATCCTGTCCTACTTGGGTGGGATCTCGGAGTTTCCATGGGCGCTATGCCTTTCATTGTTGTAATTTCCAATTAATTCCAACTAATACAAATACAGAAAAAGTAGATCGTAAGATCGAACTTCCTTTGGGGAAAAAAATGTGCATGTACAAAAAACACGTGTCAATTTTTAATTGGATCGCATGTTCACACATGTCAATCTTTATTTGGATCGCGCCTCATTTGTCAATCTTTATTGGATCGCATCCGATAGCAAGGGGCTCTGCTTTGAATCGCGCGTTGGATCCCATTTTCCAATAGCTAGCGATCCTGCCTAGTCTGAATCGGGCATTAATGAAAATTTGCACGCACACACATATGCCATGTGATTCCTGAACCTGGCCTAGATCTTGGCCGCTGAATCGCATTCTCTGCATACATATGAGTCATTGCTCGTGATTACTAGACACTCCACAGTACAGCCTCTGCTTTAACTGACGCTCCGCTCCAGGTGTCTGCAGAGGTATCCATGATCGCCCGCCCCACATGCTCTCACAAACAAACAACGAGCCTAGAGGGGACGAAGTTCAGTTCGCATGTCCCCCCTCCCCCCTTCTCCAGAATCCATTAACCCATCTCTTTTGTCGCTTTGCCTACACAGTGAAACCAATTACTACACTGTTCTTCTTCTTCTTCCTCCTATTTCAAAGTACAGCTCCCTGACGTAGACGCTGGAGCATTTACCGTCACCTTCTCCTCCTCTGCTTTTAAATGCGTAGGGGTAACGAGCTTGATGCATGAACGAGCACTTCTTTTGCGCAAATTTCGCGCCCTGACTGCTTCCTTCTTCTTTCAAGGTACAGGCGCCGCGTGTACGTATGACGCCTTTCTTTTTCCTGCTGCTTGTCTATGATAGGATCTCCATTTTCTGCTGCCTCTTTATGTATACGACCTCGATGCATGAACTGAAGCACCTTGTTCATCTGGGCACTGTTCACGCACAATTCTCTCTTTCAATGCAGAGGTCCCTTCTGTTGACGCTGGAGCACCTTTTCTTGTGCTGCTTTTTTTATGTATACGACCTTCATGCATGAACCGAAGCGAAGCGTCTCTATATGCCCAAGCTGATCGCTCTGTCGTATTACCATAAACTCTTCCAAATGATATGAGGACCCAGCATCCTACCAGTATGATGGATGATAAGCTGATAACCCACCTGCCGTGAGGGCGCTTGGTGTCGTCTGATAAGTGAAAAACAATCTGATTACTCTGTATTTGTCTGTGTCTTTTTGCTTTGTATATCTCTGTGTTTTTTCCAGAGCTCGCTTGCTTTTGCCATCAGGGACCACCATCGCATGTCCTCCTTAATCCATTATCCATCGCGTGAGTCGCTTTCTCTTTGTAAAGAAACATCTGCACAATTCATGATCAGGATTCAGCATCATCTTCTACTTTCTGCTTTCGGTGTGCAGGAGCTTCATGTAGACACTTGACCATCATCCTAACCTTTTGCGTTTCTCATGTTCATGATGTATTTGTCCTTGTCCTCCACTCTTCTTTCCAAAATCTTTTTTTGATTGCACAGGACCTGTTGATAGGAAGTAGAAAGATTAGACAAGAGAATTAAAGTAGACATTTGGATTTAACTCACCTCCACCCAAATAATCATTCCAACACTTGATGCCTTCTTTAAAAAATGTATGTTCCTTAATGGATAGGCAATCGCCATGCCAATGGGAGAGCCACCCATGCCATGGGGATTCTTAAGGAAAGAAAAGAAATTTGTTAGTGTAATCAACTTTAGAGGTATAACTTTGTTTACATTGCATCCAAGCATTCTAGAATCTATAGGAAAGAACATTGCCAATAAGGACAAACATTTGAGGGGAAGCAATAATGTCCCACAGAACATTATTGTTCCAAGATTTATAGCTTTTATCATAAAATGAATGAATTTCCCTTCTCATCAAATAAGAGAAAATATTCGTATTTTTAAAAGGCCTAAATATCCATTTAGTAGCAAGCTCGAGAACCAATTTAGAAGGACGTATAATTCCCAAACCCCCCTTGACCTTAGGAATGCAATAAAACCCATATGAATACCTAATAACTTGAAGATTTCACTTAATAGAATCACATTCCAATTGAATAATACAATAATTGGAGGCTTTACTTAGCTTTGAACTTGTTAATAATCCAATCCCAACTTTGCTAAAAAGAGACAATAAAACCCATATGAATACCTAATAACTTGAAGATTTCACTTAATAGAATAACGTTCCAATTGAATAATACAATAATTGGAGGCTTTAAAAAATGTTTTCTTATGATTGATCCTAGATCCACTAGCAAGACAGAATGTATTCAAGTAATCGAGAAAAGTAGCAATAGATAGAGATTCAACATTGGTAATGATGTTAGTATCATCAGCAAACATATGAAGGCCTAATTGTTTAGGAGCATTATGAGTGTTGATTCCTTTGGTGGTCTCCCTATTCATAACATCTCTCACCAGCCACTCAAGAGAATCACTAGTTATAGCAAAAAGAAGGCGAGCAAGATGACATCCTCAACTAATAGATCTACAAAGCTTGAACGGATCAGACATGGCACCACTTATAGCAACTCTAGAATAGGAATTCTCAAATGAGGTGCTAACAAACTTGATAAACTTTCTACCATCTCCAGTATCATGAAGGGATTCGAGAATGAAATCCCACTCTATTCTAGCATAAGTCTTATCAATGTCAAACTTAAAAAAAATAATAGTATGGTCTTAGCTCATTAGCACACTTTATACCTTCCCAAATGGAGATAATAGCCTCAAGAATATACCTATCTTTGATGAATCCTAAAGAGCTAAGACTTCTTGGTAGGCAAGAAGCAAATAGTTTATAAATGGAAGTCAAGCATGTTATTAGATTTTGTTTCTTTTACCAGTAATAGTCCAATCTTCTTTATTATTCTTCTCATTCTTAGAAGAACCAACATTGCTACCTATTTACAAGCCCACATTTGCCTTATGACGTTGAGTCAGTTATTGATTCTCTTTTTCTTTATCCATAGAGAAAGCTTTACCATCTTCTTTAGGATCATCAAAAGGATTAGATACTCCTCTAACAATACATAAAAAGAGTTAAAAAGTTTGGTATTATTTTTTTATATTTTTAATAGTCATCTTTTTACCACTTGTTGGGGCCATGTTGGGTTGTCGTGAATACTAATGTTACTTTGATCTCCTTCGATACCTATAGAATCATCAACAACTTTGAGCAAGGGACAATCCTTAATGAGATATCCTTGCTTATAACATTTAAAGCAAGAATTTGGTAGATTTTTATAGGTATCCTTCTTCTCATGAAGGAGTGTCCCATGATCTGAGTCTTTCGACAATGAGAGTCTTAATTGTTTTGGAAGTCTCCATCTCAGCCAATATTTGAGGGTCCCACTCGGGATTAATACCAATACCTCTCAATTTTTACCCCAATACCTTTCCAATCACACTTCTGAGATTTTCCACCCAAGGGTAAAATTCCACTAGTAAGTCTAGAAACTGAACCTAGAGAGGAATTTTACTAGATTTGGACGCTCTAGGGTTGAATCGAATGTGCCATTTGAAAAAGGTAATAGGGTTACTCTTAATAAGCTATTGCCCTTCAGAAATGACTTGCAAGGCATTGTTACAATCCTCAAAAAAGAAAAGGAAGAAAGTGTTGGAAGATACTGGATATGTTTCAAAATAACCCTCTTCCTTCCCAGTTAACCCTAATCTAGTGTTTCCATCAAACTTGAGAGGGCCAAGGACCATGACAAAGACCAATAACCACCCGTTTAGCTAATTGATCTTGCCATATATCAAGGGAATTCCTATCAATGACTAGAGCATCATCATTTTCTTCACTAATATTGAGATCTACATTAAGCTTCTAAGGGTTATCCTGACTATGTTTAACGACCTTAGTAATCAAGGGAGGTTGAGAATAGTGAACATTACCTATATTCTATCGAAAACCAAATAGAGAGGGGTTGTCATTACCCATATAATGTATGGTGTTTGCATACGATCGCTTGGGGGAGGCATCATCAACAAATCTTGAGTTGCTCCCTTTGACATGCCCCACAGTGTTTGTGTTGCTACATCCTTGCCCCACAAGGTTCGTATTGTTACATCCTGCATTCATAGATAAGAAAGGAGTGTCAATAGCCATGGATAAGACCATTACACAAAGCATCTTGTAATGCCATGTCTCCCCCATTCGGAGATGAAGAATGGGTAATAATACAATCGGCCAAGTTGCTTGTTGAACCTCCAAAATGGGACAGAAATCAAAACAATTAGGGCAACACCCTTGTAGATAGGCAGGGTGCACAAGCTTGTAGCATTCACAGCCACCAAGGTGATGCCCAAGCGACTAGATTCAGAGCTCAGAGCCCACAACAAAAAACCCTAGTTACTTTCACAAGAGGCTCCTTTTGAGTTTGATTTTGTGTCTCCGTGTTGTCGATCTTTTATGGTGGGTGTTTTTCGATTTCTCGTAACTGAAAAGAAAAAAAGGTCCATGAGCCACTGTTAGACGGCCGCCGAATAAGGACAAATGTACTAGGACAGGCGTCTTAAATGTAAAAGAACCTTTCGGGAAATTGCGCAGGTAACTAAAGATTCGCGCACCCTTGTAAAAAAATCTTCTATATAAGGAAATGAAAAAAGAGTGGCCGAGAGCCAGTTTTTGGAGGAATTGTAAGCGTACTGTTTGTAGTATGTATGTCATTGAGAAGAGTGAATTCTACTCTGTTCTGTTCTGTTCTGTGCTCCGTCTAGTCGCTTATTCGCACCGTAGTGCAGAGTTGCGAATTAGTAATCTTGTGTTACGAATCTGTTCGGTAATGGTTGAGTGTGTCTCTGAGTGTTAATAAGTTGCAGTGTGTTGTTTGTCAGTTAGTATGATGAACGAGAAATTGTGAAAAGTAGCCCCGAACTGTTCGCGTGTTAACCTTTTTTGCAAGTGACCAAGTTCGATGCAGTAGTCTATGTTCACTGTTGATTCCGATCACAGGAAGACTAGCATCTGTAATGGTCGGAGTGCGAGTAGGACATTGTTAAGTCTGTGACGAGTCGATTGTTGTCAGGAAGTTTGTTGTTCGAGGTTGGCATACGATGAGTTGCATAACTTCAAGGTATATATATGTGTTTGGTATACCTGTCTGTTCTGAAGAAGTACGTATTAGATGATCTTCGCTTACCAAAGAAGATTATTCTGTTGGATATAAGTCACCGGATGAATGCTCAGATCACTATAGTAGGATTAGTTCAGGAATTCTAAGTCCAGTACATCAAACAGTCATCAGTTGCTCAGAATCGTGCACTGAGCTAAGACGCGAAAGAGCAAGTATGATTGTGTAATGAGTTGGGAAAATAGCACAGGGCCTCTATCTAACAGACCCCTACCACTCCCAAGGACCCACGTGGCTAAGAGGTAACTTAATGTTAGGAAAGATTCAGAACGTAACTTGAAATTGTTTTGAGTCTGAAGTCGGAAGTTTAACGACTAACATTTGGTGCCGTCTATGGTAAAGTGGCACCAGATTGCCAGTTATCTGTGGGAAAGTGGCACCAGACTGCCAGTTATCTGTGGGAAAGTGGCATCAGATTGCCAGATATCTGTGAAAAATTGGCATTAAAGTGCCAGCTGTTTGTCAGAATCAAACATCCCATTTATCGTTCAATTAATTGACAGTAGCAACAGAGCCAGATTGTTGTAAACTGCTCAGATATTGTTACTGCGCAATGATACATGCCGGTTACTCGGTCTGGCGGAACGTATCCTAAGAACCATAAGGTTGGAGCACGTAAAGTGCTAAAGACAACCCTAGGAGAAGAAGGTATAACGCGGTCTGACCCAGTGGTCAAGCAAGTTAAGGACGTTAGAATTAATTCCGGTCATATGCCGGTGGAACGATCAATGCCTTTGGTACATTCTGGTGCTACTTCGACCCAGCCTATCGAAGATATAGTAATTCCAGAATCTACCAAGATGCCGCTAGAAACCAGTTTAACCATCTTGGATACAGATTCAGAGTTATCCACGATCAGAAATACTCTAGGAAAAGAAATCGGTAAAAGCGGAAAAACATTGCATTCTGGCACAATTTCAGTTCATTCCGGTGATAGAAACACCAACTGTCGGCCAAGGCTTAGCATTTTTTGCGGAATCCTCAGCCCGACCAGCGTGCTTGGAAGAAAGATTTCGGATATTGGATATCCAGAAGGAAGGAAAACTGTTCGAAGCAGAAATCCGACGCATTCTAAGTAAAAACAGCACACCGGAAGGCACACCATCCGGCGATACAAGATCCAATAGTTCATCCAATCAGCTTCCAGATACAGAAGGAGGGCCTAATATACTCACAATGAACAGACAACAACAGCAACAATAATTATGTCAGCCAAGGCCGCCTCCAACAAGAGTAACATACATGAAATTCGGTGGATTCCCAGGAGATGATCCGGACACTCACGTACGTACTTTCGAAATAAGTTATGCAGTTCTTAACCATCCACCGGATCAGGCATATAAGGCCATTGTTTTTCAATCTACACTGGTCAACGAAGCAGCTAGATGGCTTACGGAATACGATATTAATCATTTTGGTACCTATGACGCAGTACGAGACGCCTTTCTGCAACGATTCAGGCTAAAGAAGAATCCTGCCGAAATCTTCGATTACTTACAAAACAACCGACAGAAGGCAAATCAGACTGTCCAGGAATATGCTACACTTTTTAGAACACACTTGCGGCAGATACCACAGGCCCACGCTAACTTACCGGATGATGTCATCACTCAGTGGTTCATCAATGGCTTAACCCCACAATTGAAACAGGTCATGATCATAAGATGTATCGGAGCTATGACGCTGGATGCAGTCATTGCCATGGCTTTGCAACTGGAATCCAAAATCGGTGGATTTACAGAAGATCTAGAGTGGTTAAAAACGAACAAAACTATGACTGAAGATATAACCAGACAAGTGTACTGCATCACATGCAAAAATTCAGGTCATACTAGTGCCAATTGTGCACTAAATCAAACGTTCTGCGCTATCTGCAACACTGTCGGACACACCACCGGAAACTGTGTCTACAACTCCAGAGTACAGGGAACAGCAACGGTCAATGCAGTCATTCAAGAACATGGACAGCCAGCGAATCACTATGTACCTCCGCAACTGAGAAACAATCAACCACAAGGATATCGGAACTACTGAGGACAGAGGAACAACAATTATAATGCAAACCGCTGGCAGAACGGACCACCACCGGAAAATCCCAATTTACCACCGCCACGCTGTCATTTTTGTGGTGAATTCGGGCACATTAGAAGATTTTGCAAAGATGCAGCTGAGTATGATCAAAGGAAGAAGGAGCGACAAAACCCAATGGCCAACATGGTACAAATCACACCGGTAGAAACACAGACTGCTACAGTCCAGACCCGATCCGGTAAACAACTGCAGTCGACAGCAAAAATATTCGAACCTGGGATACGAGAACAGCATAGGATGTATAATAAGGCTAGTCACTGGACCGCAACAGAACCACCAGTGTTTCCAGAACCTATTCCGGTGACCTAGGCTTCGTCGACAAAGGAAGGAACACAACAAAAGGAAGCAGCAGTGGAGCCATCATCAGCAGTAGACATAACAGCAGATACTTCTGCATCAGCAGAGACCTCAAGGTCAAAGGAGCAGGACAACCAATCTCAACAGGCCTGGGAAATTTTATCCAAGGCATCTATCACCGTGCCTCTAGGCCAACTACTGGCATTGGTACCGGGGATTCGACAACAATTCCAGCAACAATTCAGTCCGGCACCTTCTTGTATTCCGGCAACAGCAGCAGTGCAACCGGAACCTGATTCTACGGTTGATCATTCAGTTCCCTTGATTACAATATGGTATAAGAATCATAAAATTACGCAGGTATTGATTGATGGGGGCTCTGGTGTTAACATTGCGACTACAGCCTTATGCAATAGGTTAGGATGGACCGAAATCGAACCAGTTCAATTTTTTGTCAGAATGGCAGATCAATCTAGAGTCCATCCCGTAGGACTTGTGCGAAATGTACCCATTACTTTACAAGGTACGATCTTCAAAATGAACTTTGTTATACTAGATCTACCGGAATCCACTTTGGATTACAACCTTCTGTTCGGCCGACCTTGGCTGAAGCATGCGAAGGTAATACAGGACTGGTCTGCACAAGAGCTTACGTTCAAAGATGCCAACCGTAGATATGTGGTAAAATTAGATGCTATACAACCTTGCAAACTTCACACCAGACCATATTTTGCTGAACCAGTCCACATGTTAGATGGACTATCAGATGATGAAGAAGAGGAATTTCTGAAGAATAACGCTGATTTAATGACCTTAGGGACTGTTGATCTACAGTCCGTGATAGATAACTGGAGCACTTCAGTTTGTACAATTGTACCGATCACCGAAAAAACTAAGCAGGAAGATACTGTCTCAACACATGACGATGAATTACAATCGCTGTTCAAGTCAACAGACGATACAGAGAAACCGCAACAGTTTTATGTCCCCGAAGACCAGTTGACCATGTACAATCTAGGAGACGAAGATCATCCACGACCTGTAAAGATAAGGCAAAACTTACCAGAAACATTTAAAGCTGATTTGATTCGACTACTTCGCGAATTCTCAGACGTCTTTGCATGGGATTACAAAGACATGAAAGGATTAGATCCGCGCATCTATCAACATAGAGTCATGTTGAAGCCTGAAGCTAAACCGAATAAGCAGCCCAGCTATCGGATGAATCCCAATTATGCATCACAAGTAAAAGCCGAACTTGATAGATTATTAAAGGTCGGATTCATCGTACCAGTAGAACATGCTGAATGGATTTCACCAATTGTGATCGTGCCAAAGAAAAATAAGCAACTGCGAATCTGTGTAGACTACCGGAAATTAAATGCAGCAACAGTACCGGATCCTTTCCCGATCCCCTTTCTGGATACCATGCTTGATAGGGTAGCAGGTCACGAAATGTATTCATTCTTAGACGGATACAGTGGTTACAATCAGGTTAGAATGGTTGAAGAGGATATACCAAAAACTGCCTTCATTACCAATTGGGATGTCTTTGCTTGTACGGTAATGTGGTTTGGATTAAGAAATGCACCAAGCACCTTTCAGCGATGTATGCAG
Source organism: Ceratopteris richardii (assembly GCA_020310875.1). NCBI lineage: Eukaryota > Viridiplantae > Streptophyta > Polypodiopsida > Polypodiales > Pteridaceae > Ceratopteris > Ceratopteris richardii. Next base: position 171,195,613 of record CM035411.1, on the reverse strand, counting down.
GAGATTTTCTCTCCTTATCTCACTTCGTTTATGCAAGTATATCTCGATGACTTCTCGATTTTTGGGAAGATGATGGCACATTTGCTTCATCTACGATGCTGTTTTCAAAAGTGCCGAGAGTACAGACTCTGCCTTAACCCAAGCAAATCTGTGTTTGCTGTTTCGTGTGGCAAACTACTTGGTCATATTGTATCTGCCCAAGGTATCCGAGTAGACCCAGATAAGATTTTGGCAATTTTAGAAGTCCCAGTACCCGCTACTCCAAAAGAAGTAATGTGTTTCATGGGTCAAGTACGGTGGCATGGCAGACACCTACGGTGGCTTGCTCATCTGGCTGTACCACTGAACAGACTAATCACCAAAACTCCCCGACAGTTCGAATGGACTCAAGAATGCCAAACCACATTTGATGGACTCAAGTATTTATTGACGCAGGCACCAATCTTACAACCACTGGACTGGGACAATCCGTTCCATGTTTTTGTCGACGCTTCAGATATTGCGATCGACAGTATTCTGATGCAGCAAACACATAAGTGGTTTCGCCTTGTCTATTATGCCAGCAGAAGGCTTGCACCTATAGAAAAGAACTATTCTACCACCGCAAGAGAATGTCTAGGATTAATTTACTCCATCAAAAAGTTCAGACATTATCTACTAGGCCGAAAATTCACATTCCATGTGGATCATGCTGCCCTCGTCTATCTATTAAGACAGCAACATTTAGGCGGACGATTAGCACGATGGGTGCTACTCTTGCAGGAATTCGATTATGAAGTCATTCACCGACCTGGAAATGCACATGCCTTAGTAGATTTCTTATCTCGTCTAGATTCCGGTGAAGCTCCGATAGGCATAGATGACACGACTCCAGCGATCTATAGTTCTGAGCCACTAACCGATGAGACTGCCAAATTACAAGCACCACCTACATATTATGATCAGATTTTAAGTTTTCTCACCGAAGGATGCTTTCCATCCGAGACATCCAAGGCAGTACGAAGGAAAATTGCAGTCTTTAGCCGCCGATTCCAGTTAGTTGATGGAGAACTATATTATGTAGATCACACCGGAATCTTACTTCGATGTGTTCCTCCGCATGAAATTAACTCAGTCATCACGATGGCTCACTCGACCCCTACTGGTTGTTCTGTTCTGTTCTGAAGAAGTACGTATTAGATGATCTTCGCTTACTGAAGAAGATTATTCTATTGGATGTAGCCAATGAGCATCCCTGTCCACCCATCCATTAGATCATCTGATTTGTCGCTCTCTTCATAAAGACACCAATCATCCCCACACCTTCGTCGCCTTCCTCTTCTTGTTCCTCATTATCACCCTCTGTTTTCAATGCACATGACCTTCAGGTAGGCACTGAAGCGCTGTCGTCGTCTTTTCTTCTTCTGCTTCGTTTCACGTAAGAACCTTCATAAAGGAGCTCTGCAAGTTTGGACTGGAGGATTTTCAAGACACGGTGATGTAGGGCTCTGTGTTTTCGCGCGGGCTCTGCCTTCTTCGCGTCTTCCCCCCCTGTGTGTTGGGGGGGTGTGTGCTCCTCTTCCTCATTCCCTGCCGGTGGCCTCGCTTTCCCCGATCTATGGCTCTTTTTGAAGCGCTGAGAAACGGTATATCCGTGGTGGAGTCGAGCAGAGATGGCATGGATTGCTCGGAGCTTCCAACCGTCCCCAAGGATCTTATAGCCTCTTCATCTGCGTACATGCATCAAGGAATACAACCTAGTCTGGTATTCTCCGACTTTCCAGAGCTGAACCAGAGTGCGGGACCGAAGAGCTCCCCCAGGAAGACCTATGCGGATTCTGCTAAAGTGTCCAGTAATGCTGCATGCACTCATTTTGTCAATCATGCTTCCCCAGGTATTATCTCTCCTCTCCCTTCCCCTGGTAAAGGTAAAGATAAGGAAAAAGGCAACCCCCATGAGCTTTGTGTCGACAATGATGCTAGTGATGATGAGGGGGATACACTCATTATAGACAGGAACTCCTTGGACAACTGGCACCATCAGCTCGCTGACAGGGTTGTGATTGGGCTCTGTCATGGCCCCAGGCCTGCCCAAGAGACTCTGAAATCATGGATGAAAGCTCATTGGGAAACTAGAGGGCTTTTTGTCAAACATGTTCAATTTTGTCCCAACAATTATTTTCTGTTCCTTTTTGAAGAAGCCAACAGTGCCCTGCAGGTAATAAGTGAGGGGCAATGGCTCATTAGAAACACTTCAGTTTCCTTTTTTAAATGGTATGTTGGTTTTAACCCCAAGGGTCCTAAGCCCACAAAGATCCCCGTGTGGGTTGAATTCCTTGAGCTGCCTTATGAATTTTACCCCTGGGTGGAAAACCTTGGTAAAATGATTGGAAAAGTTTTGGGACAAAAACCCCGGAGCTCATTCATCAACCCCAAATGGGATCCCCAAATTCTAATAGAAGTTGATTTGGCCAGTGACATTAAAACCCATCTCAGCATAAAAGATTCCAGAGGTTTAAAGTTGCATACTCAGAAGGTCATGTATAGGAATCTCCCCAATGCTTGTTTCAACTGTTATAAACAAGGCCACCTGATAAAAAATTATCCTCTTCTTCAAGATCAAGGTGGTCAAGTTAGCCTGGAAAAGAACAAAGATTTGGTAAAAGAGACTCAAGGAGTTCAAGTAGGCCATACGGTTCAGGTTAAAAAACCTGTGACTAAAAATTAAAAAAAGAGTTTTAAATCTGATAACCTATATGATATTTTACTTGAGGATGTTTTTAATCCTTTTGACAATAAAGCTAATTTTGCTGATGATCATGTGATTCCAGATTCGAAAGAAAATGTAGACCCCAACCCCAACCTGGATGGTACAAGTAAAGATGTCCCTGATGCCCCCCCCTCCCCCCCCCGAGCCCAATGCAGAATAACCTCAGTAATAAAGGATGGTCTATTGTTGGGAAAAAAACAGAGCAATCCCCTCCTCTGCACCTATTGATACGGTTTTACCGAATTCCTCTTGGAGTAACCCTGATTCTTGTGCTCATTCCTCGCCAGGCCTGTCCCCAGAGGTCTTCTGTCACGAAGTTGAGGCTATGGACCAGGACAAGTTAGACAACATGGATGATGACTTGGTTTCTAATGACATTGTCCCTATGTCCCAGGATGTTGAACCTTCCAGAGAAATGGTGGTCTTTGTTAAGCCCAAAAGAAAGGAGGTGGTGAGGTCTTCCTTATCAGCGTCCAAGCCAACAAAGAATAGCAAGAAGTAATCTTGTCTTGTTCTCAATGTCTGAACTTCATATTATTTCCATCAATGTCAAGGGGCTAACTGATCTAGTTAGACCGAAGATGATTAACAAGTGGCTAAGTTCCTTACCTAAGATGCCTGATGTGCTGTGTCTCCAGGAGGTCAAGGTTGGTGGGCCGCTGCTCAAAATTAATCTTAATCTTTTGTCTTCCAGATACAAATGGTATTCTACCAACCACCTTGGGGGAAAAGGAGGAGCTGTTATTGGTTTGGTCCTTCCCCTGTCTCACTTGGTTGTTGGCTTTTCTGTCAGTACTTCTAATCAGTGGTGTGGTTTTAAGTTGGGGAATCCCTTTGATCTGAGTATCATTTCTATCTATGCTTCCAACTCTAGTGTGTCCAGAAAGGATTGTTGGGAGGAGGTGTCCCTCCTTCCTGGTCCCCTCATTTTGATGGGGGATTTTAACATGGTTACCTCCCTAAATGACAGATGGGAGTGTAAAGGTAGCATTATTAGAGGTAGTGAAAAGGCTACGTGGATTGACATGTGTCACGATGTTTTTGATTTGTCTCAAATTACCGGCTTCACTTGGTCCAACAAGCAGATTAGGAAAGCCTTTTCTGCTTCTAGGTTGGATAGGTGCTATGCTAATAACAAAATTATTCAAAACTGTTGGGATATAAGTGTCCAATCTGACCCTACTCTGCTGATCTCTGACCATAAGCCTTTGGTTGTGTCCTTTAAGTTTGGTTCCCCTACCTTCAAGTCTGGCTGGCCGCACATGGACACTAACCTTCTCAAGATTCCTTGTGTTATGTCGCAAACTAAAAGACTCTTTTACACCAATTTTAGCACCATTAGTTCCCCTAGTAGAGCGTGGATTAAGTCGGTGAAAGACATCCAGCTCCTTTTCACCCATTGCAAGAAGCAGGCTAGAGCTGTGAGAGCCAAAAGACGTGAAACCCTCATGAATAAGATGAAATCTCTTGATAACACTTCTCAAGAATTCCAAGACACTAACTTGAGACTTAGCAAGGAATGCTACCTTGAAGCTAGTTACTCTCTTGCCTCCTCAAAGGAGTTTTGGAGTGAGAAATTTGACAGGAATAATAAATATATGTTCTCGTTGTTGAAAAAAAGCAAAATTAGGGACTTCATCCCCTTGATTTAGAAAAGAGATGGTGGGCATACTAAAAATATTGAGGAGACTCTACAGGAGGCCAAAAGCTTCTTTATGGATGTTTTCTCTGGCTCTCCCAAGCGGGGGGAGGATATCCAGAGGGCCAGAGCTACTATTGCCTTAAAAAGGAAGAAAATGATTCCTGAGAGCCTAGTTCCCATCTTGGACCTGCCCCTCACTGCCGGTGAGATCAAAGAAACCATCAATAAATTGAAACCCAGTAAGTCTCCTGGATATGATGGTCTTCCCAATGAGTTTTACATGATTTTAAAAGATTTTCTCACTCCTTTCATTCTTTTGGTGTGGGAAGAGGCTAGTAGTAAAGGGTTCCTTCCTTGTGATATCAACACAGGAGTTATTAGACTTATTCACAAAAGAGGCAACAAAGATGACCTGAACAATTGGAGACCTATTACCTGTCTCAACACCATTTACAAGATCCTTTCCAAAATTTTGGAGAAGTCTGCCATGTTTGTTGGTACTTCATGTGCATCCGGATTCCGCCCTCTCCCTCTCTCTCTCTCTCTCTCTCTCTGAGATTTATACAAAATTATCAGATCATCGTTTTAAAGGTGGCCCTTCAATTAGGAACACGAAGAAGGTCGCTGCATGTGGGTTATCATCCATGGTTACCGCTAAGGTGGTTGTTAGTCGTTAAACTTCCGACTTCAGACTCAAAACAATTTCAAGTTCAGACGTTCCGAATCTTTCCTAACATTAAGTTACCTCTTAGCCATGTGGGTCCTTGGGAGTGGTAGGGGTCTGTTAGACAGAGGCCCTGTGCTATTTTCCCAACTCATTACACAATCATACTTGCTCTTTCGCGTCTTAGCTCAGTGCACGATTCTGAGCAACTGATGACTGTTCGATGTATTGGACTTAGAATTCCTGAACTAATCCTACTATAGTGATCTGAGCAGTCATCCGGTGACTTATATCCAACAGAATAATCTTCTTCAGTAAGCGAAGATCATCTAATACATACTTCTTCAGAACAGACAGGTATACCAAAACAGAACAGGGATGACTTCTCCAAAATTTGTTTTGATGTAGCCAATGAGCATCCCTGTCCACCCATCCATTAGATCATCTGATTTGTCGCTCTCTTCATAAAGACACCAATCATCCCCACACCTTCGTCGCCTTCCTCTTCTTGTTCCTCATTATCACCCTCTGTTTTCAATGCACATGACCTTCAGGTAGGCACTGAAGCGCTGTCGTCGCCTTTTCTTCTTCTGCTTCGTTTCACGTAAGAACCTTCATAAAGGAGCTCTGCAAGTTTGGACTGGAGGGTTTTCAAGAGACGGTGATGTAGGGCTCTGTGTTTTCACGCGGGCTGTGCCTTCTTCGCGTCTTCCCCCCTGTGTGTTGGGGGGGTGTGTGCTCCTCTTCCTCATTCCCTGCCGATGGCCTCGCTTTCCCCGATCTATGGCTCTTTTTGAAGCGCTGAGAAACGATATATCCGTGGTGGAGTCGAGCAGAGATGGCATGGATTGCTCGGAGCTTCCAACCGTCCCCAAGGATCCTATAGCCTCTTCATCTACGTACATGCATCAAGGAATCCAACCTGGTCTGGTATTCTCCGACTTTTGAGAGCTAAACCAGAGTGCGGGACCGAAGAGCTCCCCCAGGAAGACCTATGCGGATTCTGCTAAAGTGTCCGATAATGCTGCATGCACTCATTTTGTCAATCATGCTTCCCCAGGTATTATCTCTCCTCTCCCTTCCCCTGGTAAAGGTAAAGATAAGGAAAAAGGAAACCCCCACGAGCTTTGTGTCGACAGTGATGCTAGTGATGATGAGGGGGATACACTCATTATAGACAGGAACTCCTTGGACAAATGGCACCATGAGCTCACTGACAGGGTTGTGATTGGGTTCTGTCATAGCCCCAGGCCTGCCCAAGAGACTCTGAAATCATGGATGAAAGCTCATTGGGAAACTAGAGGGCTTTTTGTCAAACATGTTCAATTTTGTCCCAACAATTATTTTCTGTTCCTTTTTGAAGAAGCCAACAGTGCCCTGCAGGTAATAAGTGAGGGGCAATGGCTCATTAGAAACACTTCAGTTTCCTTTTTTAAATGGTATGTTGGTTTTAACCCCAAGGGTCCTAAGCCCACAAAGATCCCCGTGTGGGATGAATTCCCTGAGCTGCCCTATGAATTTTACCCCTAGGTGGAAAACCTTGGTAAAATGATTGGAAAAGTTTTGGGACAAAAACCCCGGAGCTCATTCATCAACCCCAAATGGGATCCCCAAATTCTAATAGAAGTTGATTTGGCCAGTGAGATTAAAACCCATCTCAGCATAAAAGATTCCAGAGGTTTAAAGTTGCATACTCAGAAGGTCATGTATAGGAATTGTTGGAGCAAGTCTATGACAAGCCTAAGTATTGGCTTGAGTCTCACAAAGTCTTAGAAGAAGCTTTAAAAAGAAGACTATGTAAAGTTCACTTGTGAACTACCTCTTGTAACTTTTGAAGAGTTTACTTAATGTAAAAGTAAGAGAATCTTAAGTGGTTGAGTCCACTTGATCAAGAATGGAAAGAGGAGCCACGAATTTGTGATTTGTGGTAGGTAGAGAATCAAATCAATCATTGATTGATTGGAGAGTGATTGAGGGAAGTTAGCCTCCCAAACTCAACTATAAATAGATGGCAGTTTTAGTCGTGGTTAGAGAGACCTATGTGAAGACCTCCAAGAGCTGAGCTTTATGCCATATCAAGGTGTGATTACAAGGCACACATATGTATCAGTAAGTCATTGTATTGTACAAGCAATATACTTTCATTTTCAAGATTATTTGAGTTCATCTTTCCATGTTCTTGTGAAGTGTACTACTCATTGCCATTACTCTTAGTTTTTCTCAGTCAGCTTGCAGAGATGTTTTCTCTGAGCTTGGTGCATCATTTTCAGTGATTTAACTTGATAAAGTTAGCTCTATAAGTCTACTATATGCTCACAAATTTTCATGTCATTTGGATGTTGCAATCTTCAGTTATGTTCAGTTGAAGTCAACAGTGTCTGTTCATCTTCACTTCTCTGTCAGGTACCCGACTTTTTCACTCATCTTGTCAGAGCCATTTCTCAGTGGTTACTTATCCAAATTCAGTGATTTAAAGCTTGTTGGATTCAATTTACTGTCTAGTATAAGCATACAATTTTTCATAATCATTGGATTCCTTAATGTTGAGTTATGTTGATTGTTCTGCTCACTGGTCTCAAACTGTAGCAGCCCGTGAAAATCGGGATGATGTCATCAGTTGTTAAAACTCATTCTCAGTGTGTGGTTCATTATTTTTGATGAGATTACTCTTGAAAGTTAGCTCTTTAAGTTATCTAGACTTCCCCAAGAGGAATTAAGCTAATTGCTGCTGTGAACAGAGAATTATGTAAAACACTGGACATGTGTATGAACCAAGAATAGCAAGTTTTCACCTCTGAGCTAACTCCAACTTATCTGTTTTGATCTATCTTTTTGAGAGTGATCTTCCAAGGTACATAGGGTGTCTAATAAATCCATTGGCAAGCTAAAAGGGGCCACCATATACTTCTGGATTTCATTTGGCTGGTGTAGATCAAGGATTTTGCAACACCTCTTCATCTTCAAGCACATACCTATCCATCTCTTCACAGTGGTATCCAGCAAGGTTGGACAACATGGCAGATGGATTTCCTTCATCAATTGACAAATTGGACAGAGGTTACTACTCAGCTTGGTCATTAAGAATGAAAGCTTATCTCCAAGGTAGAAGTTTATATGGTTATGTGGCTGGAGAATAAGTTATGCCAAGTTTCAGGAACAAAAGTCAACCAACAGAGGAAGAGCAAGAAAGATTGAGCACATGGTGCTCCAAGGATGCACTTGCAAGGTCTTATCTCCTCAACTCTATCTCAGATTTTTTTTTGCCTCACATTAGAAGTTGTAAGACATCTCAGGAAGTGTGGGATGCACTTGAAGCTTTCTTCTCTTCAAGTACTAAAGCTAGGAAGCATCAACTATGGCTGGATTTCACAACTCTCAAGAAGGCTCCCAAACAGAATGTGACTGATTTTGTCACAAAGCTCAAGGACATAGCGGATCAGTTGGGAAGCATTGGAGAGGTAATAGATGAAGAGCAAATTGTAAGGCAGGTCATCAATGGCTTGAAGGCAGATGACAAGTGGGAAGCATTCACCACAGCTATGGATTTGTACATGGACATGCATGTACCTGATTTCAACACACTCATTGGACAACTACTTACTCAAGAGGCAAAGCTTATCAAAAATGGAGAAAGCTCTAAAGGTAATCAATCTTCAACTTTATACACGGATAAAAGCAAGTCTAAAGATAACAAAGGAAAGGCAAAGAAAGTGGATGATGAAGCACCCATATCTGTCTAGCATTTGGGCTAGCCTTCATGAAAATGAAAGTATATTGCTTGTACAATACAATGACTTACTGATACATATGTATGCCTTGTAATCACACCTTGATATGGCATAAAGCTCAGCTCTTGGAGGTCTTCACATAGGTCTCTCTAACCACGACTAAAACTGCCATCTATTTATAGTTGAGTTTGGGAGGCTAACTTCCCTCAATCACTCTCCAATCAATCAATGATTGATTTGATTCTCTACCTACCACAAATCATGAATTCGTGGCTCCTCTTTCCATTCTTGATCAAGTGGACTCAACCACTTAAGATTCTCTTACTTTTACATTAAGTAAACTCTTCAAAAGTTACAAGAGGTAGTTCACAAGTGAACTTTACATAGTCTTCTTTTTAAAGCTTCTTCTAAGACTTTGTGAGACTCAAGCCAATACTTAGGCTTGTCATAGACTTTCTCCAACAGCTCCCCCTCAAGCCAAGTATGCTTGAGGTCTTCAATCTTCCAAGATTACTTGCAAACCAATCATAGCCTTGAATTTGCAAAGCTTTGTACCATCCAATGCTTTGGTTAGAATATCTGCACATTGTTGATGAGTGGACACATATGATATTTGAATCTCTTTGCTTAGAACCTTCTCTCGTACATAGTGATAATGAACTTCAATATGTTTAGTCCTTGCATGAAAAATAGGATTAGCAGCCAAATGAATAGAACTCATATTGTCACAAAAAATAGTTGGAGTTCCAAACTCCAATCCAAGATCTTTGGATAATGTCTTCATCCACATAGCTTCTTGTGTAGCTATGGCAAGACCTCTATATTCAGCTTCAGTAGAAGAGAGAGCAACTGTGGGTTGCTTCTTGGATGACCATGAAATAAGCTTTGAACCTGCAAAGGTAAGATAACCTGAAGTGCTCCTTCTATCTTCCTTGGAGCCAGCCCAATCTGCATCAGAAAATAGCTTCAAACCTAAATCAGATACATAAGGATAATAAAGTCCTTCATTTATGGTTCCTTTGAGATACTTGAGAATCCTTTTGGCAGCATCCAAATGTGGTTTCCTTGGTGTGTGCATAAATTGGCTTAGCACACTCACACTGTAACATATATCTACTCTTGTAAATGTGGCATAGTTGAGACTACCCACTAGACTTTGATATGATGTGATGTCCTCTATGATTTCACCTTCATGTGAGCTCAATTTGTGATTGACCTCCATTGGAGTACCTGCAATCTTACAACCTTGCATCTTGAATTTTGCCAACATGTCCTTAATGTACTTTCTTTGAGTGAGAAACAAACCATGATCTTTGTAGACAACTTCCAAACCTAGGACGTAGGTAAGTGAACCCAAATCACTTATCTTGAACTCTTCTCTCATCCGATCTTTGATCTTCTTCATACCATCTGCATCATTTCCTGTCAATATAATATCATCTACATATACACATAGGTAGATGACCTCGGAATTACTCTTTTTAATAAAGAGTGAAGGATCTGCCTTGCTTGGTTGAAAGCCTTTGTCCTGCAAGAATGAAACAAGCCTGAAATTCCAAGCTCTTGGAGCTTGCTTGAGACCATACAATGCTTTGTTAAGTTTACACACATAATCAGGATAAACTTGATTCTCAAAACCAGGTGGTTGTGCCATATATACCTCTTCTGTTATCCAACCATTCAAGAATGCATTCTTTACATCTAGTTGAAGTATCTTCCAATTCTTGGAAGAGGAAATACTAAGCAAAACCCTAATAGTAGGCATCTTTGCCACAGGAGAGAAAATCTCCTCATAATCAATTCCCTGAGTTTGTGCAAAGCCTTTTGCCACAAGCCTTGCCTTATACCTGTTAATTGAACCATCAGAATTCTTCTTGAGTTTATAGACCCATCTTGAGCCTATTACCTTCATGGATGAAGTCTTGGGCACCAAATCCCAAGTGTTGTTTTCCTCAAGTGCTTCAATCTCTTCCTTCATTGCATGCTTCCATTCTGTTTTTGCTTTGGCCTCTTCGAATGATGATGGCTCCTCTTGGTTTATGTCTTGTGCTATGTAGATAGAATGTTTAGTTACTAATGAGGTGTCAAACCCATACCTTTCTGGTTTTTTCTTTTCCCTCATAGATCTTCTTAGGCCATGATGTGATGATTCTGCCTCATGTCCAAGTTCCTGCAATTTTGCTTTACCTTTAGACTTCCATGCTTTGATCTTTTCCATTTGAGATTCTTCATCATCCTCTGAGGTGTCTTGTTCTTCAATCTTTGGTTGTTCTCTACCAAGCTTTGGAAAATCTTCTTCAAGATTATATGGTAAATTGACCTTCCTGCATGAATCTTCATACCATGAATTGTTCTCATCAAAAACTACATCTCTGCTTACCAAGAATCCTTTGTTGGTAGGGTTGTATAACCTGTAGCCCTTTTGATTGTTGTCATATCCAATAAATACACACCTTTCTGCCCTTGGATCCATCTTGCCTCTAACCTGTGAAGGAACATGAGCAAAAGCAATACATCCAAAAATTTTACAATGATCTAAGCTTGGTATTCTTCCATTCCAAGTCTCATATGGAGTCATCCCATCAAGGGATTTTGAAGGCAACCTGTTAATCAAGTAAGTGGCTGTAGAAACAGCCTCAGCCCATAAGTAATTAGGTAAATGCTTTTCATTTAACATAGACCTTGCAGCTTCAACAATTGTCCTATTCCTCCTTTCTGCCACTCCATTTTGCTCAGGAGTGTACCTTGTAGTTACCTCTCTTTTGATTCCTCTTTCTTGAAGAAAAGAATCAAACTCATGGGAGAAGTATTCTCCCCCTCCATCTGACCTTAGCCTTTTTAGTGATTTACTTGTTTGATTCTCCACAAGAGCCAAATATCTTTTGAAACATGAAAAAACTTCATCTTTGTGTTTCATAAAGAATAGGATAGTCCATCTGCTGCAATCATCAATAAAGGAAACATAATACCTTGATCCAGATATTGAAGCTTCCTTGCTAGGTCCCCATACATCTGTATGAACCAACTCCAAGAGATCTCCATGCATATAACCTTTCTTCATGAATGGTAACCTGTGAGACTTTCCAAATTGACATGCACTACACTTATAAATCATATGTTGTTTTGACAAATTAGGAAGTCCAAGTACACTTTGGTCCCTGCAAATTTGCTTTAATGACCTTTCACCAATATGTGCTAACCTTTTGTGCCATACTTCCAATTCTGTGAGTGTCTGACTACCATAATTAAAGAGAGGAATGTTTCTAGTGTCCTGTAATTCAAATGTGAACAATCTACCTGTCTTTTCACCTTTTGCAATTCTTCTGAATCCTTGACTTGGATCTTCAACAAATGCTCCTGCTTTTGCGAACCTGACTTGCAACCCTTTCTCTACTATCTGCCCAACACTTATCAAATTCTTTGTAATGGTAGGGACACAAAGTACCTTACTGAGTAGGTTGATGTTTCCATCAGGTGCTTTGACTATTTTCTCCACAGGATGTTTTGTATCATCTCCTGTTTGTACCTCATGCTTATTCCTTGGATCTTCTAAATCTGATAGGAGTGCCACATTTCCTGCCACATGATTTGAACAACCTGAATCTATGTAGAAAACATGCTCATCAGATTTACCTTGTGGCATAGCCATGTTCATGATCAATAACGAATCCTCTTTGTTTGAGTCTTCTGTGTAGTTATTGTAGTCTCTCCTTCCTTTGTAGCCTCCTTGATAGTTTGAATGATTGTAGTTGTTGTAGTTGCCATGGTAGTTGTTGAACCTTCCTCTTGAGTAGCCATAACTTCCTCTATTGTATCCTCTGCCTCTTTGATTCCTGGAATTCCTAAAGCAATTTTCAGTTGTATGATTAGTTAATCCACAAATAGAACATGAGTTGGAGTCTTGGGATCTCCCCCTGCTTTGTCTACCTCCTCTTCCTCTACCTTTGCCATGAAGGCCCACGTCTATTTGGGTCCCTAAGCAGTCAATGAAGGCTAGCCCAAATGCTAGACATATATGGGTGCCCAAGGTCTGTTTACGAGCCCAAATAGCTCCAACTCTAGTCACAAGCACAATTCAACACTCACAAGTCTTCTTGGCAAACAACTCAGGAACTCTATTTACATCCCACTCTAACACGCACTCGGTCAAACCTAGGAATGTCTGGAAATGGGTACCCAAAAGGTCCCAAATCCAGCACAATCTAGTCCATGAACCTTTAACCGTCATCAGCTCAAGGAGCCACGAATCCTCAAACAAAGTCTGGAGAATTAAATCCTGTATCAAACCCCGAGACCCATTTTGTAAATCCATCCACTCTGAAGTAGATGCATTCTGAGTACCTTGCATATCCAAAGTATGCATCTAGAATGACACTAAACACTAATCCCCACTCACATCTATCACAAACACTTCATCTCTAACCACTAACCATCTCGATTGTCATGTTAGTATTGTGGAGGGAACACTATTACATCCTGCTTCCTATGCAACACTAATGTGCCTTCCTTCTTCTAGCAGATAAGCATCAGAAGTGTCATGGCAGCTGTAGCAGGAACAAGCTCCCAGGCGGGCACTAATACTCAAAGCAATTGGGATACCATGCCTGTGGAAGTGCCACTGACAGCAAGGCCGAAAGAGCTTTTGAATGTGAGAAGAATTCCTATCTCGGATCCTCCAAGTGGCCTAACAGAAAGAGTGAAGGGGCATTCTCATTGGTTCAACGAGATGCGAGGAGATTTGGGAGATGCAGACCACATATGGGAGTCCAAGTTGGAATTCCGAGGAGTCTAGTGGACATTTCAATTCTTCTCAAGAGAATTTGAAACCTTACAGAATGTAGTTCCTCTTCAAGATATTTGGCTGAAAGCGGGGTTGCAAGATCATTTTAGTGCAGCTTTACCTAGACCTGATTTTCTGAGGTGCTACTACTTGATTGCCACACTGAAGGCGACAGGAGATAAAGATCATTCAGACACATTCCTGGTGCCCTCTCTATCAAACCAGGAGGAAATGAAGAAGTTTGAGTTGAATATTACTTTAATCAGGGAAGCCCTTCAGATGTATGGCACTCATGTACCCTCTGACCGAGATCCCTTGATACCGGAGTCGATGAAGAACAACAAAATCAAGAAGTTGAAAGAAATGTGTGCCCTCACCCCCAACATCGCCATACCACTACAGATGTGCCTTCAACACTTCGCATTTCCAGCGCAAGACCGGTTCACCCAGCCTCATAAGAAGATCTGGTATGGGTTATACCTAGCAGAGACCAGGAGCTTACCTATGAAAATGCCAGTATGGATCCTTGATCAGTTATATGAAGCAGGCAAGCGAGGAGTGAGGAAGCCTACTTTGAATGGCTGCTGCGCCATTACAAGAATCATCTACAGATGCCTGGATTATGATGTGCCAATTGCACGAGCCCTCAAGTACTCACAATTGGAATTCTTCCAGGGGCAGAAATCAGGGGTTCACCCCACTAAAAGAATGCGTGGATCACTTTCACAGGTTCTGATTCCTCGCGAAATTGCCACAGAGACCTCTTGTAGAGAAGAAGAAAAAGTAGCCCCTTTCACGATCCATCTCCAAGGACTACAATCAGGAGACTTGGTACAACCCACTCCATCAGCCCCCCCACTACCCACAGATGCTGAGTTTGCATCCATGGCTACATTGGCAGCAGATCCATCCTTTGACTTTGAAAGCTTCTTACAAACAACACACTTGTCTGAGAGTGAATTATTTTCTGACAATGACGGTCTCGGATCATCATCCCAAAGAGAACTGCAGAGGAATGAATTTGAGGAGAGTGAGGAGGAAACCCCTGCTTACACTGCACAACTTAAAAGGCTCTACAAAACAATCAAGCAGGTACAAAAAAGACATAAGCTATCAGAAGAGGCAAATAGAGCACTAGTGAACCAGATGTTGCAAGCGGAGAATGCGGATCCCCACTTTGTAGAATCATTGAACCTTTTGGCGGAGACATATGGGATCATAGAAGCTATGCGGATCATGTTACATCGCAACCCTCCTCAATACAATCAACGAAGGATCGATACACGACCACGAAGGGGGAAGATGATTCAAATGGAAGTCTCTACAGCCCTCCCTACCACCACCCAAGAAGATGTTCACATGGCCAGCCCAACTAACATTGATGAACCAAAGGTAAATACACAGATACCATCTCCACCATCACCTCCCATCCCGCCCTCCGAAACCCTCACTACTAGTATTCCTGAACAACCAATAATAGCCATTAGTGAAACTATACCACACACCACCATTTCTCCATCCTGCCCTTTACCTCCATCCACTAGTTCCAGCCAACTTCTTGAACCCCATATAGGCCACCCCGCCATCGACCAAACTATAATAGGTCACCCTTCATATTTCCCAGCCCTCGGACAGCCACTTGCCACTACCCAAATCTTAACACACTCATTCCCGTCTACCGATACTATCCCTCTTTCCCAACCCCGCACCACTGAGGCCCTCTGGACCTTCTCATAACCAACACCCATCACCCGACCTCCATTCTTAACAAGCCTTGTAAATATACTTCAACAAATAGAGAATTATAATAAAAAGTCCCTTTCCCAACCCACCTCCCCCACATTCACTGCCACCACTAACACACCACCTACCATTCCCGTATTCATGATTCACACTTCACACACCATCACGTCCGATTTTATGGACATTTCACCTTCCACAGGACCACTCAACACCACAATTATCTCAAGATCACCACTTATAACTTCACGCACATCACCACACACACCCACTGTCAGCACCACATCCACTTTTCCCTTTCCCATTTCCCGACCCCCTGCATCTTTCACCTCCACCTCTGCATCCACCTCATTCAGTCATGCATTGGACACCATGTTTGAAGCTGCTGCCGAGCTTAAGGAAGAATACAGATTATTGGAAGAAAACAATAAGGAGCTGTGTACTCTGTCCTCCCACCTCTAGGCACGGGTCAATGCCTTGGAGTTAAGTAATACAACATTACAACACGAAGTGACCACCCTCCAACAATCGAATGCAGAGCTGGAAGCCAAGTATACGGAGACAGGTAAGGCTATGGAGGAACAACTGAGAGATCAGCTAGCCCATAACGCAAAGCTACAAAGAAACATGGCTCTACTCCGATGACACCTAGTGGCTGCCCAAGAAGAAAATAGGAGATTATAGCAACAAAATCAAGACAACCTCGAAGCCGCCATAGAGAATACTCCAGGGGCACCCATCGACCCCGCTAGCTTCCGGGCCGTCCCTTCAGAAAGCATACAACAAATCTTGGAAACCTATGCCAATCTCTTAGAAGCACATGATCAGCTGGTTGACCAAGTAAAAGAGCTACAGAGATCCCAAGTGCCTACACCACAACCACCAGAAGCTAAAAAGATGGTCCATGCAGCCACTTCTCCAGAGCCCGAATCTTCAACAACCAATGAGGTACTTGAGCTACGACGACAAGTGGCAGAATTAAAGATCAAGTTGTTACATTATGAATGACCCCCTTCTCCACCTGATCAACCACTAGAAGAAGAAGCAGAAATCATTCCAGTGGAGGAAACATTTGAAGACAACTATGAGCCTCAACCCCTTCCAGGAGGCAGAATCACGGAGGAAGGACAAGACACTTATGAAGAGCCCCCTTCGGCATGGATGAAACAGGTAGAAGAAATGGGGACAACTCAGGAGGAACGTATCTCCACTCAGATGCTGGCAATGAGGACCATTGAAGAAACCATACTTCAATCAGAGTATTTCAGACACCTGGCCCCTAGAAGACAGATAACTAGTTCTGAATTACAATATAAACCCTATTTTGTATTATTGGCCGACTACAATGCAGAAATCAAAAGAGTCACTAACAGGTACCCCACGTTCGCAACACAATTCGAACCAGAGGATATTCCATAGGCAGCCAAAAAAGGGGCCATATTCCAACCCATCTGGAGGCAAAAGTTTCTCGAAACCTATCCGGAAATGCTTAGAACATGGGACCACGCTCCCATGCATTTGAAGTATAACCCTTGCTTCGGACCAGTCCAAAGGAGACGATCATGGAAAGCATTTGCTATAAAGGTTCGGAACAACGCAAATTGCAAACAATGGCTGAATTACCCCTCGATCTCACCACCAACAGGCACACCTACAGTAGCATATATGATAGCTACCATCAGACATTGGATGCCATGCCTCCACCCCATGCCAGATGTCGCTGCACAGATGATGCTCAAAATTTTGGACATGATGCAAGTGGTGCTAAAGACTTTTTGAAATGTACGTAATATCCAGCCGCCAATTCCGGGCTTCATCAACGGTAACTATGACCTACTTTATGATATGAGCACAACCCCGAGCATACGAGTCGCTTATGCATGGCACACAAGAATCAGGTATCTCCCTGCTTGCTACAAGCAAACGTTTGATGACATGTTCACCACGGGGTTCTGGGAAGCACACTCAGAAGTGTTCACGCCACGCCCAACCCACCTACTACAACTATTCGCATGTGAACAAACAATGCACTCAGAGCTCTACACCATGCCACAACGTGACATGCCTGGAGCAGTAAATTGGGATGCCCTGCAAAGAGATTTGGTTCGGGGACTACGGATTAAAGAACAAGAATTGGCAACCGACGTATTACAGCAGTACATTGATCAAACTGTGGAGCAGAGGTCTGTCAGAGACGACAGACGCTAGGGGGGGGAGAGTTTTGGCATCATATGGGGAGAAGCAAGTATGGCATACATGCAGATCTAGCACTAAGGCAACCCACTAAATTTTTCCAAACCTTACATCATTTTAAAAGTGACTCTCATCACTAAAAACCCTTGTAAATATCATTTCACCTTTTTGTAGCTCCATTTTGTACAAGCTGAGGAGTCTTCGAGCTTGAGGAGCCTTAGAAGTAGTTGCCTGCCAATTTTCATATTTTTTAGAGCTCGTTTGAGCCCTCGAATAAGCCCTGGAACCTAATTTTTAACTAGGCCGGACACTAGGTCTGGATAGGGCCAAAGCTAGTAAAAAACTATAAATAGAGCTAGAGAGCTCATTTTTTTGGGGGGCTAGCTTCTTGTAGTTTTGAGCTTGTATGAGAACTTGGTTATAATAGAAGTGATTCCATTGTCTTACTCTCTTTGTTCTTGCCGTGTGTGTGTGTGTGTGTATGTGTGTGCATGTTTGGGTGCTTCTCACTCACATATTTGTGCCTTCACTTGCTCGAGGTCTTCATACCATCCTCATGTCTTCCCGGATTGACATTAAAGGAGGTGCTACTCATCACTGAGCTACAGTCGACCCAAGCCAAGAACCACGAAGCACCCAACAGTAAACTCATCAATGGCTTACATGTTTCAGAGGATGATTGGAGGCCTACAATTTTGCTGATCTAACTATTCCAATGGAAGTTTTTTTTTTAATGGGAACAATACATATGCTGATTATCATCTCTTTCACAATTCAACCTACTTTTAGTTGCCAGCATCACACATTTTTAATCAATTTATTGGAAATTTTCTAATCTATAAATACACACAAATCTAGGCCATCAAGCTAAGAAGAGAATTAAGACATTCAAAAAATCAGTTAAATGCCTCGAACAAGAAAATCTAGTCTAGAGTACCTACCTAAAAATAGTAAAGCTCACGAGATACAAAAGCTCTTCATTGAAAGTCATCTAGCAACCATATGAGATTTATGATGTAGTGGTGAGATTTTAAAACCCAGATTGTGAGGTCATGGGTTCAAACCTAGAGTGCGGTGTAACATACAACCCTTGGAATCTGGGAGATCCCTAGGGCATGTTTGTTCTTCATTTCGATTTTTCAAGCATAACTGGAGAAGTAGGTTGATAACCAAACTTTCAAACTAAAGAAATCTCTAATGATGGAAATATTGAATGATCTTGGTCCCTTTGGACACTGAGCCCTAATCAAGGGCATGTTTCTTGTTTATTACAATAAAGAAATCTCTAATGATGGAAATATTAAATGATCTTAGTCCCTTTGGACACTGAGCCCTAATCAAGGGCATGTTTCTTGTCCATTACAATTTTTTGCCCTAATCAAGGGCATGTTTGTTCATTATAATAAAGAAATCTCTAATGATAAATATATTAAATGATCTTGGTCCCTTTGGATATTGAGCCCTAATCAAGGGCATGTTTGTTGTTCATTACAATTTTTCAAGCATAATTTGAGAAGTAGGAAGTAGGTCGATAACCAAACTTTCAAACTAAAGAAATATCTAATGATGGAAATATTAAATGATCTTGGTCCCTTTGGACATTTAGCACTAATCAGATTCAAAAACTAAAGAAGACCATGATTCAAACTTCTATAAATAATTATGAAGAAGTCCTTTGCAAACTCCATGTGAAGATGTATTCTACTTAGTTTATACTTTCAACAAAGAGGTAGAAAAATACTATCTCAATTTCTTATGGATTGCTACAAAAACTATAAACATAATAGATGTAATGAGAAGGCAACATACATTTGGATTTCATCACCTCACCCATTTTTACTCTAGACAACAAAAAAGAAAAAAAGGGACAAGCCTCCTCCCTCCAAAGAAGATAACCTCTGATAATGATACTCATTTTGTTCAATGTTAGAGGGTTGTCTGAACCGCCAAGAGCGATTGTTATTGGCCTATGGATCCACGATAAAAAAAACTAAAGCCAAAATTCATTTGTCTTCAAGCGATCAAAATTGATGGGAAGGAACTGCAAAAGACACTATAATGTATTTCTTCATCCCATGTTAGGCTCTCCACCACTCACCCCAAGGGAAATGGCAGCTCGCCTATCAACATTAATAGCTTTTTGCATGCTGAGTTTGTGGATTCCCAAGTAGATCAGAATTATCAATGGACTGGTGCTTCCTTTGGGGGTCCTCTGCAGTTCACCATTGTCTCCATGTATGCACTCAATATCAATTTAGAAAGAATTATCACTTTGCAATCATTGGACTCTCTGCCCCACAATGTCATCCTTTGTGGGGACTTTAATATGGTGGAGGCTCTTTTTGAGAGATGGGGGAATACAGAAAGGTTGATTGATGTTCATAAGAGGGATTTCAACTGTCTGGAACTCGACTTTTGCCACCCACTCCTCACTAGCCAAGTGTTGGAGAAAGGAGGCCATGAAGACACAACATATCTTGATCATGACTCAGAAGAATCTTCAAAACATTCATCAAACTAGAAGGGAAAATATTTATCAAAGGTGTAAGAGCCTTGAGGAAGAAGTAAATGTAGGCCACTCTCAATACCAGACATGGCTATGGAAAATCAGAAGCATGTTGAGATATGAAGAAGAAATTCAAAGAAAGAATCTACAAGTATACTTTAAAGATTGGTGAGCGAGAAAGGTAGACAAACCTATTGAAGAGTTGTGCAACCTCCTCAAGAAGAAGCAATATTCCAAGGAAACAATCCCTTTTATGATCGATATTGATGGGTTGAATGCAAGATAGATGAAGGAAATAGTATGTTGATTGTCAATCACTTTACCAAGCTTTTGTGGGTTTCCATGCCTCTTTCTCCTCACAAGCAAGATTGCATGGCATCCATCTCTAGAGTCTGAATCGAAAGAATTCCACAAAATATGAAGCCTCTTCTTGAAGCTCCCATTTTGGATGATGATATTCTTGAAGTTATTGATTTGCTTTCGAATGGAAAAATGCCAAGGCTGGATGGCATCACCAATGAGTTTTTCAAGACCTTCAAGCATGTGGTGACTATTCTATTATATCTAGTGTGGTAAGAGAACATTTCTTTTTGTGCGCTACCCATATGTCTCAATGAAGGTGTTATCAAGCTTACGCACAAAAAAGGTAGTAAAAAAAAGATTGTAAATTGGCGTCCAATTATGATGTTACAACCAGGCTACAAGATCCTTGCCAAAGTTATTGCTAATCATATTGCCTATCACTTACAAAACTAGATCATTGAGAATAGAAAAGGGTTCATCAAGAGGAGGTCCATCCTTGAGGCTATCATTTATGTTTGGGAAGGTCTGGCTTTCGTTGAAGAGTCCACTCAAGATGTTCTCTTCCTTAAGATTGGCTTCCATAAAGCTTCAAGTGGCACTTCATTATCCAATCTTTGAAAGACCTTAGCTGCAGTCACAAATTCATTAAAATGGTCTCAACGTTGCTGGAAAATGTGTCAGTGCATATAAACATCAATGGACAACTTTCTCAAGCTATTCGATTGAAACGTTCTATTACGCAAGGTTGCCCCTTGGCCCCATTTCTCTTTGCAATTGTTGATGATGTTCTTAGCTTCCTTGTTAAAAATCATGCATGTTTAGGTCATATTCAAGGCCTCTTTCTTCTTCCCAATCAAGACCAGACAATCACGAGACTCTTTGCTGATGACACGAATTCTTTTGTGCATAAGGATCCTGCCAGCATTGATAGATTTTGGAGTTGCCTAAATACATTTTGTGAGGCATTGCAACCCAAAATAAACCACTCTAAAATAGCTTTTAGGGCCATTACTAGGCATCCATCTAAATTTTTGGTTGATCATGGTTGTCAGATGCTCCCCAAGGACAGATCCTCAGCCTCTTAGGTATTCTAATGGTATGCAAATCAACCTAGAAGGGTGAGATATGGTAGTTAACTCATTCCTTCTTTCTTCAATTATTTACTTTTTCTCTTGCTGGAGACCGAAGGACCAAGAGATTGTCAAATTGTAAAGAATTTGTAGAAGCTTTCTCTAGATGGGAGATCCTAACAGAAGAGGTGTCCCTAGAATTAAATAAGCTACTTGCATAAGACAAAAAGATCAAGGTTGTTTAGGCATTCTAGACATTGAAGGAATGGCCAATAATCTAGCATCCAAATGGTTAATTAAAGCATGGAGCAATGGAGATGCCTCTTGGTCCAGACTAATTTTTAGAAACAAAAGTGCTCTTAGGCTTGTGAGCCTTCTAGGGTGGAAGGGTCTTAATCTTCTCACTCTTCTATTATCTCCCTATTCAATGACTCCCTGAGGCTCGAGCTTAGTTTTCTCCTTATGGAAGAGTTGGAACAAGGTGAAACACTTTGTCAAGATCATTGAAGATTAGAAATGGGCTACCAATATTAGAAAAAATGATTTGATCTAGTTCTCTATCAAGGACATCAGAGGTGTTGAGCCTTGGAACCTCCAAAAAGCTTAGAAGCTTTGGAACAAAGGTTTTTGCTTGTGGAAACACCTCTAGAAACAAGAAACATGCCATGGATTAGATTTGAAGACATTGAATTAGCTAGGAGAGTGGACTATGAGGAATGGCGCCTATTGCAAAGTAGATTCAATCTTTGGGAGTGCTCAAGGTCTCACCTCATCATTGGGCATCACTCCCCTCACCTTGTGGGTCTTAGATGGAACAACAACAAGAATCTTGATAAAATTCCAAGTTTAAAGAAGATTGTGGACCTTCATGTCACACTAAATAAGAGATGGTGTTTGGATTGGTCAAGTTTTAGATGCGATCTTAAGTTCCAATCCCTTTGGCATCCCCTCATCATCCTTAAAAATTTAGTTTTGATGTGGCAAATCCTCCATCACGGAATTTGAACCAATGTTAAAGCTAAAAAAATTTACAGATCCCCTCCATGGTGTAAATGATGCCGTCATGGAAATGAGGACTTGGGACACCTCTTCTTTTCTTGCCCCAAGTCAATATCATTTTGGTGCACCCTTGGGAAAAACATGTTATTGTAGGGAAAAATCAATTGGAAGAAAGCACTATTGGATGAAGTGATTGATTGTCCCTTAGCAGTGTGGAATGCTATAAGAGGAGAGACCCTCTAGAATATTTGGAAAGTGAGGTGTGCCGCCAACTTTGGTAGCCCTCTAAAAGGATTCTCGATCAAAAAATCTCTTTTCCTTTTAGGAGAAAGAATTTCCAATTGTTAGAAGCCCCCATCTTTTAGGTATCACATAGTGTTTTTCCTCGAGAGTGACATGATTAAAAGCAAGTGGGCCCCATGAGGAGGCAAAAGGGTTATCAAACTTCTTTGTAATGTTTTCTAGCAATTTTTAAGCAACTCTTGCTTTGTGGGGTTCGGGGGGTCCCATGGGTGTTAGGCCTGTTCACTTGTACAATTGTTCTTTCTATTAATAAAAGTTTGGGAGATTAGACTATTGTCGAACTTCCTTTTATGAAGAAAAAACAGTAAAAGTGACCATTGCTTGTTGAAGCTTTTTAAGATCCGCAAATATATTGTTGAATTTAGTGTATAAATCCTTGTGTAGATAGGATCTTTAATTGCTTCTTGGGAATATTTGGATGATAAACAGAGGTAGGCATAGTTTCTTCTATGAATGAATATTGTCCAACAATACGTGCTACATCCTCATAAGAAGTTTTTTTCTTGATAGACACTTTATATGGGCATGGAAAAATACTTTGACAAATACCTTGTACCTGATGCCTACTTCATCATAGAATACCTGCACATCTTGCACTTTGATCACGTCTTTTAACTTTTTTGAGAACTTAGCTTGAAGAACAGCTATAATGCACTTTCCTATGGGTGTGTCTATAATAGAAGTGATTTCTTTATTGTTTATACAACGATTCATCAACTTGAGCTAGTCTTCTGTTGTCGATGAAGCACCTATGTCTTGAATAAATGACCTATGCAATGAAAAATTGAATTTCAAACCTTCATCAAAACAAATAAAAGAAAAACAAATACTCACCTTATTGCATAAATATGTTGTTTACGTGATCCACCACCAATTGAAAGAGCTTCAAAGGATGAGATTTCTCTTTTCCTATATCTCATACCAAGTGGAGTCTCTTTCAGCTCCTAGAGATTGGCATTTAACTTCGTAATTGTGATTCCTTTGCTTCCATTTCCTTTTCAAACACTCCAAGTTGTTCTTGTAAAGATATGATTGTGCTTTCTAAAGTGAGCACCCACATATGATGGAGTTGATTTTGTTGGAACTAATACTAAGCAATAGCATGTGAATGTGTATATAATCGTGCAATAATCTTATAGTCTAGCTTCACACACACCGATGAATTGAAATAAAGTTGAGAGGTTATGGAATGTTGGATGGTAAGAAGACATTGGGTCATGAGGATATAGTGAATAATATGTCCAAAGATCAATACTCTTTTCCCTAGCTACACAACATTCGTTTTGAGAGTCTACATCATTGTTGCACTATGTATTTGGAGCAAACTTTCTAGGCACATGAACATTGATGTTTGTTGAAGTAGGAACATGAGGATGTTCTAGTCTGAAGTTTGTAATACATGTCAACACCATCTTTCCCAATGACCAAGAATATAAAAAATAAAGTGGAAAACTCTTTGGAAGGGACTTTAAAGCATGTGTTTTCTAGAGAAAATATTTTTTCTTGTATGTGGATGGATAAAAGTGTGACTTTCCACTTTGTATGGATGGAAATGATGAACTTTGAAAAAATTCATTTTGTGGGGGAAGCATAGTTATAGATTCGATGATGTGGCACTTAATTTTGGAGGGAGTTTGAAAATTCTACTTTTTCTAAAAGAAACTCTCAAAAATTATTAAAGAAAGTGACTTCTGACATATATATTAAACAATGAGCCCTTTTAAGTAAATATACATTTAAAGTGAGACTTTAAAAAAATCATTTTTTTATTCATACACATGCATGATCTTGATGATGTGGAAATTAGATTCTCTTGTTCTCCATAGAAGAAGAAAGAGAGGAGCTTATTAAAGCCTAAAAAAAGCCTACTCTAGCCTATCAAAAAGTTCGATATTAGATGCACTTTTGTTGAGATATCATGATCAACATGTGATGATCCAGGATGACATGTACTAGTTTTTTGTTTCTCTGACATGTATAGTGGTCACGTCAGTATATGTCAAGGATACTTCATTGAGCTTTATTAGATTTATCTAGCGAGAGTGATGGCACATTTGTTCCTTGCCAGCTCACTCATTCGCGCACATTAGGTTTTTCCTTATGTACTGATCTTTCTATATTGCACTTGTTGTATTCTTGTTTTTTAGGTCATTCTCGTTCATTCCTTTTTATGTAATAGAAGAAGAAGAAGAAGATCATTCTTCCTTGCCTCAATCTGAGTGTGTGCATCTCTTTGATTCTGAGAGTGTGTGTGTGTGAGCTCTCTTCCTTATCTCCTTCCTCGTGACATGGTATCAGAGCTAGCATGGTTGTAGAGAGCTTGTGGAGAAGGCGACAATGACGAGTACGCGGCAAGGTGTGGAAAAAACACGATTCACAAACAACCTCCATTTGCTATGAAAATTGGCGTGAAGGTAGAAGAGGTCAAAATATTTTCGTGAGTTATCCCTTTAGGGTCACTCATTTTTGTCAGATTGAAGTTTTGGAGCCATCTCGACCTCCGTTTTGAGCCTGCAAGATGGGGCCTAAGGAAAGCCAGGTCAATTTCAGAAACTATAACTTTCATTGTGTTTGGCAACACTCATATATTCCAGATCCAAAATTTCAAGCGACTCCGTGTACTGTTGACACACGAAAACTGTGTTTTTATGAGATCGAACTGTCACATCATAGTGTGACATTGTTCAAGTAGAAGTGCTTCCTCTACTGTTTTGCAGTGTTGAGAATTGCTGTAGAAATTGCAAACGCAGATGGAATGAGTCAGTTTATGAGCGATAAGCTAGACAAGAATAATTTCCATGAGCTCTCACCTAGGGATTTCCCTCTAGGATAGGTGGATACTAACCATCCAAGTGTAGAACATGTAACTACATATATATAGCTCTCACTGAGGGATTTCTCTCTATCGTATGTGGATACTAACCATCCAAGTGTTGAACATGTAACTACATATATATATATATATATACAGCTCTCAACAAGGGATTTCCCTCTATGGTAGGTGGATACAAACCATCCAAGTGCAGACCATGTAAGTACATGTAAGTTAAGTGTCCTAGTTAATTGGAGTTAACTCAAGTGGATGCTTCTAAAAGGCTCTAGAGATCTTGGGGCGAAGATTCTCCCACAAATCTTGTAGGACTAGAACCCAAGTCCACCCCCTTCCTATCCATATCTAGGAAAATCACCTTTTCTTGTTTAGAAAGCATATGTACCTTTGCTTAATTCTAATCTCTAGACTTTGTCCTTTCACAAGAATAAGCATACAATGCCCAATTTTGGATGTATCTAAAGGAGTTAGATGCCCATTTCATAAGATTTATAATAGTTCAAATCTAGCTATATTATCTCACCAAATGCAAGAAAAGAGATACTTTGAGAAAACCATGTGTGGGAGTCCAAGGTTCTCACTTACCAATTACATACACTTCTGAAAAGGTAGTTTTGTATACTTCTAATACTCTAATCATGATCACGATGTTAAATTTTATATGGATAAATGTGACACCTATTAATGCACCATCATTTTCTCAAATAAGATTCCTTTGGGGAGGAATTCTAATACACATATAATTACTATAATTGTTTGGGACATTATCTCCATGCTCAAATTTTTAAGTGTTGGGAAAGATGGATGGACACTTCAAGAAATGAGTAGGTACTGCCAAATCCTGCTTTGTACCAGCCCCTTCTTGCTTCGAAGTTGCGTTGTAGGCTCTCTTAAATTTATAATGACACTATACAAGTGCCTATATACTTTGGAAATGATGCGAGAAAAGATTGAACCAAAATAGACTACTTCCTAGTTGAAGGATTAATGAAAACCTTCTATTTTTGTTCGCACACATGTTGCTTGTTATGCTCAGTGCTTCTAGTACAGTAGGAATTAGAAACATTTGTTTTGGAGATATCACATTAGCCTAATGAGCTATGATTCCAAGTAGGATCACTTAAAATGATGCACTATACACATATCAATCAATTTAGCAATCAAATCATTACCCTCGATTTTTTAGGACCTCTGCAGAGTTTGATCAGTGAGTGCTTTGACACGCTTTTCTCCAAATTGACTAAATGGATTATCTTCAAACTTTTTGAGCATGTATCGAACTTGAAGCTGATTCAAACAAGCTATAGAACATTGAAAATGGTAAAGAAATGATTGAGATATGGCCAATACAAGTTGACTATTATGAGTGACTATGACAGAGAAACCATAGATGAAAAGTATTGATCAATTGTATTAGAACACAATGTTGTACAAGATCATAGGCATGATAACCAAATCCTAATGATGCTGAGTAGTATAGGCTATGATGCAAGCCTTACTCTCTTACAATGTGTTCAAGGAGAAGTCGGGAATGGAGTCACTTATCCCACGAGTTTTTTTTACACATCTTTTATAGATACGATATTTGAACTTGAATTTGAATCCTCCATTGGCTCTCACTAAAAAGTAGTCCCTCAATCTAGGAGATATTCTCTCAAGTGGACTCGTGATTTTTCCAACTAAAAAGTTCCATGATTTTAGTGGTAGTTACAAATATTGTTTCAAGTCAAAGAATGACTTTTACAAGTGGTAAAGATAAAAATTTCCTAGCAATGTTTTCCATGGAGCTTCAATTGTACATAAACTCTAGCCAAATGTGTAGGGTTCGTATTTGCACCAATAGCTCCCCTTCAAGCAAAACATTTTGGCTTAGTCTTCTTCTTTAATCTTCTTGAATGTCCTGCAATCCAATCATAAACTTAAACATGCAAAGTTTTGTACCATCTAAAGCTTTAGTCAATAAGGTTGCACATTGCATATTAGTTGATACATAAGCCAACTGAATTTCCTTGCTCAATAGCTTCTCTCACATAATGATAGTGGACCTCTATATGCTTGGTCCTAGCATGATGAATAGGATTTGCTGCAAGATGTAATGAGCTTGTATTATCTCCAAAAATCATTGGAGATGTAGTATGCAAACCCAAATCTGCATATAACAATCTGATCCATATGGCCTCTTGAGTAGCATTGGCCAATCCTCTATACTCTACCTTTGTAGAAGATAAAGCAACAATATGTTGCTTCTTTGAAGACCATGATATAGGTTTATCACCTGCAAATGATAGGTAACCTGAGGTACTCCTTCTATCATCTTTGCAACCTGCCCAATCTGCATCTAAATATATCTTGATGTCCAAGTCTGAGGTATAAGGAAAACATAGTCCTTGATTTTGAGTGCCCTTAAGGTACTTCAAATTCCTCTTAGTAGCTTCCAAATGAGGTGCCCTAGGTTCGTGCATAAATTGACTTAAAACACTTACTCCATAGGCAATATCAATCCTTGTCAATGTAGCATAGTTCAAGCTTCTCACTATGCTTTAGTAACCTGCAATATCTCAAGCACATCACCTTCCTGAGCACTTAACTTTTGGTTTACCTCCATTGGAGTACTTGCAACTTTGGCATCCTGCAATTCAAACATCTTTAACATGTCCTGTATATGTTTTCTTTGAGTAATGTAAATTCCAGAGTTAGTATAGACTAACTCAAGTCCAAGAAAATATATTTTAGTGATCCAAGGTCACTAATTTTGAACTCGTGCACCATCTGATTCTTGATCTGCTTGATGCCATGAAAATGCACTTCTTTGCCTTAGGATCTAGCTAACCTCTTATTTGAGAAGGGATATGCACATAAGCTACACATCCAAAGATCTTGCAATGATCAAGTGAAGGTCTTCTACCATGCCATGCTTCATATGGGGTCATCCCATCAAGAGATTTGGATGGCAACTTGTTTACAAGATAAGTGGCAGTAGATACACTCGCTGCCCATAGGTAATTAGGTATTTTTTCTCATTTAACATTGACCTAGCTGTTTCAACAATTAATCTATTTCTTCTCTCTGCCACCCCATTTTGCTCAGGGGTATACCTTGTTCTAATTTCCCTCTTGATTCCTCTCTCCTGCAATAATGCATCAAACTCATTTGAGAAGTACTCACCTCCTCCATCTGACCTTAGTCTCTTTAGACTTCTTCCTGTTTGGTTCTCAACAAGTGCAAGATATTTTTTAAAGCAACTGAATACTTCATCTTTGTGCTTCATAAAATATAAGACAGTCCACCTACTGAAACCATCAATGAAAGATACATAATACCTTGATCTAGAAATTGAGGGATCCTTACTTGGTCCCCATACATCTGTATGGACAAGCTCTAGGTAGTCCTCATGCATGTAGCCTTTCCTTGAGAAGGTTAACCTGTGAGATTTTGCAAACTGACAAGCACCACATTTATAAATCATGTGTTGCTTGGATATATTAGGTATCCCAAGCACACATTGATCTCTACATATTTGTTTTAAGGTTCTTTCACCAACATGCCCTAATATTTTATGCCAAATTTCAAGCTCTGATAGTGTTTGATCTTTGTAGCTATAAAGTGCAATATTCCTTGTATCCTCAAGTTCAAAAGTGAATAATCTACCTGTCTTTTCTCCTTTGGAAATTCTCTTGAATCCATGTTGGGGATCCTCCACAAATGCTCCATATTGGTTGAACCTGACCTGCAAACCCTTTTCCACAATCTATCCAATACTCATCAAATTCTTGGTAATTGTAGGTACATATAGAACCCTGCTCAACAAATTCTTATTTCCATCAGAGGTCTTAACATTCCCTACTTTGATCACTCAGTGCTTGGTGTCATCACTTGTTTGTACCTGATGCTTACCTTTTGGTTCTTCAAGGTTAGAGAGAAGAGCTACATTGCCTGCAACATGGTTTGAGCATCTTGAGTCAATGTAGAATAGATGGTCATCATTTATACCTGGTTTTGAAGTCATATTCATAATCAGAAGAGAATCCTCTTTCTCCTCTGTGTAGTTGTTGTAGTCTTTCCTTGATTTGTAGCCTCCTTGATAGTTGTTATTGTAGTTGTTGTTGTAATTGTTATTGTATCATTGGTGATGATTGAATCTTCCTCTTGATTGTGTATATCCACCTCTTTGATATACTCTACCTCTCTGATTCTTGAAGTTCCTATAACACTCATATGTAGTATGATTTGACAATCCACAAATATTATATGGTGAGGAGTTATAAGGTCTCCCCCTACCTTGCTTACCTCCTCTCCGCCTTCCTCTTGAGGTTCTACCTCTCCTTGCATAGTTGGCTTGGGAGGTAGCTCCTTCATCCTCAATCTTCTTGTTCTTCCCTTTCTCTTTGGACTTACTTTTATCAGTGTATAGGGCAGAAGAGCTATTACCTCTTGATGAATCTCCATTCTTGTTGAGCTTGGCTTCATGAGTATAGAGTTGCCCCATGAGTGTGGTAAGATCTGGAATCTGCATGTCCATGTACAAGTCCACGACAGTTGTGAAGCTCTCCCATTTGTCATCAGCTTTAATACCATTGATTACTTGCCTTACAATCTGTTCTTCTTCAATTTCTTCTCCTATGCTTGCCAATTGATCAGCTATATCCTTGACTTTGGTCACATACTCTGAGGTGCCTTGCTTGGGTTGCTTTCTTTGAGTGGTAAACTCAATCCACAATTGGTTCTTCCTAGCCCTTGTATTGGAAGAAAAATATGAAGATAATGTTTCCCAAGTCTCTTGGGATGTCTTACATTTTCTAATATGTGGAAGAAGAAAATCAGAAATTGAGTTAAGTAAGTAAGACCTTGCTAATGCATCCTTGGCACACCATGTGTTGAGTCTTTCATGCTCCTCTCTTGTAGGTTGTCCTTTGCTTCTGAATATGGGCATCTCCTCATCTCCTGAGATGTATCTATAGAGGCTCCTTCCTTGCAAGTATGTCTTTGTCCTCAAGGACCATGCTTGATAGTTGTTCTTGTCCAATTTATCAATGAAAGAAGGAAAACCATCTCCCATTTTACCTTAGCTTTGCTCTGATACCACTCTTGGGAAAGATGGATGGACACTTCAAGAAATGGGTACTCCCAAATCCTGCTTTGTACCAGACCCTTCTTGCTTCAGAGTTGAGTTGTAGGCCCTCTTAGCTTTCCAATGACACTATACAAGTGCTTATGTACTTTGGAAATGATGTAAGAAAAGATTGAACCAAAACAGACTATTTCCAAGTTGAAGGATTAATGAAAACCTTCTATTTTTGTTCACACACCTACTGCTTGTTATGCTCAGTGCTCCTAGTATAGTAGGAATTAGAAAAATTACTTTTGGAGATATCAAATTACCTAATGCACTAATGATTCCAAGTAGAATCACTTAAAATGATGCACTATACACTGAGCAATCAATTTAGCAATCAAATCATTACCCCCGATTTTTTAGGCCTCTATAGAGTTTGACCAGTGAGTGCTTCGACACACTTTTCACCAAATTGACTAAATGGATTATCTTCAAACTTTGTGAGCATGTAGTGAACTTGGAGCTGATTCCAACAAGCTATAGAACATTGAAAATGGTAAAGAAATGACTGAGATATGAGCAGTACAAGTTGACTGTTATGAGTGAGTATGACAGAGAAACCATAGATGAAAAGTATTGATCTATTGTATTAGAACAAAATGTTGTACAAGGTCATAGGCATGATAATCAAAGCCTAATGATGCTGAGTATTATAGGCTATGATGCAAGCTTACTCTCTTACAACGTGGTCAAGGAGAACTCGGGAATGGAGTCACTTATCCCACAAGTTTTTCTACACATCTTTTATAGATAGGATATTTGAATTTGAATTTGAATCCTCCATTGGCTCTCACTAAAAAGTAGTCCTTCAATCTAGGAGATACTCTCTCAAGTGGAGTCGTGATTTTTTCAATTAACAAGTTCCACGATTTTAGTGGTAGTTACAAATATTCTTTCAAGTCAAAGAATGAATTTTACAAGTGGTAAAGATAAAAACTTACTAGCAATGGTTTCCATGGATCTTCAATTGTACATAAACTCTAGCCAAATGTGTAGGCTTGGTATTTGCACCAACATTAAGGTGGTCTTAGGATCCTTGATCTAAGGAAAGTGTCCATTAGGATGGATGCAAGTCTTAACAGCTATAAACAATCATGAATTTAGGGCTCATGTAATCATTTAGAACACTAGGATGCCTTATTTAAGCATTAAAAGCCACAAAAACGTCAAATTATTCGAGATCTTATAAGAAAATTAGATGGAATTGGAGACACCTTCATCATCTAGCACATAGTTTAGTCCCTACAAATAGGGTTGCTCATGTTCTACCAAATTAGTACTAGTGGATAGATGATTGTAACATGGACTTTAGAAGAATCAAAGTAGTTCTTGCTTATGCCCCAATGCTACACGCCCCATGATGGGATGAACTACTCCATGTTCTACCCAAAATTTGGAAATCAAAATTGGTAGTGTGCTCATGTAGGTAACAGAAAATTAATGGTATAGACCTATATATTATGCATACAAATATTTATCAACAATAGAGAGAAATCATTATGTTACTCAAAGAGATTACTTGGAATTGATTCCCATCACTATTTATTACGTAGAATAGTGACATTTCATGTGGATAATTTGTCCCTAGTTTATGTAATTAAGCAACAATCATTACTAGGAATTTTGGCTAGATGTTTTATTTTGTTACAAGAGTTTGAATTTGGAATATGGCATAGGCATAGTCTTTCTCATGCCATGAAAGATTCTTTTTGAAGGCTAGATTCAAGAATATTGAGATATCAAGCTCATAATATGATGATCCAAGATGACACATACCACTTTTGATTTCTTTCACATGTATAGTAGTTATGTTGAGATATATTAAATATATTTTCACTGAGCCTCATTGAATTCACCTATCAAGAGAGGAGGAAATTTTCTTTCTTTCCAACTCACTTGTTCTTGGACATTAGGGTTTTCTTTATGTATTTTTCTTTATATATTGTACTAGTTTTATTTTGGTATTAGGTCATGCTTGTACATTCTCTTTATGTAATAGAAGTAGAAGATGCCTCTTCTTTGCCTCAATTTGTGTGCTCCTTTCCTTGTGTGTGAGAGTGTGTGAGATCCCTCTTCCTTATGTCCTTTCTCTTGAGATGATATCAGAGCTAGTGTGGCTTTCAAGAGCTCATGAAGAAGGTTGATTGTGAACAACCCATGAGAAGGCTTGGAAACATGCATTTCAAATATTATTTCAACTTTCTATGAAATTTGGTGTATGTGTAGAAGGTGCCAAATTAGTTTTTAGAGCTATTCCTTTGGAGGAACTTTTTTAGCTCATATTTTTTTGTTGGAGCCATTTTTACCTCTGTTTCAATCCCATAAGTCGGGCCCACAAAAATAGATCATTTTGCAAAACTGTAAGTTTTTTTATATAGTACATCTTTAGAATATTTTAGATCTAGAATTTCAAGAATTTTTTTGCAATAGCACCTAGAACCTATTTTTTAACTATGCCGGTCACTAGATGTGAAACCAGTCAAAACTAGTCTACAAACTATAAAAAGAGCTAGAGAGCTCATTTTTGAGGTTAACTTGTATGAGTAGAGAGAGCTTAGAGTTATTTTGAGCTTGTAATTGAGATCTTGAGCATCTAATTGACATAATCTCCAACCTTTACATGCAGCAATGGCTATGAGTGTCCTGATGGTCGTCATCTTTGCCACAGGACTATAGGTCTCATCATAATCTATACCATATGTCTGAGCATACCCTTTCAGAAAAAGTCTAGCTTTATACCTAGACACACTTCCATCTGCATACCTCTTTGTCTTGTAGACCCATTTGCATCCAATAATCTTTTGACTAATTGGTTTATGAACCAAATCCCATGTCTCATTCTCCATCAATGCATCATACTCTTCCTGCATAGCTTTCTCCCAATTTTCCTTACCTTTTTCCTCTTCATATGTAGAAGGGTCTTCATCTGCTTTTACCATGTAAGCATAATCTTTAGTAGTCAAAAAAGACATGTCATAGTTATACCTTGTAGGTTGCCATTTATGTCTTGATGACCTTCTGAGTTCTCCACTTCTTGAAGTTTCTGGTTCATCACATTCTGGATCAAGCCTTAGCACTTCTTCAACCTCAACTTGTAATTCATTGTTCTCTTCTTCATCAAATATGTGAACCTTTGATTTAGCTTTCTTCTAATTCACAACTTCTTCATCACTTGCGTGATTATTGATTGTACCTGCATACCAAGTACCTTGCTCATCAAATGTAACATCCTTTGATACAAGGAATTGCTTTGTGGATGGACTCCACAAGCTATAACCCATCTGTATATCATCATATCCGATGAACACATACTTTTTAGCTTTAGGTTCCAATTTACGCCTCAAATGAGATGGAACATATGCATAAGCCAAACATCCAATCAGTTTGCAATGATCTAAGGTAGGTCTCTTACCCCACCAAGTATGTAGCTATATTTATAGCCTCAGCCCACAAATAATTTGGACAATTTCTCTCCTTCATCATTGATTTTGAAAACTCAACAAGATTTCTATTTCTCCTTTCTGCTACACCATTTTGTTGAGGAGAGTACCTGCAAGTGACTTCCCTTTTTATACTTGCATTCCATAAGCAATCACTGAACTCATTAGAGAAATACTCTCCCCCTCCATCTGACCTTGGTCTCTTTAACTTTTGACCTATGATTCTTTTTGCATATACATGATAATGTTTAAATGTATTGAATACCTCTGATTTATCTTTGATAACATATATAGTGATCCACCTGGTAGCATCATCAACATAAATCACATAATATCTTGAACCATTAATACTAAAATCCTTTGATGGTCCCCACACATCTGTGTGTACCAACTCAAGCTTCTCTGAATACATGAAACCATGCTAAGAATATGATTGATTATGAGCCTTACCTAATTGACATGCCTCACATCTATATGTCATATGGTGACCTCCAACATTAGGCAATCCAAGCACTGAACCATTGTTAACCATATCCTTAATACCTCTTTCATTGAAATGTCCAAGCCTTTTATGCCAAAGATCTAACTCAGAGATCTTATGTCCTCCATGAGTAAACAAGGCATGACCAACATTACCTTGAATCTTCAATGTGAAGAGTCTTCCTTCTTTCTTCTCTGAAACAATTTATTTATACCCATTGCTAGGGTCTTCCACAAAAACTCCATCATTAGTGAATCTTACTTCATAACGTTTTTCAACAATTTACCCTACACTTATCAGATTCTTTGGAATTGTAGGAACATACAAGACCTTACTTATAAGAGTACTTCCATCCTTGGCCTTCACTGATCCAATTGACTTCACATTATGCTTTGTATTATCACTTGTTTGAACTATATGATTAGTTACCTTATTCTCCAAATCAGTCATCAAGGCTATATTACCACTCAAGTGATTGCTACACCCTGAGTCAATGTAGAAGACTCTTTGGCCTTCACTTTGTCTTTCACAAGTTGCATTCATAATAAAAGTTGAATCCTCCTTCTTATCTGAAGCATAATTGTAGTAGGTATTGTTGTAGGATTGACTTTGGAATCCTCTACCTGCATTTCTTCCAAAGTAACCTCTACTACCTCTTCCTCTGAAATTACCTCTTTGGTTTGTACCACCTCTTCCTCTTGAATTAAAGTTCTGACCATATCCTCCATTATTCTGATTATTGTGCCAACAATCATGAGCTAAATGATTTGTGTTACCACAAATCTAGCAAGCTTTGGCTCCATCTTTATTGCTTCTGCCTCTTCCTCTACCTTTTCCACCTCATCTTCCTCTACCTTTTCCACCTCATCTTCCTCTTAGGAAGTTGGCTTGGCTAGTTGTAACTTCTTCTTCATTTAATTGTTTTTTACCTTTTCTATTCTTCTTCTTGTCCTTTCAATACATTGCTTGACATGTACTCTTATCAACATCACCTTTGACATCCTGCTCAAAAGTTAGCATATGTCCTAGCAACTGATTTAAATTAGGAGTGAAATGATCTAGTGACAATTCAATAGACAAAATGAATGGCTGCTCCTAATGCATCTCCAATGTCCTTCATCCTTGTTACATGATCAGAAATGGATTGAGAAGCTTTCTTTTTGAATGTGGTAAACTCTGCCCATAAAGATGCCTTCCTTGACTTTGTAGTATTTTGTGAAATGCTCCTCCAAAGCATTCCATATATCACTTGCACTTTCAAGTCCTCTAATATGAGGTAGCAAGTAGTCATTGACTCCCATGTAGATAATTCTCCTTGCTTGAGGTTTGGGAGGTGTGGAAACCCCTTGTTTGGGAGAGGTGGAACTTCCCATCTACCTTCAAGATGTTCCAATGAAAGTCAAAATGCTAGTATGTCATGATGAAGACATTATAGAGCCACTTGTCCTGGGTCAAGATTGGATTTACAACCATGCATTCAACTTGAACCTACGACATCAACTCCTTCAAGTTGGGGCACCTGAACAATGTATCACATTAGAATTAGAGAATTGCATGCGCACAAAGCCAAGTAGCACACATTCTCTTAGTTCTTCCGAAACTAATCTTCGTAAAGAAAATGTCGTGTGTGTCAAAAACCTTACGAAGCACAAGGACTCAATCATGGAAGCAAAAGCTCAAAGGCCAGCAAACCCCTCTTCTTCTTCACATACTAATGCAAGTGTAACTCGACCAAAGGGGCAAGCAAAAATGACAACTGCTATATCAAGTAGACAGACGGAATTCAAGAAGAAAGAAGCTCAGGGCATAAACCAGATTTGGGTGCGAAAAGGAGAACAACCACCAGCCTTGCCACAACCCTTCCCAGTCAGGCAAGTCAACCATGCTAAAAGAAGCACCAAGAAATGAGGACCAGCTCAATCCTACAGTCTTCGACACATTTGGGTACCAAAGCAATCGAGGGAGGCCGACCATAATAACGTACAAATTTGGGTGCCAAAGACGTTAGTTGCAGCTCAACAAGGGCGATTACAAATGTGGGTACCCAAGACACTCTTACATGCGCAAACACCACAAATCTCCCTCACAAGCACAGTTTCCACAAAGTCGCCAAGGAGAAGCAAGGGTCAACACCAAGCACAAAGAACCCAAGCAGATCAACCCACCTCTTCGACAAACATAAAAAGGCAACCAAAAAGGGTATGGGTGTGGAAGCCCAAAGTACCACTAGCTTCCAGAGAGCCAAAGAGCCAACAACGATGGATACCAAAATTCATAAACCACCTAAAGATATAGAGGACAAAGCTTATGTCTATAGGGACAAATACCATCCTGAAATGGATCCCTATAAGAAGGATTACATCATTTCAAGATCCACTAGCGACCTTGAACAAAGACTGCCTCAACATCCACAAACCACATTGAAAACCTCTCCGTGCAACAACCATGCGCCTTTGGCATAACCTTGTCTTTTGCACCATTCAGGTCATGCATTTCCAAAGTATGCATTAATATAGGGCCACATTACACGGCCGTGCATAGACACAATTGAGGAACCCAGGCACATGCGACACATCTAACATATGTAAAATATTTTATTGATGCGAACAGCTTTTTCTTGTTTTATTCCATTGTTCCAAAAAAACAAAAAAACAAAAAAACAAAAAAACAAAAAAACAAAAAAACAAAAAAACAAAAAAACAAAAAAACAAAAAAACAAAAAAACAAAAAAACAAAAAAACAAAAAAACAAAAAAACAAAAAAACAAAAAAACAAAAAAACAAAAAAACAAAAAAACAAAAAACAAAAAAACAAAAAAACAAAAAAAACAAAAAAACAAAAAAACAAAAAAACAAAAAACAAAAAAACAAAAAAACAAAAAAACAAAAAAACAAAAAAACAAAAAAACAAAAAAACAAAAAAACAAAAAAACAAAAAAACAAAAAAACAAAAAAACAAAAAAACAAAAAAACAAAAAAACAAAAAAACAAAAAAACAAAAAAACAAAAAAACAAAAAAACAAAAAAACAAAAAAACAAAAAAACAAAAAAACAAAAAAACAAAAAAACAAAAAAACAAAAAAACAAAAAAACAAAAAAACAAAAAAACAAAAAACAAAAAAACAAAAAAACAAAAAAACAAAAAAACAAAAAAACAAAAAAACAAAAAAACAAAAAAACAAAAAAACAAAAAAACAAAAAAACAAAAAAACAAAAAAACAAAAAAAACAAAAAAACAAAAAAACAAAAAAACAAAAAAACAAAAAAACAAAAAAACAAAAAAACAAAAAAACAAAAAAACAAAAAAAACAAAAAAACAAAAAAACAAAAAAACAAAAAAACAAAAAACAAAAAAACAAAAAAACAAAAAAACAAAAAACAAAAAAACAAAAAAACAAAAAAACAAAAAACAAAAAAACAAAAAAACAAAAAAACAAAAAAACAAAAAAACAAAAAAACAAAAAAACAAAAAAACAAAAAAACAAAAAAACAAAAAAACAAAAAAACAAAAAAACAAAAAAACAAAAAAACAAAAAAACAAAAAAACAAAAAACAAAAAAACAAAAAAACAAAAAAACAAAAAACAAAAAACAAAAAAACAAAAAAACAAAAAAACAAAAAAACAAAAAAACAAAAAACAAAAAAACAAAAAAACAAAAAACAAAAAAACAAAAAAACAAAAAAACAAAAAAACAAAAAAACAAAAAAACAAAAAAACAAAAAAACAAAAAAACAAAAAAAGAAGAAGAAGAAGAATAGGATTGTGCACTTGAAGAATCTCCAATGCGCACCATCAACAACAAGCTGATGGTCAATCACCATGACAAAAGTACAACACGAAGAATTGAAGATCGATGGAACTTTCACCATGGTAAGAATTGTATGCTTCAACAACAACATAACCATGATCGATTAGGAAGCCTCTTCGTCGGCATACCCTTGAGCACTTAGCTCAAGACCCAACTTCTTGCACCATAATTCCTCCAATGCATTTCCCAAGTATGCATGCATAGGGCTACATTACAAGGCCGTGTACAAGGCACATTCTTCTTCCAACCCAGGCACTAATGCACTTACCCATCAATCATTATGGGTCTCGCTTACTTGGTATGGAAACTAGGGAATCCATCTTTTGAAGAACTAGAGGACATCATGGTGACAACAACAAGAGCCAGGAAGCAATCCACCTTAGAGTTTCTCATAACCACATTGACAACCTCTTTTGAGTAGCTCACAATCTTTGGAAAGCTCACAAAGACACCATCCAACTAGAATACAAGGAAGAAGTACAACCCGACAACTGCCCAAGCTACAAGTGAAAGATGGACCACTCTTGTGGATACATGATGGACACTATCTCTCCACACACTACATGGAAGAACCACTACAACAAGGGTCTGTCTGGGACGACAAACTCTATAGGAAGCTCAAGGTCAAGGACAAAGCATGGAAGCACATCAAGGAAGTGGACTGTTGGAACTGAAGGACTCACAAGGCAAGGAAGCTTACAAAGGGAGTAAGAGAGGAGAGAAGGCACAAGCAGATAGGTTAGTCAACGACGATCTGGCAAGTTGGCCAATATTTTTTCAGGACACTAAAGCATATCGAACAGGTGGACACACAAGGAGAAGTAGCAAGTAGGGAGCTCGAAGATATGTATGTCAAATCGTTAGAAGAAATCCCTACAACAATAGTGATTTTCATCACTAAGAGCCATTGTAGATACCATTTTATATTTTTGTAGCTCCATTTTGTGCAAGCCAAGGAGTCCTTGAGCTTGAGGATTATTGGAAGTAGCTACCTACCAATTCTCATAATTTTTAGACTTCGTTTGAGTCTTCAAATAGGCCCTAGAACCTAATTTTTAACTAGGCCGGACACTAGGTCTGGACACGGCCAAAACCTAGTCAAAAACTATAAATAGAGCTAGAGAGCTCATTTTTGAAGCTAGCTTGTAATTGATTTGAACTTGTATGAGCTTTTTGAAAGTAATCAAAAGAACTCCATTGCTTCTCACTCTTTGTCTTGCCTTGTGTGCACGTGTGTGTATGTGTGTGCATGTTTGTGTGCTTCTCACTCACGCACTTGTGCCTTCACTTGCTCGAGGTCATCATACCATCCTCACATCTTCCCAGATTGACATTAAAGGAGGTGCTACTCATCACTGAGCTACACCAAATTTTGGCGCCGTTGCTGGGGATCGAGCTTTGAGGACGAGCGTGTGATGGTAAGACATAGATTTGAGACGTTGGCGTTGTAGGTAATTTCTTTACTTTTCTTATTATTTTCTTTCTTATCTCACCACCATCATCACCATCATCATCCTCACCATATCCGATCTCCATCTCCATCATTGCGAAAAAATTTCAGTTTTTTGATCATATCACCTTCTCCACCTCTCTTGTCTATACGGCCACAGACACAGTAATTCTAACCGTAGCCATGAAAATCCCCGTTCCCCTGATCACACTTCCTGGCAGTTCGTATTCACAATTGCACACACCACTGTACACTTTCACCACTATCACCGCACCCACAATTCCAATATTCACAATCACTCCCACTACTGCATCCACTGTTGATTTTATGGACATATCACCCACCTCCGCACCTCTCCCTCCCCCCATACACCCACCATCTCCCATTCCCCCACCTCCCACTTCACCATTTTCCAGCACCGCATCCACACTCCCATTCCCCTTCCCCTTCCCCTTCCCTTCTGCATTCAACACCCTTCCCGTGTTGGAGTTGGACGTCTGCGGAAGCACGCGAACAGCACAAGGAAGAAGAAGAAGCTTGGAGCACAACACACAAGACTGAATGTATTACTAGAGAATGTACAAAGATAAGTAGCCCATTAGGGAATAGGCGTATATACAAGCCGGGGGAAAAAAACCTCCTAAAGAGGGAAAAAAGTGCCCCGGCAGTCCTAGAGTGTTCACACACATCACTACCTAAATATATCAACAAATCCCCCCTGGGAGTGATGCGGTGAACAAGGAGCTGGCACTCATGTATAAGGAAGTGCCAAGCTATGTGGAAATCACTCCACAAAAGGAAGTAAGCCCAAAGCTTTGCGGAAAGCTTCAAACTTCTCCCTAGGCAGAGCCTTCGTGAAAAGGTCTGCAATGTTCTCCTGCATGGGCACATATGCCAAGCTGATCTCCCCAGCAGAGAACCTCTCCCTGACATAGTGATAATGCACCTCAATGTGCTTAGTGCGAGCATGGAACACAGGGTTCCTCGCAACTGCCAATGCGCTCTGACTGTCAGTGAAGATGGTGGTGGCAGAAGACTGGCCAACACCCAAATCAGCCATAAGGCGTCTGAGCCACACACACTCAACAGTCGCTGTGAAAGCTGCCCTATACTCAGCCTCACAACTGGAAGTGGCCACAGTAGCCTGCTTCTTGCTCAACCAAGATATACATGAGCTACCAAGCATGAAGCAAAAACCACTGGTGGACACACGAGTGTCATAGCAACCAGCCCAATCTGAGTCAGAAAAAGCATGCAAATCTAGCGGTAGTGATCCCCCCTTGGGATAAAACAACCCAAGTAGCCGAGTACCACTCAAGTAGCGAAAGATGCGCTTAACCGCTTTCCTTTGCGTGACTCCTGGGCAATGCATAAACCTGCTCATCTGTGAGACAACAAACTGAATATCTGGCCGAGTAATGCATAAGTAAATCAAGCATCCAACAGCCTGCTGATAGAGAACAACATCAAATGCATCTCCAGCATCATGAAGACTCAATCGTAAACCTGTCTCCATAGGAGTGGCAATAGGCTTACAGTCTTCAAGGCCAAAACGCTGCAATAATGTGTCAATATATTTCGTTTGACACAAAGCCATTCCACCATCAACGTGCATAAACTGAATGCCCAAATAGTGATGCAAATGCCCCAAATCAGACATCTCAAATGAGGCATGCAAATCAGCCTTAAAATCAGCAATATGTGTCTCAATAGGACCAGTGAGCAGCATGTCATCAACATAGACAACAATGATCAGAAGCACATCATTAGCACGTTTAACATATAAGGTGCTTTCAGTTGGACTGTTCTCAAAACCATGTGCAATCAGATAGGCATGTATCTTCTCATACCAAGCACGTGG
This sequence comes from Ceratopteris richardii, assembly GCA_020310875.1. NCBI lineage: Eukaryota > Viridiplantae > Streptophyta > Polypodiopsida > Polypodiales > Pteridaceae > Ceratopteris > Ceratopteris richardii. The sequence continues at coordinate 171,153,953 of CM035411.1, read as the reverse complement.
TGCTTGCTTTAAACCATATAACGCCTTCTTTAACCTGCACACCTGGTTTTCATGCCCTTTGTGCACAAAGCCACGGGGCTGAAAAACATACACTTCTTCATGCAAGTCACCATTCAGAAATGCTGTTTTAATGTCCAACTGATGTACATTCCAATCATGATGGGCTGCAAGTGCACAAATGCTCCGAACAGTAGTCATACGGCATGTAGGTGCAAAGGTCTCATCAAAATCAATGCCTCTTTCTTGCGCATAACCCTTTGCAACAAGCCTAGCCTTATACCTGTCAACTGTACCATCAGGTTTACGCTTCAGCTTGTATACCCACTTAGTGCCAATGGCCTTCTTGCCAGGAGGCAAGTCACATAAAGACCATGTACCATTCTTCATTATAGCATCATATTCAGATTGCATAGCAGCCATCCAATTTTTTGAATTTTGTGCTTCATCAAAAGAAACAGGCTCATTCTCATCACAGAGACTAGATGCAGCCATAGCATAGCAATCTGATGCAAAGGAGGCACTATGAGAGCCTGAACGAGTAGGATATGACAAAGGTGCATCTAATTTGCTGTCACGCAAAGTCTGCACCAGCCATTTTGGCATAGTTTTTGCCTGCTCAATATCAGCTCTCTCATCAACAAGTGCATCATGTAAATCTGCATCAGAAATGGAATGATCTGCATCATCATATGAAACCTGCAAAGGCTGAGAAGTTGCCTCATTAGGACCAGCACTAGCCTGTCCACCTGTAAAAAGAGGCATCAAAGTATCATACATGTCTTTGGAGCTAACAGATGTCTCCTTAGTACATGAAAGCAATGGCTGAATAGCATCTTCCACAAAGACAACATCACGGCTAACCAGAATGCGTTTAGTCTGTGGATGATACAGATGATGGCCTTTACTTTCAGAACTGTACCCAACAAAAATACATTTTACTGCCTTATCATCCAATTTTCTGCGATGTTGTTCAGGCACTAATGCATATGCCAAACAACCAAAAACACGCAGATGAGCAACAGATGGCTTGCGATCATGCCAAGCCTCATATGGAGTGATAGACTGCAATGCTTTAGTGGGACACCTGTTCAATACATATGCTGCACACATGACAGCCTTAAGCCAGAAACTATGTGGTAAAGCCTGACTTTTGACCATGCACCTCGCCATCTCCATGAGTGACCTGTTCTTTCGTTCAGCAACTCCATTCTGTTGAGGTGTATACGGCACTGTACACTCGTGTTTTATCCCACGTTCAGCCAGAAATGCATTAAAATCTGAAGACATATATTCCCCCCCTCGATCAGAACAGAGGGTGCCCATTTTACATGCTGACAGATTTTCAGCTAAAACCAAAAACTGTTTGAAGCACATGAACACTTCGGACTTTGCTTTGAGTGGATATACCCATGCATGCCTGGAAAAATCATCAATGAAAGTCACGAAGTAAAGGTAATTTCCAAAAGAGGGTGTCTGCATAGGACCACAGACATCACTATGTACAAGCTGCAATTTCTGCGTAGCCCGAACTGAACCATCTTTTGGAAAGGAAGAATGCTGCATTTTGCCCAAAATACAGCCTTCACAAACATGTTTTCCAGGTGCCTCAAGTTTGGGCAAAGAGGACACCATTTCAGATTTCTGCAGGCGTAACAAACTAGCAAAATTCAGATGACCAAAGCGTGCATGCCAAAGCTTTGCATCTGACATAGCCTGAGAATCATGAACTGCACATGCCGAATCATTCACAGATCTTTCATAGTCTATGAGCTTATACAGCCCGCGACATAAAATGCCAGAAGCAATAATCACATCGCCATTTGAGAGATCATGGACTGTACACCTGTCATCAACAAATTTCACAACCAAGCCAATCTTGGTTAATGCAGAAACTGATAACAGATTCTTTTTGATCCCTGGCACAAATAAAGCATCTGACAAAGTGAAAGAACTACCATCAGCAGTAGTCAGAATGATCTTACCAACTCCCATAACAGGATAAGAGGAGTTATTGGCGCATGTGACAGTATTCCCTGTAGGAGCAGGCTCAAGTGAAGAGAAGAAACTGCGCTGCGAGGTAATATGTTTGGTCGCCCCACTGTCAAAGTACCAAACATCTTAGTCTACTGCAGACATGCACTGATCAGGAGAAGATGGGTCAAAACTGCAGACAGTAGTAAACGCCCATTCTTCTTCCTGCACAAGATTTGCAGACTCTGTTTTTGGTGTAGAGGCCTCTGCAACAACCATTCCAGCCTCTTTCTTCTTTGCCTCTTTAGCAGCCAGTTTTGGACAGTTCTTTATGATATGATCATTGCCTTTACAGTACTTACAAAACAATTTCTGCTTTTCTGATTTTTTCTCATCTTTGTCTTGGTTCTTTGAATGTGCAGCATTTGCAGATTTCTGCTTACTAGTAGAAGAGCTCCATTTTCCTTTGCCTTTCTGACTAGCCAGGAAAGCTTGATCTGCAACACGCATAATGGACCTGTTCTGCCTGGACTGATCTTCCTGCAATAGAACAGAGACTAATTCCTCAAATGACAAGGCATTCGGATTGCCTTTCATCATCAACCGAAGAGTAGAGGCAAAACTCTGATATGAATCAGGAAGACCATTCAGAACGGTCTGCACAAGTGAGCTATCTGGTATAACCTCATCAGCAGAAATCAATTGTTCCTTCAGGTCTTTGATCTTTGTAAGAAAACTGTCCATAGAATCACCTTCATTCATGTGCTCACTCTCCAACTGTTTTCGGAGGTAAGCAACACGAGCCTCATTCCTAGCCTGGTACAAAGTGGTAAGTGTATCCCAAGCATCCTTTGCTGTTCTGCAAGAGCGAATGTGAGGAATAATGGCACGTTTGATAGACAAAGCTATCAATGCATGTGCCTGGGCATCTCTGCCATCCCAATGAATCTGCTCTGCAGTAGGTGCAACAGAAACAGCAGCACGAACAGGAATCTGCGGAATATCATCTTCGACACCATCTTCATCAGCTCCAACACCTGTATTTGCAGTACCTGTCGTTACAGGTGTAACAGGACGTCTTTCAACACCCTGCACAATGTTCCACAATCCTTTTGCAACCAGTACATGTCGCATCATATAAGCCCATAATGGGTAGTTGGTACCATCCAACTTATCCTCAACAGCCAACATACGGAATACATCACTGCTTTCAGCCATGGCCGGTGACTAAAATACCTTGATGCAAAAAATTGACTGTATCTAAAAAAGTTGAACGGAACTGCCCAAACGAGTTCTGCTAGACCTGTAGCAGACTTCGAGACGCTTAAACTGGCGAACAGAAACTGGTATATACCTTTGGCACAAAAGGACGAAATAGCCTGCACAAGCGCTACGGTAGTGCATTCGGAGGCCGAAACGAGCTCAGATCACGATTTTGGCACCACATAGCAAAGCTGTTTTGATCTCGGAAACACCCTGAGTATGCTCACCAAATTTCGTGCGAATCTGAGACTGTAAACGGAGGAGTGTCGACGGCGCCCTAGAAGAAGCGACGACCTGCTCTGATACCAATTGTTGGAGTTGGACGTCTGCGGAAGCACGCGAACAACACAAGGAAGAAGAAGAAGCTTGGAGCACAACACACAAGACTGAATGTATTACTAGAGAATGTACAAAGATAAGTAGCCCATTAGGGCAATAGGCGTATATACAAGCCGGGGGAAAAAAACCTCCTAAAGAGGGAAAAAAGTGCCCCGGCAATCCTAGAGTGTTCACACACATCACTACCTAAATATATCAACATCCCGCACCCACCCCTATTAACAATGTGTTTAATAATATGTATCAATGTATGTCGCAACTACAACAACACTACCAACATCTAGATAACCAACATACGAGACTCTTCCGAAGCCATGAAGAACTTCAAGAACGATTCATTGATCTAGAAAGGGAAAAGCGGCTACTACAACAATAGTATGTCACTTTACAGGAACAACATGAGCAGTTAGTAGCCAATCCACCACAATCAGATGTAGAAGAAAAACAACAAATGGATGATCTGCTACACTCCCAGATAACAGAGAATCTCAAGCTTCAACGCAACCTGGCCCTCTTACGCAAACACATGTCTACTGCACTCGAGGAGAATAAATGACTACAAAAATAGAACGAAGAAAACTTGGAAGCAACCATGGAGGGTTCCCCACAGGAAATCGAACCAGATAAATTCAAGGCCATACCCTCAGCGAATATGCAAATTGTGTTGGAAACCCATGCGGACCTCTTGGAAGCCCATGCAACATTAGAAAGAGAAAGAGATGACCTATTAAAGCAGTTGGCAACCCAGCATGAGTCCCCAAGCAAAGTCACAACCGCAGTTGACACGTCTGAAGAAGTAAAAAAACTCAAAGCAGAACTAGAAGAATTACGAAGTAAAGTCATGCAATACGAGCGTCAACCCTCTCCCCTTGTAGAGCCCGAGCCTGAAGACTTAGTGCCAATTGAAATAGAGGAAACCTTCGAAGACCCATACGTTCCCATGCCTGCACCAGGGGGCAAGCAAACAGAAGAGGGCATGGACACCATCGAGATCGAGGCTCTTGAATGGATGCAGAGGTTAGAGAAAGTGGCCACAACCCATGATGACAGAGTGGCAGTTTAGATAGCATCTATGTCACGTTTGGAAGAGGTAGTCATAAAATCGGATTACTTTAGAAACCTCTCCCATCATAGGTGGATTGGCACATCCGACGATTTGTATGTTCCTTTCTGTGTCTTAATGGCGGATTACAATGCTGAAATCAAGCACCACACCTCAAAAGAACCAACCTTGGCTACACAGTTTGCACCGGACGACATCCCAGCAAGTGCCAAGCAGGGAAATATACACCAACCTACATGGAGGATTCGTCTGCTGGAAACCTACCCTGAGATGGTAAGGACATGGAATAACATGCCTTTGTATATCAAATACAACCCATGCTACTGCCCTGTATTTCGAAGAAGGTCGTGGCCGGAATACACAAAAACTTTGTTGACAACCAAAGGATGTGAGAAATGGCTCAATTATGTCTACTTAGCACCACCTAAAGGCCAACCTACCATAGGATATATGATTTTGACGATTCGGCATTGGGGGGTCCAGTTCAAAAATGTACCAGATGTCATGGCCCAAATGTGTCTTAAAATTTTTGAGCTCATGTTGGTCACCTTCAGGACCTTCAAGAATGTCAAGGAACCTTATCTGTCAACTCTTGGATTTAATGAAGGTAATCAGGACCTTGTCTACGACATGAGCGCAACACCATCTATTAATGTTGTATATGCATGGCATGCGCGTATAAAGTATCTACCAGCCTGCTTCAAACAGACGTTTGAAGAAATGTTTGTCACGGGATTCTAGGAATATCATTCAGAGATATTCATTCCCAGACCATCACATTTATTGCAGTTGTTTGCAGTGGAACAAGCTCTCCATTCAGAAAAGTTACGTATACCGCATCCAGAGGTTCCCGGGCCGGTAGATTGGGATGCTCTACTCACGGACTTGGCCAAAGGGTCGAGAATTGCAGAACATCACTTAGCACAAGACCTTGTAGAATACTACATCCAACGACCCACCCAACAAGGGTCTGTCAGGGACGACAGACGTGAGAGAGGGGGGGGTGTTAGAACTGAAGGACTCACAAGGCAAGGAAGCTTACGAAGGGAGTCAGAGAGGAGAGAAGGCACAAGCAGACAGGGTAGTCAACGATGATGTGGCAAGTAGGCCAATATTTTTTCAGGACACTAAAGCATATCGAAGAGGTGGACACACAAGGAGAAGGAGCAAGTAGGGAGCTCAAAGATATGTATGTCAAATCGTTAGAAGAAATCCCTACAACAATAGTGATTTTCATCACTAAGAGCCATTGTAGATACCATTTTATATTTTTGTAGCTCCATTTTGTGCAAGCCAAGGAGTCCTTGAGCTTGAGGAGCATTCGAAGTAGCTACCTACCAATTCTCATAATTTTTAGACTTCATTTGAGTCTTCAAATAGGCCCTAGAACCTAATTTTTAACTAGGCCGGACACTAGGTCTGGACACGGCCAAAACCTAGTCAAAAACTATAAATAGAGCTAGAGAGCTCATTTTTGAAGCTAGCTTGTAATTGATTTGAACTTGTATGAGCTTTTTGAAAGTAATCAAAAGAACTCCATTGCTTCTCACTCTTTGTCTTGCCTTGTGTGCGCATGTGTGTGTATATGTGTGCATGTTTGTGTGCTTCTCAATCATACCATCCTCACGTCTTCCCGGATTGACATTAAAGGAGGTGCTACTCATCACTGAGCTACATGGACACACAAGAAGAAGGAGCATGTAGGGAGCTCCAAGAAGCACATGTCAAATTTTCAAAAGAAATCCCTATAAAAATAGTGACTTTTGTCACTAAAAACCATTCTAAATACCATCCCTATAAAAATAGCGACTTTTGTCACTAAAAACCATTGTAAATACCATTTTCCATTTTTACAACTCCATTTTGTTCAAGCCGAGGAGTCCTCGAGCTTGACGAGTATTAGAAGTATTATCCTACCAATTTTCATAATTTTTAGATTCCGTTTGAGTCCCCACATAAGCCTTGGAACCTAATTTTTAACTAGGCCGGACACTAGGTCTGGACAGGGCCAAAACCACTCACAAACTATAAAAAGGGTTGGAGAGCTCATTTTTGGGGTTAGCTTGTTGTAGATTTCAGCTTTGTAATAGATTTTTGTTATAATCGAAGTCTTTCCATTGTTCCACTCTTTGCTCTTACCTCGTGCGCGTGTGTGTGTATGTGTGTGCATGCTCATGTGCTTTCACTCACGCACTTGTGCACTTCACTTGCTCTTGGTCTTCATACCGGTCCTCACGTCTCCACGGATTGACATTTATGAGGTGAAGCTCCTCACGTTGGTACTCACCATTGTGCTAGAGTGACAGCAGGCCTTTCCTCATAGTAATGCTTTTCTTCAATGGTGCCTTGAACATTTCAATGTCTTGATTTGGAGTGCCTCTGATCTAGACAAGGTCAACAAATGTATTGATACAATCTTCTTGGAGTTCAGGAGGAAACTTATGGACATTTGGGGGGGATCAATGTTTTTGAAATTTTTCAATCCATCTCAAGAAACTGGCTCATTTCTGGGACAAGAATGTGGAGTACGGGCCTGACAATACATTTGTTAAGGGCACATTTGGGTACACTTTCATTTATTGACTAAGGATCATTTGGAGGGTTGGGAGAAGGCTGAGTGGGAAGAGCCTTTAAGGCCACACCATTTGTATAAATATGGCATGTGTCTAATGAAAAAGCTCTCTGTATTTTCATCGCCTGAAATGGCCTTTGATGTCTTCTTATTTACTAAGTATTTCTAGGGTTTCTTTTCCTTAGGTTCATAGAAATGCGTATGACTGTTTGTTTCCTGCTATATGTTACGAAGCAGTTATGTGAGCTCTCCTCACTCTCTCTCTTTACTGTTACAGAGAGGTGTCTCTCTACCAGTAAACACTGGCACGCCCGTCGCGCTCGATTCCCCTCCCTTGATTCAATTTATGTTGACCGCCATCTTGCGCTGTTTGAGAACGAAGTTGATACTTTGCTCATGGCACGCTGGACTTTGCCTTCGCCTGTGCTTGACGTGGAGTACTAACTTTTGATTGTCTTTTACTAACAATCCAGATGCTGAAGCTTTTATTCATGATGGGCTATTGGGAATGCGTACTGTAATAATATTTGTGTGCGGAACTTTTGATATTTTATATGCACTGTCATACACTGGACTACACTTTCGTGGTAGTGTTTGCACATTTTTGCGACTTTTTACTCGTGTTGCGATGATATCAATTTTCGTGGTTGCTTTGAATACACAGTGATTACGATACTAGGATTACTTGCGCGTAGCGTGTTGCTCTCTGTTGATTCTTTCAGGCGGAAGTGGCTGAAATCTGTTTGGTCTATCCCCAAGCGCTGTCTTGCTTATTACTATGGAAATACAATACAAACTTTCTGCAAGCACAACCGTACATGACGCGCAGTTATCGGGCACAAAAGCATTCTAGAATTCTGGGCTTATTTCGATGCTTGTTTCTTCCAGCGCTAAATCTTTGTTGAGTTATTTGTTATATTTTTGCTACGTACTTCGTGCTATAATATTGATTATTACTCACTTCTATTTAACATGATTTGCATATCCTTGGGCGTTCATGCGTAACCTTAATGTGTTTCGTGAATGTGCAAAAGTGGTCAGTTTATTTTCTCATGGAATGTAATGCATATGAACAACGCATCGTTATACACGACTTAGTTGATGGTGTCTGGGCATATAAACACGTTTACGTTGAGAGAGTTTCCAAAGAGTAATCGCATCACCAAACCAAATACTCTGTATCACAATGGGGAAAACATGAATAAATGTATATGCATGCAAATATTAAATCAGAGGCAGATGTTCATGGATGCTGGTAGTATGGAAAATCATGGAATACAGAGCAAGTTTTGATTTGTCCCTTGTTCACTTCGATGTTTTAGATGCTTACGGACCTAGCAGGGATTTGATTTATCTATTTCAGTCATTAACATAAATGTTTATTGATGGCTCCGCCAATACCTTATGATTCCATAAGCACGTACACTGATATATTAACACCAAAGTGTATATTCTACTTTGATGTATTGAGTAATGAAAGACCATTATCTGTGTGCTACCTATGTAGGGATTGCCATCTTTTACAATTGTTGTCGAAGTATATTTATCTTCAGATGGTTAGCATTCTTGAGATTCTTGCGGACAAATTCCAGAAGGCATTTTTTACCCGTGATGTTTGGCGACATTTGAGCCCTTTATCCTTGCATATCACTTATCCCATTGTTTATACACATTGGTTCATGATATGATGTAATTGGTCCACCCTTCCACTTCATCTATGCATATAGGAGGGCAAGGCCATGAGTTATGTGATATGGTATTCGTGAACCTTGGGTTAAGTTCCAGGCACTTCACTTTGCCCCTTACATTGCTCTTGGTCTTGGATATGCTATGAGCCTTACTTGCATTCCATACCATGGTCTAACCATGCACTTTGGTTTGCAAGTATTGTTCATAAGGGTAGAGCATAATTGTGTGTGCACATATAACTCTAGATTGAGAGGTTGCTATTTCATTGGTTACGTACCTGGCTTTGGACTATTCTATTCCAAGAACGGTGCTACCACTTTGGCATTAAAAAATGTATATGAGGATTGTATATGGGTTGGGTTCTCATCTTAAGACTTTGTTTGGATATGTTTTGGCCTTGATGTGAAGGCTTAACTTGTTGTATTTAATCTTGGTGAGTGTGATGGAACCGGTGTCCTCGGGCATGAGTGATGTGGAGGCTCGTGGATTGAAACACTCTTCAAGATTAGGTGTGTCCCTTTGGTTGTATGACATGTTGTAAAAAGGTTCCCAGCCTTTAAATGGTTCCCATGTAATTTTCATCTTGTGAGAGGGTTATCACTTATCAAGGGATGTGGAAGTTCAAGTCCACCGTCCGTGCCAGTGTTAAGGGCACATTTGGGTACACTTTCATTTATTGACTAAGGATCATTTGGAGGGTTGGGAGAAGGCTGAGTGGCAAGAGCCTTTAAGGCCACACCATTTGTATAAATATGGCATGTGTCTAATGAAAAAGCTCTCTGTATTTTCATCGCCTGAAATGGCCTTCGATGTCTTCTTATTTACTAAGTATTTCTAGGGTTTCTTTTCCTTAGGTTCATAGAAATGCGTATGACTGTTTGTTTCCTGCTATATGTTACGAAGCAGTTATGTGAGCTCTCCTCACTCTCTCTCTTTACTGTTACAGAGAGGTGTCTCTCTACCAGTAAACACATTGATAATTGATACTACTACTTACAAGTTATTTTACAACATTAGAAGATGTTGTCTAACATTACCAAAGATGACAATCAGCAAAAGACTTAACTATCTATCAAGAACTCTTTGTGATCAACTTTGGAAATGGTTCATAGCCCCATTTCATACTGAGTATGCAGATTTTATTTCCAGATTAATTCCTCTTGATGAAGAGAGTTTGTCCATATATCATGGAATACATCAAGACCATAATCGAGATTATAGACATAATCGAAATTACAAACATAATCGAGATTACAGACAAAAACACTGAGTAATGCCAACTCTAGGGTGGCTATGAATGGTTCTATTTCTGAACCCTTCAATCTTTATAGATCTATCAGACAGGGTTGTCCCCTTGCTCCTCTTTTGTTTGCTATTTCTAGTGATGCTCTGGGATGGTTAGTCAAAGATAAAATTGAACAAGGAATTATTAGAGGTATTTCTATGCCTAGATGAAAGGTAAAGAGGGTTATACCTTAAATCCAGTGTTTGCTTCTAATCTCTAGTTTTTGTCAAAAGACTCATTATGGACTGGACGAGTGAATGTTGAAGAAGCTTCTCCTTTGCCTGTTAAGATGAATAAGTGCAAGAAAAAAGGCTTTAACTCATGGAATAGCCTTATGTCTGGGTGGGATATTGTGGATCCTTTCTTCATTAATGACATTCTTGATTTATCTCTTGGTTGTAAACAGATGCTTATGGATCAAAGGGAGCTTCTCCTGAAAGCCACGGAGAAGTGCAACCACTACAAAGAGCTTGAGCTACATATGATTGCTATGGATATGTTCCAAAAAATTTCAAGAAAAAACCAGGTTCCTTTCCCAAGTTGGTGAGGAGGCTGAATCAAAAGTGGAATCTCTAGTGGACTGCTCATCAATGGTGCTACAGATTTCAGGTCATTTGTGCCCTTCCTCTTGTGAATAAGTGTAATAAAGTGATTGAACCACACCCTTGACAGATAGGAGATGGTTGAACTACGCCCTAAGAGAGAGGATTAGGAAGTAATCCTTAACCATGGCTTTTGGGGCAAGTGGTTAGCCCATCACATTCCTAACCAAGAGGTTGTGAGTTCAATTCCTTACATTGGTATCAGAGCCTAGGAAGTAGGCTTGGGCAAGATGGAATGATCCAATGGCCTCTAAAAAAGGCGCTTGGGCATCCTCATGTGAAAGGGTAGGAATTGTGGAAGGCGCGCGTGTCGGTTTCAAGGATGGACCTAACAATGATTGGGGTGTATCTCCCAATCCATAGGTCGGATTGAGGCATATAATATACCATTGGAAAGCTCTCGGAACGAACTTTCCAATGAGCTAGCTTGGAAGTGTGAATTCCTTGGGAATCCTTGGGTGGCATTTGATTGAGTGTTCAAGATACCAAGCATGGGTGAGAACAAGGTTCAAGACTGAGGTTGAGAACAAGGGCTCGAGACACCAAGGTTGCGAACAAGAAGGTTCAAGACACCAAGGTTGAGAGCAAGGGTTCAAGAGACCAAGGTTGCGAACAAGGTTCAAGAAACTGTGCGAGGTTGAGGGACATCAATTCAAGGGCACCTAGGGAGTTCAAGGGATTGATCACCGAGGCTAGAGGGATACAAGAGTAGATCATTGAGGACAATGATTGACCAAGGGGAGAAGAATGTAATAAAGTGATTGAACCACACCCTTGACAGATAGGAGATGGTTGAACTACACCCTAAGAGAGAGGATTAGGAAGTAATCCTCAACCATGGCTTTTGGGGCAAGTGGTTAGCCCATCACATTCCTAACCAAGAGGTTGTGAGTTCAATTCCTTACAATAAGTACTCCATCTTATTGTGGCTTATCATTCACTAGGGCCTATTGATAGGGAGTAGAGCTCGTAAATTAAATTTGGGGAATGGCAATCGTAACAGCTATGGTAGGTTGGAGGATCTTTCTCACCTGCTCATGGAATGCTTTCATGCTTAGAAAATCTGGTCCCCTCTTAATAATCTCTGCCTCACCCTTGGCATAACAATAATGGGTTGTATCCCTTGCTTTGGCACACATGGAGAGCACAAATATTATGGAACATCTAGGTTGGAGAAATAAAAGATGCTTTGGAGATGGTAGTAGGAATCAAATTTACAATTGCTGGAAAGAAATGAAGTTTGTTGGATAGGCCTACCTTTCTAGTATCTTTGATGCTCCTATGCATCAAGCCATGTACTCAAAAATCATTGTTAGATACCAACAGTGGAGAGTCACTCTCTCTAAGATGTATTGTCCCAAGAGGGCCTGCCCCCTGCACAACTGTACAATATTTCCTAAATTTAATTTAATCTTTGTTTTCCATAAAACAAATAACTTTTAAGTGTATGGGTGGATTCAAACTATTATGGTGGTACATAAATGGCATTTCCTTCCAAAATCATGCTTCCACCCGCACATCAATTCATCTATTTCAGGGGTGCATGTTTTGTTCTGAGAGGGGTAAGCTGTCATGCTTTTTTTTCTTTTGAAATGGAGGTTCAACTGAAGCCTACTCCCCCAGACTTTAATTTAAAAATTGCAACTGCACAAGTGAATGAGCATAGTACCCATGGGACCCCCCATATCCCACAAAGCAAGAGTTAGACGAGTTACATAGTGTCTTGTCATAGCCACGGATTGAACCCCTGCCCTTGCCTCAAGAGGCAAAGAGCCAATCCAATTGAATTGAGCCACACTCTTTTTTTTGAGAGAACAAAAAAAAAAGAATATTAATATAGAAGAGTTACAAAATGTGCTAGGGGCAAACCCTCACCAAATACAGATAAGCACTCCACCCTTTTTTTAAGACAACAAGAAGATTAGATTAATAATGGTATGTGTAAGTGTACAGAGGGCATGATCCCACACAAGGGTCCCATATTACAATAAATACTCAGTAAATACTGATGGAGCAGTGGACATACATCTGGAGCAGGATACAAGTCAGAGAGATACAAAGGTTCCTGATACACAAGCTCATGTACATGAGAAAATCATGTCAAATCTGGAACTAGAGTACAACTTAAGTAATGAATCTCTTTATTGGTTGGGGGAGGTGTTATACAGATATTTGGACAGTTTGAAAATCCTCAGGAGGGGCTGCCTTGATAGCAAGAAGACACCTCACTACAATGTCTTTGAACCCTCTACAACTCTTGAATTTCTGCAACATATATCTCGCAAAATTAGCAAGGTGATCAGGCCTCTGGGAATTGCATTGAAGAAGCCTCTCTTGCAGCACCTTTTTGTGCAACAGCAATACCTGAAGACAAGAAGGAGATAAGTTAGTGATATCCCTTATAGCAGAGTCTTGAATGACCCCACCATTGACAGTGAGGTCATTCCAGCTAGAGTATTCCTTCTTGCAACACTTGTGCTCTTTGATTCCCATTTTGCAATTGTTCCACAGAGATAGCCATCCAATCCAGATGCTTTCCTGAAGAAAAAAGTCAGAATGAGTAAAGTACTTCTCATTAGGGCAACATGCATTTTTAACCTCCATCCAAGCCTTCCATAATCTACAACAAAGGGAACTAACTGCCTACAACAACAAAAGAGTGAGGAGACACAATAATATCCCATAAAGAATGATCTTGCCAAGATTTATAGTTTTCTATATAAAAATGTTTAGTGTTTCTTTTTATGAGGTTAGCCCATATGTCAAAAGAATCTAAGTATCTAGCTATCCATTTAGCAGCTTTAATAGGGAGATAGCAGATGTTCCACTTGATTGAACTTCTCAGCACAAAAATGGTTACTAAAGAACCTAGTTTATAATTATCTAGTCAAATCGTGTACTACATAGTGTCAGACAAAAAAGTTGTCCAACATCACATGGGTATTACAAATTCTAGGGCATACTATTATAAACGGCCTCATACACATCACCATTTATGGTAAACATGTATGTACAATCGTGGACTGTTGACATGGGTATTTTAATGCATCTTACAAGATGGGAATACATATAAGCTACTGGTCTTGTTTCTAACAACCTGTAGACATTTTCTTCTAGTCTCATAAAATAAACCCACCACATAATATGTTCCTGAAGCTATCAGGTTGTTCCACACATCCATTACATTCTTTGAACTAAACTGTTTTCCTTATGTGCACTTTAATAAATAGAAATATGCACCTTCATCATTGTCCTCTTCTGCATTGACTACAAAGTTGTCATCCACTGCCAATGCATCTGATAGGTAGTTGCCATCACCTTCAAATGTAAAATTGGAAAAGATTGAAAACTCTGAAAAACTTTAGTGAAAGTCTTTGAGAAAATTTTCTTGAGTTGGACAAAGTTTATTTTAAATTTTCTTTGGTTGTTGAAGTGAAGTTTATCAAAAGTAAATAGCACATTTTGACCTACATTTTTCTAGGTTTTTCAAGCCTAGATGGACATAGTAGTCCTTGAGTTAGGTGAAAAATTCATGAACATTTTGATTGAAAGTGGACCACAATACAGACATCTAAGCTAGATGTTTGGGTCAACCTAAAGATGGAGTCCAAAACATATTCAAATGAAACAAAAGTTCTCAAAAGTCTTAACAAGGATAACAATCCCCACTCATTTTGTAGATCATGCACTAGTGGTGCCCACAAATTGATTAATAATTTAAATCTACCCAATTCATATGTTAGTGCTCAAATAGCACGAAGGAACAAACAATGAAATTTTTAGGGATATTCTTTGATCCAACCTTATTATTCATTCCCTACTTTGCACTCAATTCAACTTATCAAGTGCAAAGCTAGATTGTGTTTTGAATCATTTGGGTAGGTATCATATAGAGTTTCACCTCTATTCATTTAGAGTATGAGGTGGATCCCACCACAAAGATGAAAACATGTTCTTCTAGGCTAGAACATGAGGCTCAGGGATTGATGTGTTTAGCTCTTGTATATGTCCTATCATAGAGTTGCTTATGTATTGGGATAGTATAAAGATAACTCATCTATTACTTCCATCCCATTTTCTAATAGTTATCCTATAGTTTACAGTGGATGTATGTCGATCTAGGTATGATGTGACCTTTGTACCACTAATATGTTCCTAAAGACATTTTCCAATAAGGAAGTTTGAGATTCTAGACTTCCATGCTTAGTAATTTCTCTTCTCAAGATACTCAATCTGTGTATTGAATATTCCCAATGTGTTGAGATGATCAAATGGCTTCTAATGCCTCCTTGGATTTCATGGAAGTGAAAATAGTTGATTTTTCACCTCCTCTCCAAAGCCGTGTGTTGACTTGATCGTTTGATGATGCTAGAACCTCACCTAGCTTCAGTCCTTCTTCCAAACTTGTTTGGTTCTTGCTTCAAGTGTAGCGTTCTTCCAACTTCAAGGCCTCCTCTTGATGTCCTTAATCTCCCTAGATGTCCTTAGATACTATTGATGGAGAATATGTACTACAAATTTAAGTGAATGTGTGTTGAACCCTTCTTAGGATCTCAAAGATGGCTACCACAACTAGCCAAAAACTCAAGCTATCTCTACTCCCTAAAATTGAACCTCTCAAACTTTGTACACATATAATAGACCTAGAGATCTTCCTATTGAGCTATGAATCACTCTAACTAGATTCTATAAGGTATAGTAACCTTCCCACACAAGATAGACTTCTTAGTACCTTGACTACTTCTATAAGGTACTTCCCACACAAGATAGACTACTTCTATAAGGTGTGTGCGCATATGTGTACTCATATTCACACATATACTTAAAGTATGCATACAATAGACTAGTGAGCTATAGTACTCAATAGTCACAAAATTAGGAAATAAAAAAGGATAGTATTATGTTGTAAATGATCCTTAAAATAATAGAAACAAGATGAAACTCCTTGACTTGAAATCCAAGTCACATAGAAAGAGATATGCCTATGTGAAATTTTCTCTCTATGTGTAAGCTAGGAAGGGATTTGATTAGCTATGCTCTAGATTGTACAGAGAAAACCCACAAATAATTCCAGATGAGTGTATATATAATGTTAGGTGATCATTTGAATTTCAAAGTCTAAACATTGCATAGAAAACCCACAAATCATTCCAAATGAGTGTATATGTAATCTTAGGTGATCATTTAAATTTAAAAACCACCTCCAAAATCTCCATGATTTTCTCCTTGATGGTAGTTAAATCTTTTTGGTTAGTTGTAACTCATGAATTTACTTGATTGAGTCACCAAACTGTAAATAATGATGTGACATATAATCTATGCCCCCAGATTTCTACCAAAACATACAAAAATAGATGCTCATTCTTATCCATTTCCAATTACTATACCTTGAAGTAAAAAAATGAATGTTTCTTGAAAAACGTGAAGAAAAGTGTCTTTTTCAACTGTATTATAGTCATTGAAAGCTTAAATATAAACTAGCATATAAGTATAAAATCTGGATTTTAGCATTGGTTCTCAAAAGATTAAATATGAATCATCACATATAGATAGAGTTACTCATGTAGTGATTGTGGTAGTGGAAATGAACTTTGAAAATATTCTAGAATAGAATTTTTAATGTCTAGCCCTTCAAGAACACCTATAGTCTTCATTACCCTAATATTTCTTATTAACTTGTCTATCAACTTATAAAGTTAAGGACAGGATACCCATAATGCACATTAGAGGATGCGTACTAGTTTCATATCTATGATTGGAGATTGGAGGAGCAAGTCATGCAAAATAAAACATAAGCAAGAGTAGGATGCTTGTGAGCATAGGATACAATGAATTAGTTACTGTGAATATGCAAAGATAAGTGGCCCATTAGGGTTCTAGCTTTATCCACAATCAAGTCTTGTAAAAACTTTAGAAAAAGGGAAAACGTAAGTCACTAATATCATTAATAAATATTTAGCCTATTAGGATTCAAATGGGTTTCCAATAAAGAAATAGGCTAAAATTCCATGAAAATCTCAAAATTTGAATGAAAATTTTATTAATAAGGACCTTTTATAATGATCTTAGCGAATCCTTTATACTTTGACCATAAAAGTAAACATATCTCTTTTTTCTTTGTAAAGAACTACAATCTTATGGCCTAATCTCCCTAAGATTGGAATATAAAATACCAAAAATAAAATTTGAATGGGTTTGATACTCATAGAATCCACTTATATCCCATAAAATATGGGCATTAAAGTGCCCAAAGGTAGGCATACCAAACTAATTTTCAATGTGAAGAGATTGGTGAAGAACATGTATATGTCTAGCTCCACTCACATCATATTTTTATTCGTAGAGACAACATGTACATTGATAGGAAGTCATTTCAACTTGGTGAATTTCAATCATAAAGATTGTTGGTCCAACCAACTCATTCAAATAACATGATCTTTTCAAAATAAGCCTCCTTATTTCTTGTAGAACATGAGTAGCCTCCTTCCCCCTTGTTGGGAAGGATATTGCCTTAAGAAGGTATGAAATATTTTCATTTAAATGGAGATATTTTGGCTCTATTAAGTAATACAAAAGATACACCAACCCCCACTATAGATCTCTTTGTAGATGTCTTACTTCTATTACATCCTATTTTCACTGATGCACGTCCTTGGAATTACTTGCCTCTACTTTTTCACTGATGTTGAACTATTTGACATTCTTTTGATCATGTTCTCCTTTCATGCTCAGACAAAGTGTATGATGCACGTCCTTGGAATTACTTGCCTCTACTTTTTCACTGATGTTGACCTATTTGACATTCTTTTGATCATGTTATACATCAAAGTGTATGATGCACGTCCTTGGAATTACTTGCCTGTACTTTTTCACTGATGTTGACCTATTTGACATTCTTTTGATCATGTTCTCCTTTCATGCTCAAACAAAAGCTAAACAAACTCCCTATCTCCGTGCTAATTCCAACATCTTTTCTCATCCCCCTCTGTAGCATGAAATTGATATCATTTTGCTGCACTCTTTTTAAGTGTGTGCCTGCTAATGGTGGGTTTAAGCTTTCAATTCCATGCAAAAGAGTTTAAGAAGATCCCACATGAATTTCCAAAGAATAAGAAACTAAAGAAGTGAGAAACTCTTTTGAATACTCACATGTCTTGAGGTTCAAGTAAACATATGTAAAGTGTATCTTAAAAAGGGTATAATTACCCTAGAAAATTTTCATTTAACACTTGTAAAATGAGGGCTTTGACATAAAGATCATCAACCTTGCTAATCCATGTTGGAGGAAGCTCAAAAGTAAGCCTAAAAATCACCACTAAAAAGTGTTCAAAGCTCAGCCAAAGGTCAAGAAAAGTAGTCTATGGGAAAGAAAAGCATAGGAGTAAACAATAAAGAGGTTTAA
The DNA here is from genome assembly GCA_020310875.1 of Ceratopteris richardii. Taxonomy (NCBI): domain Eukaryota; kingdom Viridiplantae; phylum Streptophyta; class Polypodiopsida; order Polypodiales; family Pteridaceae; genus Ceratopteris; species Ceratopteris richardii. The sequence continues at coordinate 171,135,767 of CM035411.1, read as the reverse complement.
TAATGTTTTAGATCTCAAATCACTCCTAGCAATAGGTTTTTCCCCATTGTTTTTTCCAAAATATGTGTAAAAATGAATGTTTTCATAATAAATTCCTATTTTTAGCAAAAACCAAGCTGAGATTGTAGAATATGAGTATTTATTGACCTTTGAAGGTACAAGTAGAATAGACACACTGATTTTTGTATTTTTTTGACAATGTTTAAACCTCCAAATGACTTCTAGATACTATTTCTAAAGCTAAGCCGAACACTCAAGTGTGGAGAGAGCTTTTAAAAAGTCTATATAAGTGAAAGACCTCTCATTTGTTAGGATTACTCAATTAGAGCTGATAAATATTTTTGAGCATTGTATCTAGGCTTTTGCAATACAAGGAGCTTCTTGGAGCATCCTATCTCTTGCCACTCAAGTGAGCGTGTGTACATGTATGTATGTGTGTGCCCATGTGCATGCTTTTCTTGCTCTTGTTATAGGTGTGTGTGTTTCTATCTTGTCACATGCAATTATTCATACCTACCAATTGGAAACTCCGTGGATACAACATTCTTCCTATTATGTGTGCTATTGGACTATGACAACAAGAGTATTACACTTTTGGCACTATTTTTGGGGGGAGTTCTTGTTAGATGCACATGATGATAAGTTTTCACATGAGGAATGTGCTTTTGGTGCTTCTCTGCATGTTTCTAGGTACCTCTCCATCATTTTCATCACTTTAGATAGGTAGTTAGGTAGATAGATAAGTATGAATAGGGAAGTTTCAGATTTTAGGATTAGGACTTATCAAGGTTTCCATTAAAACTTATTTACTCACTTCTTCTTGGTCACATGTCTACTTTTTTCTACATTCCTCCTCTTCTTGAGATATCAAGCTCAACATGTGATGATTGAGGATGACATGTAACACTTTTTCATCTCTGTGACAAGTGGTAGGTATGTTGATGTATGTGAGGGACACCTTTTAGTGAGATTTACTAGATTTATCTATCAAGAGTGATGGTACATTTGTTTTCTTTCCAACTCACTCATTTGCAAACATTAGGGTTTCATATTCTCTTTATGTTATAGAAGAAGAAGAAGATAATTCTTCCTTGCCTCAATGTGTGTGTGTTCCTCTCTTTGTGTGTGTGAGAGTGTGTGAGAGCTCTCTTTCTTATCTTCTTTCTCTCGACATGGTATCAAAGCCAATGTGGCTATAGAGAGCTCGTGGAGAAGGCCAATAGTGAAGAGTACTTGAGAAGGCATGGAGAATGTGAGCTTCACAAACAATTTGAAATTGCTATGAAATTAGGTATGATGATAGAAGGCATCAAAATATTGTTGGAAGTGAGCCTATTAGGGTCACTAAATTTGCTCAGATTTCTGTTTTAGAGCCCTCTTGATCTCCATTTTGGGCTCGCAAGGTGGGGCCCATAAAAACACCAGATATTCCAAATACAAAATTTCAAGCGACTTTGTGTACTATTGATACAAAAGAATTGTGTCTTTCTAAGATCGAACTATCACGTCAAAGTATGACACGCTTCAAGCAAAGATATTGCTTGTATTATTTTTGCAGTGTTATGGATTGTTGCAGAAATGACAAATGATGATCGAATGAGTCTTCTTATGAGCGATAAGTTGGACAATAAAAACTTTCATGCTTGGAGATTTAGAATGATGATTCTCCTCATGGGAAAAGGCTACTCAAAGTACATCCAAGGAAACAATGAAAATGCTCCATAGTTACTAGAGAGGAATCGGACTACGGACCAGTTGAGAGCATATGAAGAGTGAAATCAAGGAGCTCAAAAGGTAATGTATTGGCTATCTGCTAGCATATAGGATAGCATGATTGGGTACATATAGGATGCCAAAACTTTGAAAGAGGCTTGAAATAGCTTGCTCACATTGTATGAGACCAATACAAAGGCATGGAAGTTGCAACTCAAGAACAAGTTGCATACATCGGAGAAAAAGATTATGTCAATTAGTGACTACAACCTGAAAATAAAAAGCATATGTGAGTCACTTGCATCTATTGGCATCAATGTAGATGATGATGATGATAAGGTGAAACTGTGCCTTCATGGTTTAGGAATTTCATATAAGCAGTTCAGAACTTCTATTTAGACTAGGCAAAATAATTTGAATTTTGTTGATCCAGTGTCAATGCTGATAATTGAAGAAAAGAAATCTTGGTGAGGACTCAAAACCCCAAGGAAGACCTAGTTTTGAGCAGGTATTCTACTCTAGAAGAGGAAGAGGCAAATGTAGAGGTTTGGGAAGTGTAAGAGGAAATATTAACCAAGACCAAGGTCAACAAAAGAATCATGTAGGAGGTAAAGGTTTCAAGGTAGGGGGAGCCAAAGAGGCCATAGAAATTTCCAAAGAAATGATTCAAGTAATGGCAATAAAGGATGCTATAATTGTGGTAAACCAAGTCACTTTGAGCATGATTGTAGTTTGAAGAATCAACATAACAAAAGGCAAAAAAACAACTATGCATCAACAAGTGTAGATGATTCGTAGAATCATTTCATGGTCCAACATCACATGATGAATACGATGTATGTTGATGTTTCAAAAAGGAATGGTAATGTCTCGTACATTGATTCATGTGCTTCAAATCACATGATGAGTCATGCTGAATGGTTTAGTAGTTTGTAAAACTTACTAGTTCTTGGATTTGTTGAAAGAAGTGATGATACATCACATCCAATCAGTCATACAAGAAACGTAGCACTATCCATGGAGGATGGGAAGGTAAAACATCTTGTCAATGTACTCTGTATTCCAAATATAACAAAGAATATAGTAAGTTGTGTTTGACAGATGGTTGACCAAGGATTAGAAGTCGATTTCAATGTTGATGGGTTATATATAGAAGAGCCCAAAGAGAATGGAAGATTGATCACTGAAGGAAATAAAGTGGGTAGGATGTTCACCTTAAATGTGAAATTTCTTGAAATGAATGCATCCATGCTTGCGAAAGCTGGGAGTGTTCTTATTGACATAGAGATTTGGCACAAGCAAATTGGACATGCAAATTTGGAGAGGTTGAATTTGTCAAAGGAGCTTGTCAATGGACTACCAAATTTCAAGGTTGCAGAAGGTATAAGAACCCTATCAATTTGGTAAACAATCAAGGGCATCATTTTTGCATGAGAATCATGTTATTGAGAATGTGCTAGAAATAGGAAATATAGATGTTTGGGGTCCTGCAAAGACCACATCTATGGGAGGTTGTATGTTATATGTCACTTTCATTGATGACCATACAACTTGATGGCTAAGAAAAATATGCCTCATTGTTATTGGGCAGACATTTTACATGTTGTTTTATACATCATAAATAGAACTCGGACTACTGTTGTACATCTAGTTACATGTCAAGAGAAGTTTACATGTGAACAACCAAACTCATCACATATGAAACTATTTGGTTGTATTGCATATGTACATGTTCTAGATGAGTTGAAGAAGAAAATTGATCCAAAAGTAGAAAAATGTATCTTCATTAGGAATTTCCCTGAGCAAAAGGGATATAAATGTTATAGTCACTCACATGCCAAGTGAAGGTAAGCAGGGATGTGGTATTTGATAAAATTCCAAGCTTCTATATAGATACAAAATAAGGACTTAATATTGACTTAAATGAAAAAGGAAATGCTGAAATTACAAGTGCAAAATCTCAAGTTATGAGTGGAGTTGATATGTTGCCAAGCAATACTTCCAACTCAAACCCATGGAGTGGAAGATTGCATAGACATTTAAGTCTGTGTACCTAAGTCAAAATGACTCAAGGACTTGTGCCAATGAGACTGTACCTCGATTGCCACACAAGTGCATATAGTGGGAAATCAACACACATTCAAATGTCAATCCGATCAAACGACCTAACCAAGTGTATGAAGACATGTGCACACATGATGGAAAATGAAGTGGTTGAACTAGCATGCATGAGAAAAGACTAATCTACTTCCCAAACTCACTGAAATCCTGAAAGTGGTTGTCGTGATACCTCTTACAGCAGTTTTCAGAAAATCAAGGATTTCTCCCAGCTCCAGATTCTGCATATAGGCAATAGGGTACTCGTTTCGAAGCTCTCGACGAGACGCATCTATTGGAAGTAGTTTCACTCGATTCTGAGAATTCTGCTTCAAATTATGGCCAAAATAGTAAATGGCGGGAAACACCCACACTCATGCCACCACTCCTACTGGTTCGCACGCACACTACAGCAGCTCAAAATCAAGGGGGAGGGGTAGACAACAGTCCTATACATACATTTCAGGCTACACACACACATACAAGATCAAATTGAAGATCAAAATCTACAAGGAAGAGGCAAATTCGAAAATTCAGGAGTGCTCCTTCTTCACAATGGCAAAAAGTTCTTACAAAGAGTCACAAAGTGACTTATATACATGTGCCCTAAGTTTGGTCCTTTCACACAAGAGACCGGCACTTTATTTACTAAAAGACTAATCTCCTACTATTTTACAAGGGATATTTTACAACAACTTGGGATTATGCAACTAGAGGACTCCTCTAGTGAATTTACATGGCTTGAGGGAATTCTTGAAGACCTCGAAGAAGAAAAACTATGCCCATCATTTTGAAAATTTTGGGGCTCTACTCTTATGCCCTTTTGCTCTGCAACAAAGTCCAACAAATTCATCAAATACATCCAAGAAAGGTAAAGAAAATATTTTCGCTAGTAATATAACATCTACAAGTTTTGAAGACATTCATGGAGATTCATATGGTTTAAAAAACTGCCTTGATGAGGAAATTGGATTGTCCTTTGTGAAGAGTCGAGGAGTAAGAAAGGCATATGCAGATGATACAACAAGAAGAAATGACCAAGGACTTAGACGATCTGGAAGTATGCAGAATTTAGTGCAATGGTTGACGTATGATAATTACATGCCTCATCATTGTACCTACATGACCAAGATAATACAAGATGCTGAAACATCCTGTTTTGAAGATGCAATTGGAAATGCAAAATGGGAGAAAGATATGGATGATGAGATAGCTGCACTTTATGGAGGTGAAACATGGAAGCAAGTTCCATTGCTACGAGGAAAGAAACCCATAGGTTGTAAGTGGGTTTACAAGGTAAAGCACAATGATGATGGTAGCATAAGTAGGTTTAAAGCACAATTGGTAGAAAAAGGATATGCATATACATATTGCATTGATTATGATGAAACTTTCAGCCTTATAGCTAAAATTTCTATTAAGAGAGCACTTGTTGCATAAGCTACAACAAAAGGATGGATTTTGCATCAAATGGATGTGAAGAGTGATTTTTTACATGGTGAGATGCAAGAGGAAGTATACATGGACCAGCCTCAACTATATGAGGACTCAAAGCACCCATAATATGTTTTTAGGTTGCAAAAGGCTTTGTATGGGCTTAAACAAGCCCCTCCTACTTGGCATGCAAGGATTGCAAATTATTTAACTGCCACTGGATTTTCTCTGTGTGATGTAGATCACTCATTGTACACAACGAAGGGTGATGATGGCATCATGATTGTGGCTATTTATGTTGATGACTTGATTATAGGTGGTGATAGTTAAGAAATTATTTAGGGGGTAAAGAAACTCATGCAACAATTTTACATGAAAAATCTTGGTGTTTTTCATTATTTATTGGGCATTGAGTTTATACATACAAAAATGGGTATATGGATGACGTAAAGGAAATATGCCTTGTGTATGTTGCAAAAATATGGTATGGCTGATTTGTAGGCCAATTTCTATGCCATTAGATGAATTTGAAGTTGGATACTACATCAGGTGAAGCATAGGGAAATGCTACTATGTATAGGAAAATTGTAGGAAGTTTGATATTTATCACAATTACAAGACCTCATCTAAGCTACACTGTGGGACTTCAAAGTAAATTTATGCAAGCCCTCAAGAAAACCACATTTAGATGCCTTGGGATGTACTCTATGTTATGTTAGTGCTACTTTGGATTATGCATTATTTTATCAAGTTCGTGTAGAATTGAAGGTTCATTGATACACTGATGTAGATTGGGCCGGTAGTATTCCAGTTAGAAGATCTACCAGTGGCTTTCTATTCCCACTTAGGAGTGTAGTTATTACATGGAGCAGTAAGAAGCAACCCACTATTGCTTTGTTGAGTATAGAGATTGAGTATAGAGGTGCGACAATGAAAACATGTGAAGGCTCATGGCTACAGATGTTACTTACAAATTTAGGTGTGGAAGTATAGAAGCCTATCATCATTTATTGTGATAAGCTAAGTAGCATCAAGTTAGCATGAAATCCTATTTTTCATGCTAGAAAAAATCATATAGAGATACACTATGACTTCATCAAAGAAAAGGTATTAGCACATGATATTGATCTTGTTTATGTGAGGCTAGATGAGCAGGTTGCTCATGTTTTCACTAAAGCACTTGGAGCAGAAAAGCTGAAGAAGTTTCAAAAGATTCTTGGATTACAAAACATGATGTTGAGCTTGAGGGGAAGTGTTGAGATATCAAGCTCAACATGTGATGATCAAGGATGACACATACCACTTTCTCATCTCTCTCACATGTAGTAGTTACACTAATATAGGTCACATACACCTTTGAGTGAGCTCTAATAGATTTATCTACCGAGAGTTATGGCACAATTTTTCTTGCCAAATCACTCATTCACAGACATTAGGATTTTCTTTATGTAATGTTCTTTATATATTGGACTGGCTATATTGTTGTATTAGGTCATTCTTGTATATTATCTTTACATAATAGAAGAAAAAGAGGATCATTCTTCCTTGCCTCAATCTATGTGTGCTCCTATTTTTTTGTGTGTGAGATTGTGTGAGAGCTTTCTTCCTTATCTCCTTTGTCTTGACATCCCTTGAGTTGGCAAAGCTTGGAAGAGAAAAATTGAGCTCAAAATTGCACAAATAGAGTCTTTTTCAAGTCATGAACGAGGTGGGTAGGATGGCAATCGCCCTTGCACAAAGAGGTGGTAAATGACATCTTGTGCTTGTTTTACTTGCTAAAAGAGTAGAAAATGATAGATCTAGTTGAGATCTAAATAGAATAAGTGGTCTAATAGGCAAGAGGTGCAAGTTCAAACAAGCTAAGATGTGAGAAAAATGTGGAGAACTATCCTCACAAATGGGGGTATTTTTTCACTTCAAAGTGTGTTATATCCTCCTCGGATACAAGTTGCCCTTTCCAAGAAAAGAGACATTTGAGCAATATTTTTCATTCATGATTTGCTGATGGAGAAGATGAAGTGTAGAGCAATCATTCTTGGAAAAATACTCGAATTTGAGAAGTAATTCCATAAATAGCAAGACTACATGCAAAATTTGTCCCAAAAAGGTCCAATGAAACTCAAGATATGGCCAACAATTGCCCTAGGTTGGTAGGGCAATTGATCGTGTGCTAAGTGCTCAAAACCAACAATTGCCCTAGGTTGGTAGGGCAATTGATCGTGTGCTAAGTGCCCAAAAGTGAAAGTAAAGGGTTAATTTTACAACTCCCAAAGTTATAAGCTATGCGTCTATGAAATTGGTGCTAAAACCCGAAGGAAAAACAAGAAATTGATCATAGTACACCCTAGGTTGGAAGGGAAATTTTCCATGTGCAAAGGGTAGTTTTTTGTGATGAATTGGAGCACAAGTATTGCCAATATCTAAAGGGAGTGTTCCAAGTACAAGAGGGTCAAAAGATTTGCCAAAAAAATCCCAAATCCTCCCAATGATAAACTAGAGAGAATAATTCCACAAGGGGTAGAAATCCCAAACAATCTGGGTTCCAATCTAGAGTCACAAAAAGATTAAGAATTTTCAACCATCTTTAAGAAGGACCATACATGTGAGCAATTTAATTGATGACGAGTCGTCTTTGAGGTTTACTTTGTGGCACACTCAAAAGAATCCTTTTGGGCTCTACAATCTCCTCCATGTAGAGGTCCTTATCATTTTGACATTCATGAATATAGGTATGTGGATCCAACTCTACTACCCATGTTTGATGACGATAGGAACATACCATATTTTCTCATTGAGGTAGATCTCCAACAACATTGAACACATCATGGGTTGCCAGTTTGCACGAATGGGTATTGCAAGGATAATATTCATTTTGACTTGTGGTCCTAGGGGTCACAACCACTCGATATCGATAGTTCCAACCAATCATGAAGTTAGCACATAGCACATACTTCAAGTGTGTCCTCTATTTGAATACCACTATAGTGATGCAAACTAGTCATATCCTAGTAGCTCAGATAATGGTGGTCTTGATTCCAGTGATTGTAGCCACATCTATACCCTTAAACACAACCATATGGAAACTTGTTTCTATTGCATCTTTTGGGACAATTCTATTAATTATTTTTATGCCAAGTATGCGAGCACCACCCCAACATACCATTCCCCCTACATCCCACAATGACCACCTCGAATGCCATATCCGATAAATTCATTAGGTGAACAAGTGCCTATTGTGCTAAGAGTCATTCTCATTTCTCAAGGGCTGGAACCAAAACCCAAGATGACACAAGTACAAATTGAGAGGTTTGACTTTATTCATAGGCTCATATAATCTCAAGTGGCCAAATGTATGCAAGAGTAGTATAAATCATAGGGTGATCCATGTGCACACGAGTTTGAATTCAAAAAAGTGTTGTGGGGAAAACAACTATATGATTGTTCTACACAATGAAGCCTTTGGACTCACCTTGAAATGAATTTCCCTAGTGTGGTTCCAACCACTTTGCATAAAAAATCTTCAAAATATAGATAAAATCTTGAAAGCTTTTATAGCCCAATTTGCTAGAGTAAGAGTTATGCATGGCACCTCAACAATGATAAAAAGCTTCAAATAGGAAGCTACTGGGGACTTGAGGTTAGTTGTAAATTGCTACAAGGTGCATCACTGAATGAATACCTACCATCCAAAGCCAAGTTAATTTTTCTTTTTCTTGATTTATCAAAGAGTGTTGAATTACATACTTTTTGTGATTGAGGATGACTGCGGTAATTCCCTTCAAGTCTTCCTACCAACTATTTAGTCCGCCCCAAGTGTGACATCAAGTTCCTCATCGATCTTAGAAATGGTAGAGGTTGCCACAAAAGAAAATGAACATAAAACATCTAAGTATCCACTCGAGGGTGTTCATATTGTGGAGAAGAACATCTAAGTTTTATGTGTAATATAAGAACAACTCCTCTTGCATATCCATAGTACCCCACATAGCAAGGTCAACACCAAAACTGACTAGTTATGGGAAATTATTAAGCCCCAATACCTTTTTCTCTGTAGTGCTGATATCCTCCACTATATTCATACCCGATTAGATAAAAAATGCAATTTCAATCTAGACTAATGCTGGAGTACCCTATGTGCCCAACCAAAACCATGTTGAGTCAATAGCCACCTACTCCTCAACAAGTAAATCTAGTTAATTATGGACAAACACAAGAGCAATCAAAGTAGGTGATGATGCCATCTGCTCCAATGATTACATAGTTCATTGGGTATGCAATTCCTCTTGAACAAATTCAACAAGATCTTCATGCCCAACATAACGATCAATCCTCAGATTATTTAGGTTACCCGGATTCTTCAAGCGGCTATGACAATTATTATGGCTAGAACTTTGGTCATCGGTATAGTGAACCTTAGTATAGCCAAGTCTATTACACAAATGTCCAAAACCCAACCAAGCCAGATCTCAATTCAAACCTTTTTAGCTGACGGGTTCATTCTATAGATGCAATGAGAACCACTTTATAAGAGATTCTCCATTTGACAAAGTTTCCAAGTTGCTACCCAACCAACTAAGAACTCCATTTGTATGATTACAAGTAGATGCATCTATAAAAAGATTGTGCTAAAAATCTAGATAACAGCAAAACATCACCTATCAACATGATGATGATGATTCCTTCTAGCTCTAGTGGCGTAGAGGAGAAAGTGAAGGTGGAACCTATGAAGGCAATCGATAGACCACTAGCCAAGTCTCTAAAGAAAAGATAAAGGGAAAAAATGAACCCTACATGGGCCTTGTAAGGATTTCTAATTTTAAAGGATTAATTCTAATCTTGTTCCTGCTTGAGGGAACAAAGTGCATTTATTAGAGAACTTTTTAGTAGGCCATATTAGGCTTCTTTTTAGGCCCAAGTAGGGTCATCTCTCTCTTCTCCAAAAGAGAGAGAGAGATAGATATTCCACTTTACACATCATCAAATCTATCCATCGTTGTGAATGAAAAGTCACATATATATATTGCTTACTACAAAGGACCCATTTTTTAATATAAATGTCAGAAGTTACTTTTTTATATAGATTTTTTAAGAAAATCACTCAAAATAGTTCTTTTTCAAACTCCCTCAAAAAGTAAAGTGCCACATCATCAAACTCGTAACTTTCCTTACCCCAAAAAATGAGTTTTTCAAATTTTTATCATTTTCACTCATGTAGAATGGAAAACCTCACCCTGACCCATACACATATAAAAAATTTACTTTCTCTATGTGCAAATACTTTTTAGTCCGTTATACATGTTATTTTGATTCTCTTATCTCTCCCCTCTCTCTTACCATTTGAATTCTAGCAGCCATAGGGTACTTGAACAATTTTACCCAAGGATAAGATGTAATAGTAATGAATCACTCACAACAAATATTTTCTGACTTGAGATGAAAATATTCATATCCAAGTAGGTGGTTCATTCTATCCTTGTGATCCAAGGTCCACTATCCATTTTACATTCACGTATTTACCTACTATTTTTCAAGAGAAAAACAAGCAATACCATCATTGGAAGCCCTTTCATGTGGAGTGGGAGGACATAGACATCATATTCTTCCAATGAGGTATGTAGTTTTCTTGATTGTCATATTTTCAAAAGAATGAAACCAATATTTCCCTTGCATAGGTAATTCATATGACAAATAAGTGCTTCATCTACACCAAAGAAGCACTTTAAATTGTTAAATAGTTCATTTTACTTACTTCTTCTTTTCAAAAGAATGACACCAATATTACATTATATGGATAGGAAAATGTGTGTGAAAGCATTTCTCCATGCTTGTAAAAGCTATTTATTATGAAGATGAATTATAATGAGGACATAATTAATATTGCTACAAAATACTTACACATAAAAGAAAATATGTCTAGGTATGTTTAGCATGCAACCATGACTAAGGATTCAATGAAGAACTCATATCCTTAGTTGATGAAGAACTCATATATGCATGATTTTGTTTATAGAAAACAAAAAATATAAATTTTTAATCTATAAAGGCTTCAAAAATCAATGTTTTTCTTGTAGAACAAAAGCTATCTCTACTAATTTTCTTTTCACATCCTTTTTCTATTTGATCTTATATATGTTTATCTTGTTGGTACACATTGTGGTGATCATGACTCAAATTCACATTAAAGCTACTGATCATCAATGACTTGGAATAGTAATAGAAAAGTAAAGATTCTAGTATAATAGTAATAGAAAAGTCCCACTATAGATCTAACAGTAATTTCTTAAAAAGCACTTGGTTTTCTTCAAACAACTTTTGCAAGATTTGGATAATTAGAAATGTGTTCATGAAAATTACAACACAACATTGCAAGTGAAAGTTGGAGGCTATCAACAAGTCCTTTGTATCCTGATCAATGTCATGCACAAAATGTTGTGAGGGTTCCACTTGGAAATGAAGTTATATAAAAGGCATCATTCGGTTATTTTATACTAATACGTTTTTGTGGTATATCCTATCCATGTTCAAGGTACACAATGAACACCTTGGATGCAGCCCCATTAGAGAGGATGAAGTGGTCTACATGCAACACTAGTCACCATACAATCATACAGAGGTTCAATACGACAAAGTGAAGTCGAATAAAAATATCAAAGTAGTTCATAGCCTCCTCCATAGAATCATTCCTAAGAGCATGATGAAGATCGACCACCATAGAGGTGACCATTCAAATAAATATTCTATGGACATGAAGTATCCATTCCAACTCATCCAAAACAGAGAGCTTCAAGGAGTTGTCATGGAGCATAAGCATATTCCAACATCACACCAATTAGAGGCTAGCATCCCACTACTACAAGGTCAAAGCACACTACCCAATACATGTAAAATGAATTAGAATTATCAAACACATCATAGATCATATGTAGCGCAACTAAAGTTTCTCCTAATGCAAGAGTAACAAAAGTGAGGAAACATTATAGCCCCTTTGTGCTTCAAAGTTAGTGCACTAGACTATGGATAATAGCACTTTAAGCCATCCAAGAGGAAATGGATGCATTCCTTACTTCTATTTTGAAAGATGTTAACTTTTGTGTATCTCATGTGAAGATGATTATACAAGGAAAGAAACTAGATGGGACCATACATGATTATGTAATCATTCTTGTTGAAGAGATACATTTTGTAAAATGAAAATTTCATTATGATTATCTACTTTTTCATAATTCTTCTTACACATGCTCAAGTCCACATTGATCTATATCATATGTTCACAATTGTATCCACTTGCCTAAAGATGGTATGTGTGCAAAACAAATCACTTAAGATTCAAAACTCATATTCCATTCTTCAACTGAGTTGTGCACATAATAAGTTTCATGGACCAAAAAATTGAAAGAAAAGAGCTGTATTTCCACTAACCACATGGTATTTCAATGTCCTAAGAAGAAGAAACAAGTTGGGTTCAAGAGTTACACAATCACCATCCCACATCAAAAGGATCATCATCAGAGTCAAAAGAGGAATACTATCCATCATGAGAATCATGCCCTTGATTTGTACCTAGATATACTACAAACCCTTTCTAGTTCCATCACGGATATCCATCATCATCATGTTCCAATACTATCAAGAACTCTACAAAGAACAATAGCTATGAAGATTCAAGTTCTTGAAAATCTCACAGTCACATAACCAATTTGTGTGGAATTCATCGTTTTGAGAGGGAGGTGATGCCACAAACACGAAAGAAACCATTTGAAAACCTTAGATTCCATGATAATATATGTATATATTTCATTAATGGTTTAGAATGGAGAGAGTAATCCTACCATCACATTTGGAACATGCCAAAACCCTAAGAATGACTATCTATATGTCTGATTCTGACACCTAGACTCTTGATAACCTCAAAAAACACCAACAAAGGGGCAAGCACAAAAACATGGGATAGGCCTATGCAATTTTTTTGCAGAGGCCTATGTTGTGTTTCTATGGTTGCCCCTTTTTTTATGCTTTTGAGGTCATGCAAGGTCATTAATGGTGGAAATACAAATTATTCCTTGCAATTTTTAGGGAATTTGATGGACTATACAACCCAAGAAACTAGATGGGATCATATATGGCTATGTTCTCATTCTTCTTGAAGAGATATTTTGTAATATGAAATTACTTTTTTGGTAATACACTTTTTCATCGTCTTTATTACACATGTTCAAGTCCACATTGATCTATATCTTATGTTCATAGTCATATGCACTCAATTGAACATGCTATGTGTGCAAAGAAAATCATTTATAGTTATAAACTCATTTTTCCATTGGTAAATTGAGGTGAGCACATAATCAGTTTGACGGACCTTAAGTTTGTAATAATAATCTTTCATATCCACTAGAAAGAAACTGGTGTGGCCTCAAAAGCACCAAAAAAGGATTCTACAAAAATTTTATAGAGGCCTATCCCACATTTTTGTGGCTCCCCTTTTTGTTGTGTTTGAAGCCATGCAAGGTTATTTTTAGTGGATATGAAACTTTACTCTTAAAAGTCTAAGGGCCATGGAACTTGTTTCTAATAGGTTTCTTTCTCTATAGTGATCTGTGCATATATAACTTCTACAATGGGAGCCAATATAGACAAAGATAGTCATGCAAGATAAAATAGTTTGGAAAATATAATTTCTGATAATATCTTCATGTCTAGAAGTCTTATTGTGCCTCTGAACCCCACATAAGGTGGAAGTCCTCCCTTTGAACTCTTCCCATTAAGGTTAGATGGGGGAATTCCATGGCATAAGAGAGCCTTTATTTTCACCTTGAATGGAAGCAAATTGGCAGAAACTTTATGGCCCACTTACCTCATGGCCTCAATCACAAAGACCATCTATTACCATGAATGTTCACATATAAAACTCACCTAGCTTAGAAATTAAGGTTCCATGGATGTTTGTGCTCTCAAACTGGCTTCTCCTCATAATGGGAGCCTTATAACTTATAGCACCATGTATCATTTGTGGTTACTCTAGGATTATGTATTGAGTCTATCTAACGTGAATGAAATTTTTTAGTTATATACCTTGTAGCTTCAAACTTCATAAATGATAATCTATTGAGAAATCCAATAAAAAGTCAATTAATGTGAACTTGAACATACCTCGTATAAAAGTGAAAAATTGAATAATCACCAAGACACACTATAAATGCATAGTTGTAAACTACAAAATGTGAAAGTAGTCATGTTTTCATTCCAAATATCAAATCTTACAAAATTTCCAAATTATCAATATCAATTATTGTACAACTTGAAGTGCTTGCAAATGCAAGAAATCATCACAAGATTTGTGGTGCTTGTGCATGGTGTAAAGTAGTTTTGGACCAATTCTAGATCCAAAAAGATTTTTAGATCTCATAGTAGGAGTTAAGGCATCAAAGAAATTTTGTTCTCATGTCCATAGTGATGGAGTATATCCACTCCTAGTTGCAACTATCAAAGGTCATAAGTTCCAAGGAGTCCTTGTAGATTGTGGTTCTTGCATTAACTTGATGCCCGAACATACCATGAAAAAGATTGGACTACACCCTTCAAGACCTGCAAAGTTCATTGTAACACTGGCATACCAAAGCATAGTAAGGCTTATGGGAGTGGTTCCCGGAGTCCTAGTCGAGATACAAGGTACCATCTTTAACTTGGACTTTATTGTTCTAAGGCTGCCACAGGTAGAAGGAAGTTTCCCCTTGTTGATTGGGTGACCTTGGTTAAGGCATGCCAATGTGCTGCATGATTGGGGTAAGGACACAATGTGGGTAAAGCAAGAGGGAAAAGAGTTTCAACATATATTTTTAGAAGAAGGACCAGACAATTAAAGACATACTAGCATGATGCAAACAATGGGTATTTGTATGGAAGAAGAATTGTTGGACAACGCAGAAGCATATCTATTTGAAGAAGCAAATTTATAGAAGAAGAAAACATGTTGGCTTGGCTCCATGCAGAAGACCCATCTTTGTGCTATGGAATTTTTCCAAACTCAAGTAGAGAGGAAGCCTATGAAGAAAAAGAGGACATCATTCAGTTTACTGATTTGAGTGAGACAGTCTCAGTCAAAGGCCATAGAAGAGAGAAGAAAAGAAAAGCCCTTAAGGTCAACAATGAAGAAGCTACTTCAAATCCTATATAAAGGGCTAGTTTGTTATGGATACTGATATGGATATCATCTGTTATGTCATTTTTTATGATAGTAAGTTCAAGGCTTTACAAGGATGTGGAAGGAGTACCCGCAAGTCTTTGGAAACAGAGGGTTCCATTGGATGAAGAAGTTGAAATAGTAAAAATGAAATTTTGTAGATTAAGTTATAAAGTAGCTGAAACAAAGATACAAAAGATGTAGTATGGAGGAGATAATATTCTAATGAAGGATTTAGGATACCCCTATCAGATGGTCAGTATACCCAAAAAGAAGACAAAACAAATGAAGTGCAGTACAATTGGAGATTATGGAGGAGTTTCTCTTAGTCATCATATCATGGTTCAAGGCCTATCATCAAAACAACTCAAGATTCATGGATCACCTGGAACTTGCAAAATCTGTCCAGGTTGTACATAGCCTTCTCATTCCATTTTTGCTCAAGTTTTAGTAGTCTTTTTCCATTTTCATCCTTGTTCCTTGCTTTTTTTATGCACCTTAGAAGCCAAATTCCCAAATTTTTGGATAATAAAAGAAATTAGGAAATTTTTGGGAATTTTTTGGAATTAATTAGGCATTTTTAAGAATTTTTTTCAATGCCATTTTCAATGATAAAATGGAAGAATAAAGGAAGCTCCCTATGTTTTTGGGTGGGAAAGTGGCCTACAAATGTCAAGAAATGTTTTGAGAATTTTGCCTGAATTTTTTAGATTTTTTTATTGTTTTTTGGATTTCTTGTTTTAATTTTTATATATTTTTTTGGTATTTAAAAAAAAAAAACAAGCCCCTTGGCGGCTGCTTTTCCTCTTTATAGAATTTATAAAAAAAATCCCCCCTCCCCCCCTCGAAGTGATCCCCTCCCACCCCCCCCCCAAGCGGACCCCCTCCCCCCTAGTGGACCCCTCCCCCCCCCCCCCAAAGTTGACCCCTCCCCCCCCCCAAGTGGACCCCCTCCCCCCCCCCCCAAGAGGACCCCTCCCCCCGAAGTGGACCCCCTTCCCCCCCTCCCTGCCCAAGTAGGACCCTCCCTGTTGGTGCAAGTCAACTATCAATTGATGTCTTGGATAAATAATTGAAGTCAAACGATGAAGAAAAGATCAACAAATGAAGTTTGAAGATAGGGCATATTCAGGAAATGAAGTCTTGTATACATATGTACATTAAACTTGTAGTTAGCTCACATATACCTTTTGTTATGGTCATGAGCTTGTACATATATGCCTATGTATACAAGTAGAAAGTCGGGGCAAGTATGAGAGAGCATAGAATGAGAAGAATTAGAAGTTGTAAGAGTCATTAGACACTTAGAAGTGAAGAAGATCTCTCTCATCATTTAGATGTAAAATTTCTGAGTAGAAGAAAAAAGTTGTGCTTGATATTTTGCTGTGTTCTCGTTCTGTGTTTCATCATTTTAGGAATCCTTTTGTAGATGCTTTATTCCATAGTTGATTCTTCTATGGTTAAGATTTGAGAGCCTAATTATAAACAGGCTGAGAAAATTATGTGTAGGAAAATTTGTATGTGAAGAAGTGATGAGTGTCTTCTCAAATAGGCGCAATCTCGATGGTCAAAGAATTGATAATATCTCAGTGCATAGTGTAAAGTTTTACACAAATGAGGAGTCAAAATCTACGCTGGAAGGTAAGCCATCTATGGCTAAAAGCATTTGATTAAACTGGTTGTACTTTGGGAGAATCATGCATTAGAAGTTGTAGGTGTCAAAGTCAACTATACAAAAGGACAGTTTCAGACATAGGTGGATTGTTTGGATCATTTATCAAGATCTACTGAATCTTTTGAGATGTTTTAACTTGAAGAAGGTGCCCAATCTTTAGGCGACACCTTGTACAAAGTTTCGTCAGAAAATTTACACATTTGGTTAGTTAATGAGTGAGTTATGTGTAGTAGACTTTTTGTAGTGACTCTCTTCAAAGATAGTGCAAATCTAAATAGTTTGACATTGGTCTTCCAAAATTGATCAAGGTTTTAAGTTATTCTTGATATAGAAGTGTTCTAACATCAAGTATAGCTTGTTCTTTTGGAGATTCACACTCTCCATCAATGGTATCAGAGCAGGAATCATCAAAATAGAAGAAAGGAGGATCCCGACTACTACAGTCATACAAAAGTCAACATTTGAAAGTTCAAAAGTTGAGATCTTAAAGAGAAAGTTCGAGAAGGAGGCCTGAAGCTATCAAGAAGATCAAAAGGAACTTCATTCGAAGTAAAGGTATACTTATTCCTCATAAAGCTTGAAGAATTTAATACACAGGTGAAGAAAGGATGGGAGATTCTCTTCACATAGAGAAATTTGATAGAGAAAACTATCCAGCTTGGTCAATGACGATGGAAGCTCATCTCATGAGCAAAGATCTGATAGGTTATATCACAAGTGAAAAAGAAAAACTAGAATTCAGAGATCCTAGTGTTCCAACTAGGGATGAACTCTCATATTTGAAGACTTGGACGAAGAAGGATGCTCAAGCAAGCAGAATTATCTACATGGGAGTCAATGACTACTTGCTACCTCATATTAGAGGACTTGAAAGTGCAAGTGATATATGGAATGCTTTGGAGGAGCATTTCACAAAATACTACAAAGTCAAGGAAGGCATCTTTATGGGCAGAGTTTACCACATTCAAAAAGAAAGCTTCTCAATCCATTTCTGATCATGTAACAAGGATGAAGGACATTGGAAATGCATTAGGAGCAGCCATTCATTTTGTCTATTGAAGCCATGCAAGGTTATTTTTAGTTATGAAACTTTACTCTTAAAAGTTTAAGGGCCATGGAACTTGTTTCTAATAGGTTTCTTTCTCTATAGTGATCCGTGCATATATAACTTCTACAGTGGGAGCCAATATAGACAAAGATAGTCATGCAAGATAAAATAGTTTGGAAAATATAATTTCTGATAATATCTTCATGTCTAGAAGTCTTATTGTGCCTCTGAACCCCACATAAGGTGGAAGTCCTCCCTTTGAACTCTTCCCATTAAGGTTAGATGGGGGAATTCCATGGCATGAGAGAGCCTTTATTTTCACCTTGAATGGAAGCAAATTGGCAGAAACTTTATGGCCCACTTACCTCATGGCCTCAATCACAAAGACCATCTATTACCATGAATGTTCACATATAAAACTCACCTAGCTTAGAAATTAAGGTTCCATGGATGTTTGTGCTCTCAAATTGGCTTCTCCTCATAATGGGGGCCTTATAACTTATAGCACCACGTATCATTTGTGGTTACTCTGGGATTATGTATTGAGTATATCTAACGTGAATGAAATTTTTTAGTTATATACTTTGTAGCTTCAAACTATAAATGATAATCTATTGAGAAAATCAACCAATAAAAAGTCAATTAATGTGAACTTCAACATACGTTGTATAAAATTGAAAAATTGAATAATCACCAAGACACACTATAAATGCATAGTTGTAAACTACAAAATGTGAAAGTAGTCATGTTTTCATTCCAAATATCAAATCTTACAAAATTTCCAAATTATCAATATCAATTATTGTACAACTTGAAGTGCTTGCAAATGCAAGAAATCATCACAAGATTTGTGGTGCTTGTGCATGGTGTAAAGTATTTTTGGACCAATTCTAGATCCAAAAAGATTTTTAGATCTCATAGTAGGAGTTAAGGCATCAAAGAAATTTTTTTCTCATGTCCATAGTGATGGAGTATATCCACTCCTAGTTGCAACTATCAAAGGTCATAAGTTCCAAGGAGTCATTGTAGATGGTGGTTCTGGCATTAACTTGATGCCCGAACATACCATGAAAAAGATTGGACTACACCCTTCAAGACCTGCCAAGTTCACTGTAACACTGGCAGACCAAAGCATATAAGGCTTATGGGAATGGTTCCTGGAGTCCCAGTCGAGATACAAGGTACCATCTTTAACTTGGACTATGTTGTTCTAAGGCTGCCACAGGTAGAAGGAAGTTTTCCCTTGTTGATTGGGTGACCTTGGTTAAGGCATGCCAATGTGCTGCATGATTGGGGTAAGGACACAATGTGGGTAAAGCAAGAGGGAAAAGAGTTTCGACATATATTTTTAGAAGAAGGACCAGACAATTAAAGACATACTAGCATGATGCAAACAATTGGTATTTGTATGGAAGAAAATTGTTGGACAACGTAGAAGCATATCTATTTGAAGAAGCAAATTTATAGAAGAAGAAAACATGTTGGCTTGGCTCCATGCAGAAGACCCATCTTTGTGCTATGGAATTTTTCCAAACTCAAGTAGAGAGGAAACCTATGAAGAAAAAGAGGACATCATTCAGTTTACTGATTTGAGTGAGACAATCTCAATGAAACGCCATAGAAGAGAGAAGAAAAGAAAAGCCTTTAAGTACAATAGTGAAGAAGCTACTTCAAATCCTATATAAAGGGCTATTGTGTTATGGATACTGGTATGGATATCATCTATTATGTCATTTTTTATGATAGTAAGTTCAAGGCTTTACAAGGATGTGGAAGGAGTACCTGCAAGTCTTTGGAAACAGAGGGTTCCATTGGATGAAGAAGCTGAAATAGTAAAAATGAAATTTTGTAGATTAAGTTATAAAGTAGCTGAAACAAATGTAGTATGGAGGAGATAACATTCTAATGAAGGATTTAGGGTACCCCTATCAGATGGTCAGTATACCCAAAAAGAAGACAAAACAAATGAAGTGCAGTACAATTGGAGATTATGGAGGAGTTTCTCTAAGTCATCATATCATGGTTCAAGGCCTATCATCAAAACAACTCAAGATTCATGGATCACGTGGAACTTGCAAAATCTGTCCAGGTTGTACATAGCCTTCTCATTCCATTTCTGCTCAAGTTTTAGTAGTTTTTTTCTATTTTTGTGCTTGTTACTTGATTTTTTTATGCACCTTAGAAGCCAAATTCCCAACCTTCGGATAAGAAAAAAAATTAGGAAATTTTGGGGAATTTTTTGGAATTAATTAGGCATTTTTTAGAATTTTTTCTAGCATTTTTTCATCTTTTTCAATGCCATTTTATTGATAAAATGGAAGAATAAAGGAAGCTCTCTATGTTTTTGGGTGGGAAAGTGGCCTACAAATGTCAGGAAATGTTTTGAGAATTTTGCCTGAATTTTTTAGATTTTTTAAATTTTTTTTGGATATTTTCTTTTAATTTTTATATATTTTTTTGTTATTTAAAACAAAAACAGGCCCCTTGGCGGGTGCTTTTCCTCTTTATAAAATTTATTAAAAAAATCCCCCCTCCCCCCCGAAGTGATCCCCTCCCACCCCCCCCCCAAGCGGACCCCCTCCCCCCCCAAGTGGACCCCTCCCCCCCCCCCCCAAAGTGGACCCCCCCCCACGTGGACCCCCTCCCCCCCTCCAAGAGGACCCCTCCCCCCCCCCAAGTGGACCCCCTTCCCCCCCTCCCCGCCCAAGTAGGACCCTCCCTGTTGGTGCAAGTCAACTATCAATTGATGTCTTGGATAAAGACTTGAAGTCAAAAGATGAAGAAAAGATCAAAAAATGAATTTGAAGATAGGGCATATTCAAGTACAAGGAGTTGGTTCCCCAATCCTGTACTATTTGCAGTTGTCATAGGAAGGGCCTTCCTAGAATCATCTCGTAGACATTATTTTTCTCAAAGTTACATATAGCAAATGTGTGTTCAAACTCTACACCACATGTGGTTAGAGTTATCCCTTCGAGCAATCCTAGAGGTCTTTCCACATGGCCGTCAGCCATTTGAAGCTTCATTCTAGTTGGTCTTAATGTGGGCTTGCCCCATCGCTTCCACAAGGAGGTGGTTGCAATAGCAGCACCAGCACCTGAATCTATGATCGCTTTGGTTGTGTAACCTTGGTAGGTGATTGGAAGATAAGTATTACCTTCTTCACCTTCACTCATGTCCCCTATTTTATCAAGAGGTATCTCTGGAACTTTCTCTTTAGAGCCTGCTTTTGGCATTTTGGAATCAAGTTCGGGAACCTGATCCTTCACGTGATTCCATAGCTCAGGTTTTGCTTTGAGCAGCTCTTTTAGAGTGAGATGACATTGAACCTTAGTGTTCTTCATGACGTCAGTGTTTCTTGGAACCACTAAGTCTTCATTTCTTACCAGTATTGTGGGAGCTCAGATCTGAAGAGATTCAGATTCCCATGGGCCTGTGAATTGTGGAAACTCTTGTAAAGAATTAGATTCAACATCTAATCGTTCATCTTCTTCTTGCTCTGTTTGGTCTCCATAAATAGACGGGATGTCTTGGGGAAACTCGTCATGAAGATCATCAATATCAAGAATAGGAGGGGGAACATCCTTCTCCTTGGCCCATTTTTCTTCTTGTATTTCCCGCAAGAATTTTTAAGTGTGCTGTTGACTTGAAAGAGATTCTCCATCATCTATGGAGTCAAGAACATAGACTTTCTTTGGTGATGAGCTTGCTCTTTCAATAGTTAGTTGAGCCTGTGGAGGTAAAGAAACTTGCGGTTTATTTACCAACTGCTCTAATCTTTCTAGTAAGCCCTGGAAGTGCAAACCCGGCATGATAGCATTCGTCTGATTGAATGATTGATTGGCCTCGAACATAGCTTGAGCTAGTTCCACCATTTTAATGCACATTTTTGTTCGTTCAATCTCTAAATCTGCTCTAGGGTAGCTCTTGTCTAGGTTTGCAGGTGTTGGCCCTTCTTAAAGTCGAGCCTGGTATGCCTTGAACATCATGTCCAAGTCTTCTGGGGTTGGATCTGCAAGAACAGACCCTAATTGTGGTGGTCTATTTACAATGGTTGGTGGGTGGGGATGAGGTGGTGTGGATGGAGTTTTAACCTGCGAGGGGCTTTGAGAGGTAATATCTTCTATTTTGGTTTTTGGATCTTTCAAGCTTTCTTCTAGTTCGGATAACTTTTTGGTCCACTTACGATTGGCCTTCTCTCTAGTATCCTTCCAAGTTCTTGTTTTCCTCTTACTAGGCTCTCCTGATTCACTTGGATCTGATTGCTCAGCTGGTCTAGCTTTTTGTAAGGCTTGTGTCCTCGTAACTGCGTGTATAGGAGCCACATTATCGCTACTGGAACTTGAATCTCCTACTAAGCCTACTACATTAATGGGTGTAACCTTTGGTGCACTAGAGGGATGTCCGAGACAATCTCTCAGGAGCTGTTCTTTGCCATGCTCAAGACAAACGACTTGTATTGTGATGTTCTGCCCTTGTGTCGGAGCTAGTGGGTGGGGTGATTGTTGTCTTTGCATAGGTTGAGGTTGGCTATATCCTTCATGTTCATATAGTCTAGCGACTCTTGGTGGTCCTGGACGTGGGTTATACCTAGGAACTTCTCTGCCTTGTTCTGTAGGAGGGTACTCGTATGGTCTACAATGAGGTGGTACAAACGGTCTTGGATGTCTATTCATTGGATAGTTTTTGGTGTTGTAGTTGATGTACTTTTGCTCACTATAAGAGGACATGTAAGGCACTTGAGTTGGTTGTCTATCGTAAGGGTAAGGTTGTGATAACCCTAATGCTTCTCTGGTGCAGACATGAGATGGATGATCCTCACCGCAAAGTGTGCAACTTCCTAACATTGGCACTCTCAAGGAAGAGTTTGCGTAGTTCCTTTGTCCTTGTATCCCTAATTTTTTGACCACTAACTCTGCCACTTCCTCCACATGACTCGAACTAGAAGTTTCATTGTTCCTTGTATCCTCTGATTTGGTAGGATCTTGTGTGGTTTTGAGATCCTCAGCTAAGTTGTCTTCCAAATCTATGCACTCCTGAAGACACTCACTTAGGGTTTGTAGTGGTTTTACATATACTAAGATTCTCAATGTTCCATTGGTTAGACCTTCTAAAAATAAAGATACCATTTTTTGTTGAGAAGGTCTCTCGGTCACAGGGCATCGGGCTACGTATTGCTTAAACTTTCGTGCTACATTTTTTACTGTCTCATTAGGAGCTTGTTTGAAACTATGTATTAAGGATGATGAATTGTACTTGATCCCTCGCTTAGTGAATTCCCAAATAAGTTCTTGGAAGAATTGTTCAATATGTTCAAAGCAACTTAGATCCAAGGATTGAAACTAGGTCAAGGCTATTCCTGTGAGGGTTAGCCCAAAGGATTCATATTGCATGAAAAAGTCATCCACTTGCTCCGCTCGCAATACCTGCTTGAATTCTGCAATGTGATCATACGGCTCTCCTGTGCCATCGTAATGATTTTGCATACATTTGGCCAATTGGATTGGTCTCAGTATTTTGTCGGGCTCTGGGGTTTGACTTATGATGGGATAAGCGGATTTTACTAGGTGTATTCCAGCTCCTAAACCTTGGGGTGGTTCTCCCCTAAATGTGGTTCCATTCAGATTTCCCATTCCCAGGCTAGTGTGGCTATGGGGGTTAATTCCTGGCATGGTGAATTGCTCATGTGGTCTATTGGGTATACTACCTTGGCTCGTTTGTCCTAACATCACATTTTCTGTTCTTTGCTGGGTCTCAAATGGGTTTTGTGAGGTAGTTGCCTGATCTCAAGCTAACTCTCCTCTTTCATTAATCTGATCAGGGTTTCCGGTTACTACATATATCTTGTCCATCTTGTCCCTATAAGCTCCACTTTCATACTTGACAGCTGGTCTTGGAATTATTTCAGATTCTGTGGTGTTTATCATTCTTGCTACTGTCCTCTGTAGACTATCAAGGTAGATGGGTATTCCCTGCAAGTTGGTGGATATGTATTGAAGAGATGTCCTATATTCCCCTTCCATTGTAGACATAAGGCCTTCCCTAGGTACGGAACTATGCATGACTTCAGAAGCCAAGAGTCTCTCCCAGTTAAGTGACATTTTTGATTGTCTATGAACTCAGCACGTAGTGTTAACCCCTGAGTTGTGAGTCCCTGACTTGGTTGTACAATTGACCTTAGTTTCAAGTGATTTGGTACTTTATCTATCTCTTCCTAAGTGTCTACTTGATCTTAGGTTCATAAGCCTTGTCTAGAAGTCCACAAATGTCCTTTGAACTGCACAAAATCTTGTTCAGGGTTCTGGGGGTTAAAACAGGGAAACAGGATCTCTCAGGAAATGCCAAAAGAGGCGATACACAATACTTACCTTGCCATGATACACGATATCTCAACTAAACGATACACGACACTTGACACACTAGAAAAGTCACGATACTCGATATTTGGTTGATTGAAAAAATGCCATGATATTCGATACTTGAGCCCACACGATACACAATATTCAACCAACTAGACAGATCACGATACTCGATATCCAACAAGTATCGCGGAAGGACCCCCATGATATTTGATATTGCACAGATATCGCCAAGAGGAATCCCATGATACACGATACTCGATATCAGGCGAGAGTTAGACTCACGATACTTGACACTGAAAGTCACGATACACGATATTGGGTAGGTATCGCCGAAAAAATCACAATATATGATACTTGGAATTCCCATGATATTCGATATTCCTCAAGTATCATTTTCAGGTCTCTACGATACTCGATACGTGACCAATATCATGAGAAATTTTTGACGATACTCGATATCTACCAGGTATCCCGATAGTTAACTCCACAATACACGATACATGATAGGTATCGCGATCAGAAGTTCACGATATACGATACACGATATCTGTCCAGTATCGTGAATGTTTCTCAGCAATACACGATACACGATATGTGACCACTTGCAAGTATCGCGATACTCGACCACAGGAGATCATGATACTCAGGTATCGCGATACTTCAACCACGGGAGAACATGATACTTTTTGGAGTCCAAATTCAAAATTGTTTGCAAATATGAGTATCTTGTGTCCTCCTTGTCACTCCTATGTGTATGTAGATGCAAAATCTCCCTTCAAACCCGCGATATTGCCCCCACGATACTTGGTGTAGGTTATGTCACGTCCGGGATAGATCACTCGATTTTTGGCTATTTTGGTACTATATCTTTAGCGTTTTAGTTCTGCACCCTCTCTAAGTCTCTTTCTCACAACCACAAGTAAAAAGCGAGGTGAATGTACTCTAAATCATGGAAAAAATTGAGAAGATGAAGGTGGGTGGAGATGGTGATGAAGATGAAGATGGAGAAGAAAAACTCAAAAATTGAACTGAAAATGGTGATTTTTTGACCTTCCAACATCGCTACTCTACGTCTTACCGTCACACGCTCGTCCTCCAAGGTCTCTCCCTGGCAACGACACCAAATTTGGTGTCACTCTAGCACAATGGTGAGTACCAACGTGAGGAGCTTCACCTCATAAATGTCAATCCGTGGAGACGTGAGGACCGGTATGAAGACCAAGACCAAGTGAAGTGCACAAGTGCATTAGTGAAAGCACATGAGCATGCACACACATACACACACGGTTTTTAGTGACAAAAGTCACTATTTTTATAGGGATGGTATTTACAATGGTTTTTAGTGACAAAAGTCACTATTTTTATAGGGATTTCTTTTGAAAATTTGACATGTGCTTCTTGGAGCTCCCTACATGCTCCTTCTTCTTGTGTGTCCACTTCCTTGATGCGCTTCCATGCTTTGTCCTTGACCTTGAGCTTCAACACCTGCTTACTTCGGATATTCATAAAGACTTCAACTTCGAGAATCAGAGCCCTAGGTTGTAAATCCTTGTGAATAGGTTTCAATTCCTGTATCTCCTCCTCTGTCAGGCCACGTTGAATCTTTGGAGGGTCCCTTTCTATCTCAATAAATTCCGGTTCCATTATCACATGATCCAACCTCTTTCATTTTTTTTTACTTGCCTAGTATTTGTTTAGGCTCTTGATTGCCTTTTGGTGTAAACACTAGTACATTATTAGTTTGAGTTGAAACTGATACTTTTTGCTCAACTGCTATTGCAATAAGATTAGTTTGAGTTGAAATAAGACATGTTTGAGTTGAAATAGGATCAATTTGAGTTGAAACTAATACTTTATTTAGTTTTTTTTCTTTTTGGGCATCTTTGTGCTCAACTTTTGTTGCAACCTGACATTGACTTGCTGAGGATGTAAGAATGTCTTTTGCGGTAGCTGTGGATGGAACCATGTTCTTTATTTAACCTATGAGCCAAACATCATTACAACTTACAATCAATGACACTGTTAGTCCATCAAAAGTTGTACAGAATATGATAAATACAATCAATAACAGTGTTACAAAATAAGCTAAATACAAAATCCTATGAGAGCTAATCAATTTGGACAATGTCATTGTGGATAGTAACCATTACAAAGAGGTGTTGTAAGAAGGTGAATAGTAGAACTAAATAGTGAAATCAATTTCCTCCCTTTGAAACTATTTAATACTATCCAAATCATATCATTGTGAAAAGGCATCATGAGAGGAATGATTGTAAAATTCATAAAAATGTGTTCCTAATGTTTATGATGGCATTAAGACTTCAAATTATTTCCAAATTGGTGCTTAAGTTATGGATAAATGCCATTTTGCCCATATAATACCAAAAGAAGAATTGTTTAACATCATTATAATCAATGACACAATTGAGCTATCAAATATGTACAAGGTATATAATACGAGGCAGAGACAACAAAATATTTTAATAACATCGATACAAAATGGGCTGGTCACAAATTGTGATGATAGCTAATAGATTTGGATGATGCCACACATGCGGATAGTAACCATTGCAAAGGACAATGATGTAAGAGGGTG
The DNA here is from genome assembly GCA_020310875.1 of Ceratopteris richardii. Lineage (NCBI taxonomy): Eukaryota > Viridiplantae > Streptophyta > Polypodiopsida > Polypodiales > Pteridaceae > Ceratopteris > Ceratopteris richardii. The sequence continues at coordinate 171,108,665 of CM035411.1, read as the reverse complement.
AACATTGGTACTATTCTTTCAAAAGATCCTCTATATCAGGTACAACGCCTCCGTTCAAGTGTGACCGAGTAGTCTGCCACCTTGTAATTGGGTGCAAATAGCTTGGCTTCTTTTGTCGTTTCACAAGTGCTTGCAAATTTCTTTTTGCATTTGCCATAAACTGCGCTAGAGTGGCATCCTCTTGTACATGAACACCTACGGCCTTTGTTGGGGATCCACACATGTGAAAAACTGAGGCTGGGTTACAATAGTTTTGCTTCGAGGAGGTTTCATTTGTAGCATTCGTTTGAAGAACATCTCTATTCGGACTCTGATTAGAATCAAAAGTTGGATTCTACAAATGACCTTTGTTTGAACAAGTAACACGATCATTATCGACTACAGAGTTGTGACTAGCTAGATGAATATCTGAGCTCCTAACTGGATCAAGAAAATTCTCAATCATTCTGTCTAGACCACTATGAAAGTCAATGCGTGTGGACTCCGCATCATGCATGTTGTCAACTGGACAAGGATCCACACTAGCATCCATTACAGACGGTGTTTGGAGGAAGGATGGAATATTTTCTTTCTCTTTCGATGATGAAGATTGGGCATAAGTCTTACTTTCAACAAATGGTGTACGTCCAACATTCTCACTTGTCCCAAGCTCCCTATCATATGCAGCATCAGCATTGTTGGTAATTGTTCCTATTGAGGTATGAGCAACTGCTTAGCACAATGAAACGAGCTAGATTATTGTTCCACTAGAGGGTTAAAGAGTAAGAAAGAGATAGTTGATGGATGACTTATTGCAAACAACTAACAAAAAACTAGATCTTTAGTAATCACGAATTAGTAACAAGGTAATTAGTAATAGCTAACTACTAACAACTATCAAACAATCAGCTGCTTAGTAATAGCTAATATGTAACAATCTAATTAGTAATAGCTAATTACGAACAACTAAAAAAGAACTAGTTACTTCATAATAGCTACTTAGTAACAAGATAATTAGTAATGGCTAATTCGTAATACCAAATTGATAATAGATAATTAGTAATAGCTAATTAGTTATAGCTAATTAGTAATAGCTAACTAGTAATAGCTAATTCATAATAGCTAATTAGTAATAGCTAATTCGTAATAGCTAATTTGCCATAGCCAATTAGTAATAGCTAATTTGTAATAACTAATTAGTAATAGCTAGTTAGTAATAGCTAATTTATAATAGCTAATTCATAATAGCTAATCATTAATAGCTATTACGAATTAGCTATTACAAATTAGCTCATTAGCTATTACTAATTAGCTAATTAGCTAATTAGTAATAGCTAATTAACTAATTCATAATAGCTAATTCGTAATAGCTAATCAGTAATAGCTAATTAGTAATAGCTAATCAGTAATATCTAATCAATAATAACTAATTAATAATCATGAATTAGTAACAAGCTAACAATCAGCTACTTAGTAATAGCTCATTAGTAACAAGCTAATTAGTAATATCTAATTACAAACAACTAACCAAGAATTAGTTACTTTGTAATAGCTACTTAGTAACAAGCTAATTAGTAATGGCTAATTCGTAATAGTGAATTAGTAATACCTAATTAGTAATAGCTAATTTGTAATAGCTAATTTGTAATAGCTAGTTCATAATAGCTAATTCGTAATAGCTGATTTGTAATAGCTAATCAATAATAGCTAATCAATAATAGCTAATCAGTAATAGCTAATCAATAATAGCTAATTAGTAATAGCTAATTAGTAACAAGTTAATCAATAATAGCTAATAAAAAATAGCTAATTAGTCATAGCTAATTCATAATAGTTAATTAGTAATAGCTACTTAGTAATAGCTACTTAGTAATATCTACTTAGTAATAGCTGATTACTAACAAACTAAATATTAATTTGTAATAGCTAATTCATAATAGCTAATTAGTAATAGGTGATTAGTAACAAGCTAATTAATAATAGCTTACTAATAAGATAACTAATAACTAGCTACTTAGTAATAGCTATGATGAATTAGCTACTTAGTAATAGCTACTTAGTAATAAATACTTAGTAATAGCTACTTATTAATAGCTAATTGGTAACAAACTAATATAACAACTATTTCTAACACCTAACTAACAACCAGCTACTTGATAATAGCTAATTGGTAAAAATTTAGTTATTAATAGCTAAGTACTAACAAGTAACCCAGAGTTAGAAACTTAGTAATAGCTAACTAGTAACACGCTAATTAGTTACTAACAACTAACCATATACTTAGTAATAGCTAATTAATAACTAGCTTATTATTAATAGCTAATTAGTAACTAGCTTAGTAGTAATAGCTAATTACTAACAACTAACTAAGAGCCAGCTACTTTGTAATAGCTAATTGGTAACAAGCTAGTTAGTAATAGCTAATTACAAACAACTAACCAAGGACTGGCTACTTAGTAATAGCTAACTGGTAACAAGCTAAATAGTAATAGCTAATTACTAACAGCTAACTAGGAACCAACTACTTAGTAATAGCTAATTGTTAACAAGATGATTAGTAATAACTTAGTAATTAGTAATAACTTAGTAATAATCAGCAACTCAAGAACTAGTAATAATCTAATTAGTAATAGATACTTAGTAACAAGTAACGAAGAACCAACTACTTAGGAATAGGTAACAAGTAGCAACCTAATTAATAATATCTAGTTACAAACAACTAACCAAGGAGCCACAACCATGGATAAAAAGTAATATTATTAATATTAATCAACACGACAAGCTTACCTCTGTTAAAGTTGAATCCACCATCAAAGAATCCAGAGATTGTTTGCCGCACATTTTCTGGTATTTCAGCACCACATTCAGGTCCTGAACAGTTGAATGACACACGAAAATGTGTTGCAAAACAAATATAGTGATATGCATGGTTGCATGGCATAAGGTGCACTATAAAACTCACCCTCTCCTCAATATTCAAACCACATGCCATGCACATGGATGAAACACTGAGTAAGAGGGTTGATGGTAACTCTGGGGGAGGTAATGGCAATAATGGTGACAATTCATTTGAATCCATCATGCTTAACATGTTCTTTACAAAGGATAGCTGTGCATTTGCACTCTTCAGCTGATTCTCATGCAGCTTATATTCAGCCTGTGTATGTAACAATCCAAATGATCAGTATTGAACCTTAGAAAAATGTTCCAACCAATGTCAATAAAGCTAAATATTACCTCCAGTTTAGGCACCTTGTGATTCTCATCTAGATCAATCCCTAACACCTACAGATTAACAGTATATATGTGAATTTGCTTCTCAATTGAATCCTCTTCTCAAGAGACATTCCCACATCACATTTCAATTCATATATGGATACTTGTAACTTTTTTCTCATCTCAATGACTGCTGTATTCACCTTAGACTCAACAACCTTTGATAGCTTGGCTTGGTCCAAATCAAGCTTGATCCTAACCCAACTTATTTTGTTCACTATCAACTAAGAATTCTAAAGTACATATAACTTTAGTACCCTCCACTCACCGTATGGCAAAAACTCTCATACCTTGTCGAGCATATAACTCAACATCTCCTTTCTATTCTTGCAAGTTTGCATCCAAAGGCTCTAAAAGTGGTGAAGCATCATCGTTCAAACAACTGTAAAACCTTTGCAGACTGCAATGTACCCATCTTCTTGCATCTTTCAATAGAAGCTTCTATAGCTACAGCCCATGCCACTTGGTACATAGTTGGATTTTTTTATGTTTTAGCAGTGGTACAGTTTTCAAATGCAAAGGCTCTAGCGAATTGTACAGACAATTCATAGATTGTTGGTACCTCTTGGTACACTTTCTGATGTAACACCATCAGTGCATCATAGAACTCTTGCCTGACATATTTAACTTTCATCTTCCCCTAGAGTCGGGTTACCTTGAAGACAGACAACCAATCTGCCTCACTAAACGATTTTTTTGATATAGTATGTGGATCTATACCAGCAATAGACAGGCCGTAAACAGTGTCGAAATCCTCTTTTTTCTCGTAGAATATGCTGTGGTCTAACACTTTTGGATATGTTGGATATATCCACCTGCATCAACAAGGTAAATTGTTTCATAAATGCATGCCCATTACTCTAGTCGTAGCACCAAAGATTAAGTGTAGAGTCCCTATATCTTTGTGATTCATGGATGCAAAAAAGAAGGGTCCTACACAGGCCTACAGATAACGTAGAGATACACGCAACAACTTCTATATGTATTAATGATTCAATATAGCAGTTACATACATGTGAATCATTACATCATGCGACACATGAGTAAGTAACGACTATTAAGCTATTATTTTTGGGACATGGCATTTGGCCACATGGTTCATACGTGCCACATCCACGTAATCATAGTTAAGCTGCTTCAACACTCCCCTTGTAACTAGAGTACTCGAATGTGACATAGATGTTACTAAATTTCAACATTTCCAAGATGTTTCCGGTAGAGGATGAACTTATCTTCTCCCACAGGCTACGTAAGCATATCAGCCCACTGATACATATGTGAGATGAAGTTTTTTCTGCTCTACAAGCTCACGTATAAAATGAAACTTTAAATCAACATGTTTTTTTTTCTCTCGGTGTTTAGGGTTGCTAGCCAAATGTATGCATGACTGGTTATCACACATAATCTGCAAAGGAATTGATGTCATCGGTAAGAGCTCTTGCATGACGGTTTGGATCTAGAAGCCTTCTTTTGTCATGAGAGCTAAGGCCGCAAATTCAGCTTTTGTTGATGACAATGCAACTGCTATCTACTTCTTGGAGAACCAGGTGCTACTTGCCATTTAACTGGCTGTAAAACTAGCCTATTAAATTACACAGCATTAGACACACCGATTGATATCAAATTTGGAGCTTACCTGGTCCATCTCTTTCGCTTCAATGATGGACTCTTAACAGACGGTGCCTCTCCTCTGCCAAAAATAGTGGCTCTTACATTAGAACCATATAAATTACTCCTAGCCATGCAAGCACCTAAATGTTGCATGCATGGATGCTAGACCCCATACCTGCTCATACTCGTTCCCAGAGATTGCATTTCACCTTTGTCGTCTGATGGAGAAACTTTGTTGATGGTAGCTTTTTCTCACGACTGATGAAGCCATGCAGACCTTTTGTGCTCCACTGGCACAAACTCCATAGACTTGCCACCTTGTGGAGTACGTGAGGAATAATGCCATTTACTATCGATGTTCCAGCCATGATACCCAACGGGCCGCCACATGAGTAGTGATCGTACGTGGCATCCGCACTTTGTGCTTGACTTCAACATCCCCCCCCCCCCCCCCCCCCCCCTTCTTGAGTCTCTCATCCCTGATAGACCTTTGTTGGAGTGGTTGTTCCATGTAGTACTTTGAGAGGTAGTGTTTATCATGTATCAACAAGTTCATCTCTTATTCAAATGTACCAGGGTCTATTGTCTAGTTCTTCATTTTTCTCATTGCTAGCCTTTGCAAGTTGTAGTCCCTTTGTATGTACTTCTTCCTTGTATTCCAGCTTGATGGTGTCTTTGTGAGCTTTCAAAAATTGTGAACTGCTCAAAATAGGTTGTCAATGTTGATTGTGAGCAGCTCTCAGCGGTGGATTGAATCCTTGCTCTTGGTCTTGTCACCTTGATGTCCTCTGGTTCTTCCAAAGATGGCTTTCATACTTTTCATGCCAAGTACTCATTACCCATAATGAATGATGGGTAAGTGTGTTAGTGCATGGGTTTACGAAAATATGTGCACTATGCACGACCGTGTGGCCCTATGCATGCATACTTGGGGAATCCATTCGAAGAAGTATGGTTCAAGAAATTGGGTCTTGAGCTCAAGGGTATGCCGATGAAGAGGTTTCCTAATCTATCATGGTTATGATATTGCCAAAGTGTGATTCTTACCATGGTGAAAGGTCCATCAATCTTCACTATTCGTGATGCACGCATATCACAGTGATTGACCATTGGACTTTCTTGCTTTGTTGATGAATGATCTTAGTGATGATCGACTGATAAGATCATTCATCTTCTTTTTTTTTCCTCTCTCTCTCTCCCTTTTTTTTTTGAACAATGACATAAAACAAGAAGAAAGAGGTTAGCAGCAAGAGAATATTTTACATATGTTAAGTGTGTCTCATGTGCCTGGGATTTCTCAATTGTGTCTATGCACGGCCGTATAATGTGGCACTACATTGATGCATACTTTCGAAATGCATGACCTGAATGGTGCAAAAGATGGGGTTATGCCAAAGGCACATGGGTGTTGCACATAGAGGCTTCCTTGTTCTTGTAAATGTTGATGCAGCCTTTGTTTTGAGGTATATATGAATCTTGATCATTCCTCTTTATAGGGATCTATTTGAAAATAGTGGATTGTTGCATATCGATCACTTTTGATCTGTTCATCTTTGGGCGATTTCTTACATTTTGTGTTCCTCATGGTTCATTATTTGGTTCTATGGGGAGTGCTTTTGGCTTCCAAACCCATATCCTTGATGATTTTCTTCTTACTATTGCCGAAGAGGTGAATTGGTCTTTTTTGGTCTTTGTGCTTCGTTCTAACTCTTGCTTCTCCTTGGCTTCATTGTTGAGACTTTTCTCGTGTGGGCAAGCATAGGGTTTTGTGTATGTAAGAGCTTCTTGGGTACCCAAATGTGTAATTGTCCTTGTTGAGCTGATGCTAATTTCGTAGGCACCCAAATTTGTCTTATACCTTGTGATTTAGCTTGTCCTAATTGCTTGGTTCTTCTTTTGACATGGTTGGCTTGCTTGGATGGGAAGTGTTGTGGCAAGGCTGGTGGTTTCTCTCCTTTTCGTACCCAGATCTGCTTCATGCCCTAAACTACTATCGTCTTGAAATCTCTTTGTCTATTTGATATAGCAATTGTCATGTACGGCTCTTCTTGCCTCTTTGGTTGAATTGTGGTGACTACATTAGTTTTTTATAAAGAAGAGTGATGCACATGCCTTTGAGATTGTTCTTCCATGATTGAGTCATTCATTGTTGAGACACATAAAACCTCTTCTTTGCTAAGATTACGCCTTGAAGAACTAAGAGATTGTGTGACAACTAGATTTGTGAGCATGCAATTATCTAATTCTAATGTAATGCATTGTTCATGTACCCAAACTTGAAGAAGTTGACTTCTTAGGTTTAAGTTGACTGCATGGTCATAGATCCAGTCTTGACCCAAGATAAGTGGTTCCGTAAGGTCTTCATCGTGACACACTAGCATTTTGACTGCAATTGGGACATCTTGAAGGTAAATGGGAAACTCCACATCACCGAAACAAGGGGTTTCCACATCTCCCAACCCTATGAGATAGGCTTCGATGGGATCAATGTTCAATTGCAGGTCTTAGCATTATCAAAGTCTAACTGCACTATTTGTTGCACCTGAATCAATCAGCACTCTTAGAGTCCTTACACTCTTTCACCTCTATGGTCACAAAGGGATGTTGGTCGATTATTCGAGAAGCAATTGTACCTAATGTTTGACACATGGCCATGTCATATCCTGGAGCTTCAAGATTGACATCTGGGCCTAGTCCCCTTAACTTCTTTCGCCTAATGCGCTCTCTGGCCTCTTCTTGTGCTTCTTCTCTAACTCGCAACTCTTCTTCTTTTCGCTTCTTAGCAGTGTTGAGTCATGTTAACATATCCGCTGTAAGAGGTTCTTGATATAGCTTGATTCGACATCCACTAATATAGTTTGGCAAGACGTCACCTTCTAGAGTGGCCAATTGAACAACACCGCTAGTGGAAATTCTATTAATGATCATGGGTCCATATCCTCGTTTATCCAATTTTTGGGCATGCTTCTTAAGCATATAAACCAGCACTAGATCTTATTCTTTCAATCCTTTATCCTTGATATGTGCATCAAAGTATGCCTTTTGTCTTTTCTTTGTAGCATAGATGCGTGCTACCACTCGTAGCCTTGTCTCACCTAAGCATTCTAGATCTAAGATCCTGGAGGACAACTCATGCCCATTCCAATCATCCTCTTGTGCTACTTTTAAAGCTCGGAATAGGAATTCTAATGGTAGAACAACATTCTTTTTTAAGACCATCTGAAATGGGGTGGCATTGAGTACCATTTTGTAGGCAACTTGGTAAGCCCAAACAACATGATGGAGTTGTTAATCCCAATCAGATCATTTATTATTTACGAGTTTTTTCAATACATTATATAGGATCTTGTTTATGCTCTCGGCTTGTCCGTTAGCTTGTGGATGATAGGGGGCAGACTTCTTATGCATCACCCAGAATTCTTGGAGAAGGTTTTCAATGACTTCATTCCGAAAATTCACTATGTCGAAACTCCATCCACTCCACTTCATCCCACCCCCACCACCCATTGTAACTAAACCACAACCAGGGTCTGTTCTCATAGATCCTACCCCAGAAGGCTTGAACATGATGTTCAAGGCCTACCAGGTTCGACTTCAAGAAGGGTAAACAATTGCAAACCTAGACAAGAGTTACCCTAGAGAACATTTAGAGATTGAGCGAACTAAAATGTGCATGAAAATGGTAGAAGTAGCTCATGCTATGATTGAGACGAATCAATTGTTCAATCAGACAAATGCTATCAAACCAGGTTTGCATTTCCAAGGTTTATTAGAAAGATTAGTTGGTAAACAAGCCCCAAGTTTCTTTACCTCCATAGGCTCAACCAGTTGTTGAAAGAGAAATCTCACCACCGACGATAGTTTATGTTCCTGATTCCACATATAGTTGAGCACCTCTTTCAATTCAAAAATAATCTCAAGAGTTCTTGCAAGAAATACAAGAAGAGAAACGGGCTAAGGAGAAGGATAATCCTCCTCCTATTCCTGAAATTGATGACCTTCATGATCAATTCCCCCAAGACATCATATCTATTTATGGAGATCAAGGAGAGCAATAAGAAGATGAAAGATTAGATTTTGAATCTAATTCTTTAAAAGAGTTGCCACAATTCACAGGCCCATGGGAGGTTGAATCTCTTTAGATCAGAGCTCCCACAATATTGGCAAGAAATGAAGACTCCGTGGTTCCAAAAAACACTAAGGTCGTGAAGAACACTAAGGTTCAGTGTCATCTCACTTTAGAAGAGCTGCTCAAAATAAAACCTGAGCTATGGAAACATGTGGCCGATCAGGTTCCAGAACTTGATTCCAATATGCAAAAACTAGGCTCTAAACAGAAAGTTCTAGAGATACCTCCCAACCAAATAGGAGATATGAGTGAAGGTGAAGAAGGTAAGACTTATCTTCCAATCATCTACCAAGGTTACACAACCAAAATGATCATAGATTCAGGTGTAGGTGTGGCAATTGCAACCACATCCTTGTAGAAGCAATGGGGCAAACCTGCATTAAGACCAACTAGAATGAAGCTTCAAATGGCTGATGGTCACATTGAAAGACCTCTAGGATTACTAAAAGGGATAACTCTAACCACTTGTGGTGTAGAGTTTGAACACACATTTGCTATATGTGACTTTGGAAAAAATAATGTCTATGACATGATCCTAGGAAGACCCTTCCTATGACAACTGCAAATAGTACACGATTGGGGAACCAACTCCTTGTACTTGCAACACTTAGGGGTCATCACCAAGGTCAATCTGAACGATTATAAATTTAGAGATGTACCACCCCTACTCTAGAATCCTATCCACAAAGGGTAAGAAGATTCAATCTCTATGCATTCTAAAAGGTCTTCTGATCCATCGTGGATGCATGAAGATACTCATTTGTGGATGTGAAAAGTTGCAGAGGAAGAGGAAAGATGCCAAAAAGAAATAGAAGAAGGAACTCCTCCAAGAGAGAGACCAATTAGAGAGCCAACGTACACACCGATGATCTTTCCAGATGAGGAATTTGAACCTCATGGTTGGGCAGAAAACTTAGCCACCATGGAAATTGCTATCAATGAAGAACAATAGACACCTCATTGTGATGAGGAGGGTTATGATATTTCAATGTTCATGTGTAAAATCTTATTAAAAGAATGTGAGCTAGTGATGTCATAGAAGAGGAAGAGAATGACGATGATCTAGAGTCCATTGTGGTGGATAGTTGCTTTAACTCAGAAAAGTACTATCTAGAAGATGTAGGCATGTTTACCCAAAAAAAAGAAGAACCTCTTGCAAGAATGCTTTGAAGACATGAAACATGAGCCTTTGCAATGTTGCAGGTGCATTGGTGAGTCTAGATGGCATCACACAAAATGCAAAGATTCCCCACTCTATGGCAAAGGCCATTTTGTGTTGATCTTCTCGAGCAATGGCTACTTGGTTGTAACCTGAAAATCCATCAAGAAAGCTATAAACTTCCTTGCCTGCAACACACTCCAATAAATGTTCAGTGATTAGAAGTGGATAACTATAGCTAATTGTAGCGGCATTAACTTTTTTAAGGTTAATACACACTCGCAACTTTCCTTTCTTCTTGGGCACCACTACAATGGGGGACACCCATTTAGTATGCTTAATCTCTGTCACTCTAGCACAATGGTGAGTACCAACGTGAGGAGATACACCTCATAAATGTCAATCCGTGGAGATGTGAGGACCGGTATGAAGACCGCGAGCAAGTGATGGCACAAGTGCGTGAGTGAAAGCACACAAGCATGCACACACATACACACACACGCGCACAAGGTAAGAGCAAAGAGTGGAACAATGGAAAGCTTCGATTACCAAAGAGCTCTCTTACAAAACTGAAATCTACAACAAGCTACCTCCAAAATGAGCTCTCCAGCCCTTTTTATAGTTTTTGAGTGGTTTTGGCCCTGTCCAGACCTAGTGTCCGGCCTAGTTAAAAAATAGGTTCCAGGGCTTATTTGGGGGCTCAAACGGAGTCTAAAAATTATGAAAATTGGTAGGATGGTAGTTCTAATACTCCTCAAGCTCGAGGACTCCTCGGCTTGAACAAAATGGAGTTAAAAAAATGGGAAATGGTATTTACAATGGTTTTTAGTGATAAAAATCACTATTTTTGTAGGGATTTCTTCTGAAAATTTGACAGGTGCTTCTTGGAGCTCCCTACTTGCTCCTTCTTCTTGTGTGTCCACTCCTTGATGCGCTTCCATGCTTTGTCCTTGACCTTGAGCTTCAACACTCCCCCCCCTCTTGAGTCTGTCATCCCTGACAGACCCTTGTTGTATTGGTCGTTCCATGTAGTACATTGAGAGGTAGCGTCCTTTGCGTCCAACAGGGGTGATCCATTTTCCCAATGTAGCCTGGTCGTTTGTCCAGTTCCTTACTTTGCCACTGCTAGATCCTACAATTTGTAGTTCCGTTGTATTTACCTCTTTCTTGTATTCTATCTTGATGGTGCATTTGTGAGCTGTCTAAAACGACTAGTTGCTCAAAGGAGGTGATCAATGTTGATTATGAGCAACTCTCTATCGTGGATGGCTTGCTTGCTCTTGTAGTGGTCACCCTGATGTCCTCTGATTCTTCCAACGATGGCTTTCATAGTTTTCATGCCCAGTACTTGTAACCCATAATGTATGATGGTTAAGTGCATTAGTGCATGGGTTGAACAAATTATGTGCCTTGTGCATGGCCTTGTAATGTGGCCCTACGTATGCGTACTTGGAAAATGCATGGCAAGAAGTATGGTGCAAGAGATTGGGTCTTGAGCTAAGTGCTCAAGGGTATGCTGACGAAGAGGTTTCTTAGTCGATCATGGTTATAGTGTTGTTGAAGCATACACAGCTTACCATGGTGAAGGGTCCGTTGATCTTCATCTCTTCGTGTTGTAGTTCCAGCATGGTGTTTGACCCTTGTCTTGTCCTTTTTGTTGATGGATGTCCTTGCTGAAAGTCCGCTGATGATCATTTTCAAGCACAGTCCTCTTCTTTGCCCCTTTTTTTTTTTTTTTTTGGAACAATGGAATCAAACAAGAAGAAAGAGGTTAGTATCAATAACATATTTTGCATGTGAAAATTGTGTCTCATGTGCCTGGGATTGCTCAATTGTGTCTATGCACGGCCGTGTAATGTGGCCCTATGTTGATGCATACTTTGGAAATGCATGACCTGAATGGTGCAAACGACTGGGTTATGCCAAAGGCACATGGTAGCTGCTGGTCGAGGCTTTTGATGTTACTTGTATACATGATGAATTCTTTGATTGGAGGTGTCTATTGGATCTCGAGATGATGTAATCCTCCGGATTGGAACCCATTTTGGAATAGGGTTTGGTACTGTAGAGATCACCTCAGGCCACTTCATCTTTGGATGCTTTCCAAACTTTGGTATCCCGTGTGGTTGGCCTTTTGGTTCTGTGGTTGTTGTTGGTGCTTTTGGCTTCCAAACCCATATCCTTGATGATTGCCTGCTTACTTTTGCAGAAGGGTTGAGTTTATCTTCGTTTGTTCTTTGTGTTTTGTTCTTACCCTTTGCTTTCCTTGGCTTCTTTGTTGAGACCTTTTGCATGGTGGGGAGTATAGGCCGTTGTGTATGTAAGAGCTTCTTGGGTACCCACATCTGTAATCGCCCGTGTTGAGCTGTAGCTAATTTTTTAGGCACCCAAATTTGTACATGATTGTGGTCGACCTTCTTTGATAGCTTCGGTACCCAAATTTGTTGGATTCGTCGTGCTTGAGCCTGTCGTAGGTGCTTGGTTCTTCTTTTTTCATGGTCGATCTGGTTGGGTGGAAATCTTTGAGGCCACATCGATGGTTGCACTCCTTTCTTTACCCAGATCTGCTTCATGCCCATGACTTCTTTCTGCTTGAAAGCTCTTTGTCTATTTGATAGACTTGCTGTTTTGCACTGTTTTGCTTGCTTCTGAGGTTGAACTACTGTGGATGCTTTACTCTTTGAAAAACAAGAAGAAGGTTCATCTTGCCTTTGCGACTGTCCTTCCATGATTGCGTCCGTCTGGATCATAGAGCTTTTGACATCTACAACATCTTGTTCGAGAAGATTAGCCTTAGAGGAACAAAGAGAGTGTGTGGTGTCAGTGTCAGTGGGCATGCGATTCTCCAATTCTAATGTAATGCATTGATTATATACCCAAACTTGAAGAAGTTGACTTCTTAGGTTCAAGTTGACAGCATGGTCATAAATCCAATCTTGACCCAAGACAAGTGGTTCTGTGAGATCCTTGTCATGACACACTAGCATTTTGACTTTTATTGGAACATCTTGAAGGTAGATGGGAAGTTCCACCTCTCCCAAACAAGGGGTTTCCACGCCTCCTAAACCTATGAGATAGGCTTCTATGGGCTCGATGTTCAATTGCAGGTCTTGGCAGTATGAAAGTCTAACTGCACTAGTTGCTGCTCCTGAGTCAACCAATGCTCTCACAGTCCTTACACTCTTTCCTTGTCCTACTTCTATGGTCACAAAGGGACGTCGGTCAATTATTTGAGAAGTAGTTATGCCCGATTGTTGGCACATGTCCATGTGATATTTTGGAGCTTTTGTGTTGACATCTAGGCCTAGCCGCCGTAGCTTATTTCTTCTGATGCGCTCTCTAGCCTCTGCTTGTGCTTCTTCTCTAACCCTTAACTCCTCTTCTTTTCTCTTTTTAGCAGTGTTGAGTCTCATGAGCATTTCCTCTGTAAGAGGTTCTTGATATAACTTGACTCGGCATCCACTAATATAGTTTGGTAGGATATCACCTTCTAAAGTGGCCAATTGAACCGCACCGCTAGTGGAGATTCTATTAATGATCATGGGTCCATATCCTCGTTTCTCCAATTTGCGGGCATGTTGCTTTAGCGTATAAACCAGCACTAGATCTCCTTCCTTCAATCCTTTATCCTTTACATGGGCATCAAAGTATGCCTTTTGCCTTTTCTTTGCAGCATAAATGCCTGCTGCTGCCCGTAGCCTCGTCTCACCTAAGCGTTCTAGATCAAGGATCCTGGAAGACAACTCATGTCCATTCCACTCATGCTCTTGTGCTACTCTCAAGGCAGGGATTAGGAAGTCTAATGGTAGCACAACATTCTGTCCAAAGACCATCTGAAATGGGGTAGCATTGAGTACCGTTTTGTAGGCCACTCGGTATGCCCAAACAACATGATGAAGTTGTTTGTCCCAATCAGAGCGTTTATTATTTACCAGTTTTGTTAATACGTTGCATAGGATCTTATTCGTGCTCTCGGCTTGTCCGTTAGCTTGTGGGTGATAGGGGGCAGACTTCTTGTGTATCACCATGAATTCTTGAAGGAGATTTTCAATGACCTCATTCAAGAAGTGCGTACCTCTATCACTAACCAACTCTATTGGTAACCCATATCTAGTGAACACATTTTCGAATAAGAACTTAGCCGTCGTTTGAGCATCATTCTTTGTCGTGGCTTTTACTTCCACCCACTTTGTAAGGTAATCTGTGGCTACAATAATGTATTCTGCATGGGAGTTTCTAGCTGGTGGGTTAATAGGACCAACAAAGTCTATGCCCCACTTCGAGAATGCACGCCCTCCCATCATTGGCCTTAAAGGCATCTCATCTTTTCTTATCGGATATTGGGCACGTTGGCATGTGTCACATTTCTTCACATACGTATGTGCATCCATATGAAGAGTGGGCCACCAAAGTCCTGAGAATAAAATGGTCTTAATTACTCTGTCAGGCCCAAAGTGTCCACCTGCAGCACCGCTGTGTGCAGTTTCTAAGACTTTCAAATAGTCTGATTCATGAACGCACAGTCTTAGGTAACCATCCTTGCCTCTTCGATATAAGTTGTCTCCTACCAAGGCATAGTCTTGAGCCTCTTGCTCCATGCTTCGTTTTCTTGCAAGACTAGCCTGATTGGGTAATGTTCCCGATCTCATGAACTCAACCAATGGAGCACTCCAATCTGGGATTAATGACACATGATAAAGAGTGGCATGCTCCACTGGGGGTCTCTTCTGGCACACTGGACAATTCTGGATCCACTCCTGTATTTCTTTGTCCATGCTAGGCCAATACACTCCTAAACGTTTTAGATTCTGCAATGTTCATTGTTTAGAGTAGTGATTTCCTAGCAGTCCCTCATGGGCTTGTTGCATCCAACTAGTATGTTCGTCGTCCTCAACACAACAAGCTAATACGCCCTCGGTATCTTGCTTGTACATACTTCCGGCCAATATTTGATACTTTTGTGATTTTACAATTTCTTCTTTGCTTATTTTCACATTTTTATTTGCAGGCCCAAAGGTTAGGACTGGTACCAACTTATTTGCCCATTTAGGAACAACTTCTAAATTGAACAGATAAGCATCGGGCAATTCATCAGACACTCCTTGCGGTGGCTCTCCTGAAGTGATGCGAGAAAGATGGTCTGCCCTAAGATGGGTCCTACCTTTCCTGATAACAACTTCAAAGTCGTATTCCATTAGTAAGAGGAACCATCTTACTAAGCGGCCTGTATTGCAAGGTTTATTGACCAAATATAGTAAAGCTTGATGATCAGTGAAAAACTTGAACTTATTGGCCAATAAATAGTGTCTAAACTTTTTCACAGCATATACCATGCCTAAGCCTTCTCTCTCTGTTGTGGTATAATTTCGTTCAGCTGCATTTAATTGCCTACTAGCATATGCTATCGGCAAATCTAGGTTTCCTTCACCTGTGGGTTGTGCTAGCACACATCCTATTGCATGATTGGAGGCATCTACATGGACATGAAAGGGTTTGCTCCAATCCGGAGTAGTCAATATTGGTGCTGTGCACAAACGTCTTTTCAGCTCGTTGAAGGAATTCTCGCATTGTTCGTTCCACTCAAAATTTGTTAACAACCCATAAAGAGGTTTAGCTATGATGGCATACATGTGGATAAACCTACGGTAATATCCACAATGGCCCATAAAGGCTTGTACCTCTTTAACATTCCTTGGTCTTGGCAATTCTGCTATCGCTCTTACCTTGTCTTCATCTGTTGAAATTCCATTCTTAGAAACAATGTGACCTAAGATCTTACCTTGTCGTACCATGAACACACACTTTTCTGGGTTCAGACACACTCGATAATCTCTACACTTGTTGAAGATTTGTCTGAGCTCAGGGATGTGGTAACTTCTTTGTTGGGAATGAGCACATAAGTCATCCACATATACTTCTAAGCTCTTCCGCAAGAACTCTTTGAAGACATGACACATGAGCCTTTGGAATGTTGCAGGTGCATTGGTGAGCCCAAATGGCATCACACGAAATGCAAAAATTCCCCATTCTGTGGCAAAGGCCGTTTTGTGTTGATCTTCGGGGGCAATGGCTACTTGGTTGTAACCTGAAAATCCATCAAGGAAGCTATAAACTTCCTTGCATGCAACACGCTCCAATAGATGTTCGGTGATTAGAAGTGGATAACTATCTCTGATCGTAGCGGCATTAACTTTTTTAAGGTTAATACACACTCGCAACTTTCCGTTCTTCTTGGGCACCACTACAATGGGGGACACCCATTCCGTATGCTCAATCTCATAGATGAATCCAGCTTCAATCAGCCTGTCAATTTCCTCCTTTATTTTGGCTGCATAATTGTCATTATATGTGTAGGGCTTTTGTTTGGTGGGCTTGGCATCAGCGGTCATCGGAATCGTATGAGAGCAAATCTTTGGATCTACTCCTTTCAAGTCTCTATAGTGCCATGCGAACACATCCCTATATTCCCTTAATAGAGCTACAAGCTCTGCTTCTTCTTTTGCACTTAGGTCATCTCCTATGTACGTACATCGTTCTTCGTTCCCTTCAATGGTCACTACAATTTTTTTGGTCTTTTCTTTATTGTCATATGCTTCTCCTATAATGGCCTCTCTCTTAGGCATCCGTACCAAAATTTTTCGGTCTTCCACTTCATATTTCTTGAAATTTTCTGGTACTTCAAACAATGATTCTTCCTCTTCTTGTTTCACCGCTTTTCTTTTCTTTTTCTTTTGACCTCCTTCACTTCCTTCCTTTGAATTTATTGTTTTAATACTCGTGAGGGGTTCTGCTTCTTTTTGGGTTAACACTCCTATGTCTTCTAAATAGTGTTCCTCTGAGTCAAAGTAAGTATCCATCACAATGGATTCTAGATCATCGTCATTCTCTTCTTCTTCTATGAACTCACTAGGATCACACTCTTCCAACAGGGGCTGACACATGAACACTGAGATAACATAACCCTCCTCATCACAATGAGGTGTCCATTGTTCTTCATTGACTGCTATGTCCATGGTAGCTAAGATTTCTGCCCAACCATGAGCCTCAAATTCCTCATCTGGAAATATCATCGGTGTATAGGCTGGGTCCTTTATTGGTCTATCTCCTGGGGGAGTTCCATTTTCTCTTGCTTTTAGACGCTTTTCATCTTCCTCTACGACCTTGCACATCCACAAGTGAGTATCTTCATGCAGCCAAGATGGATCAGGTGAACTCCCAGAATGCACAGAGATAGAATCTTCTTTCGCTTTGTGGATAGGATTCCACTATAGGGGTGGTACATCTCTGAAGGTGTAATCCTTCAGATTGACCTTGGTTGTGACCCCTAAGTGTTGTAAGTACAAGGAGTTGGTTCCCCAATCCTGTACTATTTGCAATTGTCGTAGGAAGGGTCTTCCTAGGATCATCTCATAGACATTATTTTTCTCAAAGTCACATATAGCAAATGTATGTTCAAACTCTACACCACAAGTGGTTAGAGTTATCCCTTCAAGCAATCCTAGAGGTCTTTCAAAATGACCATCTGCCATTTGAAGTTTCATTCTTGTTGGTCTTAATGTGGGTTTGCCCCATCGCTTCCACAAGGAGGTGGTCGCAATAGCAACACCAGCACCCGAATCTACAATTGCTTTGGTTGTGTAACCTTGATAGGTGATCGGAAGATAAGTGTTACCTTCTTCACCTTCGCTCATGTCTCCTATCTTGTCGAGAGGTATCTCTGGAACTTTTTGCTTAGAGCCTACTTTTGGCATATTGGATTCAAGTTCTGGAACCTGATCCTTCACATGATTCCAGAGCTCAGGTTTTGCTTTGAGCAGCTCTTCCACAGTGAGATGACATTGAACCTTAGTGTTCTTAACAACATCAGTGTTTCTTGGAATCACTGAGTCTTCATTTCTTACCAATATTGTGGGAGCTCTGATCTGGATAGATTCAGATTCCCATGGGCCTGTGAAATGAGGCAACTCTTGTAAAGAATTAGATTCAAAATCTAACCTTTCATCTTCTTGTTGCTCTGCTTGGTCTCCATAGATAGACCGAATGTCTTGGGGAAATTGATCATGAAGCTCATCAATCTCAGGAATAGGAGGGGAATTACCCTTCTCCTTGGCCCATTTCTCTTCCTGTATTTCCCGCAAGAACTCTTGAGAGTACTGTTGAATTGAAGGAGGTATTCCAGCATCCGTGGAATTAGGAACATAAGCTTCCATTGGTGGTGAGCTTCCTCTTTCAATAACTGGTTGAGCCTGTGGAGGTAAAGAAACTTGTGGTTTGTTTACCAACTGCTCTAATCTTTCTAGTAAGCCTTGGAAATGCAAATCCGGTTTGACAGAGTTTGTCTGATTGAACTTTTGACTAGTCTCAAGTATAGCTTGAGCTTGTTCTACCATTTTCATGCACATTTTCATCCGTTCAATCTCTAAATCTGCTCTAGGGTAACTCTTGTCTAGGTTTGCAGCTGTTGGCCCTTCTTGAAGACGAGCCTGGTAGGCCTTGAACATCATGTCCAAGCCTTCTGGGGTTGGATCTGCAAGAACAGACCCTAGTTGTGGGTTATTTACAATGGGTGGTGGGGTGAAATGAGGTGGAGTGGCTGGAGCTTCGGTATGTGAGGGGCTTTGAGATGTAATGTCTTCTATTTTTGTTTTGGCATCTTTTAGACTTTCTTCTATTTCAGATATCTTTTTGTTCCACTTGCGATTAGCCTTCTCTCTGGTATCCTTCCATGTTCTTGGTTTCCTCTTACTAGGCTCTCCTGACTCACATGACTCCGATTGATCAGATGGTTTTTCTTGTTGTGCAGCCTGTGCCCTAGTAACTGCCTGTACAGGAGCCACATTACTACTACTTGAACTTGAATCTGCCACAAAGCCTACCACATTGATGGGTGTAACCTTGGGTGCACTAGAGGGGTTTCTCGGACACTCTCTAGGAAGATGTTCCTTGCCACACTCAGGACAAAAGCCTTGTATTGTGATGTTTTGCCCTTGTCCCAGAGCAGGTTGGTGGGGACATTCACGAATGAAATGGTCGCCCTGACATCTAAAACATGGTCCTCTAGGGGCTTGTGGTCTTACCTGTCTCAATTGGGGCCTAGGATTTGGATTCGTATACATGACATTGGAGTATTCTGGCTCCCAATTTTGTTCCATAGGTGGTGTCTCATATTGACACTGAGAAGTCTCACTTTGCTCAGGTGACTCTATATAATAAGCATGTGGACTATCTTCATGGAAGTAGTCTGAACCATGAGCGTGAGAATCATTTCCTGAGACCAATGGGGTTAGTGGCACCAATGCTCTATTAGGGTTCTCCTCCGCCATCGTATATTTAACTGGGATCACATTGGCAGGGGCTGGCCGTTGGTTTCCTAGGACAGGTTGTGGCCTATATGGTGCCTGATATTGCTGTTGGTATTGAGGTTGATATTGTTGTGGCCTATAATATGGCTATTGGTACTGATTCTGATACCTACCCTGCTGGTAAGGTTGCTGATAATTTTGTCTAACAGCCTGCCTATTGTAAGGACAATCTTGAGCCGTATGATTTGTGTATTTTCTCTCAATGGTGCAATATAGAGCATTAGGGTTTCCTTGGGGTTGAGTCGTCAACGGGCAAACATTAGCCATGTGATCTCCTCCACATGTATAACATCGCTTCACTGAAGTGACCCTTGGCATTTGTTTATTTTGAACTCCTAGCTTTTTGGCCACTTGCTCAGCTATCTCATCTATCTCAGTGGAGGTTCTGGAGGTATGACTTGTAGAACTATCAGAGTCCTTATAGAGTTTGGATAGTCCTAATTCCTCACCCAAGTTGTCTTCTATGTCAATGCATATCCGTATACACTCCTCTATGGATCTAGGCTCTTTCAAGTATACATATGACCTTAATTTTGTGCTCAATAGGCCATCTAAAAACAGTGCCACCTGTTTGGCTGATGTGGGTAATTCTGGTACAGGGCATCTTTCCAAGTACTGTCTAAACCTTCTTCCGGCAAGTCGCACTGTTTCTTGGGGTGTCTGCTTGAAGCTGTGGATCAAGGATGATGTGTTATGTCTGATACCACTTTTGGAAAATTCCACAATGAATTCTTCTAGCAGCTGACCTATCTCTCTATAGTTGCGACTGTTTAGAGGTTGAAACCAAGCTAAGGCAGTACCCTTAAGAGTCAAACCAAATGCCTCGAACTGGGTGAATAAGTCTTCAACCCGTTCAGCTCTTAGCACTTGTTTGAACTCCGCCACATGATCATAAGGATCTCCAAATCCATCAAAGTAGTTCTTCATTGTCTTAACCACTTGAGAGGGTCTAAGGGTTCTTGGGTGCTCTCGTGGTCTAGGCAATGGGAAATCATGATCATCTCTTTGATGCCTATAAACTCTATGTCTCTCCCTTTCAGTTCTTTCTGTTCCATATCCTGATCTGTCTCTGCCCATAGTGTCTGCAAAACTTACCTCCGGTCTCTCTCTAGTTCTTTCCCTCTGGGTTTCATGAGCCTTGGATGATCCGACTCCTTGGAGGCCCTGGGAAACATTAGATCTTGGTGGAGGGAAAATTGATTCACCTTGTCAAGTGTAAGCATGTCTGTCATGATCTGATACCAAGAATAATTTCTGAGATGTGTGATCTAGATAGACTACTTTCCCTGGTGTCTCTGGGTCCTTGAATTCATAGATGGTGACTACTGGGCTGGGTTGATCTGGCCTAAATCTCCAAAAGGCTTCCTCGGTTTCTCTATTCATGAATAGTTCTATGCTTTTGTTATCTTGAGGAATCCATTCTGGAGTGATCACTCTAGTCAAGACTGACTTACCTCTAAGGGTCTTGGGTTCTCCTCCTAGGTCCCCTTTCTCTAGGTCTCCTATCTCATTCTCAGGAATGATATTTCCAAACTCATCTGTCCTATCTGGTAAGTTGGTAACCACATACATTGTTCCTTCCTTATCAATGTAAGCACCCTCTTCAAACTTGACCACTGGTTGTTCAAGTCCAAAGGGTTGGTCAGGATTTTTGAGTTGAACCACTGATCGCCTTAGACCATCCTCATAGATGCGAGCACCTAATTGGTTGGTCCTGATATACTCCAATTGGGTCTTATAAGGACCTTCTGGTGTCTGTAAACAGGCAGTGCCTGAGCTACGTGTGGGTCTTCCCATGCTAAAAGACATCTCCGAGTCACTGGTTTCTGAACTTCGTGTGTAAGGATAACCGCTAAGCTGTTGAGCCCAAGACTTGGCTGTATGGTTGACACTAGCCTCAGATGACCTAATGCTTTGTCTATCCTTGCCTAAGTGTCTGCCAGACCTCAGGTTCATAAGCCTTGGCTTCTAGTCCCAAAGTTCTCTTATATTGCTCAAAATCCTTTGGAACACCTTAATTTTCTAGTTTTCCTGAGGGTCAACTTCAAAATACCCTATCTAATAATCCTGGTATTAATTTAACCATAACCAGTCGAAGTTTTGGTTGTACTCCTCACGAGCTTTCCAACAAAACCAAAATCACAGCAAACAGATTTCGGATGAGAAAGTTATGTCAGTTCAGGGTTTTGGGGGTTAAAACAAGGAAACAGGGCCTCTCAGGAAATGCTTCAAATCAGGCGATACACGACATTTGTAGAACACGATACGTGATACTTGAGGAACTCGATACACGATACTTGGTATGTATCACGATACCTGAAGTAGGCGATACACGATCTTCAACAAGTATCGTGAGCAAACTCCACGATATACGATCTTTGATAGGTATCGCGATCGCTGGATAACGATACACGATACTTACCTTGTCACGATACACGATAGTTGAGAAATATCGCGATACTTGATATCCACGATACTCGGCAAAACGATACTTAGCTCAAGACGATACTCGATACTTGGCAGAAAACGATACACGATCTCTGATAAATATCGCGATCTTTGATAAACGATCTTTGGCACCAACGATACTCGATACTTGGCTCAAAACAATCGACGATACCTGAACAAAACGATACGCGATCTTTGGTAAGTATCGCGATCTTTGAGAAACGATACACGATACTTAAGCCAAACGATACACAATCTCTCACAAACGATCGCTGGCGAAACGATACACGATACTTGGAGCAAAACGATACTCGACACAGAGCAAGTATCGCGATCTCTGAAGACCAAACGATACACGATACTTGACTATCACGATACTTCGGACAAACGATACTGGGCACAAACGATACACGATCGGCTACAAGTATCGCGATCTTTAGCGAAAATGATACACGATACTTGGAGCAAAACGATACTCGACACAGAGCAAGTATCGCGATCTTTGATCAAAACGATACTTCTCAAGTATCGCGATCGGTACGAAACGATACACGATCGGAGGGAAATATCGCGATACTCAACCACAGGAGCAAAACGATACTTGATAAGTATCGCGATACTCGACCGCGGGAGCAAAACGATACTTGACCCTTAGACAATTTTGAAAGAGATTTTTTGAATTTTGCTTCAATAAACTTGTTGTACTAGCTCTCCTACCCTCTCCTCTCTCTCTGTATCACCCCAAATCACTCCTTTTCACCTCTGTCAGTACCAAACGATACCTGACGCAGATCGTTTCCCTTTCCAAGCTGAATTTACTGAGAATTTGCAGATTAAATGGGTGTTTGCTCACCTTGGGAGCCTCTCTAACTTCTTTGTCACTTCCCCTTGCTCTGTGTAACCCCAGTTTGTCCGATTTCTCACTCACGATCTCTGGCGCAGCTTCCGCGATACTTGGTGCAGGTTCGTCTTGTCCGGGGCTATTCACTCAAATTTTTTTGGTTGTTTTGGTGCTACTTCTTCAGCGCCTCTGTTCTGCACCCTCTCTAAGCTTCTTGCTCACAACCACAAGTAAAAACAAGGTGAATGTACTCTAAAAAATGGAAAAAACTGAGAAGATGAAGGTGGGTGGAGATGGTGATGATGGTGAAGATGAAGAAGAAGGAAAATTCAGAAACTGAACTGAAAATGATGATTTTTTTACCTTCCAACGTCGCTACTCTACGTCTTACCGTCACGCGCTCGTCCTCCAAGCTCTCTCCCCGGCAACGGCGCCAAATTTGGTGTCACTCTAGCACAATGGTGAGTACCAACGTGAGGAGATACACCTCATAAATGTCAATCCGTGGAGATGTGAGGACCGGTATGAAGACCGCGAGCAAGTGATGGCACAAGTGCGTGAGTGAAAGCACACAAGCATGCACACACATACACACACACGCGCACAAGGTAAGAGCAAAGAGTGGAACAATGGAAAGCTTCGATTACCAAAGAGCTCTCTTACAAAACTGAAATCTACAACAAGCTACCTCCAAAATGAGCTCTCCAGCCCTTTTTATAGTTTTTGAGTGGTTTTGGCCCTGTCCAGACCTAGTGTCCGGCCTAGTTAAAAAATAGGTTCCAGGGCTTATTTGGGGGCTCAAACGGAGTCTAAAAATTATGAAAATTGGTAGGATGGTAGTTCTAATACTCCTCAAGCTCGAGGACTCCTCGACTTGAACAAAATGGAGTTACAAAAATGGGAAATGGTATTTACAATGGTTTTTAGTGATAAAAATCACTATTTTTGTAGGGATTTCTTCTGAAAATTTGACAGGTGCTTCTTGGAGCTCCCTACTTGCTCCTTCTTCTTGTGTGTCCACTCCTTGATGCGCTTCCATGCTTTGTCCTTGACCTTGAGCTTCAACAATCTCATAGATAAATCCAACTTCAATCAATCTATGAATTTCTTCCTTTATTTTGGCTACATAAGTGTCATTATATGTGTAGGGCTTTTGTTTGGTGAGCTTGGCATCAGCAGTCATGGGGATCGTATGAGAGCATATTCGGATCTACTACCTTATTCCCTTAATAAAGCCACAAGCTCTCCTTCTTCTTCTGCACTTTGGTCGTCTCCTATGTATGTACATCACTCTTCATTCTCCTCAATGGTTACCACAATTTTTTTTGGTCTTTTCTTTATTATCATATTCTTCTCCTGTGGTGCCCTCTCTCTTAGGCATTTGTCTCAAAATTTTTTGGTCTTCAACTTCATATTTCTTGAATTTTTTGGTACCTCAAACAATGATTCCTCCTCTTCTTGTTTCACTACTTTTCTTTTCTTTTTCTTTTGACCACCTTCATTGCCATCCTTTTAACTTACTATTTTTACGCTTGCAAGAGGTTCTTCTTCTTTTTGGGTAAACACTCCTACATTTTCTAGATAGTGCTTTTTTGAGTTAAAGCAACTAT
This sequence comes from Ceratopteris richardii, assembly GCA_020310875.1. Lineage (NCBI taxonomy): Eukaryota > Viridiplantae > Streptophyta > Polypodiopsida > Polypodiales > Pteridaceae > Ceratopteris > Ceratopteris richardii. The sequence continues at coordinate 171,084,250 of CM035411.1, read as the reverse complement.
CCATCACAATGGACTCTAGATCATCATCATTCTCTTCCTCTTCTATGACATCACTAGGTCACATTCTTCTAGTAAGGGCTGACACATGAACATTGAAATATCATAACTCTCCTCATAAAAATGAGGTGTTTATTGTTCTTCATTGACAGCAATGTCCATGGTCCCTAAGATTCCCACCCAACCATGAGGCTCAAGTTCCTCATCTTGAAAGATCACCGGTGTGTAGGTTGGGTCTCTAACTAGTCTCTCTCCAGGAGGAGTTCCTTCTTCTATCGCTTTTAGGCGTCTTCCTCTTCCTCTACAACTTTGCACATCCACAAATGAGTATCTTCATACATCCACAATGGATCAGAAGAACGTTCAGAATGCATAGAGATTGAATCTTCTTACACTTTGTGGATATGATTCCACTGTAGGGGTGGTACATCTCTAAATGTATAATCCTTCATATTGACCTTGGTGATGACCCCTAAGTGTTGCAAGTACAAGGAGTTGGCTCCCCAATCTTGTACTATTTGCAGATGTTGTAGGAAGGTTCTTCCGAGGATCATGTCATAGACATTATTTTTGCCAAAGTCACATATAGAAAATGTGTTTTCAAACTCTACACCACAAGTGCTTTGAGTTATCCCTTCTAGCAATCCTAGAGGTCTTTCAATGTGGCCATGAGCCATTTGAAGCTTCATTCTAGTTGGTCTTAATGTAGGTTTGCCCCATTGCTTCCACAAGGAGGTGGTTGCAATTGCCACACCTGCACCTGAATCTATGATCGCTTTGGTTGTGTAACCTTGGTAGGTGATTGGGAGATAAGTATTAACTACTTCACCTTCACTCATGTCTCCTATTTTGTCGAGAGGTATCTCTGGAACTTTTTGTTTAGAGCCTGCTTTTTGCATATTGGAATCAAGTTCTGTAACATGATCTCCCACATGTTTCCATAGCTTAGGTTTTACTTTGAGCAGCTCTTCTAAAGTGAGATGACACTGAACCTTAGTGTTCTTCACAACATCAGTGTTTCTTGGAACCACTGAGTCTTCATTTCTTACCAATATTGTGGGAGCTATAATCTAAAGAGATTCAACTTCTGTTTGCCTCGTAGCCCAAGGAAAAATGCCTACACCAACTTACCTTTTGATTAATTTCCTTAGAATTTGTCACCCCAGATTGCTTGGAGACCACAATTTGTCCCTCAATTTTGGAAACTTCACGTTCTCACCCACGTACCCTACTCTTATGCATTCACACTCATTGATCCTCAAGCACTAACACACTCCTTCTCCTTCACTCTTTCCTTACTCGCACATGCTCCTCACGCACATCCCACTTCCTTGCATCTTCCTCCTCTTTCTCTCACGTTCCACATCCTCGAACCCGAATTTTCACTTACTAGGTTGTCGATAAATCCAATAATTTAATTGTACTCTTAATTCCAAACTCCAATCTCAAAAGCAAACCTTAGCTTCACAGCTTATTCCCAGCCCGAGTCAAATTTGGTTCTAACCTCGATGTCAACTAGACCCTATAGTCTCCTAGGCATCTCTTTAATCCATAGAAGGTCTTGAATCCTAGTGTAAACCCCAATCTGACTTGAACCTCATAGCCCCCTCCTTCTTCTCATCATATATTTCACTCACTCTCTTCCATCTCCCTCTCAGCCTTTTCTCTAATCGCCCCTTATCCTTTCTCCCCTAATCTAGCTTTGTCTCTATTTCTTCATTTTCCCTATTTCTTCTCCTCTTTGTAACACACAAAGCAATTCCTTTGCATACGACCCTATCAGCATGCATTAACTCTTCCATGTATCCAATTGTTCTCATAATATCCTCATATCTACAATTAAAAAAATAAATAAATAAATAAATAAATAAAAAAACCCCACATCCTCTTCATTTCTTACACGTAATAACAACGCTCTCACTTAATTCACCAACTCTTTCCCTCATTAGGCAAATTCACTCATTAGGCTCTCTTGTCTTCTCTTTTAGCCCCCTTTTTTTTTGTACCGTAAAATTTGTGTCTTATCAAAGGAAGACCAGGACCGCACCACCCGCATGGCTGATTCTATGTATAGCTTATGTATCATGTAAATACTGGAACAGTTTCTAGGACATGACACAAAAGAGTTCCTTCTAACAACCACTGAATCACATGTTCGCAGTCAATGAGAAAGGATGCAAAGTAAAAAGTGCAAGGGAAATGAGTGCATATGGGGTGATATCAACAGACCAAATTCTTGCATAATGCAGTTGCAATGTAGGAGTACACTTCACATGCACATGCATATTATGTCACACAGGTGTGAAGACACATGCGCCACACACACATCATCGCATTTTTTCATAGATGCAGAAAGAGCTCTAGTTATCTTTGATGTGTGATAGTTCGTGTTCTCAATTCCTTATGAGAGATAAATATCATTAATGATAACACCGGTGGTTTATTCCCTTTATATAAAGAGAGTCAATGCGTAGTATTACAGCAAGAGTTGACAACTGCAAGAAGGACAGGCCAGAAAAAAATTGAGCGGATGAGTAAAGAAGGATCAACCCAATCTTGCATCCATTCTAACAGCGTATACAAAATGAATTACCCATGAGATCATTCAAACATGGAGGCATTCTTGAGAGTCTTCCATCTCCCAAAAGAGAAATCATCTTTCCACAAACTTCCAGCACATAATTTAATAGAGAGTAGAAAATTATTGTTCTCCATACATACATACCGTTCCTGTTTGTTCACCGGCTTTCATCGCAGGGGAAATCACCCTCCTTGACACAGACATTTTTTCTTCCCTCCATTACAAGCAGAATGTATTCCATGATTGAAGTTCTTCTAGGGCTCGCCTTCAGAAACTGAAGAGTGACGAAACCAGCTGTGGCATTATTTCATAGCAACCAAACAGCCTTGAGAGATAAGAAGAACCCCCCTTCTATCTTGAGAACGCAACAGCCAGCTTACACCCCCTCCACTTCAGATATGTCCTCCAGCCCCGTAGTGCACAGGATACCCCCCTTCGTCCATCAAAAGAAACTTTCTCTCTGTCTTTGTTGTACGGGTGTCAGAGAGCAAACCGGGAGCAGCCATCCACAACCGATTTCTAAAATCTTCGGCAACACCCCATTGTGCTCAAAAGCCCTCGTGAATTGTTGCTGCCAGAATTTGCCAGATTAAAGATTCGTGTTCTTGGCCTCCTTCTCGTTCAGATATATGGGCACCAGAAAATCTCCCCCCATCGGTCCTCTCCCTTCCTTCGAATCCCTTCTGTCCCCCCCGCTATGCGATCTCTAAAAAAAAAAAAAAAAAAAAACCCCCAAGAAGAATCGCCGATCCCCCACGCTCAGATAGACAAAAAAATATGAATGAAGATAATCTAGAGAGGGAGAGAGAGAGCAAAAACGCCTGCCCTCATCCCCTTTTCTGGCAAAAAAATATATCTAGCCAATCGACTCCCTCCTTTTTGATAAGATGAAGTGGGGAGAGATAGAGTGTTTTAAAAACTTCCCCTCTTGAAATTGCATGAAAATTAGCCGTGGTCCATCAATGCCTATGGACTCATCAACAAACTTTGCCACAAGCTCCCAACAGATCGAACGAGTCAATTTCTCCATTTCTTTCCAGATTTCTACGTCCTCATCCTCTGTCCAATACACCGGTGTAGCAAACCACACCAAATATCCCCCAGGCTTCATGTCTGTAGGAGAGCTCTACACACTCCAAATACTTCTCCTTCATCATCAAATCCACTCTTCAAGTACCTGAAATCAAACGCATTTTCCTGCCAAATAGAACCACATTAGTGCATAAAAATCAACCATTTTTGGAGCTAACAACTTCCCATGGGCCTATGAAGTCTGGCAACTCTTGTAAAGAATTAGATTCAAAATCTAATCTTTAATCTTCTTGTTTGTTCTCCTTGATCTCCATAAATAGATGGGATGTCTTGGGGAAATTGATCATGAAGGTCATCAATTTCAAGAATAGAATTAGGATTATCCTTCTCCTTGGCCCATTTCTCTTCTTGTATTTCTCGAAAGAACTCTTGAGAGTATTTTTGAATTGAAAGAGGTGCTCCACCATCTGTGGAATTGACAACATAAACTCTCATCGGTGGTGGGATTTCTCTTTCAACAACTGGTTGAGCATGTGGAGGTAAAGAAACTTGGGGCTTGTTTACCAACTACTCTTATCTTTCTAATAAACCTTGGAAATGCAAACCTGGTTTGATAGCATTTGTGTGATTGAACAATTGATTGGTCTCAATCATAGCCTGAGCTAGTTCTACCATTTTCATGCACATTTTAGTTCGTTCAATCTCTAAATGTTCTTTAGGGTAGCTCTTGTCTAGGTTTTCATCTGTTTGCCCTTCTTGAAGTCAAACGTGGTAGGCCTTGAACATCATGTCCAAGCCTTTTGGGGTTGGATCTACAAGAACAGACCCTGGTTGTGGTTTAGTTACAATGGGTGGTGGGGTGGGATGAAGTGGAGTGGATGGAGTTTCGACAACACCACTATGTGCAGTTTTTAAAACTTTCAAATAGTCTAATTCATCAATGCACAATCTTAAGTAACCATCTTTGCCTCTTCAGTATAGGTTGTCTCCTACTAACACATAATCTTGAGCCTCTTGCTTCATGGTCTAGTTTCTTGCTAGACTAGCCTCACTGGGTAGTGTTCCTGATCTCATAAAGTCTACCAATGGAGCACTCCAATCTGGAATTAATGACATGTGATAAAGGGTAGCATGCTCCATAGGGGGCCTCTTCTGGCACATAGGATAATTCATAATCCACTCATGTATTTCTTTGTCCATGCTAGGCCAATACTGTGGAAGGGGAATCGAGCAAAAAGAAAAGAAGAAGAAGATCAAAGACGAAAACTGCTCAGTGAAGGACAAAGTTTATGAAGAAAAAAAAACAACTCTCTGCCCAAAGCCCCGCAAGGGCATGCATCAGGCGACAACACCAAAGAACTAGGTCTTGAGGAGTGGAATTAAAGAAAGATAACAACCACGACATTTCATGGGAGGTTGCACACAGCTTCCTCATCCACTAAGAGCAGGCGGTGAAGCGAAACAAGCAGGGAAGAGAGATAACACAAGAAGGATTCTTCATCGGATAAGATAACAAATTGTCTGAAGGTCCTAGTCCTCGTCCACTGGATGCATGCAGTGGAAAGAAATGAACCAGCTCCTAGAGGATGACAAAGAAGATTGAAGAAGAGGACCTTCAAAATGTAATGCTGACTTAAAAGAGATTAGAGGCCAACAAAATACGGTGTGCAGTGGAAGGAAGTAAATAGGCTACAAACAATACAACAGGTCAAATGTGTGAAGACAAAGACATATCAGAAGAACAAAAGCTAGAAAGAGGCAGAGGCTAAAAAGTTGAAGAGAGTAACTAAGAACATCACATTCTTAGCCAGTGATGGCATGCGTGGCAGCCCGACTTAATAGATCAACCCAGATTTGTGATATAAGGAATACGAAGGGGCTTATAGAAGCAAAGGACTAATCTCGGATAAAGTAACAAACTGCCTTATAGTCCTTATTGCTTCTTCAACCACTGGGTGCATGTATTCAGGAGCCATAGACAAGCTACAAACGAGAAGCAAAGCCTGTCAAGGGACGACAGAGACAAAGAGGGGGAGAGTGTTGTAGAGCAAAGAGGCACAAAAGAGGAGCCCCAAAATTTTCAAATCAATGGGCATATTTTTCTTCTTCAAAATCCTAGAAAATTCCCTCAAAACTATGTAAATGCACTAGAGGAGGCCTCTAGATGCATAAACCCAACTCTTTGTAACATATTTAGTAGGAAATTAGAGATTAGCCAATAAAGTTCCGCTCACTTGTGTGAAAGGACCATTTTTAGGGCACATGTATATAAGTCACTTTGTGACTCTTTGTAAAGACTTTTTTCCATTGTGAAGAAGGAGAACCAAAATTTCTAATTTGCTTCTTTCCTGTAGATTTTCATCTTCTCTATGATCTTTTGTGTGTGTGTGAATCTTGGAATGTGTGTGTAGGACTGTTGTCTACCCCTCCCCATCACTTTTGAACTACTCTAGTGTGTGTGTGAGCAAGTACGAGTTGTGGAGTGAGTGAAGGTGTTTCCTTCTATTCACTATTTTAGCCATAACTTGAAGAACGATTGTCAGATTCAAGTGAAAATACCACCAATAGATGTGTCTTGTTGAGAGCTTCGAAAGGAATCTCCTGTTGGTCATATTTCGAGTTCGGAGCTGGGAGAAACATTCTAATTTGTGTTTATTGCTATAAGTGGTATCGTAGTAGACACTTTCAGAGTTTAAGTACGTTGGAGAGGTATTTTAGTCTTTTCTCTTGCATTTTAGCTGAACCACTTCACTTGCCAATCCACCACTATACACACTTGTGTGGCAAATGAGATTTAGTCTCTTTGGCACAAGTCCCTAAGACCTGGTGACTTAGGTACACACGTTTTTGGCACCGTTGTCGGGGATCACACTCAACCAAGGTGCCTTTGTGATGATTATAGCTCTGGAGTGAAGGAATCGTACTTGTAGGAGTGAATTCGTTTAGTGGCAAGTAGTCAAACACTTCAACACTTGTTACTTCACATCCCGGAGGTATGTGTAATGAGTTTTTAGGTTTAGGGTTAGGAGTGGAGGAGAGAAGGAAGAGTTAGGGTTAGGTTAAGGAGAGAAGTGGAGTAGGAGTAAGTTGAAATTATCAAGAAAAATCCCAAAACAATTGCCAAGCTAGTGTAGGATAGGTCTTAGGCATCACAAACTATAAAAGCCAAAAAAATTAGTTCATTTGACACTTGCTCAGGAAGTGGTATCGCCTACAGACAGCAACTGGTATCGCCTGAGTAGTATCGCACAATACAAGCCCTCAAAGCTACCTAGTGAGCTCAAGATTTAAACAAGATAACCCCAAGGTAAGCTACATTAAGATTTTAACATGAAAAGCACTGTAAAAATGCAATTACATGTGAGTAAAGACGTATTCGGTGTCGCGGGGTGAGACAGAGAGATTTAAGAGGTTCTTTGAGTGAGACACAGGGTCAAGAGTAAAGAGGGCCTAAGAGTGAAACACTTTGGTACCAAAATTTGTGTGTTTGGAGCGATTTTGGCTGTAGTATCACGATCGGTTGAGTTTTGTTATCGTGATACTAAAATTCCCTAGTATCACGATACTCATTGAAGTATCGTATCATTGCATACCATGAGGTATCGTGATACCATTTTTGGTATCATATCATCAAGTTGGTATCGTGATCGCGATCTTCCAGTGGTATCATATCGCGGTCCACTTGGTATCGTATCGTCTCGGTCACGATATTGTATCGTCGACCGAGCGGTATCGTATCATGCACGATACTAGTGGTATCGTGTCGTGAGGGTTTGTGGTATCGTATCGTATCGTTGAATCTTTTGGTATTGTATCGTGACGAATTTTAGTATCGTATCGTGAGGGTTTGTGGTATCGTATCGTGACCTACATTAAGATTTTAACATGAAAAGCACTGTAAAAATGCAATTACATGTGAGTAAAGACGTATTCGGTGTCGCGGGGTGAGACAGAGAGATTTAAGAGGTTCTTTGAGTGAGACACAGGGTCAAGAGTAAAGAGGGCCTAAGAGTGAAACACTTTGGTACCAAAATTTGTGTGTTTGGAGCGATTTTGGCTGTAGTATCACGATCGGTTGAGTTTTGTTATCGTGATACTAAAATTCCCTAGTATCGCGATACTCATTGAAGTATCGTATCATTGCATACCATGAGGTATCGTGATACCATTTTTGGTATCATATCATCAAGTTGGTATTGTGATCGCGATCTTCCAGTGGTATCATATCGCGGTCCACTTGGTATCGTATCGTCTCGGTCACGATATTGTATCGTCGACCGAGCGGTATCGTATCATGCACGATACTAGTATCGTATCGTGTACCCAGTATCGTATCGTTGAATCTTTTGGTATTGTATCGTGACGAATTTTAGTATCGTATCGTGAGGGTTTGTGGTATCGTATCGTGACCTGCACAAGTATCATATTGCGAGGATTCCAAGTATCGTATCGCACAGGGCAGCAGTATCGTGTCGTGCATTCAGGTGGTATCATATCGCCTGAGCCATATAGTATCGTATCGTGTCAAGGTGCAATATCGTATCGCTCAGTTCTCTGGTCTCGTATCATGTAGAAAGCAGTATCGTATCGTGAGGATTGTGGTATCGTATCGTCGGCTGCCCAAGTATCATATTGTCACCTACAAAAGTATCGTATCGTGGTAAATAGTGGTATCGTATCGTGGCAAGAGTGGTATCGCCTAGAGCAGTATCGCCAGAGTGGTATCATCTAGAATATTTTGAGTCTTTTTAAGGGAAAAATTTGAGGCAATTGAGAAGCCAATTAGGGGATAGTGAGGAACCAAAATAGCCCCAGGAGGGTGGATGAACTTGAGATCAGGACGGGTGCTAAGTAGTCGGAGAAGTGTTATTTCATTGGTAGGAAGTGCTACACAGGCAAGTCGCCGCTCTGTCTATTCTGACACCTCTAGTGACTCAGAAGAAGAGATACCAATGGCTTCATAAGGATGCATGGTTCTGTTCCCAGGAGAAACTTGATGTCTATTGTAGAAGGGGAATATCATACCTCGCTGCAATATGTATCCACTAATTCCCAAGGGATTCCCATATACTTGGATGGTTTAAATAGATCAGTAGCCAGGATGGTTACTTCTACAGATGCTACAATAGTGCCCGACCGGCAGTCAAGTATGAAGGAGGAGTGTACATGGACAAAATAGGTCACATCTATGTGGTCACCGAACACCCAAACCTGATCAACGAAAGAGGAGGATTGGAAGGACAAGAAAATTTCGGAAGACCGGACCCTGAAGAGTTAGTAACCACTCCCAGAAGCAAATCAATAGTAACTCGAGTCTTGAGAGGGGATTTGATACCTCAAGATGATTACTTACTGGAGGTCTACTTGATCCATGGATCAAACTTACTGTTACAAACTGACTCACCTATAGGTGGACAAGAGGAAAGTCCAAATGACCTTTTATGAGTTAAAAGATCCTGAAGACGAGTCTAGAATCACCTACCTAGACAAGAACCAAAGAAGAAATTGGCTTGTTGATGCCATAGATAGGGCTCGATTCAAGTATATGGGTTGCCTGTATTCCCTCAGCAAGAGCAGGCAACCACCTCTCAAAACCCCTTTGGGACACAACAGGAGTCAGAACATACAATGTCCGGACAAACGAGCCATCGGAGCATTCCAAACCCAACCCACGTGCAATTTACAATGCCAAGATTGCAAGCACACAATTAAACACACCCTGGATTAAGCAACCATCATCGGCCACCAGTGAGACCAAGACCACAACTAGAGTGCAACCTGGAATGCCCCCAATTAGACTATCGATTCTTGTAATGCCTAGATAGCCAGAACCCATAAGAAGATTAAGACCGATTCAAGTGGCTAAGTGTATAAGAAACCATTATGACGGGATGGGAGAACCTTATGACCACATAGTTGAATTTAAACAAGTTTTAAGAGCTGAACAAGTGGATGATTTCTTTGTGCAGTATGAGTCCTTTGGACTCACTCTCACAGGAACGGCTTTGACCTGGTTCTAGCCACTAGACCCCAATCAATTTGGAGATATTGAGCAATTCTTTCAGGAATTCATAGGGGAATTGACTAAGAGAGGGATTAAACAAAATTCTTCTTCATTAATCCATAGCTTCAAAAAAAACCCCAATGAAACTGTGAAAACAGTAGCCTGAAGGTTTAATCAATATGTCGATAGATGCCCAGTAGAAGAAAGACCCATGCAACAAAAAATGATATCATTATTCTTGGATGGATTGACAAATGGGACTCTAAGAACTTTACTCTATGTGAAGAGGCTACAAATGTTGAGTGAGTGTCTTCAAGAGTGTATTGACCTTGAGGACAACCTAGCAGATGATCTCAAAAGTACACCCAGTCCTACGAAAACAAAAGACACTAGAAGTATAGTGACATCCAACTCTAGCAATGTAGAAGAGTTAGCAGAGTTGGTAGTCAAGAAGTTAGGAGTCCATGGACAATAGAACTACCAGCATCCACCAATGAGAGTACCCATGTTACGAAGATGTAGCTTATGTGGAGGAGGTCACGCCACTCATATGTGTGTAAGAGGAGGATCGGGGTTGCCTCAAGCTTACCCTTACAATAGGCAGCCACCTCAAGGAACTGACCTATATTGCCACTTAGAACAAAAATACACCAATCACACCGCTGAGAATTGTCCATTCAATAGGCAGACACGACCTTTGAATCAACCTCAGTATAGGCCATATGGATGCCCACCTAGAGAATCATGTAGGGAGGTTCCTAGGTATAATCCCTATCTAGGACCACCAGGAGCACCTAGACCATATGAGCAAGTACAATTTGGAAACCCTAAGCCAGTGTTAGGACCACAACCGCCACTCCCTCAATGCATAGTACCTATCAAATATGCTCAACCAGAGGAAAACTTGGAAAGAGCCATAGTGCCAGCATCACCAACAGCTAGTGCAGAATCAACGAACCCAGGATACGAACAGACCCAAGGGGATTATTATCCCTACGACACTAGCGTGATTGAGTACGAGCAAGCTTATGACCCGCAATACTATGGATATGAGGGATGTGACAATGTCTATTGAACAAAGGTGGCAACACTAATGTACACCGCACCTAAAGCACCAGCACCCGTAAGACCACCCATAAGACCACCTATGCCAAAAAGACCGTGTTATAGATGTGAAGGAGATCACTTTATCAGAGAATGCACTCGGCCATACAACCCACCAACCCCTAGGACATGGGAAGGGTATTGCAACGATTGTGGAAAGGAACATCTTTTTAGAGATTGCCCAAAAAATCCCAATAAGGCTCATGACACTACACCCATCAATGTGATAGAAGTGATAGAATCGTCAAGAAGTGACAAGGAATACATGGTGCCATTAAAGGCCATTACACGAGCACAAACGAAAGGACAAGAAAGGAAACAAGTAGACCACGAGCAGGAAAAGAGTAAAAGGGAGAACCCAGAATACAAATAGTGGAAGATTTAGATGACCCACATGAGAGTACCCAAACAACGAAAAGCCAAAAATGGAAGGATAGGAGAGAAAAACTCAAGGAAAAATGGATGAAAAACTTTGACAAAGAAGACAAAAAGGACACGAGAGGCAAAAATAAAACGAAACAACCCAAAACTCAAGAAGAAATCACTATTACACCGCAAACGCTAGAGCCAGAAAAGCCAGAATCAATTCTAGCAGACCCAAAAATAAACGATTTGGACATGTGGTTGAAAGCTTACCAAGCTAGAATCAAGAATGGACCGAATGTAGAGCAGCATGAAAAGCTTTACCCACAAGGGGAGTTAGAAAAGGAGAGGCTAGTGATATATAGAAAACTCATAGAGGTAGCTCAGGCCACCCTAGAGAAGACTATCCCAACCCTCCCCGAAACAAGAATATCGGAAGAACAATTCAATGATTGTATTAAAGCCAAGGACTAGAATCCAAAAAAAGGGTATGATAAACAGGAACTACGGGACATCCCGGATAAACCTAAGTCCATAGTCCCGGATTTAGAAGCTGATTGACCAAAGGAATTGTGGACTAAGATTCGAGAAGATCAATGGAAAAGGAATGGAATTGTAGAACCTCCTTTCGAGGAGTTAGATATTGTGGAAGATTATCAACCACCACCAAACATGGAAGAAATATATGAAGAAGTTTCTAGAGTAGATCAAAACAGGGAGGAAGCCCAGAGCATTTCCACCCTTCCAAACTATATGGGATAATATCAGAAGGAATCCATGATCATCCATGCTCCCACAGTACAAGGAAAAGAAAAGGGAACCTCATATAAGAACTCGCACAATCTAACAGAACTCAAAAAGACCAAAGTACAATGCCAGTTGACTGTGGAAGAATTACTTCATGTTAAACCACAATTATGGAAACAATTAGCAGGATAATTGGAGCTAAACCAGAAGAAGAATGAAAAGGAAAGAAAGGGAAATGAAAACCCATCTAACGTACAAATCCCTATGGATAAGGTTGGAGAATTTAGTGAAGGAGATGAGGGTAACACATGTTTACCGGTCACATACAACAGATACATGACCAAGGCTATACTAGACACAGGAGCAGGAGTAGGTATTGCCACCAAAGAGATCTGGGAAAAATGGGGAAAGCCAACCCTACGGCCAACCCGCATGAAGCTCCAATCAGCAAATGGCCATGTTGAGAAACCATTGGGGATATTAGAAAAGATCAAATTAACCACCTGTGGAGTTGAATTTGAGCATACATTAGCGATTTGTCAATTTGGAAAGGCAAATAATTATGAGATGATACTAAGATAACCTTTCATGAGACAACTTAGGGTAGTGCAAGATTAGGGACGAGACTCGTTATAACTTCAACATCAAGGAAACACTACCAAGATAAACTTACATACCTTTGCATACAGAGATGTACCCCCACTACAATGGAAGCCCATACATAAGGAAGAAGATGATTTGTCTATCCATAGTGCTAGATCAAGTGATCAATCATGGATGCATGAGGATGCCCAATTATGGATGTGTAAGGAAGCAAAGAAAGAGGAGAAAAAACTATAGTTATGGCCCATAGGACATCAAAATTATCGGCCCATAGAGCACCCAATGTACGTGCCTCAAGTTTTCCCTGATGAAGCATTTGAACCGCATGGTTGGATGGAGATCCTAGCAACCCTAGATGTATGCGTGAATGAAGAAGTCTTGACCATGAATGAATGTGTGGATGAAGAAGGCTACGATGTAAACTTGTACATGGTAGTCCTACAGGAGGTAGAAGCAGGAGAAATATGGTTGATTCAGAGGAACATTATCTAGAAGCCATTCAAGCAGAAGACCAATGTGGAACAAGAAAAGTGTTAGCAATAGAAGTTGCCCCTATAGTACCACATCAGGAGGAAAGCGTGAGTAAGATCGAAACAACCCCTGATCTTTTTGAAGTATCGAAACACTTTTGTTAAAGCTCAAGGTCAAGGAAAAAGCATGGAAGCACATCAAGGAGGTGGAAACACAAGAAGAAGGAGAAAGTAGGGAGCTCCAAGAAGCACCTGTCAAATTTTCAGAAGAAATCCTTATAAAAATAGTGTTTTTTATCACTAAAAACCATTATAAATACCATTTTCCAGTTTTGCAACTCCATTTCATTCAACCAGAGGAGTGCTCGAGCTTGAAGAGTATTAGAAATATCATCCTACCAGTTTTCATAATTTTTAGACTCTGTTTGAACCCCCAAATAAGCCCTGGAACCTATTTTTTAACTAGGTCGGACACTAGGTCTGGACAGGGCCAAAACCACTCAAAAAACTATAAAAGGGGCTGGAGAGCTCATTTTTTAGGGGAGCTTGTTGTAGATTTCAGCTTTGTAAGAGATTTCTTTTGCAATCGAAGTCCTTCCATTGTCCCACTCTTTGCTCTTACATTATGCACGTGTGTGTGTATGTGTGTGCATGCTTGTGTGCTTTCACTCACGCACTTGTGCCATCACTTGCTCACGGTCTTCATACCAGTCCTCATGTCTCCACGGATTGACATTTATGAGGTAAAGCTCCTCACGTTGGTACTTGCCATTGTGCTAGAGTGACACTGTTGTAGAGCTAAGAAGAGCAAAGAGGCAAAGAAAAAGAAGAGCCCCAAAATTTTTCCGATTTGGACACTTTATTCTTGTATTATAGCCATTTTGTAATATATTTTCTCATGTGCACTAGAGGAGTCATCTAGATGCATACCCATAGAGATTTGTAGCTTACCTTTGTAAATTAGTAGGAAATTAGCCTTTTAGCTAATAAAGTGTCGGTCTATTGTGTGAAAGGACCATTTTTAGGGCACATGTATATAAGTCAATTTGTGACTCTTTGTAGGGACTTTTTGCCATTGTGAGAATCAAAAGCACAGAATTTCGAATTTGTGTCTTCTCCTCTCTGTATCTTCTTCTTTGTGAGTGTGTATGCATGTGTGATGCTTGGAAAGAGTGCTTGGAAGTGTTGTCTACCCATGAAAATGCTTGTTTGCTGTAGGTAAGGTGTGTGCGAAGTGTAGGAAGTGCTGAAGTGTAGGAAGGTCATTCCTGTGACTCAGTATTTTGCTCATAACTTGAAGCAATAATGTCAAAATTGAGTGAAAACACGTTGATTGGATGCGTCTTCTCGAGAGCTTCAAAATGAACCCAACATTTGCTATATTTGGAGTTCGGAGCTGAGAGAAAAGCTCGATTTACTGTTGACTGCTGCTCCAAGTGTCGTGACACCATAAGTGAACCCTGAGACTTGTTTGGAATAGATTTATGATTGTTTGCACTTTGTGCGAGTTCATTTGCATTGACCATCTTTTGAATGCATGTCTTCATACACTCGGCTAGGTTTTGATACTCCTCAGATTGATAATTGAAGCGTGAATCCCCACTATATGCACTTGAAGGGGATCGAGGTATAGTCTCTTTCTCCACAAGTCTCTAAGTTGGTTCTTAGGTACACACGTTTTCGGCACCGTTGCCGGGGAAGTTGAATCAAACCGAGGCATTCGTGTGATGGTAAGTAGCTCTTAGCATTGAAGAGAGTAGAGGAGTTGTGAAGCTCTCTTCTTTGGAAAGTCACATGCATCCGCACTTACTACTTCTCACTCTCGGAGTGCGTGTAGTGAGTTGATAGTCTAGGGAGGTGAGTAGAGTGAGTAGAGTAGGAAAGAGGAAGTAGGCAAGTAGTCTAAGAAGGAAGGGTAGTTGTTAAGTTAGTTTTTCAGCTCTTTGGTTTTAAAACATTTCCCAAAAAAATATAAAAATCAATTAATTCCAACACTTCAGTTCAGTTCTACTTGTGCAAGTATCAAGAGGGTTAGCAAACAAATATCGTGATCGGAGAGCAAGGAGATTGAGTCACGCATAGCAAGCGAGAGTGTGAAAGTGTCAAGAATAGCATCCAAAGTGAGCGCATCAACTCGATACCCTCAACATTTAATTGAATCAATCCCAAAATAGCTAAAACGATCTACACTAGATATCGCGAGGGGGTATTCAAGGTGTGAGGAAGTTTTTTGTTGGTTTTTTGAGATTCAGATAGTTGAGAGAGGGAAGATAAGTGGTAGCATTACCCTCATTCAGTTCAAATCTAAATGCATTTGTTAAAAATTGAAAAACATTCAAGTATCGTGTTCTCCCATGGTTGAGTATCGCGATATCCGAATATCGTGATCTCCTCTGGTCGAGTATCACGATACCTGACACATATCGAGTATCGTTGGGTTTTCTCACGATACCTGACACATATCGAGTATCGTTGGGTTTTCTCACGATACCTGACATATATCGAGTATCGTTGGGTTTTCTCACGATACCTGACACATATCAAGTATTGTTGAATTTTACTCGAGACACTGCCACATATCGTATATCGTGAGGTTATTTTCGCAACACCTGATAGGTATCGGACATCGTGAGATTTTATTTGCGATATTTGTGGCATATTGAGTATCATGCAAGTATTTTTGTGTCACGTATCAAGTATCGTGAATTTTCCTTGGCGACATTGGGAAGTATCGAGTATCATGGAATCTTGAGAGTGATATTTGTCTCGTATCAGGTATCGTGAAGTTCTTTTCGCGATACTTGTGGCATATCGGATATTGTGACTTTTCTAGTGTGTGAAGTATCGAGTATCGTGAGTTTAGCCAGTGATAGGAGATTTTCAAATACTTCTGTGTGAGTTTCTAAAGTCAACTAAACATTTCATATCACTCAGAACCTTAGCAAAGAGCATTGGGAGCTGGGAATTGGTTAAAACAAGATGAGAACTTTTAAGTGAATGAACCTAAGATCTGGAAGAACCCTAGGGAGCTGAAGAAGTGTAATCTCTTCAGTGGGAAGTGTAGCCGAACCAAGTAGACATTCACACTACTCTGAAACTTCGAGTGAGTCTAAGGACAAAACTCTTATGGCCTCAGAGGACATGCAAAATTATGTACCAATGATTGGCATGATGTCAATAATTGAGGGAGAATATAGAACATCCCTAGAATATGTGAACACCAATCAACACGGTTTACCCATCTACCTAGATGGGCTAAACAGATCAATGGATAGGCTGAAGAAAGCTACAGACGCTTACATAGTACCTAGGCCAACTGTTAAGTATGTAGGAGGATTCTACATGGACAAAAGGGATATTCAATACTTAGTCACAGAACATCCTAAAAACATCAATGAAAAAGGGGAAGAAGGGACATGAAGAACAGGTGTCTACACCCAGAGGGAAATCCATTGTGATTAGGCTGTGGAGAGGAGACCTAGTTCCCCAAGATGATTCCCTAATGGATGTCTATTTAGTCAATGGAATGGAACATCTTCTGAGAGCACACTCTTCATTGTGGGAAGAGGCCAGCAACCCAGCCACAATCTATGAGTTACAAGATCCTGAATTCCCCACCATTATTACGTATTTGGACAAAAATCAGAGGAGGTATTGGCCCTTAACGAAAGTGGAAAGAGCAGGATTGAAATATCAAAATATCCCTATATTCCCACCTAGGGATCAAGCCACGACTTCACAAAACCCACAAGGAACCTATCAAGATAATTCATATCAGCATTTGAGACAAACACAACAAACACACATTCTAGTCAGACCACATGTGCAATTTGCTACACCAGGCCATAATCCTAACTATCAGCCTCATCCACTAGTTGAACCAAGGATTAATATCCCTATTCAGGAGAGACCACCAACAGGAAGAGGACCAGGAATATGAATAGGATGACCAGTATTCCCTGTAATGCCTAGACCACCTGAACCAGGAAGAAGATTAAGACCGATCCAAGTTGCCAAATGCATGAGAAACCACTATGATGGCTCTAGCAAACCCTACAACCACATAGCTGAATTCAAGCAAGTGATAAGAGCTGAACAAGTGGAAGACTTCTTGATTCAATATGAATCCTTTGGACTAACCCTGACAAATACAACCTTAGCATGGTTCCAGCCATTAGACCCGAATAACTTTCAAAACATGGAACAATTCTATCAAGAATTGATTGAAGAATTCACCAAATCTGGAATAAAAAACAACTCTTCCTCATTGATCCATAGTTTTAAACAAGCTCCTACGGAGTCGGTGAGATTGGAAGCAAGAAGATTTAAGCAATATGTGGATAGATGCCCTATTGAAGAGAGACCCACTCAAAACAAAATTGTGTCATTTTTTTGGAAGGATTAGTGAATGGATCACTGAGATCATTGGTATATGTGAAAAGAGTTCAAAATTTGCAAGAATGCATGAAAGAGTGTATTGACCTAGACGACAATCTAGCAAAAGATTTGAAAATACCTCAAGGTAGTGTGAAAAGTGAAGATACCGCTAGCAGCACGTCAAACCCCAGGAACAATGTAGAAGAAATAGCTGATTTAGTGGCAAAGAAACTTAATGTTCAAGGGCAGAGGAACTACCCAAGCAATCCAATGAGAGTACCCATGCTTAGAAGATGTGTGCACTATGGAGGTGATCATCCCTCTCATTTGTGTAATAGGGGAGTAGTCCCACCACCTGCTTATGCTTACAATAGACCACCCGCCTCGAGCCCTATGCATTATTGTAGCACAGAACAAAAGTACACAAATCATAGCACAGAAAACTATCCTTACAATCGGTAGTCAAGACCGGTACAACCACTCATAAGACCTTATGGATACCCTCAGAGAGATCAAGGAGGAGAAGCTTTTAGATATCCCACATATCAGCAACAAGCACCAGCACCACGAACTTACGCTTACCAAGGGTACACTCAACCACAACCTGTGTTAGGACAACAACCACCCCACCCTTAGAATGTTGTCCCAGTAAAAATAGCTCAACCAGAAGAGAACCCAGAGAGAGCAATAGTCCCAGCCACGCTTTTGGCTAGTAACGAACTGTATGATCCATCTTATGACCATGGTCAAGGAAATTATTCTGCATATGAGGGTACTATAGTTGAATATGGACAATCTTACGAGCCATATGTTTATGGGATGGAAGGATCTGATAGCTCTTACGGGTATGAGCAGGATTATGTGTCATTAATGTACACAGCTCCCAGAGCACCCTTACCCTCCCGACCAATGAATAGACCACCTACACCTAGAGGACCATGTTATAGGTGCGGAGGAGATCATTTCATTAGAGAATGTGCATTACCCAACCCTCCACCACCGTAGCAAATTTGGGAAGGATACTGTAGTGATTGTGGTAAAGAACATCTTTTTAGAGATTGCCCCAAGAACCCCAACAAAGTTAACTCGAACATGCAGATCAATGTGATAGAAGTGATAGAGTCATCAGGGAGCGACAAGGAGTACACAGTACCATTAAAAGCAATAACAAGAGCTAAGGCTAGAGAAACCCCAGAAAAAACCAGAGAGAATGATCAGGTCGACAAAGAATTGAATATACCCACACCTCAAGTAGTTGCAGACTCGGAAGAGTCTAGGAAGAGTATTACAAGTAAACGGACCCAAAAATGGAAGAATCGTAGAGAAAGGATGAAGGAAAAGAAACTCCAACAAAAGATGGAGGACGAAAATAACAAACAAGGCCAAGAAGAAAAACAAAAACTTGAAGGAGAAAATAAGATAAAAAAGTGTAAAAAACCAGAGGCAAGATCAGTTCTAGCTGACCCTATATCAGAGGAGTTATCCACGTGGATTCAGGCATACTAGGCACAAATAAGAGTAGGACCAACCATTGAACAACATGAAAAGGTATATCCTAGAGGTGACCTAGAGAAAGAAAGGTTGGAGATATGTAAGAAATTAATTGAAGTGGCTCAACAGACCCTAGAAAAACCTGTTCAGTGACTGCCCAACTCAAATTCCCGAGAAAGAATTCCAAGAGTGTGTCACCCCTAATGACCCCGAGAAAGGAAAGGAAGGCGAGACCTGCGGTGGAAATTACTGCGAGGATAAAAGAGAAGGATTTGTTGTCCCCGAAGTCAATGGTGGCCTAAAGATTTGTGGGCAAGATTCCAAGAAGACAGGTGGAAGAAAGTGGAAGGAATTGAACCACCCTTTGAGGAGTTAGAAGTAGAAGGTGAATTTGAAGCCTCAATACCTGATTTAAACTCAAAAGGATTATTACAGCTTGATGAGAGCAAAAAGGATGAAGACAGTGTGAAAGCTTTGCCAAATTACACGCGGGAATACGAACATAATTCTGAGTTATATTGCATTCCCTCAGTGAGAAGAAAAGAGCAGAACCCATCAATCCAAACATCTGATATTATACAACATCTTAAAAAGGTAAAAATCCCTTATACTCTGACATTGGAAGAACTCTTGAAGGTAAAACCACATTTGAAGGAGAAGCTAACCAGTCAATTAGAGACAAAGTCATATGGGAAGGGGATGCCTGATGAAGTGACCACAATCAAAATTCCAGTCGATAAGGTTGGAAATTTCAGTGAGGGAGATGAAGGAAACACATGCCTCCCAATCACATACCGAGGTTATACCACTAAAGCCATCTTAGACTCGAGAGCAGGAGTAGGAATTGCTACCAAGGAAATTTGGGAGAAATGGGGAAAACCAGCTTTAAGACCAACACGGATGAAGATTTAAATGGCAGATGGACACTCTGAACGACCCCTGGGATTATTGGAAAAAGTAACCTTCACTACCTGTGGGGTTGAATTCGAGCACACCTTAGTAATCTATCAATTTTAAAAGGCTAGCAATTATGAGATGATACTTGGAAGTCCTTTCATGAGACAGCTTAAGGTAGTGCAAGATTGGGGAAAAGACGTAGTATACTTACAACATGAGGGAACCACGACAAGGATAAATATCCATACCTATGCGTATCAAGATGTTCCTCCCTTACAATGGAATCTGATTCACAAGGAGGAGGACGATCAATCGATCCATAGCATAGGTTCAAGTGACCAATCATGGATGAATGAAGACACTCATCTATGGATATGCCAGATAGCAAAAAAGGAAGAGGAAAGGAAGAAAGGATGGCATCAAAGGCAAGGAGTTGCTAGATTTGTACAAGATCCAACTTACATGCCCCAGATATTCCTAGATCAAGAATTCAAACCTCATGGTTGGATGGAGATTTTAGCCACTCTTGATGTATGTGTAAATGAAGAGGCAACAACCATGAATGAGTGCATTGACGAGGAAGGATATGATGTAAGTTTATATGTGGTTGTTCTCCAAGAAGCCAAAGAAGGAGAGGTAATTGAAAAAGAATGGAAGGAGGATTATGAGAGCATTGAAATGGAGCATGAACAAATTGAGGCAGACAGTGAAAATCAAAGAGTAAGTGTCATAACTAATGAGTTGAATCAAGGAATGACACAAGAAGAAGAACTTGGACTAGATAAAGAAAAAGAGGAAGGAGAAAACAAACCTCAAGATCAATTTGAAGTGCTCGCCCACTTCAAGAAATACAAGGTAGAAGAGAGGAAAATTTCTATCCAACTGCCAAAGTGGGAAGCACAACCAGGAATAGCATATGACAACAAAGAGCAGACCATGAAAATAGTAGTAGCATTGGAGGAAGGAGAAGAGCGATGCACTTTTATAGGACAAGATGTCTCAATGGAGGAAGAACAAGAGTTAATACGACTCATAAGAGAATATAGAGACGTCTTTGCTTGGACATATAAGGATTTAAAAGGAGTAGATCCCTCTATTTTTGCCCATAGAATCCCTATGACATCAGATGCCAAACCTTCCAAACAAAGACCATACACGTATAATGATGTTTACTCAGCAAAAATTAAGGAGGAGATAGATAAGTTGTTGGACGCAGGCTTCATTTATGAGATTGAACACACAGAATGGGTATCACCTTTGGTGGTCGTGCCTAAAAAGAATGGCAAGTTAAGGGTATGTATTAATTTAAAAAAAGTAAATACTGCCACCATATGAGACACTTACCCATTACCTATCACCGACCATCTTTTGGAAAGGATTGCAGGAAAGGAAGTCTACAGTTTTCTGGACGGCTTTTCAGGATATAATTAGGTAGCGATTGCTTCTAAGGACCAACATAAGACAGCCTTTGCAACTGAATGGTGAGTGTACACATTTAAGGTTATGCCTTTTGGTCTAAATAATGCCCCAGCCACTTTTCAAAGGTTGGTGTGTCACGTGTTCAAGGAGTTGTTAAGGAAGAGCATGGAGGTATATGTGGGTGATTTATGTACCTATTCAACTATACGATTAGAACATATCCCAGAACTAGGAAAGATTTTTGCCAAATGTCAACAATATAGAGTTTGTCTTAATCCTTAGAAGTGTGTCTTCATGGTTCTACAAGGGAAGATATTAGGACACATTGTCTCTAAAAATGGGATTTCCACGGATGAAGATAAAATCAAAGTGATTCTGGATTTGCCGAGACCAAAAATTGCTAAAGAAGTGCAAGCATTTATGGGACATTGCGGATACTACCGTAGATTTATCCACATGTATGCCATAATTGCTAGGCCCCTTTATGCATTACTGTCTCAGTGTATTTGGACGGAAGAATGTGAAAAGGCTTTCCATGAATTGAAGAATCATTTGAGTTCAGCACCAATCCTTAGAGTTCCTGATTGGAATAAACCATTTCATATTCATGTAGATGCTTCCAAGTTTGCCATTGGGTGCATCTTAGCGCAGCCAGCGGATACAGGAAAGTTAGACCACCCCATAGCCTATGCCAGTAGACAATTAAATCAAGCAGAATGCAATTATACCTCGACAGAGTGAGAGGTTTTAGGGATGGTGTATGAGGTGAAGAAGTTTAGACATTACTTATTGGCAAACAAATTCAAACTCTTCATCGATCATCAAGCGCCACTGTACTTAGTCAACAAGCCTTGTAATACAAGACGACTAGTACGATGGTTTTTATTGTTGATGGAATTTGATTTTGAAGTAGTAGTCAAGAAAGGGAACACACACATCAGAGCAGATAACCTATCAAGAATGACACATGCAGAGCCTCCCACAGGAGTACCAGATGATCTGCCAGATGCTTATCTTTTTATTCTCGAAGTATGCCCCCAATGGGCAGAAAAGTTGATCCCTATTCTCACATATGGACCTAAACATGGGATCACTACCCACAAAACTCAGGTGTTGTGGAAGACTAAAAATCTCCACATCATTGCTGGAAGCTTATACCACCAAGATCCAAGTGGGTTACTCATGAGATGCATGGAGGAATAGGAACAAGAGATGTGGCTTCAGAAAGCACATGTAAATCAATGGAAAACTCATTTAAATGCGAATGGAACATGGCAAACACTGAAGAGATTAGGCATATACTGGCCAACCATGCAAAGGGATACACATAACTATGTATCTATCTGCCCAACTTGTCAAGAACGAAGGCCAGAAGAGAACTCTACTCTATGTTACTCCACTGTAGCTCCTAGATGGAGTATGCCTCTGGTAAAATTCTTGAAAACCCAGGAGTACCCAGAAGGAGCCACTCTAGCAAGAAAACGTGCCCTCATAGAGCAAAGCAAAGACTATATTCTTATAGGAAAACAGCTCTTCAAAAGAGGAAGAGACAATCATCTACGAATGTGCATTCATGAAGAGGAGTATCTTTCTGTCATAGAGATGGCGCATACAGGAGCTGTAGGAGGACATTTTTCTGCAGATAAAACTGCAAAAATGATTCTCTTCGCAAGAATGTGGTGGCCAACTCTACATCAAGATGCAGCCACTTACCTCCAAAGATGCGACACCTGTCAACGAACAAAGTATCCTATGAAAAGAGATGAAATGCCACTAAAACCTATGATGAGCGCCAGAGCATTTACCAAATGGGGAATAGATTTTGTAGGACCTATTAGTCCACCAGCTAAAGGTTATCATGCCGAGTACATAATCGTAGCAACGGATTATTTGACCAAATGGGTAGAGACCAAAGCAACCAAGAAAAATTATGTGAGGACTACGGCTAAGTTTCTCTTCGAGAACATATTCACTAGATTTGGATTGCCTATTGAAATTGTGAGTGATAGGGGCACACATTTCGTCAATGAAGTAATAGAAGCCCTAATGAATGAATTCTTAGTGATTCATAAGAAATCAACCCCTTATCACCCACAAGCCAATGGACACGCTGAAAGTTCAAACAAAATCTTATGCACAGTCCTCACTAAAATTGTTAACAATGGTAGATCCGACTGGGATAAGCAATTACATGATGCTTTATGGGCATTCCGAGTAGCCTACAAAACAGCCATAGGAACTACTCCCTTTAACCTAGTGTACGAACAGAATGCCATCTTGCCAATTGATTTCTTGGTACCTACTCTCAGAGTAGCTACAAATTACGAATGGACTCGACATGAATTGTCAACTCAATTGGATCAAATAGAAAAGTTACACGAAACAAGATTACAAGCTGTGGCAGGTATTTACGTAGCAAAAAGGCGGCAGAAGGCATATTTTGATGCTCATATTAAAGACCAAAACTTGAAGGAAGAAGATTTGGTCTTGGTGTATACTTTGAAGCAACATGCAAGGGAACTACAAAAAAGAGGATATGGAACCTTGATAATCAATCGTATATCTACCAGCGGAGCCATCAGCCTAGCGACCCTAGATGGAGAAGTATTGCCAAACTATATAAGTGGTTGCAGAGTAAAGAAATATTTAGAGCCATTGACAGAGGAAATAATGTCACGACTTATAATGGCTAAACATAGACGAGAAGAAGAAGAGAGAATACGAGAAGAAGGAAGCTCTAGAATGAATCAAGAAACGAAAGGAATGGATGAGAGAGAGGGATGAAAGATATTGACAAGGAGAGGAACTCATTCCAATGGCTAACTTTAGAGCCTCTGAAAACCTAGGGCAGCGAACAAAGCAACCATATTTGAATTTGGGCGCTAGATCAGTAGAGTACCACTTGGTGGATGCTCTCGTTGACACAGGAGCAGTTGTTAGCTGTATCAATTCTTCATTGACTCAAAAACTCAAGGAAGAATTACACCCCTCTAAGGCACAATTGATTGGAATAAGAGGAAAAGTTACTGAATGCATAGGCGAGATTACCTTATCCCTGCATTTTGGAAACAACACAATGCAACAAAAACTCTTAGTGTGTCATGATCAAGATTTGTTAGAGGAAATCGTGTTGGTTCAAGATTGGATATATGAATATGAGGTGACTATCCAATTAGCCTTAGGATACATATCGGCCAAGATAGGACACCGTGAGGAATTCAGCATGTTAGAATTCCAGGTACTAATGCCAGTAGTTGGCCCAAAGGCAGAGTGATCGATGCCTTAGATAAGATTTCCCTTGTTGGAACTGTTGTCGAATTCCAGGTACTAATGCCAGTAGTTGGCCCAAAGGCAGAGTGATCGATGCCTTAGATAAGATTTCCCAAGCCTATTGAGATTGATTGACAGGCTCTACTGATGTTGAAGTTGATGCCTCTGCTGATGCGGAGGTGTCTACGGTGGGCAATGTATCTGCTGCTGATGATGTTTCTGCTGCTAACTCCCTTTGTTGTGTTCCTTCCTTTGTTAACAAGGGTTGGGCTACCGGAATAGGCTCTTGAAAGACTGGTGGTTCTGTTGTGGTCCATTGACTAGCTTTGTTATACATTCTGTGTTGTTCACGTACCCTTGGTTCAAATATTTCTACTGCCGGTTGCAATTGTTTACCGGAACGAGTCTGGACTGCAGCAGCCTGTGTCTCTACCGGTGTGAGTTTTACCATGTTGGCCATTGGATTTTGGCGTTCCTTCTTCCTTTGATCATACTCAGCTGCATCTTTGCAAAATCTTCTAATATGTCCGAATTCGCCGCAAAAATGACAGCGTGGTGGTGGTAGATTGGGATTTTCTGGTGGTACTCCGTTCTGCCAGTGGTTTGCATTAAAATTGTTGTTCCTCTGTCCTCGGTAGTTACGATATCCTTGCGGTTGATTGTTTCTCAATTGCGGAGGCATGTAGTGATTCGCTGGCTGTCCATGTTCTTGAATAACTGAATTGACCGTTGTTGTTCCCTGTATTCTGGCATTGTAAACACAGTTTCCAGTGGTGTGTCCGGCAGTGTTGCAGATAGCACAAAACGTTTGATTGAGTGCACAATTGGCACTAGTATGACCTGAATTTTTGCATATGTTGCAGTATACCTGTCTAGTCATATCTTCTGCAACATTCTTGTTTGCTTTTAACCATTCTAAATATTCTGTATATCCACCGACTTTGTGTTCCAGTTGCAGAGTCATTGCAATGACTGCATCGAGGGACATGGCTCCGACACATCTTATGATCATGATCTGCTTAAGTTGTGGAACCAAGCCATTGATGAACCACTGAGTGATAACATCATCTGGTAAGTTAGCATGGGCCGGTGGTAGCTGCCTTAAGTGTGTTCTGAAGAGAGTAGCATACTCCTGTATAGTTTGATTTGGTTTCTGTCTGTTGTTCTGCAGATAATCAAAAATTTCGGCTGGATTTTTTTTTAGCCTGAATCGTTGCAGAAAAGCATCTCATACTGCTTCATAGGTGCCGAAATGATTAATATCATATTCTGTAAGCCATCTAGCTGCTTCATTAACAAGTGTAAATTGCAAGACAATAGCTTTGTAGGCCTGATCCGGTGGATGATTGAGTACTCCGTAGCTTATCTCGAAGGTGCGTACGTGAGCATCCGGATCATCTCCTGGAAATCCACCAAACTTAGTGTACGTCACTCCCGTTGGAGGTGGCCTGGGTGGACATAACTGTTGTTGTCCGTTCATTGTGAGCGTGTTATACTTTCCTTCTCAACTACCGGAATCTATATCGTCGGATAACGCACTTTCCGGTGCGATTATCTTGTCTAATATGCTTCGAATCTCTGTTTCGAACAGCCTTCCTTCCTCCTTGATGTCTAGTGTATGGGAACTTGCTTCCAAGCACGGCAGATGGGCTGAAGATTTAGCAGAAAATGCTAAATCGTCACCGAAAAACTGTGATTCTCTTACCGAAATTCCACCGGAATGAACCGAAATTGTGCCCGAATTCGGCGTTTTTTCGCCTTCGCCGATTTCTGTGACTAAAGTGTTTCTAATTGTAGATGAATCTGAATCTTTTCCCAAGAGTGTTAAGCTAGATTCCAAATGCGTCTTGGTAGGTTCTGGGATTACTATATCTTTGACAGACTGTGCCAAAATAGTACCGGACTCTACCAGAGGCGTAACAGGTTCTACCGGAATATGACCGGAATTAGTTTTAACGTTCTTAACTTTCTTGACAACTGGGTCAGTCCTAGTTGTACTTCTACCTCCCAAAGTTGGCTTTCGTACTCCAGACTGATGGTTCTTGGGATACGTTTCACCGGATCGAGTAATCGGCATATATCATCTTTTGTACTACTCGCGTAGTATTACTAACGGGACAGTCTGCAACAGTCTGGTCTGTTGCTACTGCCAATCGAACGATAGTCTAATTCTGACAAATGATTGGCAATTTTGATGCCACCTTCCCACAGATGGCGCCAAGTGTTAAATGTTACACAGTTACGCTGTTTTAATAACTAGCCGAAATCGTACCGAGCAAGTATTAACATAAAATAGAGGTTCACCGTAAACTATATTAACTTTCAATTACCGAAAGGCGTTGTCGGATCAAGTGGGTTCTTGGGAGTGGTAGGGGTCTGTTAGACAGAGGCCCTGTACTATTTTCCCAAATCCTTACATAACCACAAGTACTCTTATCGCGTCTTAGCTCAGATACTTAGTTTTAACTGACCAGTAACTGTTTCTACGTATTAGGACGCCGAACTTACAGACTAATCTGCTATGGTAACGGAGCAGTAGCCTGATTTTGACTTGCAGACTAATAGAGTTACTCAACTTACTAAACTTATGCGAATCACTACACACTTCTTCAGAACAGACATGTATACCAGATAGTAATCAGGCATACGACCATACCAGAGGGTGTACAGGCTTACCGTATGCCGAACTCAATCAACCGTCATACTAATCACAGTTTAACTCATCACCAAGCTTATCAGTGCTCCAACTCGCAGTTCATACTATTATCGATATTAGTCCTTCCCTGTGAACGGAATCAACAGTGAATACAGAACACAACTGTCAACAACAGATTCACACTCGATACTACACGTTCATTATTCTGCACTACAGTAGGAATAGACGAACAGACTGAACAGAACAATATAGGAATATGATTCAATATCTTGATGACACCACACCTCTCAGACAGTACTCAAACAACTTCTGAGACAAAAAAAACGGGTCTCGATCACCCTTTTTCCATTACTTTAAAAAGGCGTTTACAGAATGCGGGTACCAATTTTTCGCGCGTAATTCAAGGAACTCCGTTACATCCGGCATACATTTGTCCTACTCTGGCGGCCGTCTAGCAGTATCATAGTAAGAAGAGGGTACCGGTAATTCCTGTTCATCATCCTATATTGTCTCTACTACGTAGATGGCTAGTGATGTATCATCAATTCCCTCCGGAGGCTCATCGGAATCCAACTGAGAGAGAAAGTCAGCAAGAGCGTGTGCTGACCCTGGTCGATGTACGACGGAGTAATCAAATTCTTGAAGCAACAAGACCCACCGTGCTAACCATCCTCCCAAATGCTGTTGTCGCACAAGATACACCAATGCTGCGTGATCTACGTGGAAGGTGAAGTGTCTTCCCAACAGATAATGTCGAAATGTTTTCACGGAGTATACTAAGCCAAGACATTCTCGTTTAGTAACTGAATAGTTACGCTCTGTCGGGGCCAATCTGCGACTTGCATAATATACAGGATGAAACCATTTATCCATGTGTTGCATCAACATGCTTCCAATGGCACTGTCGGATGCATCCACAAAGACATGAAATGGCAATTCCCAATTAGGTGCTTGTAAAATGGGAGCCTGAGTTAACAATGATTTCAGTCTATCAAAAGAAATTTGACACTCTTCAGTCCATTCAAACTGACGCGGGCTACTGGTTATCAATCAATTAAGTGGTATTGCCAAATGAGCAAGCCAAC
Source organism: Ceratopteris richardii (assembly GCA_020310875.1). Classification (NCBI taxonomy): domain Eukaryota; kingdom Viridiplantae; phylum Streptophyta; class Polypodiopsida; order Polypodiales; family Pteridaceae; genus Ceratopteris; species Ceratopteris richardii. Next base: position 171,056,154 of record CM035411.1, on the reverse strand, counting down.
ACAGATGCCGCCCATGCCACCGAATTTGGCCCAAAAATAGCATCACGTCCTTAGGTGTCTTAGGAGCAAGAGCCTCCAGTACGGCCTTCACTTTGTCTGGATCCACCTGAATGCCTTGTTTTGAAATAACGTGTCCGAGCAACTTGCCACAGGATACAGAGAATACCGATTTGTTCGGGTTCAAGCCCAATCGATATTCCCGACACTTTGAAAAGCAACACTGTAAATGGTACAGGTGCGCCGACGTATCACCAGATAATGAGAAATCATCTAGATACACTCTCATAAATGTGGTGAGATAAGGGGAAAAAATTTCTTGCATGCAGCGTTGGAACGTACTGGGAACATTCCGTAGTCCAAACCACATTATGGTACACGCATAGACACCCCAGTTTGTAATAAATGCAGTCTTGGATATATCCTGCTCGGCCATTCGCACTTGATTGTAACCACTGTATCCATCTAGAAAGGAATACATTTCCCTACCGGCCACGTCTTCTAGCATGGTATCTAGGAACGGCAATGGAAATGGATCAGGTACGGTTGCAGCATTGAGCTTTTGGTAGTCCACGCATATCCGCAACTGCTTGTTTTTCTTCGAAACTATAACAATGGGAGAGATCCATTCTGCATGCTCAATAGGCACAGTAAATCCCACCTTGAATAATCGATCAAGTTTGGCTTTAACTTGTGCTGCATCGTTAGGATTCATCTTGTAACTGGGTTGTTTGATGGGTTTTGCATCCGGTTTCAACACCACTCTGTGTTGATAAATCCGCGGGTCCAACCCCTTCATGTCCCTGTAATCCCAGGCAAACACATCAGTGAACTCTCATAGCAGCTGCAAGAGATGCTCCTGGAAAGTCGTGGATAGTCATGCTTTTATTTTTACTGGTCGTGGGTTGGTTTGGTCACCTAACTTGCAGGTGATCAACTAATCTTCTAGTACATAGAACTGTCGGGTATCTCCAAATTGTCTCCTGACTGAAGTAATTGTTGGAGCATCGTATCATCCAAGGTCTGTTCTGTGCTGGACTCATGCTCTCCGGTCAGTGGTATCACCGTACAGGCTGCCGGACTCCATTTATTAGCCACCGTTTGTAAATATACAGTGCCAAGTGCCATCAGATCCTTATTGGCGGTAAGAAAAGCTTCCCCCTCATCATCGGAGAGACCATCCAACATGTGTACAGGCTCCACCAAATATGGTCGTGCATGTAAGTCACAGGGTTTCATGTCGTCCAACGGGACAACATATTTCCGGTGATTATTTTTAAAGACTAATTCATGCACTAACCAGTCTTGCACTACCTTAGCTTGTTTTAGCCAGGGACATTCAAAGAGTAGATTGTAATCCAGGCTCCATTCTGGTAAATCCAGCACAACAAAGGTCATTTTGAAATCAGAACCTTGTAGAGTGATCGGAATATTTCGCACCAAACCCACCGGATGGACTCGAGATTGATCAACCGTGCGTACAAAGAATTGAAGAGGTTCAATTTGCATCCACCCCAGCCGTTTGCAAAGTGATGTTATTGCAATGTTGACACCAGATCCTCCATCAATTAAGACTTGTGTGATTTTATGGTTTTTATACCATACCGTAATCAATGGTACCATATGGTCCACCGTTGGGTCCAATTCCAGTTGGATTGTAGCTACTGCGAGAGCACTCGAGGATCCTCGACTGACCTGCTATTGGAACTATTGACGGTCTCCCAGGACCAAAGCCAATAATTGACCCAAGGGCAAGGTAATTGATGCCTTGGAGAGCACATCCCACACCGAATCAGTTTTGGTTGTTTCCAGTACGGTCTCCGATGTGGAATCCGGCACTGTGTGAGTTAGATTTCACCTTTCTAGTACGTCCGGTGGTATGCTTTGCTGCGTCACCAGAATTGGGTCAAGGAATACGGTTTGCTCTTGCATCACCCACTAGCTAGCTCTTGTAAACACCTTCTGTTGTTCACAAATGCCGGGTTCAAAAATCTCTGCAGCTGGCTATAATTGCTTTTCGGAACGTGTTTGGACCACTACTGCTTGCGTGTCTACTGGTGAGATATACACCATATTTGCCATTGGATGTTGTCGTTCTTTTTTCTTTTTGTCATACTCCGTTGCATCTTTGCAAAACCCTCAGATATGCCCAATTTCACCACAAAAATGACATTTAGGGGGTGGGGGAGATGTACCTTCTCCTGATGGACCTGCATTCCACCGGGCTTGTCCAAAATTATTTGACCATCCTCCTCGATAATTCATGCATCCCTGGTACTGGGTATTCCTCATCTGTGGTGGGACATAATGGCTGGCCGATTGCCCTTGTTCTTGAATAATGGCATTAACAGCTGCTCTGTTCTATACCTTGGCATTGTATGGGCAAGCCTCCGTAGTGTGGTCTGTTGTGTGGCAAATGGCACAATACAGTTGATTCAGCCCGCATGTTGAGCCGTTGTGCCCTGGATTTTTGCATTTGGTACAGTATATCTGTTTCAAAGGATCCTCGTTGGATTGCCTGGACGCTTTCAGCCACTCTAGGTCTTCAGTGAATCCACCCACTTTGTTTTCTAATTGTAATGCCATAGCAATTACGACATTCAAAGTCATTCCACCCACACACCGTATGATCATAATCTGCTTCAATTGGGGCTTTAATCCATTGATGAACCACTGTGTGATAACATCATTTGGTAAATTAGCATGTGCTGGTGGCAACTGCCATAAATGAGTCCGAAATAGCGTGGCATAATCCTGTACAGTTTGGCGTGGTTTCTGCCTATTGTTCTGCAAGTAATCAAAAATTTAGCGGGGTTCTTCTTTAACCAAAACCGTTGTAGAAAGGCATCCTTCACATCATCATACTGTCGAAAGTGGTTCAAATCATATTCGGTTAGCCATCGTGAAGCTTCATTAACTAGGGTTGACTAGAACACAATAGCTTTATACGCAGGATCTGCGGGATAATTCAGAACTTCATAATTAATCTCAAAGGTCCATACATGCGCATCGGGATCATCCCCCGAAAAACCTCCAAATTTTGTGTATGTGACCCCCACTGGTACCGGGCGCGGTGGGATAACCTGTTGTGCTGATGTTGTGGTTGCGGCTGTGGCGGCGTTTGTTGTTGTTGTTGTGAGCCACTCATGGTAGTGGCATTGTTGTTGTTACTTGAAAATTGGGGCGCTATCTCTTGATATTCCTGAACTGTATGGTCAACCTGCTCAGTTTTCGGTCCTAAAATGTCGTTGAACCGATTGTTTAACTCCAAATCTAACAACCCTTCTTCAACTTTAGTGTCAAAATTAGCTAATCATGCACGAAAAATGGTGAGCGTAGTAAGTGTCCACCAAATAGCACGGCAGTTTCACCGAAAAGCTTCGAATCACCCCCAGGTAATACCGAACTCTCACTGAAACTCGCCGAATTCTCACAGGACTAGGCTGCATTGTCACCAGAAACGTGCTCACCGGATAACGCAAACCTATCACCAAAAGTGATCGAATTCTGACCAGATAATGCGGAACTGTCCGCGCACTGTGCCTCTGTACAGCCAGAAATCATCGTACTTTCTTCAGAAGGTACCGGACTCACACCAAAACACACTGGAATCTCGCCGTGTGCTACCGAACTACCACCAGAATTGCTGCTGACTGGCTATACTGAACCTTCTGCAACTAGACTTAATGGTCCTGTACTTCTACCACCAGTGGGTGTTCTTAATAGGTTCAGAACTGCCCAGGGATGTTGATCTCTGTGGTATTTGGGGTATGATTCACTGGAACGTGTTACACGCATATATCAAAGAATTCTTCCTCAATCTTTAATCTTCGATGCAAACGGCTACTCCATTTCCCATAGACGGCACCAGTGTTAAACCTTTGCCAGTTTAATCTATTTTTAGTCCTGGGTTCTTGGGATGGTTAGGGGTCTGTAAACAGAGGCCCTGTTTGTATTTTCCCAAATCTACAGATTAAGAATATACTACTTCACCGAATTAACGCGCTAGGTCGGATTATCTTCCCAATACTGTTTTGAATACCTTCTTCAACATACTTCCACACCAGACAGTTAAACGTATAACTTCTTCACTTATCGCGTTAATAAATTTACTTAATACTTCATTTAACTTCACTTAATGATTAAACTTAGTCAATAGAATTGACAAAAGACACAGTGTTACACAGAGTTTGACAATAGCACTTCGCTTTCGGCTTTGGCCCAGACGAACAGTCTGGCGACTATACCTTCTGCTTCACGCGACTTCTCTCATTAATCTTCCCCCAAAGGTTACAACTTTGCGCTACGCCTTTACATGATGTGTGCGACTTCTCAGAGTATATATTACAAAAGTATGAGTTCCTTTCTGGCGGCTTACAGTTGGAATGTACATCTATTGGACATTAAAACTACATTTAGGAATTGTGAATTACATGAAGAAGTGTATGTCTTTCAGCCTTGTGGTTTCTTTTCAAAAAGGGCATGAAAACAAAGTATGTAGGTTGAAAAGTGTTGGTGCAAAGTCCAAGCCCACACATTTGGCTTGAAGTTCATAAACATATGAAGCTCCAAGATTTTTCATCTTTAAATTTGTAAAAGTCATTTCTTTTGACTTGAGAGAATATTTGTAATCACCTACCAAAAAAACTCGTGGACTTGTTAGTTAGAAAATTAAGTACTTCATTGAGACAATATTTCCTAGATTGAAGAACTACTTTTAGAGAGAGCCAAAATTTGAATTCAAATTCAAATTTGAATGAAGCACTTATATAAAGTGACTTGAAAAAGTCGCGGGCAGTATGATCAATTCCCGAGTTCTTCATTGTCATTCTGTAAGAGTGTGAGGCATACATTGTAGGCTACACTAATCTCCATCATCAGGCTATGATTATCAAGCCTATGATATTGTACAACATTTTTCATTAATACAATACATCCACATTGCTCATCTATGATCTCTCTGTTATAGTCATTCCTAATGGTCAACTTGTGCTGCTCATATCTCAGTCAATTCTCAACCATTTTGAATGATCTATAGCTTGTTGGAATCAGCTCCAAATTATCTATATGCTCACAAATTTTGAACGAAATCCATTTCGCCAATTTGGAAAAAAGTGCATTGAAGCACTCACTACTCAATCTCTGTAGATGTCCTAAAAAATCGGGGGTAATGATTCAATTGTTAAATTGATTGCTCTGTGTATAGTGCATCATTTCAAGTGATTCCATTTGGAATGATTAGCTTAATAAGCTAATTAGATACCTCTAAAAGGAATTTTCCTAATTCCTACTATACTGGTAGCTCTGAGCATAACAAATAGCAGGTGTATGATAAAAAATAGAAGGTTTTCATTGATCCTTCTATTTGGAAGTAGTCTGTTTTGATTCAATCTTCTCTTACATCACTTCCAAAGTACATAGGCACTTGTATAGTGTCATTGGAAAGCTAAGAGGGTCGGGCTAGGAAGAACCAATTGTGGATTGATTTTACCACTCAAAGAAAGCAACCTAAGCAATGCATCTCAGAGTATGTGACCAAAGTCAAAGATGTAGCAAATCAATTGGCAAGCATAGGAGAAGAAATTGAAGAGGAGCAGATTGTAAGACAAGTAATCAATGGTATTAAAGCTGATAACAAATGGGAGAGCTTCACAACTACCATGGACTTGTACATGGACATGTAGATTCCAGACCTTATTACACTCATGGGTCAACTATTTACCCATGGAGCCAAGCTCAACAAGAATGGAGATTCATCAAGAGGTAATAGATCTTCTACCCTATACACTGATAAAAGTAAGTCCAAAGAGAAAGGGAAGAACAAGAAGGTTGAAGATGAAGGAACTACCTCTCAAGCCAACTATGTAGGGAGAGGTAGAACCTCAAGAGGAAGGGGTAGAGGAGGGAAGCAAGGTAGGGGGAGACCTTATAACTCCTCACCATGCAATATTTGTGGATTATCAAATCATACTACAAATGAGTGTTTCAGGAACTTCAAGAATCAGAGAGGTAGAGGATATCAAAGAGGTGGATATACACAATCAAGAGGAAGATTCAATCACCACCAAGGATACAACAACAACAACTACAATAGCAACTACCAAGGAGGATACAACTCCAGAAAAGATTATAACTACTACACAGAGGAGCAAGAAGATTCTCTTCTGATTACGAACACGAATTCAAAACCAGGTATAAATGATGATCATCTCTTCTACATTGACTCAAGATGCTCAAACCATGTGGTAGGCAATGTAGCTCTTCTCTCTGACCTTGAGGAACAAAAGGGTAAGCATCAGGTACAAACAGGTGATGGCACCAAGCACTCAGTGATTAAAGTAGGGAATGTTAAGATCTCTGATGGAAACAAGAATCTGTTGAGTAGAGTTCTATATGTACCAACAATTACCAAGAATCTGATGAGTGTTGGAAAAATTGTGGAAAAGGGTTTGCATGTTAGATTCAACCAATATGGAGCATTTATGGAGGATCCCCAGCATGGGTTCAAGAGAATTGCCAAAGGAGAAAAGATAGGTACATTATTCACTTTTGAACTTGAGGATACAAGGAACATTGCACTTTCTAGTTATAAAGATCAAACATTATCAAAGTTTGAAATTTGGCATAAGAGATTAGGGCATGTTGGTGAAAGAACCTTGAAACAATTATGTAGAGATGAATGTGTGCTTGCGATACCTAATGTATCCAAGCAACACACGATTTATAAATGTGGTGCTTGTCAGTTTGGAAAATCTCACAGGTTACCTTTTTCAACGAAAGGCTACATGCATGAGGACTACCTAGAGCTTGTCCATATAGATGTATGGGGACCAAGTAAGGATCCCTCAATATCTGGATCAAGGTATTATGTATCTTTCATTGATGATTATAGTAGGTGGACAGTATTGTACTTTATGAAGCACAAAGATGAAGTATTCAGTTGCTTTAAAAAGTATCTTGCACTTGTTGAAAACCAAACAGGGAGAAACCTAAAGAGACTAAGGTCAGATGGAGGAGGTGAGTACTTCTCAAATGAGTTTGATATATTCTTGCAGGACAGAGGAATCAAAAGAGAAATCACAACAAGGTATACCCTTGATCAAAATGGGGTAGCAGAGAGGAGAAATAGACTAAAAATTACCTAACTACTTGTGGGTAGAGAGTGTATCTACTACTACTTATCTTGTAAATAGGTTGCATTCAAAATCTCTTGATGGGATGACCCCATATGAAGCATGGCATGGTAGAAGACCTTCACTTGATCATTGCAGGATCTTTGGATGTGTAGCTTATGTGCATATTCCTTCTCAGATAAGAGGTAAGCTAGGCCCTAAGGTAGAGAAGTGCATCTTCATTGGGTATGATTTAAATCAGAAAGGATACAGGTTCTACAATCCTTCAAACAAAGGATTCATGGTCAGTAGAGATGTTTTCTTTGATAAGAATGACTCTTGGTTTGATAGTGAATCCAGGAAAGTAAAGCTACCTTATGACTTAGAAGAGGATTTTCCAAGCCTCACTAAGGAGGAGCCTACTCAAAATGAAGACATCAAATCAGATGATGAGGACATCATTAACTTAGAAGAGTTCAAGTCATGGAAATCCAAGGTAAAATCAAGATGAAGAAATTGGAGGATATAACTAAATCATCCAACCAAGCAATCAGAAGATCACAAAGGGAGAGCAAGAAGCCAATCAGATATGGGTATGACACTTCCCTAGTTACTAAGCACTCTATTTACCTTGCAAAAGACTTGTCAATTGAAGAACCAGCATCATATGAAGAGGCGAAGACCAAGGCAGAATGGAAAGAAGCTATGGATGAGGAAATTGAAGCACTCAAGGAGAGTGATACTTGGGAACTAGTACCAAAGAAGGAGTTTATGAAGGTAATTGGTTCTAGATGGATCTATAAAATCAAAAGGAATTGTGATGGATCAATAAGCAGGTACAAAGCTAGACTTGTGGCTAAGGGTTTTGCACAATCCCAAGGAATTGATTATGAAGAAACCTTCTCACTTGTGGCCAAAATGCCAACCATCAAGGTATTCGTAAGTGTGGTTGCATCAAAGAATTGGAACATGTATCAGTTGGATGTAAAAAATGCATTTCTAAATGGCTGGATTTCAGAGGAGGTGTACATGTCTCAACCTTCTAGCTATGAGGACCCAAACAAGGTAACATATGTATGTAAATTGGGCAAATCTCTTTATGGATTGAAGCAGACACCTAGGGCATGGAACCATAGGCTGACTACATACCTTCAGGATCAAGGTTTTATCATGAGTAAAGCAGATACTTCTCTATTCATCAAGAGAAGTAATTCAGAGGTAATATACCTATGTGTATATGTTGATGATATCATACTCACAGATAATGATGCTAATGGCATCAAACAGATCAAGAACCAGATGATGAAGGAGTTCAAAATTAATGACCTTGGATCACTAAAATATTATCTTGGACTTGAGTTAGTCTATACTAACTCTGGAATTTATATTACTCAGAGAAAGTATATACAGGATATGTTGACGAAGTTTCATTTGCAAGATGCCAAAATTGCAAGTACTCCAATGGAGGTAAACCTAAAATTAAGTGCTCATGAAGGTGATGTACTTGAGAACATTGCAGGTTACCAAAGCATAGTGGGAAGCTTGAACTATGCTACTTTGATAAGGATTGATATTGCTTATGGAGCAAGTGTTCTAAGTCAGTTCATGCACAAGCCTAGGGCACCTCACTTGGAGGATGCAAAAAGGATCTTGAAGTACCTTAAGGTTACTCAACATCATGGATTGTATTTCCCTTATCCATTAGACTTGGACATCAAGATCTATTCAGATGCAGCTTGGGCAGGATGCAAAGATGATAGGAGGAGTACCTCAGGATATCTATCCTTTGCAGGTGATAAGCCTATATCATGGTCTTCAAAGAAGCAACCTACTGTTGTTTTATCTTCTATAGAGGTAGAGTATAGAGGATTGGCCAATGCTACTCAAGAGGCCATATGGATCAGATTGTTGTATACGGAATTAGGTTTGCATACTACATCTCCAATGGTTTTTGGAGACAATACCAGCTCACTACATCTTGCAGCTAATCCTATTTATCATGCTAGGACCAAGCATATAAAGGTCCACTATCATTGTGTGAGAGAGAAGCTATTGAGCAAGGATATTCAGTTGGCATATGTATCAACTAACATGCAATGTGCAGACTTGTTGACTAAAGCATTAGATGGTACAAAACTTTGCAGGTTTAAATCAATGATTGGATTGCAAGATATTCATGAAGATTGAAGATGAAGACAAAGCCAAAATGTTTGGCTTGAGGGAGAGATGTTGGGGAAAAGTCCAAGCCCACACATTTGGCTTGAAGTTCATAAACATATGAAGCTCCAAGATTTTTCATCTTTACAATTTGTAAAAGTCATTTCTTTTGACTTGAGAGAATATTTGTAATCACCTACCAAAAAACCTCGTGGACTTGTTAGTTAGAAAAGAAACTACTTCATTGAGAGAATATTTCCTAGATTGAAGGACTACTTTTAGAGAGAGCCAAAAGTTGAATTCATATTCAAATTTGAATGAAGCACTTATATAAAGTGACTTGAAAAAGTTGTGGGTAGTATGATCAATTCCCGAGTTCTCCATTCTCATTTTGTAAGAGTGTGAGGCATACATTGTAGCCTACACTACTCTCCATCACCAGGCTATGATTATCAAGCCTATGATATTGTACAACATTGTTCATTAATACAATACATCTACATTGCTCATCTATGATCTCTCTGTTAAAGTTATTCCTAACTGGAAAGTTGTGCTGCTCATATCTCAGTCTATTCTCCACCATTTTCAATGATCTATAGCTTGTTGGAATTAGCTCTAAGTGCTCACAAATTTTGAAGGAAATCCATTTAGCCAATTTGGAGAAAAGCACGTCGAAGCACCACTAGTCAATCTTTGCAGATGTCCTAAAAAATTGGGGGTAATGATTCAATTGTTAAATTGATTGCTCTATGTATAGTGCATCATTTCAAGTGATTCCCCTTTGAATCATTATCTTACTAAGCTAATTACATACCTCTAAAAGGAATTTTCCTAATTCCTATTGTACTGGTAGCTCTGAGCATAACAAGCAACATGTGTATGATAAAAAATAAAAGGTTTTCATTGATCCTTCTATTTGGAAGTAGTCCGTTTTGATTCAATCTTCTCTTACATCACTTCCAAAGTATATAGGCACTTTTATAGTGTCATTGGAAAGCTAAGAGAGCCCACAACTCAACTCTAAATCTACAAGGGAATGGTACTGAGTAGGATTTGGCAGTACCTACTCATTTCTTGGAGTGTCCATCCATCTATCCCAACAAAAAGGCATGTTATGGTTTGAAGCAAGCACTAGTGCTTGTTATGAAAAGATACATGCCTACTTGCTAGTACATGGTTTTGAAAACTTTCCAACTAAGAGCACCTTCTATGTTAAGCATATAGATGATGTGCTTCTAATCATTGTAGTATATGTTGATGCTATGTTTCTCACTGGTTCAAATGGGAAGCATATTGCTGAATTTAAGGTTGATTTGGATAACTCTTTTGAGATGTCAAATTTGGGGCATTTTCATCATTATTGATAATTAGAGCACATTGGGAGTTCCGAGGAACCCTTTCTTCCATGCTCACACAAACCACATTGAGGTGCACTATCATTATGTTAGGGAGAGGTTCTCTGCTCAAGAGATCGATTTGGCTTATGTGCCAATACAGGATAATGTTGGAAACGTTTTTGCAAAGACCCTACCTAGGGAGAAGTTTGAAGCTTTTTGTGAAGCTTTGGGCTTAGTTCCTTTTGTGGATTGATATATTTATATATATCTTGGTAATTCCTTATACATAAGTGCCACTTCCTTGTTCAGTGCATCACTGACAAGAGGATATGTTGATATATTTTGGTAGTGATGCATGTGAACACTCCTAGGACCATGGGTGCACTTTTTGTGAGGAGATGGTATGCTACAGAGATGAGTTGGTACCTGCTCTACACCTGCCAAGTTAACTCCAGGAATGCGTAATAGTCTCCTTTGGATTCACAATGATGAATTTCTAACCATCAAGTGCTTTGAAACATCATTCCCAAAAATTTGCATAAAATTAGATAACTTGCATATGCAAGGGATGTGAAGAAATCTTCTATTTTCGAAATAGAAGTGCTTAGTATTTTGTTGATAGCGCACAATCTGGTACGAGTTGACCAAGGAGCTTTTGTAAACATCAAACTGAAGTGTGTAGCTAACTAAAGCAAGTTATTCCATCAATCTTGCCACACGATACAATGAGAAATGAATCTAAGAAGTCAAGGGTCATCCCGACATTTTAGGGTCTAGAAGGCATGCAAACATAGTCAACTTCTATGATTAATATCTCGAGATCCTATGCACCAAATGTAATGAAACTTTATATATAAGTAGTGAATACTACAATCTAAATAAAACAAGTTAAACTATTGTAAATGAGTGAGTCCATCCAAAGAAATCAAATCCACAAAATTATCGTAAGGATGAGATGTAGCAAAGAACAGTAGTCAAAGATACACATGACAAAATTTATCAAAATGTATATGCTAATGAACATATAATACAAAATCATTGTAGTGGACTAATAATACATGAAGTGAGATCAATGTGTTCTCACTGATGTAGCTCAAATTCTATGATAATGGCTTGCACTTCCCGTGACCAAAAGCAAGTCTATTTATACCCATAGTTCAAGTTTCAATTTGAATTTTCCCTCACCTAAAAGTGATCCTATACTTTAGGGATGATTTTGATTGATTCTTCATGCCACATGAGTCATGGGTTCAACTCCCTAACTTCATGAGATTGCTTATTCTCCTTGCCTTTACATTTATCCGAAGTAATTATGCCCAAAATTATTAGCATAGGTTCACATGGAATTCCTTCTTGTGAAGAGATAAAATGATGTGTAGTCTTGAATGATTAGCCAAGCATGGAGGCTTGCTAATTGCACTAAAAAATCCCCCTCAAGCCTAAGATGCTTGAGTCTTCAATATTTCATGATTTCATCTAGTCCAATCATTGATTTGGACCTATTCAATTTGATTCCATCCAATGCCTTGTCATCATATCTACACATTGTTGATGTGTGGATACATATTAGAGTTGTATCTCTTTACTCATGATCTTTTCTCTGACATAATGGTAGTGAACCTTTATATGTTTAGTCCTAACATGATAGATAGGGTTAGGATCAAGATGTAATGAACTAATATTGTTCCCAAATATATGTGGAGTTGAAGTATTCAACCCTAAATCTGAATATAGGGTTTTTATCCACATGGCTTCTTGTGTAGCATTTGCAAGTCCTCTATTAGCTACAATGCTATATATTTATTGAAACAAGAGAATACTTCATCTTTATTCTTCATAAAATATAGTATTGTTCATGTGCTACAATCATCAATGAGTGACACATAATACTTGGATCTAGAGATTGATGCCTCCTCACTTGGACCCCATACATCTGTATGGACTAGCTCCAATAGGTGTCCATGAATGTATCCCTTCTTTATGAGTAGTTGTCCATGAGACTTGCTAAATATGAAAGCACTAAATTTGTAAATCATGTGTTGTTTAAAGATATTTGGTAGAACACGCAAACTTTGATCCCTAATGATTTGCTTCAGAGCCCTTTCACCTATATGACCTAACGTCTTGTGCCAAATTTCCAATTTTGATAAGGTTTGAGTTGAGCCACATATAGCACATGGAGACGAGCTTTGAGTTCTCCCCCTGCCTTATCTTCCTCCTCTAGCTCTTCCTCTTGAGCCTCTACCTCCACCCGTAAAGTTTGCTTGGCCCTCATCATCAGACTTTTTACCTTTGTCATTGCTATCTTTAATCTTGTTTTTATCTACATAGATTACCTTTTGAGTTGTCTCCATCCTTCATAAGCTTTGTCTCATATGTGAACAATTGTCCCATGAGGGTGTTGAAATTAGGAACTTGCATGTCCATGTAGAGGTTCATGGCTATGGTGAAAGCTTCCCATTTATCATCTGCCTTTGTTCCATTGATCACTTGCCTTACTATCTCCTCTTCATCAATGACTTCTCTAATGCTACCAAGTTGATCTTCTATGTCCTTTATTTTGGTGACAAAATCAGTCACACTTTGCTTGAGCATCTTCTTGAGTGTGGTGAACTCCTCCATAGTTGATTATTCCTTTCCTTGATACTTGATGAGAAGAATGTGTCAAGAGCGTTCCAAGTCTTTTGTGAAGTCTTGCGATTCCTAATGTGTGGAAGTAAAAATATCAGAGATTGAGTTAAGAGTATATGACCTTGCTAGAGCATCCTTTGAGCACCATGTGGTTAACCTCTCTTGTTCTTCTTGAGTTGGTTGGTCTTTACTTCTAAGGATCAGTATCATCTCATCTCTAGATATGTAACCATAGAGGCTTCTCCCTTCAAGATAAGCTTCCATTCTAAATGGCCAAGCTGAGTAGATACCTTGATCCAATTTTTCTATGGATGAAGGAAATCCATCTCCCATGTTGATTTGTTCCTCCTCTGATACCACTGTGAGGAGATGGATGGATATGCTCTAGAGATGAGCTAAAGTTGCACAAAACTTGCTCTACACCTACCAAGTTAACTCCAGGGATGCTTAATAGACTTATTTAGCTTCACAATAATGCATTTGGAACCACCAAGTGCTTTGGAACATCGTTCCCAAAATTTTGCATCAAAACAAATAACTTGCATATGCAAGGAACGTGAAGAAACCTTCTATTTTGGGAATAGAAGTGCTCAATATTTTGTTCAAATCTCACAACATGGTATAAATTGACCAAAGAGCTTCTTCACAAATTGAATTGGAGGGTGTAGCTAATGAAAGCAACTTATCATATCAGTTGAACCATACCATACACTAAGAAATGAATCTAACAAGTCAAGGGGGTCATCCCGACATTTCAGGGTCTAGAAGGTATGCAAACATAGCCTGTATATATGATTCATATCTCACGATTCTCTAAACAAGATGTGATGAAAGTTGATATGCGCGTAGTAGACATTACAATCTAAATAACCCAAGTTAAAGCATTGAAAATGATTGAGCACAAGTAGAGAAATTGATTCCACAAAATCACTTTAATGATGAAGATGCACCAAAGAACAATAGAGAGAGATATACTTGAAGAAATGTATCAAAATGTATACACTAATGAACATATGATAAAAGGGAAGTGTAATGCACTACTCATACATGAAGAGAGCTCAATGTGTGCTCAGTGAGGTAGCTCAAAGTCTCTCAGAATGGCTTGCACATCCTGCGACCAAAAGCAAGTCTATTTATACTCATAGTTCAAGTTTGAATTTGAATTTTCCCTCACCTAAGAGTGATCCTACACTTTAGGGATGATTTGAATTGATTCTTCCTATCACATGAGTCATGGTTTCAGCTTATTCTCCTTTCCTTTACATTTATCCAAAGTAACTATGCCCAAAATTACTAGCATAGGTTCACATGGAATTCCTTCTTGTGAACAGATAAAATGATGTGTAGTCCTGAATGATTAGCCAAACACTTAGGCTTGGCAATTGCAACAACACATTTTTCCCTCTTTAGGAGTTTTTTCCCCTAGCTTGTATATACCCTTATATCACTAATGGGTCACTTATCTTTGTATAGTAAATTGGAATATATTTTGTATTGTGTTGTGCTCCAAGATTCTTCTTCTTCCTTGTGCTATTCATGTGCTTCTACAGACTTAGAACTCCAACAAGAACCCACAAGGAAAAATTCAAGGGAATTTTGACATGGAATTGTCAAAACCAAGCGTTTAAGAATGTTTACAACATAGATACTAAGCTTTAGATTCTATAATAAATTATCTAGATTTAATGTGAGCAAGTATGGATCAATACATGTTTTAATCATTTTTCTAGGCTTCCAAAAGATCTTATAGATGTATGTCGTATCCAAATACATTTACTTGTGTGCTTGGTCTACAATAGAATAGTAAAATCCTACACATTACATAATTTTTTTAATACTCATAATGATCCCAATACTTGTGTGCTTGTGTGCTTGGTCTACAATAGAATAGTAAAATCCTACACATTACATAATTTTTTTTAATACTCATAATGCTTCAAATAATTCCAATATCATGGGATGATAATTTTCCACCAATGTTTTACAAGAGACTTGATAAGATCACAAGAGAAAACTAGAATTAATCAGTTTTCAAGTACTTGATCATTTTATTTAGGGAGAGAATCTCATAAAAATAGAATGAAGTTCCTCTTAGGCATTCATACTCATGGGCCATGGCCATATAGTTCAAATGTTTTAGTAATTTAGCAACAAAAATAGCACATTACATGGCTTGCACTTCCAAGCTTGTCGAATTGAACTTAAAATGCTAATATTTTAATTAGAAAGTGGAAAATTAATCAAATATTTAGAATTTTGAAAAGTTTCTAAATTTTTTGAAATTAATAACAAACTTATTCCTTATTCTTAATTATATGAGATTCAATTATTTACTTTTTGGTGAATAGGGTTTGACATTTTGATACAATGTTCTTCAAAACACCTAACAAAAATATTGGAAGAGGGAAAGAAGAATATTTTAAGCATCAATTATTATTATGACGGCATACTTCTTTGGTGATCAACAAACAAAAATTTGACCATTTGATTGGAGATTCGACATAAACTCTACTTGGAATGTATACATCAACAAGCAAAAAGCGATTATTAGAAACTAATTTATCTTCAACAGAGATCATGTTTGTGGGTCATGTTTGTGGAGTTCAAGAGATGCTCATGTAAGATGGAATGGAAATATTCAAGATATGAAGTTCATATATTTTTCATGGATGTTTCATTAACAAAATCTCAAACTAAAATCATAAATGGAGAATTACCAAATCTAACAATAAATGGCGAACAAAAAGCACGATTTCAAATTCAATCGTTTGGAATGCATGCAAATGAGAAACTTGCTAAGATGAAGATGTTGTGGACTTTCTATGGTTGGATTCTCGCATATCCATTTTTGGGAGGGGGGACTTTCTATGGTTGGATTCTCACATATCCTCCTAGAATCATGAAACATTCAAGCTCCTTTTTCATTTTTTCATACGTGTTCCTACATGGTGCTTTCCTATATTTCAGCTTTCCATTCAACTAGGCATTGCAAATTTGGATTCGAGTATGTTTTTTTAGAGTGCATAGCATCTTTTCAAATTCATGGGGAGTAGAGTTAGTTGAGAGAGTTCAAATTATGGTTGATGGAGGAACTAATTTTTCAGGATCAAGGAACTTTTTCTTAAGTCAGGCAACATGGAAAACTAGATGAACCTAGAAATCTTCTTGAATTTCAAGTTCATAAGCCATTGATCTAACCTTTTGAATTACCTTTAAAGGGCCAAAGAATCTAGGAGAAATCTTAGGAGAGCATACACTCTCAGATATCTCATACTTTCTTGGGACTCAATTCAAATTATCTCAAGTGAGTTTCAATTTGAATTTCATGTCATCTAAAGGTTTGTGAGTTTCTTAGACTCTTTTTTGTTATAGAATCTTTGATTTGGAATCCATATATAAACATGAATGGACTAAATTTAGTTGTACTATGATTAGAAGTATTATAAGAATAGTTTTGTTGGGCTATCTTTTACTTTTTACTCTGAAATGCTAAGGGTCTGCTGGCTTGAATCAACATAGCTACAATTGCTTGTGGTCTAGCGTTTTCTATACCAAGAATGGTTTATTTGGATCTACACTTTGTAGAACCAGGGCCGCTGCAATAGCTTGCTTAAGCTATTCCATACTTTTTCCTTTTTTGTACCCCATCTCAAGATTAATAATTTATGCTTTGATTGATATCCTATGGGTACTACTATCTTGGAATAATGCCAATGAATTTCCATTAATTCTCCACCATAACAAGAAAACTCTATAACTCCTTGATAGTATTAAAATGAAGCCTTTCCTTTATTACCTTTAGGTCAGGCTCGATTCCCTTAGAAGAAATCATGTGGCAAAGATTTCTAACTTTTGAGGTAGACAATTCATACTTGGATTCTTTACCATATAACTGATGTTGTCAAAGAACTTCAAAGACATATTGAAGATGCTTGAGGTGTTCTATGTAAATCTTAGTAAAAATGAGGACATCATCAAGGACCAAAAGCTTGCCCAAATATGGTTAGAAGATCCTGTTCATTAAGTTCATGAACTTAGCTAAGGCATTCATCAACTTTAAGGGAATGGAAACAAAATCAAAGTGCCCATATTGAGTTCAAAAAACCATCTTTTGAACATCATTGGCGTTTATAGAACTTGATCTTGAATATGTGATTCTGATAGATTGAAAAGAAGAAGAAGAAGAAGAAGAGGGAGAAGAAGAAGAAGAAGAAGAAAAAGAAAAAGAAGAAGAAGAAGAAGAAGAAAAAGAAGAAGAAGAAGAAGAAGAAGAAGCTTGTAAGTGTGATTCTTCTCAGTGAGTTCACTTTTATCATTTCTAGTTTCCTATATGGTTTTGTAAGTCACCCATACTTTCTTTGAAAGGTGGTATTCACCAATGTTAGGCGTTAGCTTTGCACCACTATTCAATGGGGAAATGTTGAAAATGCTTACAATTCTCTTAAATGTAATGGCCATTTTATTAATCAAATCAATCATGCATACTCCTGCTAGAGACTAAAACATCCCTACTTTTACATGACAAGATTCAGTTCTATGTGTTTCTAGCTCTTGGCCACCATTCGGCAGTGGTGCTTTGCATTTACCATTAGGTATTAGGGCTAGTAACTATTCTTCTTTAAGATACATTGTAGGAAGTATCAGATCTGGTTGTTTCACCTCTGATGATTGGTTTGACTTACCTTTGGTTGCTTCTTTCAAGCTATGGATGAAGGTTTGAAGAACATTTCTCGTATGTTTTCTTTTGAACCTCTGCCAATTGGGAAAAGGGGAGCTTGTATGGTATTTTACAAAGTGGTTTGGTAAAAAAGAGCATGTTGAAGTCATTGTCAGTGAAACCTCTTAGAGATGGCAAGTCATCTGGGAGATCCTTAGTGAGCACATCATTAAAATGATTAAATGAATCTTAAAAGTTTCTTAAAAGAGTCTTTGGAAAAAACATGAGACATAAGAAACTTGTTTCATATTATCTTTAGAAGTTACATGAAGTGGGAGAAGCATGAAAGCTTTTGCTTTGTTATTATGTACAAGTTTCTTAAATTCTACACATGAAAGTAAAGAGTAACTCAAAACATCATGTTCACCTAGAAATAAGAGCACTATTCCATTCTTTGTAAATTCAAAGGTATCGTAGAGAGGTTCCCAAACTCTATAGCCACTCCCTACCCAAAACCACATGTGCACTCCATATTCATGATTTTTATATCATTGTTGTCTTTCTATCCTTGAGTTTCAACTTCCAAACTTGAAATGGGTTGCTTGATTCATGAGCTTATACACTTCCATGTACATTGTGTAACATGCCCATCAACTATGAGGTATATTCTGTATACCTACACTCAAGTATCCATTATCATTCTTTATTTGTTCTCTCATATTTCACTTTGGCCATATTGGCCTTTAGTGGGAGATTCTTACCATTAGTATCCATGTGGAAGAACAAATGGCCACCTGACACATTTTTAAATGTTCTTTACCAAAACATATAGTGGCCTAGTCAACCATAAACTATGAGTTAGACAACATTTTTGAAACTTGTAAAATCTACGGTTGAGGTTCTCTATGTGCATATTGTGTATTCTTTTGTATTTTGCAAGTCTATGTAGTGTGTAAGCTAGATCAGTAGGGAAATCCATCATGGTGCATCCCCATTGCACCACTTGAAAGTCTATGTATTTCAGCCCATGTGGTTTTGTGCAAAAAAGGCATTAAAACAAAGTGTGCAAGATGAAAAAGGTATTGCATGGATAGAAGCAAGAACCATGTGCTTGGCACATGGATTTGAGAAAAATCCAGCCGATGCCATACTGTTTTTTATGTGTATAGATGATCTACCAATCATTTTTGTATAATGATATGCCATTCACTGGTCCTAAGGAGAATATTGTTGGTTGATTTGCATGCCTCTTTTACAATCTAAAATTCAAGGCATTTGCATTGTTATTTTGGCAGTTAATTTATGCAAGTTGATTCGGGAATAACTTTGTGTAAAATAAAATACATTGACACATTATTGTAGCATTTTGTCCTTGCAGTTGCAAACTTATTGCCAACCCCATGGAGACATGTTTACTGTTGAGTCTTCATGATGTTGGAGATCCATTTGATGTTCTTTTCTACCAGTAGGTTGTTCACTATTTGATTTACTTATGCATAGCTCAGCCTGATATTTAGTTTGATGTCTCTTAGATGATCAAGATTATGTATTTTTCAGGTGTCAAGTTTGGCATTTGGTTAAACACATCTATTGCTAGTTGAGTAGTACACAATCACTTGGATTGTTTTATCTTAAAGGGGAGGGGTCATTATCATTAGATTCACATGTTGTTTTGAATTGGATTGGACTTCTTTCTATGATACTTATGTTTCCACCAATGGCCTTTGCTTCATGCTTGGTGGATCATGCATATCTTGGTTGGGCAACAACCTATTGTGGCCATTTTTAATTGTAAGGCTGTGTATAGGGAAAGTTTTACAATGATTGATGAGTGTGTGGCAATCCTATGATCCATGAGCACACAAAGCACATAGAGGTGCACTATCATTATCTTAGGGAGAGAATCTCTCCTAGAGAGATCAATTTGGCTCATGTTCTCACATAGGATAATGTTGTAGACCTTTTCACAAAGGTTGTGCCTAGGGACAAGATTGAAGCTTTTTACAAAGCTTTGGGATTACTTCCCTTTATGGATTTCTTTTTGTCTACATAGCTTATCACTTCCTTCTACATGAGTGCCAACTCCTTGCTCACTACATCACTGACAGGGGGGATTTGTTGATATATTTTATCATTGATTTGTGTGAACATACTTAGGACTATCGATGCATTTTTTCCCCTCGACTCGTATACACAGTTATAACCATAATGGCTCACTTAGCTTTTTACATTCACTTGGGAATACATTTAGTATTGTATTGCTCTCCAAGCGTCTTCTTCTTCTTCCATGTGTTGTTCATGTGCTTTTGTTGACATCAAAGTTCAAACTCCAATATTTTAGGTCATTTAAGACCTAATACAAGAGAAATCGTATCGAAAAACCTTATGAATTGGAATAAAACTCACTTTAAAATCTGCATATTCAAGTCAATTTTCTTATTAGATGAGGAGATGTTTAGCCTTGATTTCTCTATCAAGAGGTACATTTTTAGTTAATCTACACATGAAAAAAAAGGTGGTGTTCAATACGGCATAATTTTTGCAAGTTTGACTTGGTGAGACCTACAAAAGTTGTCGTGGTGAACATCATCATTTTTTTACTATTATACATGTCTTATGCACACTTATCCATCATCCAAATATGCTTAAATGGACAAAAACGTTAGCAAAATTTCCAAGAAATATAGAGAAGACACAAAAGTTTTTCAGTTAATCATAAGAAAAGTACACCATGATGGGATATGTTTTAGATTGTCTATCTCTTACGTGCATCATAATTTCTGATTCCAAGTACCAAAAACATGTCCTTTGATTCTATCTTTACTCTTTTTGCATGTATGCAATAAAGGACACTATCAACAAAAAGTGGAGTAAGTATATCCTCTAATGCATCTTGTAATGCAAAGAGAAAATGGTGTAATTTGAGTGTTTCTCTATTACTTCTTTCATTATTCAAGCAAAAGGGGCTTTATGCATGATTGAATACTTGTCTATCTCTTTTAGGACAACAATCCCCAACTTGTATTTTCTTGTGTCTAAAGGAGGTGGTAGTGGCCTTGGCACACGTCCAAGGTGCATGATCAACTTTGAATTTCTTCCTTCTCTCTTCATTCATCCAATCATTCTATTGTTGAACTTTCCTACACTCATTTTTCTATGGTTTTTTACCTTTCCTATGCTCACTTCTCTTATGGCTGTATCTCATCTTCATTCTTGTTGTTGATCCCTCTATGGTCCTTGAATTCCTCTTCTCTCAAAATGTGCATGAAGCTTCTCTACCCATTCTCTAACTACCTTTTTACTTCTCTTATCTTCTAGATCTTGTCTTTGTGCCTCCTCTTCTTGATCTATACTTTTTTCTTTCTTCTAACCTCATTTCATATGTTGGCTTTTGTCAAGTGACCTTGAACATCAAATTCTTAAAAATTCTTGTAGCTCATGATTATTGATTTATTTTCTCTATCTATGTTTGCATTTGTATTTTATATGTACCCACCTTCTCATGCTATTTCATTAAAAATATCCATCACTTCATTCCATGCACTAAATGTTGGGAATGGTGTGCAATGTGCCATTGGAACATTGATAGTGTCAAGAGCAGCAAAAATATCTTGTGCTTGGCTTTGAACTTCCAACTCCACAACACTTGCATCAACTCCTCCATTGGTCTATTCTCCTACAATAGATTCCATTACTCGATCCCTTGTGCTTGTACTAGCCTTGGCATCCATGCTCACATGATTGGATTCAAGCGTGTAGATATGGTATACATTTCTTTTCCAATCTCCTACAGCCACAATAGAAATGTACTCTACATGCGTTTTTGCTTTGGTCCTTCCATGCATAAATAATGATGAATTGAGAGAGTCACTTTTATTCATTTTGGAAAAAAATTAAGTGACAGAAGAATATGGTTCAAATTTACACATCTATTTATCATCTTATATCGAAGTTTGTGATTCTTCTTAGGGCATCCATTGTGATCCTTGTGATCGATGTGTTTCTATCAAAATCTGTAGGCAAGCCCTTGCAAAAGATTCTTCGTATGCCTTAGGTCAGGTACTTGGTGCTACTTTCATTTCTCTTCTCTATAAATATAGATTACCATGTTCTTTTTGTCGCTTTTGGTCATCTCTTGTCCTATAGAACCAATTAAAAATTTCATGGAGAGGATCAATCCTATCTTTTGCTCCTCCAAGTATTCTATTCTTAAGATATATATATTTTTCTTGATAGGGAGACCTTTTCATGTGTGCTCATATAAGGTAAGATCCATGTTCATATAAAATGTGCTACAAAGGTACACATAATTACCAATAATAATCACTATATATGCACATGTATGATAACTTATCAAAAAGATAAGATCCATGGTCATATAAAATGTGCTACAAAGTTACCAAATTTATCAAAAAGGTAAGATCCATGGTCATATAAAATGTGCTACAAAGTTACACATAATTACCAATAATAATCACTATATATGCACATGTATGATAACTTATCTTTACCATATAGTGTGTCATATTTATTTCGCCCACATATTTACAATGTCATTAATGAATATTTGAATTGCAAACCTGAGCTACTGATGCTTCATTAAAAGGAATTGGTTTCTCCAGTATTTCCATCATTCAATCAGAAAAACTCCTTAACTTTTGCACTTTTGAGTGCTACACTTGGATGACTTCCAATGAATGTCGTTATATTGCAAATGGAATAGCTAGAAATTAGATTTTTTTCCTCTAGCCATCCCATCAAAACTTTTGCCGGATTATTTTGTGTTGAATTAGAGTATTTGTGATCCTTAATGAGCATCACTACATGATGATGTATTCAACTTCTTGCGAACAAATACTCTAGCTTCTGAATGCATTCTTGAGACCTTTGTGGAGGTTCCATGTTCCAATCATATTTTAAATATCTATCCAATATTTTGTGTCTGACATGTACCACACATACATGCACTCTTTTCAATATAGTAGATACATGGATGCCTTGTATTTCCAAATAAATTGCAACCAAACATGCATGCAAGTGTTTTTCGATTTGGCAACCCCAAGAAGGTGGCCTTCAAGAGAATAAGCATTTTGCCAACTTTACAAAAAATGACTTCTCTGAGGTAGGAGATGAGTAGAGGAATTGGGCAAGTTTTATTGTTGAAAGATCCCAAAGGGCCTATATTATAGTCCAAGTGTTTGCATATCCGAGGGAGCTCAAACTAAGAGTGGATGCATTTTACAACTACCTAGGATAACAATTTTAAATTACCCATTGCACTATTGAAGTTTAATTGGAGAAAACCAAAACTTTTACCGGAATAATAAGGCTACAAATAGTAGCCAAAGATGGAAAAAAAGTGAAATTTAAAGTGTGTGAAAACATGACTGCTTTGCAGAGAGAACTTCTTTTTGCAAATGAGGCAATTTTGGCCAAATTATGCATGATGATGATGCTTGGGGAGTAAAAATGTTATCCTAAGTGTTTTATTGCAAAAAGAATCATTAGGCTAGTGCAATTGCAAACCAGGACTACTATAGGGAAGATCCTATGTAGAGCAATTGACTTCTACAAAAAGGGTGTAAATTAAGTGATATTAGAGTCCAATCTTCAAGAAAACAACTTAAGGAATTACAACCAAGATATTAATCAAAGTGGAAAAAAATCACTACTATGCAATCCATGATTGCCCTAGCATAGGGAATTTGTAATTTTGCATTCTATGAATTTTTTAGGACTTTGTTGGTCTTAAGTCACCCCAAGTGCTAAAAAAGGTATTAAAGAACCAACTTCAAGTGCTAGAATCAAGCCAAAACCTGAAATTTTCAAAGATGATGGGCCTAGCCTAGAGCAATCATGAGTAAGAATTTCTATATTTTCTTGAAGAATTGGGCTTCCTTAAACTATTCAAGACGCCTAAAAATAACATTGAGAAAGCCCAAAAAATCAAATGTTTTGTGAATCAAGAATACATGACTGTCCTAGTCCAGTAAAGTCATGACTTCATTTTTGTGGAATCATCGGGTAATTTGTGCTTTGAAGAGAACCCAAGTCTTCATAAAGGTAGGAAACGAGATATTGAGAAGTTTGACAACACAAAGAGATCCTTGACAAGTTGTATCTGTTGTTTTGAATCCTAGGAGCTTAAATTGATATATCATTTTTGTCAAATATTCATTTCATGAGCTCTAGAGCTTGTTATGAATCTCAATTCTGATTTTAGATATGCTATTTTAAATCTGACCTTGGGTTGGGTGTAGGGCTATAAAAGCTTTCCCAACATATTTTGGCTAGCAAAAGGAGGCAAAAAGACCTTAAGGAAAGTCTATTTTACATTTTCTTCTCTACGAAACCCTTGAGAACTCTTTGAGGGATGAGATCATCTATTTTCTCTTATCTTTTTGGGAAAAATTATATGGCATCTAGAGCTTAAAACTTACAAACACTACTCAAATGATGTTAGTCCACACATTTAAACAAGATAAATCCCTAGTAGAAATATACTTTGTCCTTGAGTGAAACCAATCGTTTTAGTGTTTTCCACATTCTTTAGAGTAAGAGATGTGAGGAGATGGTTGGATACACTCCAAAGATGAGGTGATGTTGAAAAAATCCCGATCCAGACTTGACAATGTAACTTGAGAGTACCTTATTAGACACCCTTATCTTCCCAAGTATGCATTTGGACCCAGTATGTACCTTGGAGCATCATCCTTAAATAGTTATAGCAAAAGAGATAACTTTCACCTTTTGCACATATCTATTTTACTCACTATTAGAAGTTATTTTAGTAATGTAGAGTGAGTATATGATGAGAATGGTATTAAGAAGTTGGGAGTATAATCTCGACTTTTTAGGAAGATGATAGTATGCAAACATATGCTACTTGCAAAGAACTTAACTCATAATTTAATGAACCAAATGATGTGAAAATTTATATATAGCAAGTAGACTGATTATGCTACTTATCCCAAGTCGATTCATATCAAAGTGTTGAGTATACATAGAGAAATTAATTGATCAATATCACTAAAATGATGACTTTGCAACACACAATAGTACACAGAGAATGACGCACTAAATGAATCAAATGTATATGATTATGAACGTATGATACAAGGGAAATGGTGTAGGCTTATTCATACCTATGTTGGTTATTTTATCCACAATCTTGAAGCTCAATGACTCCTCCTTTTCTGCATTACCCCACAACTAATAGTCATATGTATATATACTCATGAACTGAATTCGAATTTTCAAATGTGCCACCTAAAAGTGTTCCTACTCTTTGGGTGGTGATTGATTTGATTCTAATCACTTAGGAGGTTGTGACATACAACTTATAATTCTACAATATTCCCTCAATTGCTTCCTTTTCACTTTTATCTCAAGAGTTAAACTCTATGCTTTTACAAGAGGTGTTCATATGTGTTCTATGAGTGATCAAAAAATGATATGTGATAAGCCTTTGATATTTGGTCAAGCATCAAGGCTTGCCAAATGTACCAACAGCTCCCCCTCAAGCCTAAGATGCTTGAATCTTCAATCCTTGGGTATTTCCTACAATCCAATCATGGATTCAAACCTGTTAAGCTTGCTTCCATCCAACATGTCTGCACATCGCATATGAGTAGATACATAGGATAGTTGTATCTCCTTGGTTGCAATCTTTTCCATAACAAAGTGATAATGGACTTCTATATGCTTAGTCCTGACATGAAAAATAGGATTAGTAGCTAAATGAAGTGAGCTCATGTTATCTCCAAATATAAATGGAGCACTAAAATCCAACCCAAAATATATGTATAGGGCTTTGATGCACATAGCTTCTTGTGTAGCATTTGCTAACCCTCTATATTCATCTTCAATTGAAAAAAAAAGCTAAAATAGGTAGCTTCTTTGAGGAACAAGAATAAGCTTTGTACCTACAAATGATAGGTATCCTGATGTGCTTCTTCTATCATCCCTTGAACCTACCTAATATGCATCAATGAATAGCTTCACATTTAAATCAGATGTAAGGATAATATAGCTCTTCATTGAGAGTTCCCTTCAAATACTTCAATATCCTTTTGGCTGCATCCATGTGAGGTTTCCTAAGAGTGTGCATGAATTGGCTAAGCACACTTACTCCATAGCAAATATCCACCCTACTTAGGGTTGCATAGTTCAAGCTTCCAACTAGACTTTGGTAGCTTGTAATGTCTTCAATTAGTTCTCCTTCATGAGCACTTAACTTGTGATTGACCTCCATGGGAGTACCTACAACCTTAGTCTATTGCATTTTGAACTTTGCACGCATATCTTCAATGTACTTCCTTTGTGTAAGGAACCTTCCTTGATCTCTGTAGACCACTTCTGATCCAAGAAAATAAATGAGCAATCCAAGATCACTTATCTTGAATTCTTCCTTCATTTGGGCTTTAATCTTTTTGATTCCAACAACATCATCATCTATAAGAATGATTTCATCTACATACACAAACAAGCATATAACTTTAGATTTATTCTTCTTAATGAAAAGTGAAGAATCAGCCTTGCTTAGTTTGAATCCTTTGTCTTGCAAGAATGTGAGTAGTCTATGGTTCCAAGCTCTAAGAGCTTGTTTTAGTCTGTGAGTTTGCATACATACTCATGATGTGATTCATTTACAAATCTAGGAGGTTCTGCCATGTACACTTCCTCCGAAATCCAACTATTCATGAATGCATTTTTTACATCCATCTGATAGATGTTCCAATTCCTTGAAGCAACTATACTCATGAGAACTTTGATTGTTGGCATCTTTGCCACAAGAGAGAAAGTCTCCTCATAATCTATGCCTTTGGTTTGAGCAAAACCTTTTTGCCACAAGCCTTGCTTTATACCTATTTATTGAACCATCTTAGTTCTTTTTTACCTTATAGATCCACCTAGATCCAATGATCTTCATGGATGGCTTCTTGGGAACTAGGTCCCATGTATGATTCTCTTGAAGAGCTTCTATCTCTTCTTTCATTGCTTCTTCCCACTTTGATTTCTTATTGGCCTCTTCAAATGTTGATGGATCCTCTGAGTTGATATCTTGATCAATATATATTGAATGCTTAGTGACCAAAGGGGTGTCAAATCCATACCTTTCCAACTTCTTCTTTTCCCTAGTTGATCTCCTAATTTTTTGTTGAGAAGATTTTGCAATATCTCTCAACTCTTGCATCTTCTCTTTGCCTTTATTGTTTCATGCCTTGATGTTCCTCTTTGGTGTCTTCTGATCATCACCAAAATCACTTGTATCTTCATGCAGGTGATCATTTACCTTCTGCAATGTTGGAAAGTCCTTCTCTAGGTCATAAGGTAGCTTGACTTTCCTGCGATCATCTTCAAGCCAAGAGTTGTTCTCATCAAAGAAAACATCTTTGCTAACAATAAAACCTTTAGTGCTTGGATTATACAACCTTTACCCTTTTTGCTTTAAGTCATATCCAATAAACACACATTTCTCTACCCTAGGATCCAATTTACCTCTGATTTGAGATGGAACATGTGCATAAGCTATGCATCCAAATATCCAGCAATGATCAAGGCTAGGTCTTCTTCCATTCCAAGCTTCATAGGGTGTCATCCCATCTAATGCCTTTGATGGGAGTCTTTTAATGAGATAGGTGGATGAAGACACAACCTCTGCCCATAGATAATTGGGTAATTTTTTCTCATTAAGAATGGACCTTGCAGCTTCAACTATGGTCCTATTTCTTCTCTCTCCCACTCCATTTTGCTATGGAGTGTACCTAGTTATGATCTCTCTTTTGATGCCTCTATCTTGGAGATAGGCTTCAAATTCATGGGAGAAGTATTCTCCCCCTCCATCTAACCTTAGCCTTTTTAATGCTTTCCCCGTTTGATTCTCAACAAGACCAAGATACTTCTTGAAACAATTGAATACTTCATCCTTATGCTTCATAAAGTATAGGATGGTCCATCTATGACAATCATCAATAAAAGATACATAGTACCTAGATCTTGAAATTGATGGTTCTTTGCTAGGTCCCCAGACATCTATGTGGACTAGCTCCAATAAGTCACCATGAATGTAATCTTTTTTCATAAAGGGTTGTTTATGTGACTCCCCAAATTGACAATCACTACATTTGTATATCATATTTTGCTTGGATATATTAGGTAGCCCAAGCACACTTTGATCCTTGGATATTTGCTTCAGACTTCTTTCACCAATATGAGCCAATCATTTATGCCACATCTCTAGCTCTGATAAGGTTTGTCCTCCATAATTGAATAGAGCTATATTTCTAGTATCTTGTAATTCAAATATAAAGAGTCAACTTGACTTTTCTCCCTTTGCAATTCTCGTGAATCCTCGTTGAGGATCTTCAAAAAATTCTCCATTGCTTGTGAACCTTACCTGCAATCCTTTCTCTACAATTTGTCCAACACTTATAAGGTTCTTAGTTATGGTAGGTACATACAATACCTTATTGATTAGATTCATATTCCCATCACGAGTCTTCACATTTCCAATCTTTTCAAGTGAGTTCCTAATGTCATCTCTTGTTTGAACCTTATGTCTATTCCTTGGATCTTCCAAGTCTGATAGTAGAGCCACATTCCCTGCTACATGATTGGAACAACCAAAATCTACATAGAATACATGCTCATCTACTTTACCTTGCTTCATGGTCATGTTCATCAATAAAAGTGATTCCTCTTGTGTCTGCTCTTCATTGTAATTTTTGTAATCTCTTCTTCCTCTATATCCTCCTTCGTTATTTGTATTTTTATAGTCGTTGTTGTAGCCATTCAAGTTTTTTTATCTTCCTCTTCCATAGCTTCCTCTATTGAAGCCTCTTCCTCTCTGATTTTTGGGATTCCTGAAATAATTCTCAATTGTATGATTAGTTAAGCAACATATGGCACATGGAGAAGATCTTTGGAATCTCCCCCTGCCTTTTCTAACTCCTCCGCCTCTTCCTCTTGTACCTATACCTCTTCTTGCAAAATTTGCTTGGGAGGTACTAGCTTCATCATTAGATATTTTGTCTTTACCTTTGCTATCCTTACTTTCATTCTTATCAGTGTATAGGGCAGAGGATTGGTTACCTTTGATTTGTCATTATTCTTCACAAAATTTTCTTCATGAGTGAATAGTTGTCCCATGAGAGTGTTAAAATCAAGTAATTGCATGTCCATGCATAGGTCCATTGCTATGGTGAAGGCTTCCCGTTTATCTTTTGCCTTGATTCCATTGATCACTTGTCTCACAACCCTCTTCAATGAGTTCTCCAATGCTCCCAAGTTGGTCAGCTAGGTCCATTTTGGTGACAGTCAATCACACTTTGCTTGGGCATCTTTTCAGTGTGGTGAATTCCATTTAGAGTTGATTCTTCTTAGCTCTAGTGTTTGAAGATAAGAATGTGTCAAGAGCATTCCATGTCTCTTGTGATGTCTTGCAACTCCTAATGTGTGGAAGTAAGAAATCAGAAATTGAGTTGAGAATATAAGACCTGACTAAAGCATCCTTTGAGCACCTTGTTGTTAACCTTTCTTCTTCTTCCTGAATAGGTTGACCTTTCCTTTTGAGCCTTGGCATTATCACCTCTAGATATGTAATTATAGAGATTTCTACCTTGAAGATATGCTTGAATTCTAAGTGACCAACTAGAGTAATTACCTTGATCCAATTTGTCAATAGATGATGGGAATCCATCTCACATGTTGAGTTGATGTTAGCTCTGATACCACTATGAGGAGATGGTTGGAAACACTCCAAAGATGAGGTGGTGTTACAAACATCATGCTCTACATCTGCCAATGTAACTTCCGAGTACCTTAGTAGACACATTTAGCTTCCCAAATATGCATTAGAACCCACTATGTACCTTGGAGCATCATCCTTAAATATTTATAGAAAAACAGATAACTTTCATATTTGAAGGACTCCAAAGACTTGTTATTTATGGACTTGATTCCTCTCAAAAAAATACTCAGTGCTCACTCAGTGATAACAACTGACCCAAGAGATTTTAGAGATAGCTAAATGA
This sequence comes from Ceratopteris richardii, assembly GCA_020310875.1. Taxonomy (NCBI): domain Eukaryota; kingdom Viridiplantae; phylum Streptophyta; class Polypodiopsida; order Polypodiales; family Pteridaceae; genus Ceratopteris; species Ceratopteris richardii. Next base: position 171,026,228 of record CM035411.1, on the reverse strand, counting down.
AGACCTTAGCTCAATATTATAAGCTATGTCACTAATTTAGAGTGAGTATATGATGAGAAATGATATTAAGAAGTTAGGGGTATAATCCCAACTTTTTAGGAAGATGATAGTATGCAGACATATGTCACTTGCAAAGAAGTTATCTCATAATATAATGAACCAAATGATGTGAAAACTTATATGTAGCAAGTATACTAACTAAGCAACCTATTATAAGTTGAATCATGTCAAAATGTTAAGTATAAGAATAGAACTAGATTGAATAATATCACTAAAATGATGACTTTGCAATAGACAACAGTACATAGAGAATGACTTGCACTAAATGAATCAAACGTATAGGATTATGAAAGTATGATACAAGGGAGATGATGTAGGCTTACGCATACATATGTGGGCTTAGTATAGCCACAATCTTGAAGCTCAATGACTCCTCCTTTTCTGCATTACCCCATGACTAACATTCATATGTATATATACTCACTAAATTTGAATTTTGAAATCGGCCACCTAAAAGTGTTCATTTTTGGGTGGTGATTGATTTGATTCTAACCACTTAGGTGGTTGAAAACTCTTATTGTTATGATATTCCCTCAATTGCTTCCTTTTCACTTTTATATCAAGAGTTAAACTATATGCTTTTATAAGAGGTGTTCATATGTGCTCTATGCGTGATCAAAAAATGATATGTGATAAGCCTTTGATATTTGGTCAAGCATCAAGGCTTGCCAAATTTAACAACAAGAGATTGATCAAGTACATATTCATGGGTTAGAAAATCCCACTTTTGGTGAGAGAATGTACACAGATGTGGAGAGATGGAATACCCTTTGTTTTTATGGTGTTCGAAGGAGGGGTGCCCAAGAGGGCCCCCCTCTAGAAAACCAAAGGCAAAAGCCTTACTACGTGACTTTCCCATCTAATATTCCTTAGCAACACTTCTCATGGTGCTATCGGAATCACCCTTAAAAAAGGAGTGGCAAGTTGGCTTGGCCAAGGTACAAGAACCTATGGACTGTATGGGGGACTTTCACCGTCATAAAACTGCCTAAAAACCTTGAGGATTGCATAGGAAAGGTGCACCATGCCCCAAGGAGGGGCATCGGCTCATAGAACATGTTGTGGCCAAAGTGAATTTCTCATATGAACTTTGGTACGAGTGAAGCTATCCTAACCAACCCATTGATACAAGTAACTCCTATCTCTATCACCATTTGTACGTTTAACACAAGAAACCCCTTTTTCACAATGGAGTGTTGTACATTTTCACAAACTTTGCTTAAGGCCCTCAAAATCCAATAGAATCACCCAATCACCAAACACTAGAGTTGAGAGAGCCTAAATAAACCATCCAGAAGCCAAATCTAGGTGGATCTCTCTAAACTAATGAAGTAGAAGAAATTTTGCAAAATGTTTTTTATGGAACTAATGATTCTAGATGCCACAAAGATAAATTTTACCAAGTAATCAGGGGGGATTAGGTGTAGGATTTCTTCATACAATATTATGCCTTTGGCCCAATCCTGAAAGCACCTACCATGAGATGGTTGCAGACGCTAAGATGTGAAGAATTTGGGAACATGGGTGAACTCTTATGAGCATTATCAACAAGTTTATGCCATTGGGGTTATAAATGATAGGCTCAAAGAGCTTTTTCCCTAAAAGCGAAGTCAACTTAGTTAGTGAGAGATGTGTAGAGATATAAGCATTACATGGAACATTTCCTTTAACTAGCCTCTAACAAGAAGCTAACCTCACTATTTCTTGATGGAATTAGCAATGCCAAGTTAAGGGCAAACATCTTCTTCATAAAACATAATTTGCTATTGAATCCCATGAGAGAATGCATCAAAATGAATGATGATTTAGGCCTCATCCTCACCACAAAAAACACATGGACAAGAAAAAAACACAAAAGTAGTCCACCTTAGGGCACCCCAACAAAGAAGATTTAGGAAACATGATTGTAAACACCTATAATAGAGGAAAATATTCCACACCTTTAAATATTTCACATATTGGCTATATGAAAAGTAACAATAGACACCACCGATCTTGCCAACTTAGATTGAAGAGCACTCATCTAGTCTCAAACTCTTGAGTAAACCTAGACCACACTTAGGTTCTCCTCTTCAATTTCTTGCACTACCCACCTTGGAGCCTAAACAAGTCGAGTATTCACAGCAAGAGCTAGAAATTTATCACCGAGATCAATAGGATCAAATTGTTGTGGTTGTTCACCAAGTTCATCATTCACTAAAAGCACTTCCTCATAGGCTATATAAGCCTTGCAAGCACACTCAAGTATTACTTAAGACAAATAGATGGATAATATTACACCAAAACATTAATTCTAAGAACCCATAGGACTCATTAACCAAAGTGATACACAAAGCACATCTACTCAAATGACTCTAGGGCATGAAGAGAATTACTCAATGACCATCTGGGCTTCACGGTGCATAATGCCCCACAAGAGCTCATTCATGTCAATAGTCCCTCTACAAGACTCTCCTCACTGTCCTGAGTGCATAAGAGACCATTTTTTCAAGGACTATACTTACCACCTAATGAAAGCTCAACAAATCAATCATGTAAGTGTAGGGAACTCTACTTTTGATAGGGAGAATCTCACATAAGATGAGTCACATGAAACAATATTGAAGGCTCAAGTGAAAGAGGAAACACTTCAAGTAAACCTAGATGAACACTTAGGAGATCAACCACCTCTGATAGAGCCGCCTTACATTACCCTAACACTTCTATCAAGTGTGAAGAGGCCAAGATATTGTCTTGATAGTGGAATTACCCATTGGCTCAAAGACTATCCTTATCTTATGAGAAGAATGATGAGGATTATCTCACCCTACTAACTACGTGGAAAGCTTGACTTGAGTAAGAGCAAGGAAGAAGATGAAGGTTCACTCTAGGTTGTCACAAGAGCTCAGGTCAAGAAGAGCATTTTTATAGAAATGGTTCAAACCTCAAGGAAGAAGGTAATAATCCAGACCATGTGCAAACGTATTCCAAGGCTATGTGGTCCTCACAACAAAAAGACTGGAGTCCCAAATAGAGAACCATGGTATGGATTTACCTTTGTTATCCACTAAAGTCACTCATCAAATACCACATCAAGTTGACAATGATCTTCTTTGTCTCTAGATTCCAAAATGTATATAGTTTAGACTCTTGACTTTATTCTAAGATGATGCACTTTTTGCTTTTTGATCCTTAGTTCTTGTTGCTTATGATATATGCATGACAGATACATCCAAAAAATTTGAAATACATAATTGGAGGGTTTTTACCAGATATGATTTATGAGGATTAATGCTATGCCATGCCTTTGTATAGTGTCTATCCAAAATGTATCTAGCTATATTAACTACTTCTCCCTAAAATGAATCAGACATACCTTGAGCATTTAGCATGCAACATACTATTTTAACTACTTTTCTATTTTTGTCTCTCAACAATACTATTTTTTGAGGTGTATGGATTGTGATAAGCTTCCTCTTGATTCCATGAGCATTGCAATAGTTATTGAATTCTATTGATAAGAATTCTCCTCCTTGAACAGTATGAAACTTCTTCACTTTTTTATTTGCCTTATTTTCAACAATACAATGCCACATTTTAAATATGTCAAATGCATCAATCTTCTCCCAAATAAAATACACCTATATCGTTCTACTATAATCATCAATTATCAATAAAAACCAGATAGGTCCTCCCAAATCAAGAGTAGACATTTTACCACAAAGATCAACATGTACCAACTCTATAGGAACTTGAACTCAATTGCTAATGTCTTTTCAAAATGTCTTTCTTTGTTTACTGTCGATACTGCAAGCTTCACATGGTTCCTGCAAATCTAAAAATGAAAATAAATGTGCTATTTTTTTCTATAATCTTTTTGAGAATGGAAAATCCAACTTGCCCAAAACATTGATACCAAAGTCTAGTTTTATCTTTTTTTCTAAAACAATGAGGGTGCTTATTTCATACAAATTATCTTTTTGCACTCTTTTTTCTATAGTATTACCTGTTCCATCCAAAACTTTTTCACCATCCTTTTTGAAATGTACTTCAAGAACATTATTCATTATGGTAGAAAATGATAATAATTTTTTTTCAGTGTAAGAGCATACAAAATTTTTAAGAGTTTTCTCTCAACATAAGTGGCAGTAAGAGAAGAGATGGTTGATGTCCCTTCAACTAGACATTTGGAGTCATAGTAATGAAATTTGGAGTCATTGGTAGGTTCCTATAGAGGCATCAGGAACTATATCAGTCCTTGTTGTTGGACATTTGGAGAGATGCTCCACTAGCTAATATCCGAGGTTCATCCACAAGAGTTTGGATAGATGTATATACCTCAATGGAAACCCATAGTTCAAGTTCTGGGTTATTTGCACATTCTTTATTCTTCCATGTGGATTTGAGAGTATTGTTCCTCTTATCAACTTGCTTTCCTGCAATCCTTAATGGAATGAATCTTCTTTATTGCAATAGAAACATCTTTTGGAAACATTCATCTTATTTGGCTTCTTCTTTGAACTATTAGAAGAACCTTTACTCTTTGTGTTTGTTGAAAATGATGCATCATTTGAGCCTTGTATATATTCAAGAACAATTATCTTTTTAGAAGCATTCCAAAAAAATATTCAAAGGTAAGAGGGGAGGGTCTAACTTAATTGTTAAGGGTGGCTACCAACCCATCATATTTTGCAAAAACAAAAAAGCAAACACATGTGCAAGCTACTTCTTCACGTGTTATTAGAATGCCAACAATAGTCAATTGGTCTTATAAATTCATGGATTTAATATCTAGGAGTTTAAGGCATCATAAATTTTTTTAGTGGTATTCTCATATAAAATATTATTTGATACTCATTTTTATTTGAATTATTAAAGGGAAAGCTTTCTTGCCTTTGGACACTTTAGTTGAATGGTTAAGTTTAATATGGATGGAATTTGATAAGTCATGAGTCTTTCAAGATTCTCATGCATGATATTGCACACTTTTTCACCTTTTTTGGTCCATTAGATCTTGCTCAATTCAATGATAAAGCACATTTGGGACTGATCTCAAGAAGGGAGCATCCACCAAGCATTGTACCAACCTCTCATCCAATCATATAGGATAAAAGATGAAAGATCTTCTTGGATCCAAAGATGCCACTCAATCGGAATCATATGATCTCATCTAGATCTAATGGGCAAGAATTAAGGCAAAAGATGTGGTAGATTCAATTGTAGCCATTTGATGGAAGATTGAATCCTATGACTCATCTGAAAAGGTACTTTTTGGGAGGCTTCTAAGATCTCAATCATGCATTTCAAACCTGTCCAAGGGCCCAAATGCAATCTTGCATTGAATTTTTTCATTCTACCTAAGACTTTGTATTTTTGAGCCAATCCAAGGGATCTAATTCATTTGCAAGCCTTTTAAATCCATTCAAATAAGAAAAACCCAAAATTCTTGGTGGTTTTTTCCTCTTTGACCACACGAAAACAAGAGAAGCCTATGCATAGTCTATGTGATTAAAAAACTAGACTAAAGCCATCACCCTCTTCTCATTGGTCCATGAGTAATCACTTCTTAATGTTGGAGCAAGTCTATGACAAGCCTAAGTATTGGCTTGAGTCCCACAAAGTCATAGAAGAAGCCTTAAAATGAAGACAATGTAAAGTTCACTTGTGAACTACCTCTTGTAACTTTTGAAGAGTTTACTTAATGTAAAAGTGAAAGAATCTTAAGTGGTTGAGTCCACTTGATCAAAAAGGGAAAGAGCAGCCACGAATTCGTGATTTGTGGTAGATAGAGAATCAAATCAATCACTAATTGATTGGAGAGTGATTGAGGGGAGTTAGCCTCCCAAACTCAACTATAAATAGATGGCAGCTTTAGTCGAGGCTAGAGAGACCTATGTGAAGTCCTCCAAGAGCTGAGCTTTATGCCATATCACGGTGTGATTCCAATGCACACATATGTATCAGTAAGTCCATTGTATTGTACAATCAATATACTTTCATTTTCATGATCATTTGAGTTCATATTTCCATGTTCTTGTGAAGTGTACTACTCACTACCATATCTCTCAATTTTCTCAGTCAGATTGTAGAGATGGTTTCTCTGAGCTTGGTGCATTATTTTCAGTGATTTAACTTGGTAAAGTTAGCTCTAGAAGTCTAATATATGCTCACCAATTTTCATATTTCATTTGGGTGTTTCAATCTTCAGTTATGTTTAGTTGAAGTCAACACTGTCTGTTCATTTTCACTTCTCTGTCAGGTTTTTTAAACATCTTGTCAGAGTTGTTTCTCAGTGTGTACTTACCCAAATTCAATTATTTAAAACTTGCTGGATTCAACATACTGTCTTGTATAAGAAAACAAATTTTCATAATCATTGGATTCTTAAATCTTGAGTTATGTTCATTTTTCTGCTCACTCGTCTCATTACTGTAGGAGCCCGTGAAAATCAGGATAATGTCATCACTTGTTAAACATCATTCTCAGTGTATGGTTCATTATTTTTTATGAGATTACTCTTGAAAGTTAGCTCTTTAAGTTACCTAGGCTTCCCCAAGAGGAATTAAGCTAATTGCTGTTGTGCTCAGAGAATTAAGCAAAACACTGGACAAGTGTATGAACCAAAATAGCAAGATCTTCACCTTTGAGCTAACTCCAACTTATCTGTTTTGATCTATCTTTTTGAGAGTGATATTCCAAGGTACATAGAGTGTCTAATACATCCATTGGCAAGCTAAAAGGGCCCACCACATACTCTTGGAGTTCATTTGGCTGGTGTAGATCAAGGATTTTGCAACACCTCTTCATCTTCAAGCACATACCTATCCATCTCTTCACAGTGGTATCAGAGCAAGGTTGGACAACATGGCAGATGGATTTCCTTCATCAATTGACAAATTGGGCAGAGGCAACTACTCAGCTTGGTCATTAAGAATGGAAGCTTATCTCCAAGGTAGAAGTTTGTATGGTTATGTGGCTGGAGATGAAGTTATGCCAAGTTTTAGGAACAAAAGTCAACCAAGACAAGAAGAGCAAGAAAGATTCAGCACATGGTGCTCCAAGGATGCACTTTCAAGGTCTTATCTCCTCAACTCTATCTCAGATTTTTTGTTGCCTCACATTAGAAGTTGTAAGAAGAAGGCTCCCAAACAAAATGTGACTGATTTTGTCACAAAGCTCAAGGACATAGCAGATCAGTTGGGAAGCATTGGAGAGGTAATAGATGAAGAGCAAATTGTAAGGCAGGTCATCAATGGCTTGAAGGCAGATGACAAGTGGGAAGCATTCACCACAGCTATGGATTTGTACATGGACATGCATGTACGTGATTTCAATACACTCATTGGACAACTACTTACTCAAGAGGCAAAGCTTATCAAAAATGGAGAAAGCTCTAAAGGTAATCAATCTTCAGCTTTATACACTGATAAAAGCAAGTCCAAAGATAACAAAGGAAAGGCAAAGAAAGTGGATGATGAAGCAGGTACATATCAAGCTAACTATGCAGGTAGAGGAAGACATGGTAGAGGTAGAGGAAGAGGAGGTAGACAAGGCGGGGGGAGATCCCAAGACTCCAACTCATGTTTTATTTGTGGACTAACTAATTATACAACTGAAAATTGCTTTAGGAATTCCAGGAATCAAAGAGGCAACGGATACAATAGAGGAAGTTATGGCTACTCAAGAGGAAGGTTCAACAATTATCATGGCAGCTACAACAACTACAATCATTCAAACTATCAAGGAGGCTACAAAGGAAGGAGAGACTTCAATAACTACACAGAAGTCTCAAACAAAGAGGATTCATTATTGATCATGAACATGGCTATGCCACAAGGTAAATCTGATGAGCATGTTTTCTACATAGATTTAGGTTGTTCAAATCATGTGGCAGGAAATGTGGCACTCCTATCAGATTTAAAAGATCCAAAGAATAAGCATGAGGTACAATCAGGAGATGATACAAGACATCTTGTGGAGAAAATAGGCAATGTCAAAGCACCTAATGGAAACATCAATCTACTCAGTAAGGTACTCTATGTCCTTACCATTACAAAGAATTCGATAAGTGTTGGGCAGATAGTAGAGAAAGGTTTGCAAGTCAGGTTCACAAAAAGAGGAGCATTTGTTGAAGATCCAAGTCAAGGATTCAGAAGAATTGCAAAAGGTGAAAAGACAGGTAGATTGTTCACATTTGAATTACAAGACACTAGAAACATTGCTCTCTTTAATTATGGTAGTTAGACACTCACAGAATTGGAAGTATGGCACAAAAGGTTAGCACATATTGGTGAAAGGTCATTAAAGCAAATTTGCAGGGACCAAAGTGTACTTGGACTCCCTAATTTGGCAAAACAACATATGATTTATAAGTGTAGTGCATGTCAATTTGGAAAGTCTCATGGGTTACCATTCATGAAGAAAGGTTATATGCATGGAGATCTCTTGGAGTTGATTCATACAGATGTATGGGGACCTAACAAGGAAGCTTCAATATCTGGATCAAGGTATTATGTCTCCTTTATTGATGATTGCCACAGATGGACTATCATATTCTTTATGAAGCACAAAGATGAAGTTTTCTCATGTTTCAAAAGATATTTGGCTCTTGATCAAACAGGTAAATCACTAAAAAGGCTAAGGTCAGATGGAGGGGGAGAATACTTCTCCCATGAGTTTGATTCTTTTCTTCAAGAAAGAGGAATCAAAAGAGAGGTAACTACAAGATACACTCCTGAGCAAAATGGAGTGGCAGAAAGGAGGAATAGGACAATTGTTAAGTTGCAAGGTCCATGTTAAATGAAAAGCATTTACCTAATTATCTATGGGCTGAGGCTATATCTACAGCCACTTACTAGATTAACAGGTTGCCTTCAAAATCCCTTGATGGGATGACTCCATATGAGGCTTGGAATGGAAGAAGACCTAGCTTAGATCATTGTAAAATTTGTGGATGTATTGCTTTTGCTCATGTTCCTTCACAGGTTAGAGGCAAGATGGATCCAAAGGCAGAAAGGTGTGTATTTATTGGATATGACAACAATCAAAAGGGTTACAGGTTATACAACCCTACCAACAAAGGATTCTTAGTAAGGAGAGATGTAGTTTTTGATGAAAACAATTCATGGTATAAAGATTCATGCATGAAGGTCAATTTACCATATGATCTTGAAGAAGATTTTCCAAAGCTTGGTAGAGAACAACCGAAGATTGAAGAACAAGACACCTCAAAAGATGATGAGGAATCTCAGATGGAAAAGATCAAAGCATGGAAGTCTAAAGGTAAAGCAAAATTGCAGGAACTTGGACATGAGGCAGAATCATCACATCATGGCCTAAGAAGCTCTATGAGGGAAAAGAAAAAACCAGAAAGGTATGGGTTTGACACCTCATTAGTAACTAAACATTCTATCTACATAGCAAGACATAAACCAAGAGGAGCCATCATCCTTTGAAGAGGCCAAAGCAAAATCAGAATGGATGCATGCAATGAAGGAAGAGATTGAAGCACTTGAGGAAAACAACACTTGGGATTTGGTGCCCAAGGCTTCATCCATGAAGGTAATAGGCTCAAGATGGGTCTATAAACTCAAGAAGAATTCTGATGGTTCCATTAACAGGTATAAGGCAAGGCTTGTAGCAAAAGGCTTTGCACAAACTCAGGGAATTGATTATGAGGAGACCTTCTCTCTTGTGACAAAGATGCCTACTATTAGGGTTTTGCTTAGTATTGCCTCTTCCAAGAATTGGAAGATACTTCAACTAGATGTAAAGAATGCATTCTTGAATGGTTGGATAATAGAAGAGGTATATATGGCACAACCACCTGGTTTTGAGAATCAAGTTTATCTTGATTATGTGTGTAAACTTAACAAAGCATTGTATGGTCTCAAGCAAGCCCCAAGAGCTTGGAATTTCAAGCTTGTTTCATTCTTGCAGGACAAAGGCTTTCAGCCAAGCAAGGTAGATCCTTCACTCTTTATCAAAAAGAGTAATTCTGAGATCATCTACTTATGTGTATATGTAGATGATATTATATTGACAGGAAATGATGCAGATGGTATGAAGAAGATCAAAGATCAGATGAGAGAAGAGTTCAAGATAAGTGATTTGGGTTCACTTACCTACTTCCTAGGTTTGGAAGTTTTCTACAAAGATCATGGTTTGTTTCTCACTCAAATAAAGTACATTAAGGACATGTTGGCAAAATTCAAGATGCAAGATTGTAAGATTGCAGGTACTCCAATGGAGGTCAATCACAAATTGAGCTCACATGAAGGTGAACTCATAGAAGGCATCACATCATATCAAAGTCTAGTGGGTAGTCTCAACTATGCCACATTGACAAGAGTAGATATATGTTACAGTGTGAGTGTGCGTTGAGAGCAGTATGGGCACCTAAGGGCTGACTAGACAAGGAAGCCAGCGGAGAGAGTCAGAGCGAGGTGAAGGATTGAGTAGACAAAGCAGTCGACGCAAATCTGGCAGATAGGCCCTTCAAATTTTTCCAAAATCAACATCTTTATAACAGTGATTCTTATCACTAACAATCATTGTAAATACCATTTCATATTTTTGTAGCTCCATTTTGTGCAAGCCAAGGAGTCCTTAAGCTTGAGGAGCCTTAGAAGTACCTACATATCAATTTTCGTATTTTTTAGACTCCGTTTAAGCCCTCAAATTGGCCCTGGAACCTAATTTTTAACTAGGCCGGACGCCAGGTCTGGACATGGCCAAAACCTAGTCAAAAGCTATAAATAGAGCTAGAGAGCTCATTTTTGAAGGTAGCTTGTAATTGAAATGAACTTGTAAGAGCTTTTTGAAAGTAATCTAAGAACTCCATTACTTCTCACTCTTTGTCTTGTCGTGTGTGCGCGTGTGTGTGTATGTGTGTGCATGCTTGTGTGCTTCTCACTCACGCACTTGTGCCTCCACTTGCTCGTGGTCTTCATACCATCCTCACGTCTTCCCGGATTGACATTAAAGGAGGTGCTACTCATCACTGAGCTACACCAAATTTTGGCGCCGTTGCCAGGGATCGAGCTTTGAGGACGAGCGTGTGATGGTAAGACGTAGATTTGAGACGTTGGCGTTGTAGGTAATATCTTTACTTTTCTTATCTTTCTTTTTCTTACCTCACCACCATCATCACCATATCCGATCTCCATCTCCATCATCGCGAAAAAATTTCAATTTTTTGCTTATACCACCTTCTCCACCTCATTTTCCTCATTCCACTTGTGAGAGAGAGCGAGAGAGCGATATGGTGTGCGTTGTTTTTGCGTGCTTTTTGAGCTTTCTTGCAGGTTCCAGCAGCATCATCCCCTCCAGCACGTTGTGCAGGTACGGAAAACTCAGAAACTGTCTCGCAGTCGCCAGCCTCTGTCGATCCCGATTGACAGAAAATTTCATCTATTGGTAAAACTAAGTGCACCACTAGGACAAGCACAAAGAGCACATTCCAAACCACTAAACAAAATTGAAAAATTCCGTGTTTCTCTGTCAATCGCGACCGACACCGTCGATCGCGATCGACAGCCACGATCGACAGACCCTGTCAATCACGACCGACAGACCCCACGACCGACTGACTGCCACGTAGGACCCTGTCAATCGCGACCGACAGACCCTGTCAATCGCGACCGACAGACCCTGTCAATCGCGATTGACACCGTCGATCGCGACCGACAGAATTTCCACGATTGATTGACTTTTACGCATAGCCACGTGTCCATCGCGACGGACACATCCTCGATTGACTGAAATCACGGCGAAAAACCCGAAAAATGTGTCGATCGCGATTGACACCATCAATCGCGATTGACACCATCAATCGCGATTGACAGAACTCACGACCGACTCTATCTATCGCGATTGACACTGTCAATCGCGACTGACGTGTCGATCGCGACCGACAGGCCCCGACGGACACCTCTGTCAATCGCGATTGACAGACCTCTCGATCGCGATTGACAGGCTTTTCGGCCAAAAAATTAGGGTTTTTATTCTAAGCCTTGGGGATAGTTTTTGGGCATATTGGTCTAGCAATTAGTGATTTGTGAGGTCCCTACACATGTATTTTTTGAGAAAAATCCTGTGACCTGTTAGCCTGTTGAACCCTGTTTTAGCACCAAAACCCTGAACTGGCATAACTTTCTTATACGAAATCCGTTTGTTGTGATTCTTGTTTTGTTGGAAAGCTCAGGATAATTAGATAGGGTATTTTGAAGTTGACCATCCCTCGGGGTAGGAAAGTTGAAGGGTCTTTGGGATTGTTTTCCATAAAGGCAAAGGGGATTTGGCCTGTGAATTACATGCATGAAAGTGACCTGTCTGTCATTTGAATTTAAGTCTTGAGCTAATTTTGGGACTTTTACAGGTCCATTGAGAGCAATTGAGAGCATACAAAGCAAGGGTTTCTTTGCAAGCTTGAGACTCGGGTTCTTGAGCATCATAAAGCAAGGGATCAACAAGAAAGGTCAGAATATTCTCAACTCCCTTTGTCAATTCCTAGCTTAGGCTAAGAACGACTAGTGATAGGAGTAGGCCAGGACAACGATAGGCATCAATCAAGTTGAAGACTACCTATGCACTCAAAGTTCAAGATTAAACATAATCTCTTCGTGATGCGATAATCTTAAAGGAAAGAATCTAACGAGGAACGATCAACTTACAATGCGGAAACACACTCAAGTATACTTGACGACGTGATATCAGACAAGATTATAAACGCTGTAATCCACTAAAAAAGAATCAAGTAATTGATGCCAAAGAACTCAGCAACGAGGTTGTACTTGGGCAAATTTGGGCTATTCATTTAGGCTTATGAACCTTAGATCAGGGCAACATCTAGGGAGAGATAGACAAAGTCTTAGGTCTTCAGAGGCTAGTGTCAACCACACTGCTAGGTCTTGGCCCAGCAGTTGAGCCACCACTCATACTACCCTAGCTCTGAGACTAGTGAATCAGAGATGTCTCAAGGCATGGACCGACCTACGGGAAGTTCAGGAGTGCCATACTTGCACAGGGTAGAAGGCCCGTACAAGACACAGCTGGAATACCTTAGGACCAACCGATTAGGTGCTAGCATCTATGAGGACGGTCTAGGAAGATCCGTGGTCCAGATTAAAAACCCTGACCAATCTATTGGACTAGAGCGCCCAGCTGTCAAGTTCGAAAACGGAGCGTACTTAGACAAGGAAGGGACAATATATGTAGTCACTAGTCATCCAGATAGGACTGACGAATTTGGGAATGAGATCCGAGGAACGGACTAAGGTGACCTAGAGCAGGGAAGCATGGGTGAAGAACCAAGGACCCCCCGAGGCAAATCTGTTCTCACTAGGATTATCACACCAGAATGGATTCCCCAAGATAATAAGAGCATAGATCTGCTTCTGAACCGAGGAACTGACGAAGCCTTTTGGAGGTATAAATCTGATCGACCAGTTGATATAGGAATAATCATGATCTATGAGTTTAAGGATCCTGATAGCCCAGGTAGAGTGACCTACTTAGATCACGCTTCAGAGAGGATCTTTGTGGTGACAGAAAATGATAGGCATGCTTACACTTGGAAAGGTGAAATTATTTTCCCCCAACCAAGATCAAATGTGTCCTACGGTCACCCTGGAGCGGGAACATCCCAAGCTCATGGAACTCAAAGAGACAGAAGTAGAGATAGGCCAGAAGTAAGCTTTGCTAACCCAAGGGGCAGAGAAAGAACGAGGATGGAAACAAATAGAGTAGAGCCTGAGGTACATAGAGCCCCAAGAAATCAAAGGAATATGGAAGACTTCCCTCTACCACGACCTAGAGAACACACCAGGATTTTGAGACCAACTCAGTTAGTCAAGTCCATGAAAAATTACTTCGATGGCATATGAGACCCATACGATCATGTGGCAGAGTTTAGCATCTTGAGAGCAGAACAAGTGGAGGACCTATTCACACAATATAATGCCTTTGGTCTAACCCTTAGGAACACAGCCCTCACGTGGTTCCAACCATTGAATGAGAGACAGTTCAGGAGCATATACCAACTCCTAGAGGCTTTCATTATTGAATTCTCTAAGAGCGGCATAAGACATAATACCTCCTCACTGATTCACAGCTTCAAGCAAACCCCTCAAGAAACCGTGAGACTTGCAGGAAGAAGATTTAGGCAATACTTAGAAAGATGCCCTGTTTCGAAGCTACCCACACCAGCTAAGCAAGTGGCTTTATTCTTGGATGGATTGCTAAGTACCAAATTGAGATCTTATGTGTACTTGAAGGACCCTAGGACCATAGAAGAGTGTGTACGCATGTGCATTGACATTGAGGATAACCTAGGGGAGGAGTTAGAGCTTTCGAAGATATACAAAGATTCAGATAGTGCCTCTAGCCTCTCTTCCACGCAATCCACATCAATTGAGGAACTTGCAGAGAAAGTAGCTCAGAAATTAGGTGTCACTAGCAAACAGATTCCAAGGTTTGCCCCTGTGAAAAGATGCTATACTTGTGGTGGCGACCACATGGCGAATGTATGCCCCATTATGGCTCAACCCCAAGTAAATTCTAGTAGCCAGTACTGCACCATAGAACGGAGGTACACCAATCACACCGCGCAAGATTGCCCATACAACAAGCAAGCAGTTAGGCAAACCTACCCTCAGACATACCCTCAACAAGGAAGATATCAGAACCAATATCCACCACAGCAGTATGCTAGGCCTCAACAAACCTACCAACCACAATATCAAGCCCAGCAAAGGCCTCAGCCTGTGTTAGCCCAACAACCTCCAGCTCCATCCAACGTGATCCCTGTAAAGTATGCCGCTGCAGAAGAAAACCTGAATAGAGCTATAGTCCCCGTAACACCATTGCTTTCAGAAAGTGATCCAAGTGACCATAGCTTTGATTCTACACATGTCGATAGTCCCCATGCTTACTACATGCAATCTCCTGAACATGGTGAGTCCTACTATAGTGAAGAGCCAAATGAACCCAGTTGGGAACCGGAGTACACCAATGTAATGTATACAAACCCTAACTCAAGACCCAACCTAGGCAGGTAAGACCTCCATTCCCAAGAGGACCGTGCTACAGATGTCAGGCTGATCACCTTATTCGTGATTGTCCCTTACCTCCACCTATGCAACCCCAGTCAGTAACAATTCAAGGCTTTTGCCAAGAGTGTGGAAAGGAGCATCTCTTACGAGACTGCCCTAAGAATCCTAATAATATGCCAAAAATCACTCATATTAATGTTATTGGTTAGTGGTAGATTCCACAAGAAGTGTCACTTCCACTGCACCCATACAGGTAGTCACTAGAGCTCAAGCAGTGCAGCAAAACCAAGGGGTAGGCCGGGAAAAGAGCCCAGATGTTAGTGAAACGGAGAGCATGACAAAGAAGAAGACTAGAGCTTGGAGAGATAGTCGTGAAAGAATGAAAAGACAATGGGCAAAAAAGATGAGTGAACTCGAGGAAAGCCTCAGAGAAACAAAGGCCAGGATAACTGAACTCACAGCTCAAACTCCCTCTCACACTGCCCCACCTCCTTCACCTCAACCATTCCCAACTCCATCCGAACCGCCACCTTCCAACCCGCCTCACCTAAACCCACCACCCCCAAGAGTAGGATCAGTCCTAGCAGATCCCACTCCCGAAGACCTAAACATGATGCTTAAAGCATATCAGGCCAGAATCCAAGAAGGGCCAAAGGTAACTGATCATGAAAAGTGTTACCCTAGAGCAGAACTAGAGCTGGAATGAACCAAAATTTGTGCTAAGATGGTGGAATTGGCTCAAACCATGTTTGAAGCCAGTCGCCTATTTAACATCTCTAGTTCAGCGAAGACACAGTTGCACTTTGATGGACTGTTAGAAAGAATAGAGAAGCTAATTGCACAATCAGAAAAGGAACCAGCCTCTCAACATAAGGACAAGGCAAGTGAAGGAGCAGGTCTTCCTGCCCAGGAAGCCTATGTGCCTGAAGCCTATGTGCCTAACTCTACGGAGCCAGATACATCATCTTCTCTGAATCGATTCACACCAGAATTCTTACGAGAGATTCAAGAAGACAAATGGGCTAAAGAAAGTGAAGTCCCTCCTATTGAACTTGTGGATGATGCACATGACCAATTCCCACAAGACATCCCATCCATTTATGAGGAGCATGAGAGCACCCAATCTCAGGAAAGATTAGACTTTGAGTCTAACTCTCTACAAGAATTACCCCACTTCACAGGCCCATGGGAAGCTAAGTCTACTTGTATGAGAGCACCCACAGTCATGGTACGGAATGAGGACTCACTCATACCTAGGAACACAGAGGTAGTGAAAAACACTAAAGTACAATGCAACCTCACCTTAGAAGAGCTACTCAAAGTAAGGCCAGAGCTATGGAAACATGTGGCCAAACAAGTACCAGAGATAACAAAACCTCGCTCCCAGGTAGGATCCCAGAGAACAGTGCCAGAAATACCATTGGACAAGATAGGAGACATGAGTGAGGGCGAAGAGGGAAACACATATCTTCCCATCACTCATCAGGGCTACACAACCAAGGCCATTTTGGACTCAGGCGCAGGTGTTGCAATTGCCACCACTTCCCTATGGAAGTGTTGGGGCAAGCCAGCACTCAGGCCAACGAGAATGAAATTGCAAATGGCCGATGGTCACATAGAGCGACCCTTAGGGCTGTTAGAAGGAATAACTCTCACCACATGTGGTGTTGAGTTCGAACACACATTTGCTATATGTGATTTTTGCAAGAACCATGCCTATGAGATGATTTTGGGAAGACCATTTATGCGACAGTTGCAAGTGGTACAGGACTGGGGAACCAACTCCTTGTACCTACAACACTTAGGTGTTACGACCAAAGTGAATCTCAAAGATTACTCTCATAGAGATGTCCCTCCCATCCAATGGAATCCCATCCATAGAGCCAAAGATGATATAGAATCGGTGCATTCCATAGGGTCAGGATCCTCATGGGTGCATGAAGACACCCACTTATGGATGTGCAAAGTAGCAGTAGAAGAAGAGAAGAGAGAAAAAGCTAGAGGTAGGTGCAAAAGAAACACATAGATCAATTCAAGACCCAGCCTATGCACCGGTAGTCTTTCCTGACGAGGAATTTGAACCCCACGGTTGGGCAAAAATCCTAGCAACAATGGATATAGCCATTAATGAAGAACAATGGACACCTCACTGTGATGAAGATGGCTATGACATTTCAGTCTTCTCCATAGAGCCAATCATGGGAGAGGCAGTGTTAGAAGAGTGTGAACCTAGCCCTGATGCATTTGAGGATGCAAATGACTCTGATCTAGAGTCAATCATTATGGATCCACCTTTTGCATCAGATGAAGAATACTTCCATGAAGTAGAATTTCAACCCCAGAGGTATGGAGAGTTTACAAGTGATGTAAGACTAGCCACACATGTGACCCCGAAGGAAGAAGGAAAGAAAAAAAAGAAGAGAGAAGTCACACCAGAAGAGGAAGAATCTTTGTTTGAGGTCCCAAAAAATTTTAAGAAGTATGAGATAGATGACAGGAGAGTCATGATCAGAATGCCTAAACGAGAGGCGCAATCAGGGGAGGCCTATGATAACAAAGAGACCACCAAGAAAATAGTGGTAGCCATGGAAGAGGGAGAAGAGAGATGCACTTACATAGGCCATGACCTGACGGAAGAAGAAGAGCAAGAATTGATAGCCTTGCTAAGAGAATACAGAGATGTATTCGCTTGGAGTTACAAGGATTTGAAGGGTGTTGATCCAGACATCTGCTCACACACTATCCCCATGACCTCGGATGCCAAACCTTCTAAGCAAAAGCCATACACATATAATGATAATTATGCTGCTAAGATCAAAGAGGAGATAGATAGACTGGTCGAAGCTGGATTCATCTATGAAATTGAGCACACTGAGTGGGTATCCCCCATCGTAGTGGTGCCCAAGAAAAATGGAAAGCTGCATGTGTGCATTAACCTAAAGAAGGTTAATGCAGCCACAATTCGAGATAATTATCCGCTTCCCATCACAGAACATCTCTTAGAAAGAGTAGCAGGCAAGGAAGTGTATAGCTTCCTTGATGGATTTTCGGGCTACAATCAAGTAGCCATAGCTCCAGAGGATCAGCATAAGACCCCTTTTGCCACAAAATGGGGCATATTTGCCTTTCGGGTAATGCCATTTGGGCTTACCAATGCAACAGCAACCTTCTAGAGGCTGATGTGCCATGTATTTAAGGAGTTCCTGAGGAAGAATTTAGAAGTCTATGTTGCTGATCTTTGTGCTCATTCCAACATTAGACAAACCGATATTCCTGAACTCAGACAAATCTTTGACAAATGTAGAGAATATCAAGTCTGCCTGAACCCAGAAAAGTGCGTTTTCATGGTCAGGCAAGGCAAGATTTTAGGACACATAGTGTCAAAGAATGGCATATCCACCGATGAAGAGAAAGTAAGAGCCATAGCCGAGTTACCTAGGCCAAAGAATGTCAAGGAAGTACAAGCTTTCATGGGGCATTGTGGTTATTACCGACGGTTTATACACATGTATGCCATCAAAGAATGTCAAGGAAGTACAAGCTTTCATGGGGCATTGTGGTTATTACCGACGGTTTATACACATGTACGGACTTCTGACTAACTTTGAGTGGATTGATGAATGTGAGAATTCCTTCAATGAGCTTAAACGGCGATTATGTTCAGCACCAATCTTAACCACACCAGATTGGAATAAGCCTTTCCATGTTCATGTGGATGCATCCAATTATGCTATTGGGTGTGTACTCGCGCAACCTACTGGTGAAGGTAATATGGATCTTCCAATTGCCTATGCTAGTAGACAATTGAATGCAACTAAACGAAATTATACAACCACCGAACGAGAAGGATTAGGCATGGTATATGCGGTTAAAAAGTTTAGACATTATTTGCTTGCAAATAAGTTTAAATTTTTTACTGATCATCAGGCATTGCTATACCTCGTAAACAAGCCATGCAATACAGGAAGATTAGTAAGATGGTTTCTCTTGCTAATGGAATATGATTTTGAGGTTGTGGTAAGGAAAGGGAAGACTCATTTGAGAGCAGATCACCTTTCTAGGCTCACATCGGGAGAAGCCCCACAAGGAGTGTCAGATGACCTTCCTGATGCTTACTTGTTTAATTTGGAAGTGGTGCCGCAGTGGGCTAAGCCATTGGTACCAGTGTTGACATACGGACCTAACCACCCAGTAATAAACACACAGGATAGAGAGGTAGTAAAAGCCCAAAAGTATCACATCATGGCAGGTGTTGGAGTTTATTGATCTCCAAAGTACAGCTAGAAGTAGGTGAAACCCAACAGGACCTAGTTGACTTTTTCACAAACTTGTATGCACAGACCAATTTTCTTGCAGAGCAAATTTCTCTTTACTCACTTGAAATTTTCCAAAACTATTTCACACACATAAATTAGACTCTAAGAGCTTTCCAACAAGATATAGAACACCTCAAATGGATAAATACACAATGAACTATGACCTCTGCAATATGCAGCTTTAATGGAGACCTTGAAACAGAGATGAACCTGAGGACACACATCACTTGCAGAGACTACTGTTCTTAACTCACAACTCCAATGACTTTGAAGCTTTCCAGAATACAAGTAGACTTAAAGAGCTTTCTAACAAGCCAAAGAACACATGATTTGGATACATACACAAGGAGATATGACCTCTGCAAGTTTGAGGTTTAATGGAGACCTTCAGCAGGGATAAAAAACAGAGAACACACACTACTTGCAGAGAGTATTTCTCTCCGCTCACAAATCCAATGATTATGAAAATTTACAGAAAGAAAGTAGACAGTAAGAGCTTTCCAATGAGCTATCAAACATGTAATTTGGATATATAATGAGGGAGATACAAGCTCTGTAATCTCTGCATACAAAACTACAGCAGTGTAGAGATACACATATGACTCTCTTGGACATCCCACAAGATCACGACTTTTCTCCTCTTTTTATAGCATGGGAAACTAATCTAAAACCTTCCTAATACATCTAAATTCGTGGTAGAAACTTGGATGGAGGTATTACATGACTCAAGTGCTCAAATAAGCAAAGTATTGATGGACTTTGAGAACTAGCCACATCGACCTTCCACTAGGACACCACTGAAGCTCCCTTGTGACTCACTAATTTGACTCACCATGTTCTAGAACTCACGTGGTATTTTTGCTACACTTTATGAATAATATGAGCCTTCTTGAAGTATTTGAAGACTTCCCAAAGGTATTTACATAATTTGAAACTTGTACTCTACATAAAACAAATGTTCGCAACATTCTCCCCCTCAAGTTTCAAAGGGTATTTCCTTCATGCCAAGAATATAGTTGAATCTTTGAAGCTTTGGTCCATCCAAGGATTTGGTGAAGATATCTGCAACTTGATCCTTTGTTCCAACAAAAGAAACCTGCACTTCATTGTTCATGGCCTTCTCTCGAACATAATGATAGTGAACCTCTATATGCTTTGTTCTAACATGAAAAATAGGATTTGAGGTCATATGAATGCTGCTCAAGTTATCCCCATATATCAGTGGTACATCAACCTGCACATTCAAGTCATGAAACAACTTTTTAAACCACATAACCTCAGTAGTAGCCAATGCTAAACCTCTATACTCAGCCTCTGTAGAAGATAAAGCAACTGTAGGCTGTTTCTTTGAACTCCATGTTAATGTCTTGTTTCCTGCTATTACCACATATCCACTTGTGGATCTTCTGTCATCTTTGCTTCCAGCCCAATCTGCATCACTAAAGACCTTAAGAGTTAGATCAGCATCATGACTATAAAATAATCCTTCGTTCATGGTACCTTTCAAATACCTAAGCACTCTTTTCGCTGCATGCATATGAGGTACTCTAGGTTCATGCATAAACTGTGACAATACTCCCACTGCATAACATATATCAGGTCTAGTTTTTGTTGCATAAATCAAAGATCCTACCATGGATCTATATACATTCATATCATGCAACTCATCACCTTCCTTTGCGCTTAGCTTTACATTACATTCCATTGGAGTAGAAACAAATTTACATTCCTGCATACCAAACCTTTTCAGCATATCACATATATACTTTCTTTGTATCAACCACATACCTTCATCGCTATACACAATTTCAATCCCAAGAAAGTATCTGAGCAAACCAAGATCTGAAATTTTAAATTCCTTTCCCAAATTACCTTTTATCTCATCAATTGCTTTTGCATCATTCCCTGTAATCAACAAGTCATCCACATAAATGCATACATAGACACACATGCCATCTACATGTTTTACATAAAGTGAAGGATCAGCATGACTCGCTGTGTATCCTTGCAGCATAAGATACTTTACCAACCTTGCATTCCATGCCCTTGGTGCCTGCTTAAGACCATACAATGCCTTCTTTAACCTGCATACATGATTAGGACATTTTGCATCCACATAACCATCTGGTTGTGACATATACACTTCTTCATTTAACTCACCATTAAGAAAGGCATTCTTTATATCGAGTTGATATATATTCCACCTTTTACTTGCAGCTAAAGCCAACAAAGTTCTCACCGTTGCCATATTTGCTACTGGACTAAATGTTTCCTCATAGTCCACACCTTGAGTTTGATTATATCCTTTTGCTACAAGTCTAGCCTTATATCTAGACACACTACCATCACTATTTCTTTTAATCTTAAAAACCCACTTGCAACCAATTACCTTTTGCTTTGGTGTACTTGGAACTAAATTCCAAGTCTTGTTATCCTGTAGTGCTTCCATTTCTTCTCTCATTGCTTTCTCCCACTTTTCATCTCCTTTGGCCTCATCATAACATGTGGGTTCATTTTCTTGCTCAACTTTTGTCATAAAAGCATAATGAGTATTCATGAAAGATTCATAAGTATACCTTTGAGGTTGCTTACTTACTCTTGAAGTTCTTCTTACCTCCAATGTAGATGCTCTTCCTTTCTTATTAGGAACCTTTGATGATTCTCCATACTCACATACATCACTAATTTCCTCTCCTTCATCATTAACTTCAACAAGTTTGAGTTTACCTTTACTTTTAACACTTGGAGGTGACTCTTGCCTTAACCTTCCATTGAAAGGTGATCCTCTTTCTTCATCTAAACCACTCCTTTCATCATTTAAACTTCCTAATGGCTGAACTATGCATTCATCTCCTTCAACCACACCTTCTTCATTTTCATCCATGACCTGCAAACAATTCTTATCTGCATACCATGAAAGTGATTCATCAAAGTTTACATCTCTTGACACAAAAACCTTATTGGTATGAGGATTATAGCATCTATATGAGGATCTGCATAACCAATAAATATACATTTTTCTGATTTCGCATCAAGTTTAGATCTCACCTCACTAGGTACATGTACATAACATACACAACCAAATACTTTCAAATGACTTACACTTGGTTTCCTTCCATGCCATACCTCATATGGTGTCAAATGATGAACTCCAGCAGTCGGAAATCTATTCATAATGTAAACACTTGTGCTAACAGCTTCAGCCCAAAAATAATTAGGCAAACACATATCATTAAGCATGCTTCTAGATGCTTCTGCTATGATTTTGTTTCTTCTTTCTACGAATCCATTTTGTTGTGGAGTATACCTGCATGTAACTTCTCTTTCGATAGCTTCATCATACAAAAAATCAGTAAAAGCTTGAGAGAAATACTCTCCTCCTCCATCGGATCTTAGCTTCTTAATATACCTTCTTGTTTGCTTTTCGACATATGATTTGAACTTCTTGAAACAATCAAAGACCTCACTCTTATGTTTAATAAAATACACAAATGTCATTCTACTATGATCGTCAATGAATGATACATAGTACTTATTACCAACCAAGGATGCCTCTTTAGTAGGTCCCCACACATCTGTGTGTATGAGATCTAGCAAACCATCACTTACATAGCTTGAATGCTTGAACGGTTGTCTACTCTGCTTACCCATTTGACATGCTTCACAAAGATGCACCATATGTTGCTTAGTAAGATCAGGTAATCCTTCAACAATCCTCTTCTTTGATAGCTCCTTTAACCTGTGTACATTCATGTGTCCAATCCTTTTGTGCCATAGATCAAGCTCTGCTATTCGATGCATACCATAAGAGAAATAGTTTGTATGATTTGGGTTTACCTTGAATGTAAACAATCTACCTTGTTTTTTACCTCTAGCAATTAACCTCCTTTGCTTTGGATCCTCAATGAAGCAACCTGCATGATTAAATCTCACTTGTAGACCTTTTTCTACCATTTGACCAACCGACATCAAATTCTTAGTGATCGTTGGCACATAAAGTACATCCTTCAAGCAATTTTTCTTGCTCTTATCCTGCATAACAACATCTCCAACCTGCATAATCTTATGTGTTGTATCATCTCCTGTTTCAACATGACCTTTACATGACGGATTATGCATATTAGAAAACCATGAAGCATCATGAGACATGTGATTAGAACAACCACTATCTACATACCATACATCGCTATTGCAATTCATCTTAGTTTCTACATTCATCATAAGAAGAGAATCATAATCATCACTTTTACCTTCAACTGCATAATTTCCTTGTTGTTTACCTCTTCTTGAATAGCCTCCTTTTCGATTACCACCTTGATTATTTTCATTTTGATAACAATCTTTGGCATAATGTCCATACCTTCCACATATATAGCAATTGTTCTTATTATCTTCACTCCTTTGTCTTTGGTTGTAGTTGTAGTAGCCTCTCGTACCTCTAGCGCTTGATCTTCCTCTTCCTCTTGTGTTGAAGAAGCCACTTGAAGTCCTTTGATCATCGCTCCTTCTTCCTCGACCTCTATTTGAACCTCTTCCACCTTTGTTTCCACCTCTTGATGATCCTACATAAAGAGCTTGTCCTTGAGATCCTTTTTGATTTGAAGTAGAACCATTTAGATTCATCTCCTCCGTGACCATGAGGGCAATAAGTTGATCAAAATCTGGTAATTCTCCTCTGACATAAACTGAAGTAATGAAGGGTTTCCATCTCTCATCATCTTTGAGTCCGTTGAGAGTATGTGCAACCAAGTCGTCGTCCTCCACATGAGCTTGAATTGATCCTAGTTGATCTGCAATCTCTTTAACTTTCAATATGTAATCATTGACTGATGTCCTTGTATCTTTCTTTATGTTATTCAACTCATTTTTTAGTTGAATCTTCCTTGCTCTTGTACCTGTAGCATACAACCTTTCCAATGCAAGCCAAACATCTCTACTTGTGTCTAGATCTTGTATGTGTCCTACCATTGAATCTTGAATATTTTGTGATAAAATGAATATAACCCTTTTATCTCTCTCATTCCAAAGTCTAAACTCCCTCAATTGTTGCTGATTTGGGTCCTCTGGTAATGTGGGTTTGATATCTGTGCCGTCAATCAAACCATACAAGCCTCTACCTTGCAAGTATGCTGTGATTCTAAACTTCCATGTCTGATAATTGGTATTATCAAGCTTCTCTATTTGTGCATGTTGGTCTCCCATAATACAAATGCTAAGCTTCCTCCTTTAAGCCTCCTTTCCAATGTGTGTGATGAGAAGAAATATAATATTTACCTTGTAAATGAGGTATGTGCACCTTTCTTTGTTTGGGTGTTGCTTCAGATGCCTCCTTGCAATCTTCTTCTACCTTTGTGTAGTGTTGATGATGAACTGCTTCTTTGATAGCTTCAAATTCTTCATTAAGGTATGATAACCTTCTCCAAGCCTCCAAGTACTTGCTCTGATACCAATGTTGGAGTTTATTGATCTCCAAAGTACAGCTAGAAGTAGGTGAAACCCAACAGGACCTAGTTGACTTTTTCACAAACTTGTATGCACAGACCAATTTTCTTGCAGAGCAAATTTCTCTTTACTCACTTAAAATTTTCCAAAACTGTTTCACACACATAAATTAGACTCTAATACCTTTCCAACAAGATATAGAACACCTCAAATGGATAAATACACAATGAACTATGACCTCTGCAATATGCAGCTTTAATGGAGACCTTGAAACAGAGATGAACCTGAGGACACACATCACTTGCAGAGACTACTGCTCTTAACTCACAAGTCCAATGACTTTGAAACTTTCCAAAATACAAGTAGACTTAAAGAGCTCTCTAACAAGCCAAAGAACACATGATTTGAATACATACACAAGGAGATATGACCTCTACAAGTTTGAGGTTTAATGGAGACCTTCAGCAGGGATAAAAAACATAGAACACACACTACTTGCAGAGAGTATTGCTCTCAGCTCACAAATCTAATGATTATGAAACTTTAGAGGAAGAAATTAGACAGTAAGAGCTTTCCAATGAGCTATCAAACATGTAAGTTGGATATATAATGAGGGAGATACAAGCTCTGCAATCTCTGCATACAAAACTACAGCAGTGTAGAGATACACATATGACTCTCTTGGACATCCCACAAGATCACGACTTTTCTCCTCTTTTTATAGCATGGGAAACTTATCTAAAACCTTCCTAATACATCTAAATTCGTGGTAGACACTTGGATGGAGGTATTACATGACTCAAGTGCTCAAATAAGCAAAGTATTGATGGACTTTGAGAACTAGCCACATCGACCTTCCACTAGGACACCACTGAAGCTCCCTTGTGACTCACTAATTTGACTCACCATGTTCTAGAACTCACGTGGTATTTTTGCTACATTTTATGAATAATATGAGCCTTCTTGAAGTATTTGAAGACTTCCCAAAGGTATTTACATAATTTGAAACTTGTACCCTACATAAAACAAATGTTCGCAACAGCAGGAAGTATGTACAAGCACACAGATCAAGGGATCTTGGCTTGTTGTGTGGAAGAGGATGAGTATGCCAAATGGTTGCAATTAGCACATGTAGGTGCATTAGAGCAACACTACTCAAAACAACGAACCCTACAGACACTAAGGAGACTCGGAGTGCATTGGCCAACTATGGAAGCTGATGTCCAAAAGTTGTGCAAGGAATGCCCAATCTGTTGCACTAAACCACCTGTGGAACATGCCACTCTTTATCAAGTGTCCATAGTGCCAGATTGGAGTGAACCACTAGTATCCTTCCTGAGGACGAAAACATTCCCTCCAGACATGACTCTGGTTAGGAAAAGAAGTCTAGAACAAGAAGCCCTAGAGTACTCACTCATTGGTGATAATCTATACAAGCGTGGTAAAGATGGTTACCTGAGACTATGTGTTCATGAGAGTGAATATCTCAAGATCTTGGACACTGCTCACTAAGGTGTAGCAGGAGGACACTTTGGACCAGATCGGGTGATCAAGGCAATACTATTTGCGAGCTTCTGGTGGCCAACCCTTCACATGGATGCACATACCTATGTGAAACAGTGTGATGTCTGTCAGAGAACTCAATATCCTATACGTAAAGATGAGATGCCACTGAAACCTATGATGGGTGGACGTGCATTCTCTAAGTGGGGAATAGACTTCGTAGGTCCTATTAATCCCCCAGCTAAGGGTTCCCATGCAGAATATATCATTGTTGCGACAGACTATCTAACAAAGTGGGTAGAGGTAAAAGCCACAACGAAGAACGATGCTCAAACAACAGCTAAGTTTTTATTTGAGAATGTGTTCACTAGATACGGGCTACCTATAGAGCTAGTTAGTGATAGAGGCACTCACTTCTTGAATGAAGTTATTGAAAATCTGCTCCAAGAATTCTTGGTAGTGCATAAGAAGTCTGCCCCCTATCACCCTCAAGCAAATGGCCAGGCTGAGAGCACCAACAAGATCTTATGCAATGTACTGACGAAATTAGTGAACAATAAACGCTCTGATTGGGACAAACAGCTACACCATGCTGTTTGGGCATACCGAGTCGCCTACAAAATGGTACTCCAAGCCACCCCCTTTCAGATGGTATTTGGCCAAAATGCAGTGCTACCATTGGACTTCTTAATACCTACACTGAAAGTAGCACAAGAGCATGAATGGACGGGTCATGAACTCTCCTCTAGACTTTTTGACCTTGAACGATTAGGAGAAACAAGACTGAGGGCGGCTGCAGGGATATATGCAGCTAAGAAACGACAGACGGCATATTTTGATGCCCACGTTAAGGATAAAGGTTTGAAGGCAGGCGACCTAGTACTAGTATACACGTTGAAACAACATGCGAGGAAACTGGAGAAGAGAGGCTATGGATCCATGATCATTAATAGAATCTCAACGAGTGGGGCGGTACAGCTAGCCACCTTAGAAGGTGATATTCTTCCGAGCTACATAAGCGGATGCAGGGTCAAGCTGTATCAGGAACCTCTCACAGAGGAAATGCTAAGTCGACTCAATACTGCTAAGAAACGCAAAGAAGAAGAAAAGCGAATTCGAGAAGAAGCCCAAGCAGAAGCCCTAGAGCGCATACGGAGAATGAAATTAAGAAGACAAGGTAGAGAGCAACCTGTGCCAGATGCATATGCAGATCAAGGATATCACGTGGCTATGTGTGAAGTTTCAAGTATGAGCTCCCATAGGATAATTGATCGACATCCTTTTATGACCTTAGATATAGGACAAGGAAAGGGTGCAAGGACTGTAAGAGCCTTGATTGACTCAGGTGCAGCCACTAGTGTTGTTAAATTGTCTTACTGTCAAAAGTTGAAATTAACCGTCAATCCTATTGAGGCGTATCTCATAGGATTGGGAGGTGTGGAAACCCCTTGCATGGGCGAGGTGGAACTTCCCCTCTATATTCAAGACAAAGTAATGACAGTCAAAGTACTAGTGTGTCAAGATGAGGACCTCACTGAGCCTCTTGTCTTGGGTCAGGACTGAATCTATGATCATGCGGTCAACCTAAACCTAAGAAGTGGACTTCTTCGGGTATGGGTAAATCATAGTCAAATTACAGTTGAATTGGAAAATGAGGCACTCAAGGACCTAGGTAAGGCACGAACTCCTGGTCCTTCCAGGGGTGCACATGAAGTTGACAATGTTATTTTTGTCCAAAAATGTATGATGCAGAAAGAGGATTGTCTCAACAACGGAGTCAAGGATAAAACGGTACTCCCTTCTTTTCCAAAGGCCAGAAGGATGCAGCAGCCAACGACAGATCAAATACAGAAGAAGCAGAACACTACCTATACTAGAGGCCAAAAAAAGGAGCAAAGCAGATTGTTTCAGTCGATGAAACAAGTATGGAGGCGAAAAGGCGAACACCCTGTTCCGACCAGGCCAACACCACGGCCAAAACCTCTTATTAGTAATCAACAACACGACACTAATAAGAGGTCCTTCATAAATTCTTCTGCGAAAGTGAAGTCTATTTGGGTACCCAAGAAGTCAATGAAGGCCAGCCCACAATCACGAAAAATCTGGGTGCCTAAGGCTTGCTTGCGGGCTCAAATAGCTACACCAAGGCCAAACCCTGTACAACATGTTTCACTCACGCGAACATCTGAGGCCCAGTCTTACACATCACGCACTAACACGTATTCTTCCATGAGCACAAGTAGAATCACTTATAAATGGGTTCCTAAAAAGCCCCATTTTTCAAGTAAACACCCTATCACACTCTCTAGAGCCTCCACAAAGTCAAAATCAAAACCTATCCATTGCATTTGGTAACCTAAAACTTGTAATAAACCCCCGGATCCCAATTGTAAATCCATGTCCACCTACTAACTACTTCACTCTCACACCACATCATTCCGCTTAGCTCTTAGGTCTACCCAATTCCTAACTACACACACAAGCACCAAGCACTTACTAACCCCCTAACCTCTCCCGAACCTCATGTTAATGTTGTAACAGGGGACACAGTGTCATTTTTGTGTCCATTGCAATGTTAACATTTATTCATATATTCTCACAGAACCAGCTGCGAAGTTTTCAACATGGCTGAGGCGGCAGGAACTAGCTCTCAAACAGAAACAAGCCAGCAAGTGGTGGACTTAGATAGTTTACCCGTTTTGCCTGAGACAAATGAAAGACCAGAAGAATTGCAGGCCATCAAAATCATACCTATTGCGGACCCTCCCAGTGGCCATACCATGCCCGTAGGAAAAAATTCCCACTGGTTTAGTAAAGTGGCAGGACCCTTGGGTGAGGGAACGTACCTATGGGAATCAGAGTTGGACTTCAATGGGAAGCAAGGCAAATACCATTTCTTTACAAGAGAATTCGAGAAGTTACAAAATGCAGAAGGTCTATGTTCGATATGGGAGAAGGCAGGATTGGATGCATATTTCAGTGCACGGCTCCCAAAGCCTGACTTCATGCGATGCTACTATCTCATCAACACCTTGACTCCAAACCAGAACCCAAAAGGTGCAAGCTCATTTGTGATTCCATCTCTGACAAAGGGGAATGAGCTCAAGAGGTTTAGGCTATCAAACAACTTGGTGAGAGAGGCTCTAGATATGCGCAGAATGCATATTCCTACAGAGAAGGAAACCCTAGTACCGGATTACATGAAGAATCGAAGTCTCACCAAACTCAAGGACATGGTGTCCATTACGCCTAATATTGCAATACACCTTCGCATGTGCATGCAACACTTTGCTTTTCCTGCACAAGATAGATTCACCATGCCGCCCAAAAAGATTTGGTTTAGTTTGTATCTGGCAGAGACACAGAGCCTCACCATCAACTTACCCCACTGGATAATTGATCAGATACACCTAGCTCACAAACGATGGCCGCGGAAACAAGTTTTATATGGTTGCTGTGCTCTGACGAGAATCATTTATAGGTGTTTGGCTTATGACATCCCTATTCAACGGGACCTAATGTGGAATCATGTAGAGTAGTTTAGAGGCAGGACATCCACTGGACCCCCTTCTAAGAAGATGAGAGGTACTGTCCAAGTCCCTTGTGCTCAACCACGTGGAGCCACCCTAACACCAGACGTCACCCCTCCACCCCGAAGAGTCCGACCATTCACACTCCGACTTCCAAGACGCAGCACCGACGGGTCTACCTTGATATTCCCTCCCATCCCAACCGATCTTGAATTTCCCAGTGGTGCACCTTTGGAAGAACTCACGAATGAAGATATCGAACAATTATTACAAGATGTAGAGCTGGAGGCAGAAGAGGCACAACAAGTGGAGAATGTGCAAACACAGGCAACAACCTCCCAAGTACCTGTCACCACAGTTGAAGTGGATGAAGAGGATGAGGAAGATGAAGAACAGGAGGAAGATGAGGAGGATTATGATCAAGAGCATCAAGATGAGCAACAAGAAGTGCCAGAACTTGTAGGTGCACCAGCATATACAGCTCAACTACAAAGGTTATACGACACAATCAAAGCAGTACAA
Organism: Ceratopteris richardii; assembly: GCA_020310875.1. Taxonomy (NCBI): domain Eukaryota; kingdom Viridiplantae; phylum Streptophyta; class Polypodiopsida; order Polypodiales; family Pteridaceae; genus Ceratopteris; species Ceratopteris richardii. The sequence goes on along the minus strand of CM035411.1, from coordinate 170,995,823 downwards.
GAAAGGCATCAACTCTCTCTTGTGTCAGGTCAAGCTTTGATGCAAGAAATGCTATCAGATGATGGGGTGGATCAACATTTCATTGACACCCTCAAATTAGTGTCAGAATCTTTAGGAGTTCCGGAGGCTGTCCACACAGCAGTCCGCCAGTCCGTGAGGTATGACAAATGCAGAGTTGACACATTACCACGCGCAGGTAAGACTATCAGGATACCTGTCACAGAACAAGAAGTACCCATTGAAACCACAACTACCCCCGCCACCACCATTGACCTCTCTGCTGAAACCTTCGTTCAGACATCAACCATCTCACCCCAACATCCCCAATCATCACCTTCTCCACCCCCACCACCACCTCCCACCATGGAAGAAACGACACTCATCACCTCTACCTTCACTTATAAACCATCCTCATTCACATCATTCTCATTTCGAGAAGCCACCTCACAAGACACCCTCTTCTCTTTCATCACCAATCCCTTGTACACTTCAACCCTTCTACCCTCCGAACCCATAATTGGCCATCCCATAATTCCAAGTGTGGTTGGAAACCCGGCACCCACCGAAGGCACCCTGTGTTTCCCAGCCTATTCCCCAATACGGGTACCTCCATTCCATGACCCTCACTTCCCATCCGGCCCCTACACCTCTTTCAACCTGACCTCACCACCCCAATACCCGTCCTTTGTGGAGCAGATCATCCGCTCTCCAATGTTTCAGAGGCACATTTCCCCGCTGTTCGCAACGACATCAATTTACACGAACACCACACTCACTTCACCTACCATACCCACCTACATGGTAGCCCCTGTACACACCACTCTATCTGACCCAATGGACATTTCACCCACCACAGCACCTCTCCCCACGATTCCACCATCTCCCCCTCCCTTACCCCCCACCTCACCACTCACCACATCATTGGCACACACAGCATTCACTACCTCCCTCCCCAATCCCACCTCCCCTGCATTCCAAACTTTTCCCCTTGCATCTCATGATGTAAATAGCACGTTCAATACATTACTTCAGTGTGCACATCAACTACAACAAGAATACCATCAATTGGAAGAAAGCACTGCTGCCCTCCAGGCAGAATCTCAACGTCTGCAAGCTAGAGTCACCACTCTTGAAGCTGATTACCAAACGCTCCTAACCGAGCATACCACCTTACAGCAGGCTCACTCCGAATTGGAATCAAAGACATCAACAGTAGATGATCAAGCAGTCAAGGAACTAGAAACAGTGCTCCAAGCGCAAATGATATCTAATGCTACACTCAAACGCAACCTTGGGCTATTAAGGAAGCATATGGCAACAGCACTAGAAGAGAACAAGAGACTTCAACAACAAAACCAAGACAACTTTGAAGCGGCTATGGAAGGAACTGCAGGAGCAACCATTAGCCCTACCAAGTATAGAGCAGTCCCATCGGAAGACATTTGCATCTTACTTGAGGAGCATGCAAATTTCTTGGAGTCATATGAAAAGTTAGAGACTGAATGTGCAGACCTAAAGAAACAGATAGCCAGCGCCCCCACAGCTCAACAGGAGCCGGTAATCTTGCAACACTCTACAGAAGAAGTAGAGACCCTCCGGAAACAGGTGGCAGAACTCCAAGCACGCCTCTTACCATATGAAAGGCCACCCTCGCCCACTGAAGAATCAGAACCTGAAACAGTAGTGGAAATCCCCGTCGATGACAGCTATGAAGAGCCGTACGAGCCAATGCCAACACCCGGTGGTCGGACTACAGAGGAAGGACAGGACACTTTAGAAATTCAAGTTCCAGATTGGGTCAAAAGGGTCGAGAAAGTGGGTAAGACACATGATGATCGCGTTGTTGTGCAAATGCAATCTCTCACAAATCTGGAAGAAACTGTCCTTCGGTCTTCTTACTTTCAGAACCTATCCCACCAACGGTTAATCACAACATCAGAGTCGCAATACATGCCTTATTTTGTCTTGCTACATGATTATAATGCAGAAGTTAAAAGACATACAGGGAAGGAGCCCATATTTGCCACTCAATTTGAGCGAGAGGACTTACTGACAGATGCGCGTGCGGGCTCGATTTTCCAGCCTAATTGGCGTGCACGTCTACTAACCGGTTACCCTGAGATGATGAGCACCTGGGCAACCATGCCACTGTATATCAAGTATAATCCATGCTATTGCCCAATGGTACGTCGCAGATCTTGGCAAGCATTTGCGATCAAGGTACGCAACAATAAAGAATGCTCGGCTTGGGTTAACTATCCATATTTTGCTCCACCTCGAGGGACCCCAACCGTAGCCTACATGATATCAACAATTCGGCACTGGTCTACACGTCTAAATAATGTACCCGACATAGCGGCAAAAATGTGTATGAAGATATTCGAGCTCATGACCATTGTCTTCAAAACCTTTCGGAATGTACAAGCTCCATACATCTCTGCCCCTGGATTCTCTCAAGGTAACAAGGATTTAGTCTACGACATGAGCCAGACTCCCTCGGTTACTATAATCTTTGCCTGGCATGCACGAATAAAGTACTTACCCGCATGCTTCAAGCAGACATTTGAGGAAATGTTCTCTATGGGATTCTGGGAATATCATTCAGAAATTTTCATTCCCAGACCCACACATTTGCTACATCTATTTTGCAGTAGAACAAGCGATCCATGCAGATCAGTTACGTCTGCCACATCCGGACATTCCACGACCAATTGATTGGGATCGTATGATGACAGACTTGGCCAGAGGACTACGCATACAAGAACATCAGCTTGCCACTCAGGTTGTGGAATATTACATCCAACACTCCCAGCAACAAGGGTCTGTCAAGGACGACAGACGCGAGAGAGGGGGGGGTGTTGAGAGCAGTATGGGCACCCAAGGACTGACTAGACAAGGAAGCCAGCGGAGAGAGTCAGAGCGAGGTGAAGGATTGAGTAGACAAAGCAGTCGACGCAAATCTGGCAGATAGGCCCTTCAAATTTTTCCAAAATCAACATCTTTATAACAGTGATTCTTATCACTAACAATCATTGTAAATACCATTTCATATTTTTGTAGCTCCATTTTGTGCAAGCCAAGGAGTCCTTGAGCTTGAGGAGCCTTAGAAGTACCTACATATCAATTTTCGTATTTTTTAGACTCCGTTTAAGCCCTCAAATTGGCCCTGGAACCTAATTTTTAACTAGGCCGGACACCAAGTCTGGACAGGGCCAAAACCTAGTCAAAAGCTATAAATAGAGCTAGAGAGCTCATTTTTGAAGGTAGCTTGTAATTTAAATGAACTTGTAAGAGCTTTTTGAAAGTAATCTAAGAACTCCATTACTTCTCACTCTTTGTCTTGCCGTGTGTGCGCGTGTGTGTGTATGTGTGTGCATGCTTGTGTGCTTCTCACTCACGCACTTGTGCCTCCACTTGCTCGTGGTCTTCATACCATCCTCACGTCTTCCCGGATTGACATTAAAGGAGGTGCTACTCATCACTGAGCTACAGTGTGCTAAGTCAATTTATGCACACACCAAGGAAACCACATATGGATGCTGCCAAAAGGACTCTCAAGTATCTCAAAGGAACCATAAATGAAGGACTTTATTATCCTTATGTATGTGATTTAGGTTTGAAGCTATTTTCTGATGCAGATTGGGCTGCTCCAAGGAAGATAGAAGGAGCACTTCAGGTTATCTTACCTTTGCAGGTTCAAAGCTTATTTCATGGTCATCCAAGAAGCAACCCACAGTTGCTCTCTCTTCTACTGAAGCTGAATATAGAGGTCTTGCCATAGCTACACAAGAATCTATGTGGATGAAGACATTATTCAAAGATCTTGGATTGGAGTTTGGAACTCCAACTATTTATGGTGACAATATGAGTTCTATTCATTTGGCTGCTAATCCTATTTTTCATGCAAGGACTAAACATATTGAAGTTCATTATCACTATGGGCGAGAGAAGGTTCTAAGCAAAGACATTCAAATATCATATGTGTCCACTCATCAACAATGTGCAGATATTCTAACCAAAACATTGGATGGTACAAAGCTTTGCAAATTCAAGGCTATGATTGGTTTACAGGTAATCTTGGAAGATTGAAGAACTCAAGCATGCTTGGCTTGAAGGGGAGCTATTGGAGCAAGTCTATGACAAGCCTAAGTATTGGCTTGAGTCCCACAAAGTCATAGAAGAAGCCTTAAAATGAAGACAATGTAAAGTTCACTCGTGAACTACCTCTTGTAACTTTTGAAGAGTTTACTTAATGTAAAAGTGAAAGAATCTTAAGTGGTTGAGTCTACTTGATCAAAAAGGGAAAGAGGATCCACGAATTCGTGATTTGTGGTAGATAGAGAATCAAATAAATCACTAATTGATTGGAGAGTGATTGAGGGAAGTTAGCCTCCAAAACTCAACTATAAATAGATGGCAGCTTTAGTCGTGGTTAGAGAGACCTATGTGAAGACATCCAAGAGCTGCGATTTATGTCATATCAAGGTGTGATTCCAAAGCACACATATGTATCAGTAAGTCCATTGTATTCTACAATCAATATACTTTCATTTTCATGATCATTTGAGTTCATATTTCCATGTTCTTGTGAAGTGTACTACTCACTGCCATATCTCTCAGTTTTCTTAGTCAGATTGCAGAGATGGTTTCTCTGAGCTTGGTGCATTATTTTCAGTGATTTAACTTGGTAAAGTTAGCTATACAAGTCTACTATATGCTCACCAATTTTAATTTCATTTGGGTGTTTCAATCTTCAGTTATGTTCAGTTGAAGTCAACACTGTCTGTTCATTGTCACTTCTCTATCAGGTACCCGACTTTTTTACTCATATTGTCAGAGCTGTTTTGCAGTGTGTACTTATTCAAATTCAATTATTTAAAGCTTGTTGGATTCAACATACTGTCTTGTATAAGCATAAAAATTTTCATAATCATTGGATTCTTAAATCTTGAGTTATATTCATTTTGCTGCTCACTGGTCTCATTATTGTAGCAGCCCGTGAAAATCAGGATGATGTCATCACTTGTTAAACATCATTCTTAGTGTATGGTTCATTATTTTTTATGAGATTACTCTTGAAAGTTAGCTTTTTAAGTTAACTAGACTTCCCCAAGAGGAATTAAGCTAATTGCTATTGTGCTCAGAGAATTAAGCAAAGCACTGGACATGTCTAAGAACCAAAATAGCAAGTTCTTCACCTCTGAGCTAACTCCAACTTATCTGTTTTGATCTATCTTTTTGAGAGTGATCTTCCAAGGTACATAGGGTGTCTAATACATCCATTGGCAAGCTAAAAGGGCCCACCACATACTCCTGGAGTTCGTTTGGCTAGTGTAGATCAAGGATTTTGCAACACCTCTTCATCTTCAAGCACATACCTATCCATCTCTTCACACTTAATATAAAAGGATTATGTAGGGTTCATTTTTTCCCTAATCTATTGGCAAGCCAATATGCCCTAAGCTTCATGTGATTTAGTATTTTCTTGGATTAGGGTAAGCATAGAATTACTTACATTTGTAACAATGACACATAATTCATCTACATTCTACCTCTTCCAAATTTAAAGAAGATTTTGATCAAGTTGGATTTTCACTCAAGGATTGGATGGATCTTCAACAAAAATTGGATCTAGATCAGGGCCTATTGACCCTGGGACATTATTTAGCATCTCATAAGAGTCCAAAAATCTAGAAATTTTGAACTTCAAGGGTGTGTAATTTGTTCCATTAGCTTCCCTTTAGTGAATGCAGGTTGACAAATGTGAATTGGTGTAGCAACAAAATAAGCAAATGTGCCGATACTAGAAGATGAATCCATCACTCACACACTATGGTAAGAACAATAATATACTTTTTGGTTCAAAAGTTAATCCTATCTACTAAAAGATACCTAAAATCTTTGATATCATGAAAGAAAGTAGCTACACATGAAAGCACAAGAGCAATACTAGAGAAGAGAACATATATATAAGAATTTCAAACAAAACATTAATAATAATAAGTACAAAGATGATGGTATTATACACACATGCACTCTCAAGGTAGAGCTTAAATAGTGATCTAGAAAAATCTAGATAGGGGATAACAAGATAGAGGAATGCTAGTCGAATTGATATATTAGGTAGTGTAGAAGTCATGTATATAAAGGTCAAGGGAGAGGTGTGGGCTTCCGCAAATTGCAAAACATGGGCTAGACCACATAGGTGGCCACTGCCCGCATAGTCCCCATATGTGGCTTAGGTCAGTTCAATCAACCTAGCATATGATTTTTTAGTTTGATAGGGAATATTCCATTTATCATTGCCAGTCCAAAATCCTCATCAATACTCCGAACCCCATGACTAGGGAGCATGGTAACCCCCTTTGCTTGCAATACCTTAGATGGTCCGATTTGACCTTCATCCAACATGCACGTTGGGGTTCCTATCAACTTCATAACGCACTACTGTCTTCTCCTCATAATGAGGGCCTTACAAAATGTGGAATATAACATACAATCATGAGGGATAGACATTGTTCATATACTAACACATTTACATTTTTTTATATGAAATTATTCTAATTCTTATGTTCTTTGGGTTCACTATCTGTCCTTGTCAAATATGACTGCATTATTATTCCACATATGTGCATATATATCCTTGCACCCATAGGGCATTTTTTGCTATTTAATTATACCTCAATGGTTAGAATGAGAATATTTCTTTCCAATATGTAGGTTTGAAAGAATTCATTAAAAATATTTTGTACTCTTTTGCTCATAATTTCTCACTAATAAAAAATTATTTACATCATTATATATAAACACTCTAAAATAAGGTCTTTTTTTAATAAATAAAGTTTCACGTTTCTGGAATTATATTTATTATCATATTCAATTGTGAGTAAAAGTGGTTGAATAATGGTAAGGAAGATTGATTTTGCTCGTTTTTTTTATAAGAGGCATATAACCTAGAATTGCGTGTTGAAATAAATGTAATGTGCATGATGATAAATGGATTTTATGATGGATCATGATTAATTTAAGTCTCTTAATCACGTATTATAATGAATTATAGATAGCTAAGCTAGTTGGATATGAGAACTTTTGATAATACTTACATACATATATAGATAACACATACACACACACATACATACACACACACACACACACATATATATATATATATATATATATATATATATATATATATATATATATATATATATATATATATATATATATATATACTCACACGATACTTGTAGTTTTTGCATATAAAGGATCTTGTATATTCCAAATGAATGTAAAATCAACATTTCAAAATGGATATCCAAGGAGGAGGTATATGTATCTCAACCACCAACTATTAAGGTACCTCAATAAAAAACAAGGTTTGTAGACTTAAGAAAGCATAGGGATAAAGGCCCCAAGGACTCTTCTTTTCTATATTTTGACCCTTCACATGTGAAAGCTCTCTTCAAGAGCTTTCCATACATCCTTTTATTATAGTTTTTGGACTCCAAATTGGGGAGTTATAGGCATTTATGTTATTTTTATGACTTTTGGTCATTGGTCATGTGTGAACATGCCCAATTGATCTAAAAGTCACTTATCAATAACTCTTGGTACCAAATCTAAGATAACGTGAATGGGACTTCTTCAACTTCAGCTTTTCCATCTTCTTCTCCAATTGTCTGCATAGGTTTCTCTCTCTACTTTCTCTCTCCTCACATACAAGCCCACTTCCTTGGTATTTGGAGCAATCGAGCACACCACCATGTAGCTCTCTATGGCCTCTTTCAATTACAATCAGACCTTTGAGTTATTCCATCATGGCAAAGTTTCTCCAAATGCTTTTCTACTTTAGTCTATGTTAAGTTGAAGGCTTTTTCTTGTATTTTGGAGACATTTATCATGAAAAACCTTCATTTTTTTGTGATAAAAGTTTTTGGAGGATTACTTCAACCCATAGCAAAACAAAAAAAAAATTGAGTTTTTTAGAGAGTTTTATCATGGAGAACCTCTTCCATTGTTCTTCTTGTATCCTCATAGGTCATTTTTAACATCCATACTACTAGGTATTCATTAACAAGTCCTTTTGTTGCAGAAATTCTCTTGCATTTCAAGTGGCAATACGTATAAGATTTGTGGAATTTCAACCTCAAATACTTGGCAATAATGTAAGTTCTATGCATCTAGCTGCAAATCCTATTTTTCATGCAAGGAAAAAGCACATAGAGGTTCAGTACCACTTTGTAGGAGAGAAGCTTATGGCAAAGGAAATTTTCATTTCTTTTTTTCCTATTGAGAATCAAATAGCAGATATAATGACAAAGGCATTTGATGGGATAAAGATATGCAGGTTCAAATCTATGACATGTATTCAACCTATCAAAGAAGGAAAACTCAAGCATACTTTAGCTTGACGGGAAGCTATTGGATCACCAATATTTCACTATGCTTGAGGTGATTTTACCCTACTCCCAAACATGATATGGATGGTGCCATGCACATACTTTGAAGAATAGCACTTATGCACACACCTTTCATTGTATTGTTTGAATGATCACTTATGATCATATTTTCTTTTAAGGTTCAAGGTATTTACCTTTCTAAAAGGGAAGAGTACAAAGCACAAACCCCATGAGTTAGAAATGTTTGCGATTGAGTCTCAATCAATCAACCAAAAAGTTTGTATTACTCCAACTTCTACTTTCCCAAATTGTAGGAAAATATTCCAATCACCTTAAGCGACCAAGCTTGCCTATTTTTGAATTTGAAATCATAAATTTGAGGTGAAAATGAGATTATATATAGTCACTCCAAATCATTTGTACATTATGAGAGTGTTGATTTGATGAAATACATATACTCTTTGATCATTGCTTTGTGTCATATCAATTCTCTGCTCCTTACTTAGACTCAGTCATCTTGGAGAGGCTATCGCTCTCTCTATAGACCTCAAAATCATTAGAAAGCTAATACAATCTAAGGTATTTTTATCAATTTTGAAGTCATTTGGTTCCATAGAGTTAGAGAAATATCAAGTTAAAGGTGTCATAATCATGTTCTACACAACCCTAAAAAATTGGGATGACATCCAGTCAATGGTAAGCTTATTTTCTCCTTCATTTCTTGATGCAAATTAGGGATTTTTATCCATTATATCAAGCCAACCCTATGTAGGAAACTCACTTAAGAGGAATTGTTCCAATTGTAACTATGCAAGTTGCTCTAAGTGTTTTAAGTCATAATTTCCTTTCATATTTAAAAGGTTTTCGTTAGCTGGTCGAGGTGCAAATTATTGGTTTTGCATCAACTTGTTCTTGTTGATATTCCAAAGTACCTATTTGGTTTTATTGCACTAACCACAAGCGTACAAAATCTATATTACATATCCATAGTGCTCGTGCAACTTCCATGCTAGTTTGTTGGACCATCTTCACCACTTGACAACCCAACTTTTCAAGCTTCTCCAAATATCTCCAACTTATTTTAGTGATATCAAAGAAACTTCGAGATTGGAGATGGATTTCCATCAATGATTGAGAATTAGGAGGACCCACTCAAGAGGAAATAGATAATCTCACACTTTGGTGTGGAAGGGACGCTCACACAAGGTCATACATAATAAACTTTACCTCTAAATTTTCTATTAACATGTATTAGAGGATGCAAGGAATCTCACGAGACTTGGGATGCCTTAGAGACTTTCTTTTCTACTAGTACAAAGGCAAGCAAGAATCGTCTATGGAATGAGTTCAACCAAATGATGAAGATTCCAAAATAAACCATCACAAAGTTTCTTACAAAGGTCAAGGAGACTACAAATCAATTGGCATCCATTGGGGAGATGGTTGAAGAAGAATTAATCATGAGCCAAATTTTGAATGGGATTAGAGGTGATAATCAATGGAAATCATTCACCATAGCCTATCACCTCATCATGGATGTGAAAACTCCAAACTTCATCATCTTTTTTAGACAATGATATTGGATACTTGGATTGTTTTATCCTAAGGGGGGATCATTATCACTAGATTTACATGCTTTTTTTTAACTCAAATGGGGTTTTTTGCTATGACACTCGTGTTTCTACTAGTGATTTTTGCTTCATGCTTGGTAGTGCATGCATATATTGACTGAGAAGAATTAGCCTACCATTGCCACTTCTAATTGAGATGTTGAGTATATGGAAGCTTTCACAATGATTGTTGAGAGTGTGTGGATGAGATGCCTTTTCGATGATTTGGGTGTTCATCAATCTTTTGTCATCAGCATCATCATAAACAGTCAGAGGGACTTGGGAGTTGTAAGGAACCCTATGTTCCTTTTCCTATAAGCTTGTATTCCTAAATAGGGTCTTCTAAAAATATCCTTGATCATTCAACCTCAGCTCATAACTTCTTTCAACCATTTGACCTACTCAAACCAAGTTCTTAGTGATGTTTGGGACATGCAACACATCATTCAGCACATTGGAGCTTTGAGATCCGTTCAAAGGAACATCTCACACATGTGTTATATTGTGTTTAGTCTCATTCCCTATCTCCACATGTCCTTGAGTGGTTGATGAGTGTAAATTAAAGATAGCATCTTTATTGTAACTCATATGGTTGCTACAACCATTGTCTATGTACCATGTAAAATCTAAATTGACTCTTCCACTTGAATCATACATCATAAGCAAGTCCTCATTCTCTAAATTTTTTGAAGTAATAGCATAATTACCTTGGTTCCTTTTGCATCCTTGTTCGCCTCCTCCTTTAGACTAAAATTCTCTTGCATATTGACCCAATTTTCCACAATTGTAGAGTTTTCCATTTGATGCTTCTCTTCCTCGTGATCTTACTCCCCTTCCTCTTCTCCTTCTTCTTCCTCTTGATCCATAGCTTTGAATGGAGCCTTCCTGGTTGCATGAGCTTGACTTAGACCTTCCTCTCCCTCTTCCTTGAGAGTTTTTTCCACCTCTTTTGCCTTTGCCTCCACTGCATAGAAAACTTGGACTTTGTTTCCCTTTGATTGTGATCCTCCTTGGTTCATCTCCTCAGTCACCATAAATGTGACTAATGGATCAAATTTTGGTAGGTAATCCCTTATATATAGTAAAGTGGTGAATTCTTTACACCTTGCATCCTCTCTCAAGCCATTGAGAGTGTGCACAACAAGATCTTCATCTTGAATTGGGCTCTCAATTGAGCTTAACGCATTTGCAACCTCCTTAACCTTCAAAATGTGCTCATTAATGTTACTTCTTGGTGCTTTCTTAAGATTATTTAGCTCAGTCTTGAGATGAATCTTCCTTTACTTGGTCAATGAAGAGTACAATCTCTCCAAGGTTTCCCAAACTTTCTTGGATGCTTCCAAGTTTTGTACATTCCCTATCATGCTATTGCTTATGTGTTGGGATAGAATGAATATGAATCTCCTATCCCTCTATATCCATTCATTAATTTTGTTGGCCTATCCTTCAAGTGATGGATCATGTACATGAGGCTTTCGCTTTGTACTATTCACTAATCCCCATAATCCTTTTCCCATAAGGTAGTTGCTAACTCTAAATTTCCATGGTTGATAGTTTCCTTTCTCTAACTTATCTACTTGTGCATTATACTTAGCCATATTAAGATCTAAGGTGATCCTCCAGCTTCTCCTCAAGTTTTTGTAGTGTGGATGTTGCCTTTTGATAGTTTTTATCTTGCTATGCTTTGACTATTTGAGCTCTTGATTGACGTAGGCCCCTTTTGATGTCTTCTTGACTCGATAAGTCCTCATTGTTCTTCCACGAGTTGTCTTGATCCCTTCAAGTCTTAAATGAGATGTCAATTTATGTCTCTAACCTCCAAAACCCTCTGATACCACTCAAGGGGAAGTTTCTAACACCCTAATGCAGCTTCAAAAGATGGTCTCCGTTAGGCCCACACATAGCAACATATGCTCACTATTCTAGATAATTCTCTCCAATTATGTAGAGAACCAAGGATAAAATTAGAAAAACCACCAAACACACATAGTTGGATTCACTAAAGTAATATAGTTATGCCACTCAAAAGAACATTAAATTTTAGAATCACTATGGAAGAGAAAGCTTAGTGTGCATTTTATTCTTGTGAAACACAACCATCATGCTAAAATGTGAGATTATCATGTGGGAATAGTAATCTTGAATCAATGTAACTGCATATAATACCTATACATAATTAGACCTTGATAGAATAGCCAACCACATGTACTTATAAAATAAAATAAGAGAATGTAAATTCTTGTTTTGTCCACAAAATTCTCTATATCATTGATAAAATTAAATGTGTACTTACATAAATAAGTAAAGATAGAATAGCCAACCACATGTACTTACACAATGAAATAAGAGGAGGCGAATTCTTGTTTTGTCCACAAAATTCTCTATATTATTGATAAAATTAAATGTGTACATACATCAAGAAGTAAAACACAAAAAGAAACATGCTCTACATCATGTGCATCACACCACATTCTATACTTGGAAAAAAAACCTGCAAAACTCCCACATGTCCAACACACCCCTTCTATCAGCCACAACCTAGATAAAATTAGAACCACTTCATCTATAGCATAATATACTGAGGGGTTGTTGCAATCAAGAAATGATATAGGAGGAAGCCTATATGATCTCGATGCCATGTGTACCCATCAATGGACCTTAGATATGAACTCATCCAACACATCATTGTTGTAAAAATTTAGATTCAATGAATGGAAATCTACTCAAATATATTCTTAAAGACACAAAAGTTCAAATATTAACATGTCATTGGTGATGCTTTATGTTTAATGTTGTGTGTAATAGTAATTCATTGAAATCATTGGAGATTAGGATATGTGTTGAAGTGTTGTGATGTGTGTGTTTTTGCGTATAACTGCACAGAAGAAAGAATCCATTAGTATGTGATATGTGTAAAATTTATGGTAAAAATATGTTAAGTATGTGAATTATGTAATGCATATATGAAGTGATTATGAAATGTATGTACTTGTGATATGCGTTGTGACACAAGAATGTAATGTGAGTGATTATGTTTGTGAATGTGATGTGACTATGTACTGTGATTGATTATGTATGTGAATCTGATGTGGTTGTAATTCTGTGTGAATGCATGATTGTGTGATTGTGAGACTTAATGTTCAATGTGATGTTGTATGGGTTTATATGTGCATATGAATGCATACACAATGGTCATTTATTATGGTTACTTTTATTTTTGTTTACATAATTCATGTATTTGTTTGTATCATCTATAAATTAATAGTTATAACAAGAGCAATAACTCGATAATATTAAAAGCAATAATAATTATTACTATCATTATATTAATAAAGTAATCTAAAAATAAAAAATATTTATTATATGTATGAACAAAATCTCGAAATATAGTGTGATATATGATCTAAAAACCCAAAGAAAAACACATTCAAACATAAACATTGTGTTGATATTCTCAATGTCTGACCTTCATGAAGCACCACATTGTTCCACATTATTCTACTTTGTAAGGCCCCCATTAACAGGAGAAGTCATATGAGAGTATTGCACATTGGTAGGTTCTTGACTATGAGACCAGTTGAGGTTGAGAGTCGATTGTAGATGATTTAGATTATTTTTATTAGCCTTACATATTTTTAGGTAGGGGATAAACTTCAGAGCTCATAATGTCATGTGGTACCCCCTATTAAGATCTTCATGGGGTGAACTGTGGAGTTAATCACCCCATCCTTCATTAGGGGGTCTAGGAAGTGGTCCATGCCCTAGGGGCTAACAATAAGGCCTCATGATGCCCAAAAGCCAATCCACATAGAGTTGTTCAAACCTATAAAAAGGCCATTTAGCTTAGGGTTTAGATGCATCGATCTACTCTTATGTTTGTTTAGAGTCTAATTAATGTTATGCTTGTTTAGAGTCTTGCTTATGATAGTATATTCTTTTATTACTTGTAATACTATCTCTTTTTTGCAAAGGTTTAATAAAAAAAAAAAAACAGATAATATGATGCACGTACAAATATTTAAAAAAAAAAACGACGATGATTTAAGAATTAAACACACCATCAAGAAATGCAAAAATCAAAAGCATAGAAAAAATATCAACAATAGAAAGTAATTTTCCATGTAGCCTACCGATAAAAGGCAATAGCAAATAGCTCAGACGAAGATGATTGGGAAGTTTACACATTACATTTGCAAATTAACAGTCGTGAAGGATTAATAAATGTCATAAAGATTATGGTTTTTAATCATATTATACTCAAGTAAAACTTTTATTTTTTATTTCTAACTATGTTTGTATTATGTTAATATATGATTAATGTGTGTGCTAATACTATCATTAAATAACTAATACAAATAAGCTAATGGGTCATGTTAAAGAAATTGGCTACATAAAACTAAGAATTAAAAACGGTAATTAATGAGAAATTAATTATCACATTATAATAATTAGTATAAACATACATAAATAAAATAAATAATAAAATGTTATAATCAATAATAAATTTATAATATAATAATATAAAATATTAATGAAAAATATAATATAATAAGAAAAAATCTAATACATAAGAATTATATTAATATAATTTATCAATATTATTAAAATAATACTAAATAATAAATATGTGTAATAATGTACTATTAATTAATATAATATAATAATATTATATTATTATATTAATGAAAAATATAATATAATAAGAAAAAATCTAATACATAAGAATTATATTAATATAATTTATCAATATTATTAAATAATACTAAATAATAAATATGTGTAATAACGTACTATTAATTAATATTAATTAATAATATAATATTATATATATATATATATATATATTATTAAAAATATTAAATAATAATATAATATTAAACCTATTGTATTCAATGTATAATAAATTAAAAATACTATATCTAATATTATAATTTTTTTATATAAGTCAAATATAATAGCATTATATAATGAAAAATAGATTAAATGTAGTCATAATAGTAATGAAATTATAAAAATAATGCTAGACTAAAAATATAAGGTAATCCTACTTGATCGATCTCTTTAGCCAAACGGGGGCAAAAAGTGACCCCAATCAGAGGGGATGTCAAAAATGAAATTGGATTTATGCACATGCCCCAAGGAAGTGGTGACTTGGGGATTCTGGATGTGGTAGTCATGGCTAACAAGGTTGCTCTTAATTGGATGATCAATGCTTTTATTAACAATTGTGAATCTTGGTTGGAATTGATTTTTATAAAATAGTCAGAAAATCACATTGTCGGGTGCCCCCTTGTGTCAAGGCCTCAGCCTCATCACTCTTCTTTTCCCCTGGTCCCTGTGGCCCCTAAGTAGATTCACTTGGTTCCCTCCCTTTGGGCTACCTAGAACAATATGCATTGTCAACAAAGATTGGAAGTGGGCTGTAGGAATTCAACAAAATGACTCCATTTGGTTTCCTATCTCCAGCATCAAGGGTGTTGATAAGGAGAACCTTTGAAGAGCCAAAAAAAAATGGTCCAAAGCATTTTGCCATTGGAAGCATCTTTGGAATCAACTTACAAGAAATTGAAAAAGATTTGAAGACATTGATCCAAGCCGAAGAGTGAAGTATGATGATCGATGCCTCATGAGACAAAGGACTAGTGCTTTAGGATAGTCAGAGAGCTTCCTCTTCATTGGCTAGGAAGATCCAAATCCCAAAGAAATGAGATGGAGAAATAGGAATAGGATTGAAGATGTTTCAAGAGTCAAGAAAACACTAGATTTTAATCAAGATCCAAATAGAAAATAGTGCTTGAATTGGTCTTGTCTCATATGGGGTCTCAAATTCAAAGATCTTTGATACCTTCTGGCAATGCATAAGAAAGCGACTCTTTTGTGGAAAATCCTCCACAGGGTGGTATGGACCAACATAAAAGCTACTAAAATTAGTGTTGCTTTGTCATGGGTGGGAAGACCTCACTCATCTTTTCTTTTCATACCCTAGGAGTGCCTACATCTGGAGGAAAGTCCATGCATCTCTTAAGCTTGCTAGCTTGATCAACTAGAAACAATCTTTGTTTAGGGAGGTAATTGGCTGCTCCTCAGCTTTTTGGAACGTGATTAGAAGTGAAACCATTTGGAAAATTTGAAAGGAGAGATGTGCGGCTAAATTCAATAGTTCGCATCAGGAATGGTCCATTGAATCATCTCTTGATCTTTTGGCCAAAAGGATTAGGAACTGCAAGAAGTCCCCCCTTCAAGCATCATTGAAGCTTCGTGATAAAGAACAATAAACTCAAAAGTAAATGGCAAAAAGAATCAAAACTTCATAAATCTCTTCAATTCACCAACATTATTATTCTTGTTTCATTGTCCCCTCCCTTCTTGTGGTAGAGTGGATAGGCCTTAGCTTTGTTTTTTTGTATCTTCTCTTTTGTTAATATGTTCGAAATTGGTTTAACAAAAAAAGTAATAAATAATAATACATTAATATAAATTTTGTAAAAAGACTTATGTAAACATATATAGTGCAATAGATAATGTAAATAATATATAATATGTAATACGAAATCAAATAACTATAATAATTAATTAACGAAAATGATACTCCATGAAAAGAATGAAAAGGTTATCAACTTTCTAATGTTTTCTACTAAGCTTTAAGCAATCACTCCATTATGAGATTCGAGGGTCCCATGAGTGCATGAGTGCTAAGACCATCCACTTTGTTAAGTTCTTCTTTTTATTAATTAAAGTTTGAAAGATTAATTAAAGTTTGAAAGAGTAAGTTCTTGCCGAACTTTCTTTTTAAAAAATAATATATAATATATATAACACATAAAATAACACGAATATATATATATATATATATATATATATATATATATATATATATGAAAAATAGACCATATTAATCAAACAAATCAAAACGATGAAAACGCAAAAACAATAAATCAACAAGGATCGAAACACGATATTAATGAACGAAAAACAAACAGATGTAACGACGAAAGCAAAAGCAGATCAATCGCACACACATTAGGGCTACGCGCATATCGAATTAAAATACCCAAAAGCGCGAACCATAAAACATTAAAAAAAAATCAAACTAAAAATCAAACGCAAGTACAACAAAAGCAGGGAAAAGCACAATGCGGGGATCACGATTCACGCCTATAAAAGGTGGAGCTAAAGCGAGGATCGCATATCAGACAAGACGTTGAGATTCGAGAGCGTAATGTTGCGAAATGATGTTGAGAAGCGCAAGTAACGTATTGCGGCGGACAATACATCAGTACAGAGTTGAGTGAGAGTGTCGTCGCGGAGAACTTTTGCCTACCAGGATGCAGACGATGGACAATGTAAACGAGGATGGAGGTCTTTCTATCTCCATGAAAGCTAAGAAATTTTGGAGTGGTATGAGAAGAAATTCCTTCTTGCTTCAGTTAGCATCTTCGGCTGGCCTTGGCGGTCTTCTATTCGGCTATGACACAGGAGTCATATCCAGCGCTTTACTTTACATTCGTGAAGATTTTCCGGCTGTGAAAAGCAACGCACTGCTTCAAGAGACGATTGTGAGCATGGTGTTGGCGGGTGCGACGGTGGGTGCAGCCATTGGTGGTACTTCTTGTGACAAATTCGGAAGAAAGAAAGCGATCATTGGCAGTGATATCATCTTCTTCATTGGCGCAGTAGTCATGGCGAGCGCGATCGCTCCTTGGATGCTCATTATTGGGCGTGTCCTCGTGGGCATAAGTGTAGGCGTTGCTTCAGTTGCGTCTCCACTCTACATTGCCGAAGCATCACCCTCAAAGTACAGGGGAGCACTCATCAGCCTCAATTCTCTTTGGATCGCTGCGGGACAGTTTTTGGCGATTGCCGTAAACGCTGGACTGACACAGGTGCCTGGAACTTGGCGATGGATGTTAGGAGTCGCAAGCGTCCCGTCCATAGTGCAATTCGTGATGATGATGCTCCTACCAGAGTCACCACGATGGCTTTACAAACACAATCATGCGGACAAAGCCTATGATATTCTAAGGAGGATCTACTCTGAAGATGATATAGACAGGGAGATGGAGGACTTGAAGATCATAGACTCAAATGAACAAACCATAGAGGCAAGCTTTACACAGAGCTGGTGGACAAGAACATGCAGACGCACCGTTCAAGTTTTAAGAGACCTGTTGTTCAACAAGAATCTGAGGCTTGCTCTCATAGCTGGGGCAGGACTCCTTA
The DNA here is from genome assembly GCA_020310875.1 of Ceratopteris richardii. Classification (NCBI taxonomy): domain Eukaryota; kingdom Viridiplantae; phylum Streptophyta; class Polypodiopsida; order Polypodiales; family Pteridaceae; genus Ceratopteris; species Ceratopteris richardii. The sequence continues at coordinate 170,977,591 of CM035411.1, read as the reverse complement.
CCTTCCAGAAATTTTCAGGAATCAACTGCGTCATGTACTACAGCCCAACAATCGTGCAGATGGCTGGTTTCAGATCAAACACCATGGCTATCTTTCTGTCATTGGGCATTGCGGCAATCAACGTGATCGGTACTCTGGTCGGCATGTATCTCATCGAACGTCTTGGCCGACGCCCTCTTGTCATACTGAGCTTGATCGGGGTGCTGGTTTCACTTGGCGTCCTTACTCTCGCCTTCTTCAAGGCTGTGGGATGGGCAGCTGTATTAGGTTTGGGCATCTACATCATGGCCTTCTCTCCGGGCATGGCGTTGGTCCCTTGGGCGATCAATTCCGAGATCTATCCGCTCAAGTATCGCGGTCTCTGTAGCGGAATCGGTGCGACATGCTGCTGGGCCTCCAACCTGATTATCAACATGACCTTCTTGTCTCTTACGAGCTCCATCGGTCCTGCTTTCACGTTCATCGTCTTCATATGCATTGTCATTGTGGCTATACTTTTTGTGTTCGTCTTTGTTCCGGAAACAAAAGGATTGACTTTTGAAGAGGTGGAGAAGATGTGCATGTGTCATGCAGGAAATAACTTGGTTACGGACATATCCTCTCATGAAGAAGCAAAACATGAAACAACAAGGACTTCCATTAGCAGCCTAGAGATTGTGTGATATTGGCGGTGATATTTCCATGTTGTGTCCATAGATTCTACACCTTCTCCTACAATTGTGAGCGTAGCAAAGAACTTCTTGAAGGTCTTGTCCTCCTTGAAAGAGTACACAACAGATGGACTGCTCGAAGAAACAACAAATATGACCATTAATAGACCTCAAAGATTGTACCATGTTTTCATGTTATGTACATGGCTTCCTACAAGTTCTCCTACAATTGTAGGTGCAAAGAATCCTACAAAGAAAAGGCAATCAATGCATTGTTCTCAAAGGCCTACATTGTCAGCATTGGTTCATATTTCTCGTCGAATATCAAACCACATTGTCACTGACATTTGTATATCAAACCACATTTGTATATCCATTGATCAATATCCGAGGATTTGTTGACACTGATGTAAATGTAATGTTCTCAATGCAGATTTCAAAGGTTTATGAGATTAATTCCCGAATTCCAATTCCATGTTTACCATTTTTACTATATTTTTTAATACTTTTTACATTCAAAACCATTTTTACTAAGTCTTGCATCTGAATATTTGTAGTCTCTTATTTTTTTTGCTATAATTAAAGTTTTTGCATCTTAATATTTGTAGTCTCTTTTTTTTGCTATAATTAAAGTTTTCTTCTATTTGAGGTCATTTCTCTACACTTATTTTATTGCATCGTCTTGTTTTTATCTTTCTATGCGTTTTCGTGTTTCCCTTCTTAGATGATTCAAGTTTGATTAGTCAAATGTTGTGGATTAGCAAATTTGGTCCCAAAAGGTATTATAAAATATTAGTCTCACATTAGTGATATCTACATTTCATTAGATATCAAAACATCTGCCAAGATCAAAAGCTCTACCAAACTCTAAATTTTATGTGAAAGTTATAATACAAATGCTTTTCTCAAAGGTATCAACTAGCCCAAGTTAGTATGGTTAGATCACATATTCCATTTCCAAGATATTCAATGAGATTAAGTTATGGCCCCAAACTCATACAACAAGATGTTTTTCACAAGGGAATAATTTGATAACATGCCAGAAAAACTTTGTTGAGATTGATTTTAGAGTAGTCCACTAACCATTGGTTCATAGGAAAGTATAGAATTCAATTAAAAGTTTTAGAATCCAATGTTGAATAAAACATTCTCTCAAGTTAGATTAAGAAGTGTATGTACGTAGGTATGTATGTATGTATGTATGACTTTATGTATGTATGTATGTATGTATGTATGTACGTATGTACATATGTACGTACGTACGTATGTATGTATGTATGTATGTATGTATGTATGTATGTATGTATGTATGTATGTATGTATGTGTGTGTGTACATACATACAAACATATGTATGTATGCATGAATATATGCATGCATGTATGTGTGTATGTATGTATCATGTATGTATGTATGTATGTATGTATGTATGTATGTATGTATGTATGTGTTAAACTGATTATGGTTTGAGCGTTACTTTACTTCCTATTCAAATGTTTTACGTTCAATTGGTTCTAAATCTTCTAACCGTGATCGTTTTCTTAGCCACGTGGGTCCTTGGGAGTGGTAGGGGTCTGTTGGACAGAGGCCCTGTACTATTTTCCCAAACTCTCACGCACTCATAGATACTCCATCATGTCTTAGCTCAGTAACTGATAACTATTCGGCGTGCGGGGACTTAGAACTTCTGGACTGGACCTGCTATAGTAACAGAGCAGTAGTCCCGTTCTGACTTATAACTAGTAGAATGCTCAACTCATTAACAGAATTTACTCAATGTACTACTTCCTCTTGATAGGTAAGTATAATAACACGACAGACAGCTATACTCAAGGTTACACACTTATTGTATACCAAACTCAAGCAACAAGTTCCTACCAACAGTCGATTCGTCACAAACTTATTAATGCTTTCATTCGCATACCGACCCTTACCGATACGAGTCCTTCCTGGGATCGGGATCCACAGTGAACGCAGACTATTGTATCGAACCTGGTCACTTAACAGAAAATACTAACACGCAATCATTTCACTTCGGCCTTATACAGTCCCTTGTTCAGTAGAAGGATGATAAACCATACTTATTCCGTGAAGAAATCCAGAACCGCATATAACTATCACCAAACAGATTCGCAGCACAGGACTACCGAATAGTACTCTTGCACAACAGGGAGGACAGTATAATATATAGAAGCGAACAGAACAGAACGAAGCTCAATCTTCTCATTGACATAGCACACACAGTCTCAGACAGTATGCTCACAACTTCCCAAACGGACGCAGTGGAATAGACGAAACAGAACACATACATATACAGTACTGCGCTTGCAATTACCAAACACCGCGACTCGAGACTTAACCAACACACTACAATTCCCAACAAAGCAAGGGCTCTTCCCAAAACTGCTAGTCTCTACCGCTTTCCTTTCATTTCTTTAAATAGAAGTCTGTTACAAGGTTTCCGCGAATCTTTCTTTACCGCGCATTAAAGCCCTCTGTCTAAGTACAATTGTCCTTGTCCGGCGGCCGTCTAACACTGGCACGCACGGTGGACTCGAACCCGCAGGTTTCTACGGTTCGGATACTAAGCCTTCTAAGTACATATTTCGGGCGAGCCTAAATGTTCGGGTAATTTTCTTTTTGAGAGTTTCTAACATCTGTACTAAGGTGGTGGGTTCTAGTAATTGGGCGTCGGTTCTTACTGCACTAAGGGCTATGGCTTGATTTAACAAAATTTCGGCTTGGGTTTGAAGGAAAGCCTCTTGTAAGTAAAAGTCGTTAGCTGATGCCGCATCTCGGGCTGTCTTCATTTCGGTCAGTTTGGTCTGCATCTCTGTAATACACTCCTTCTGGTTGCGCACTTGGTTGTCTAGTCGTTCAAACTGCTAGGTTTGGAAATCGAGAGTTTTCCGGTACGCATCTCGTTCTCTGCGCGTCTTGTCGATATCCTTTAGGTATTGGCCTTCCCGTATTAATTGTCGTTTGAGGATACTGTTAACCTCATCTGCGCATTCTTGGGCTCGTCGTAACTCTTCTTGGACTTGTTGGGCTTCTTTCTGTTGGTCCTGATTCTTCTTGATGGTCTCCTGTAATTGAATCTTTGTTTCTTCGACCAATTCTTCGAGGGAGGTGTTGATATCTTCGTGTTCGCGGAGGGTGGTCTTCAGGGCTCGGATTTCTTCATGTGCGGCGTGTAGGAGTCGTTCTTTGGCTGCAAGTTGCTCGAGGGCTGCATCTCTTTGCTGTACTAGAGTTTGTTCTGCCAAGAATTTGGCTTGGAGTTCTGCTAACTGTGTCTGTAGCTGATGGTTCTCAGTCTTGATGGCTTCGATTTCTTCCTGAAGGGGGGTGATGTCAGCTTCCAGGATGTCGACCTTATATTGATATTCTGCCTTCAGATTGTCCGTGGCTTCCTTAAACTGTATGGGCAGCTGGTGTGATAATTGCATGAGGAACTGCCCCATGGATGCTAGTTCTGAAAATATGTTGGGTGGTGGTGGTTGACGAGGCTGAGAGGAGGTATCGGTGAGTAGGTTCTGGGAGTTTGGCGGAGAGTAGTTAGGGGAGGAAGGGGAGGATGGTGTAGGTTCAGAACCGGGTCGGCGGGATGGTTCCGGTGGGAGCTCGGGGTTGACAGGTGGGGTGGGCAGGACAGAGTCAGTCGTGGTTACCTTTGCAATGGTCTGTTGTTCGGTTTCTGTATGGTTGATGGCCGCAATAAGTTCATCCAGTGCTTTTGTGGCGGATTCCGGTTCGTCCTGTTGATGCTCGGATTCCTTTTCGGTGGACACTATCTCTGTGTCTGCTTGGTTTTGCTGGTCTTGCTGCTCCGTCGAGGTGTCGTTGTGTATTGAAGTGGCGGTGTCGTGGTATGTTTCCTCTTGTTTATCCTCTTCGGTGTCATGTTTCTTTCCGGCGGATCCTTGGACTTCGCTTTCGGAAGAGCTAATCCGGATTCGTTTAGTGCGGAAGAGTTGATTGATCTCTTCGTCTTCTTCGTCAGATTCATCGAGCGGGTGTGCTGATTCTTCGTGCCTAAGTGCGGGGCCTGTGGGTGGGGGTTGTGCGGCGAGAATGGTTGGGAAGAGGAAGGAGATGATGTGGGGAAGGCGAGAGCGCGGAGAAGTGCCCTTCTGGAGTTGTTTTACTATAGCGACGGATTCCTTATGAATTCGTTGGAAGAAATAAGAGGCAAAGTTGTCAGGTTCGCGGGTGGCTAACTCCAGGGCGGAATAGAAGGGGCGAGAGATACCGTAGGTTCGTTTTTGCAGGTTGAGGATTGCTACGAGGAACTGTAGGGCGGACCGTTCGGGTTCTGGGCGGCAGAGAATGGCATATTCGTTTGATGAGGAGCGGGGGAAGAGTTCGGCCATGCGAGCGACAGGGATGCTAGGGCCATTTTCGCGGCCTTGCGGGGTGAGGCGGTAGGCTGCAGAGAAGGCTTGGAAGGTGATGACGGTTCTAGATAGGAGGGAAGGGAAGACCCATTGTCGTTCGGTGATGGGGGATTGGGCGATGGCGTGGATGATCTGCGCGGAGAAGGGATGGGCTTCCACTGAGTGCCAGGGCAACTCAGCGAAGTTGGCCAACCCTCTGTAGCGCAGATATTCGCCTACGTCTGTAGGGATACCATCACGGAATGCGGCGTAGTTTGCGAGAGCTTCCATGGTGTTCACGAGCACAGTTACAGTCAACACACGGGATAGGGATAATACGTATAATCTCGAGAACACAATAGCGTTTTTTGGCGCCACTGAAGGGGTTAAATAAGAAGAACACGGTGGGGGTGGGAAAGGGGGGAGGGGGGGGTGGGTATCATTGTGCGGTGCGGGAATGATACTGTTTGCATACTGGCGTGCGTGCTTGAGTGACCGGTAGGGAGGGGCGGCTGGTAACATAAAGATTTGTACAAAACACGACTAGAAAGGGAGAAAAAGAAAACGCAAAAAAAAAAAAAAATTATACAAAACGCGGTTTGCCGCCGAATAATTTAATGCGTACTAGTAGTGGGATAATACGGTCGCAGCTTCGACCCATTGATTACCTTTGGAAGTGGGTGTCCGGTCAACGTAGTCAACTGAAAAGTTGCCGGACCGATTTGTTCTGAGATTTTGAAAGGGCCGAACCATCGTAGTTTGAATTTTCCTACTGCTCTATCCGATTTTGCGTTATAGAAGAGTACAAGCTGGCCTACCGAAAAGATTGGAGTCTTCAAATATCTATCGTGTGTCTTGGCTTGCCTTAGTTGTACTTCGCGCATAGTTAAAAAACTGAGCCATCGGTGCTCATCAAGTTCTCTGAGTGCGTCCATTCGTGCTGTCAGTGAATATTCCGGTAGCATCTTCTGAGTGATTGCTACACGCAGACTTGGGATGACTATTTCCATGGGTGCTATTGCTTCTAAGCCATAAGCTAGTTTGAAAGGCGTCAAGCCGGTTGTTACCTTATATGTAGTCCGGTATGCCCATAAGACTGCAGGTAGTAATTGATCCCATCTTTCCGGTGCTTCCATGATCAATTTCCGGAGGATATTCAACAGTGATTTGTTTGTACTTTCGGCCAATCCATTGGCACGTGGATAATAAGGAGAGCTAAAGTTATGTGTGACCTGGAATGATTGTGTAAGGGCCTTCATTAGATTGTTTACAAAGTGAGTGCCTTGATCTGAGACAATTTCCAGGGGTAAGCCAAATCGTGGGAAGACATCCGTGAGTAGACATTTTGCTACCGTAACCGCTGTAGCAGACCGTAAAGCCCAGGCTTCTGCCCATCTTGTTGCATAGTCTGTACAGGTTAGTATGTATCTGTTGTTACTGAAGACTGCTGGGGGTGTGATTGGACCGATAAAATCTAATCCCCATTTCTGAAATGGTTCTAATGGCATGACTGGTTGTAAGGAAAAGAAGTGTCGTTGTAGCGGTTGTCCCGTCCTTTGACAGTTATCGCAGTGTTTGACAAATTGGGCCACATCTCTGTACATAGTTCGCCACCAGAGACCACTCTGTAGAATTTTCCGATGAGTCAAATCTGTGGCAAAGTGACCACCAGTAGGTGTCGAGTGAGCCATTGTGATAACTGAATTAATTTCATGCGGAGGAACACAGCGAAGTAAGATTCCGGTGAGGTCTACATAATAGAGCTCTCCAGCAACTAACCGGAATCGGCGGCTAAAGACTGCCAATTTCCTTCGAACTGCCTTGGTCGTCTCAGATGGGAAGCATCCTTCGGTGAGAAAAGTTAAAATCTGATCATAGTATGTAGATGGTGCTTGTAGGTTGGCCGTTTCATCGGATAGTGGTTCAGCATTATAAATCGCAGGAGTCGTGTCATCTATGCCTACTGGAGCTTCACCCGAATCCAGGCGAAATAAGAAATCTCCTAGGGCATGTGCTTTTCCGGGTCGGTGAATGACGTCATAATCGAATTCTTGTAAAATTAGCACCCATCGTGCTAATCGTCCACCTAGATGTTGTTGTCTTACTAGATAGACAAGGGCAGCATGATCCACATGAAAGGTAAATTTCCGGCCTAATAAATAATGTCTGAACTTTTTGATTGAGTAAATCAATCCTAGACATTCTCTTTCAGTAGTGGAATAGTTCTTTTCTGCCGGTGCAAGCCTTCTACTGGCGTAATAAACAGGGCGAAACCACTTATCTGTTTGCTGCATCAGAATACTGCCAATTGCAATATTTGAAGCGTCGACAAAAACATGGAACGGATTGTCCCAGTCCGGTGGTTGTAAAATTGGAGCTTGTGTCAAGAGATGCTTGAGCCGATCGAATGTAGTTTGGCATTCTTCAGTCCATTCAAACTGTCGGGGAGTTTTTGTGATTAGCCTGTTCAGTGGTACTGCGAGGTGAGCAAGCCACCGTAAGTGTCTGCCATGCCATCGTATTTGGCCCATGAAACGCATTACTTCTTTTGGAGTTGCGGGTACCACGGCTTCTAAAATTGCCGAAATCTTATCTAGGTCTACTCGGATACCTTGAGCAGATACAATATGCCCAAGTAGTTTGCCACACGAAACTGCAAACACGGATTTGTTTGGGTTAAGACAGAGTCTATATTCTCTACACTTCTGAAAACAACATCGTAAATGACTTAAATGTGCTATCATCTCCCCAAAGATCGAGAAGTCGTCAAGATATACTTGCATGAATGAAGTGAGATAAGGAGAAAATATCTCCTGCATACATCGCTGAAATGTGCTTGGTGCATTTCTTAATCCGAACCACATTACGGTGCAGGCGAAGACACCCCAATTGGTAATGAAAGCAGTTTTTGGTATATCTTCTTCAGCCATTCTAACCTGATTGTAACCGCTGTATCCATCTAAGAATGAATACATTTCATGGCCTGCTACCCTATCAAGCATGGTATCCAAAAAGGGGATCGGGAAAGGATCTGGTACTGTTGCTGCGTTCAATCTCCGGTAGTCTACACAGATTCGTAGTTGCTTATTTTTCTTTGGCACAATCACAATTGGTGAAATCCATTCAGCATGTTCTACTGGTACGATGAATCCTACTTTTAATAATCTATCAAGTTCGGCTTTTACCTGAGATGCATAATTGGGATTCATCCGATAGCTGGGCTGCCTATTTGGTTTAGCTTCAGGCTTCAGCATGACTCTGTGCTGATATATGCGCGGATCTAATCCTTTCATATCTTTGTAATCCCATGCAAAGACGTCTGAGAATTCGCGAAGTAGTTGAACCAAGTCAGCTTTAAATGATTCCGGTAAGTTTTGCCTTATCTTTACAGGTCGAGGATGGTCCTTGTCTCCTAGATTGTATGTGATCAGCTGGTCTTCAGGGACATAAAATTGTTGTGGGTTCTCTGTATCCTCTGTCGGCTTGAATAGTGGTTGTAATTCAGTATCTGCTTGTTCAGACTTTTCGGTGATAGCTACTACTGTACAAACTGAAGTGTTCCAAGTATTAATGACGGACTGTAGATCAACAGTTCCTAGAGACATTAAATCGGCGTTATTTTTCAGAAATTGCTCTTCTTCATCATCTGATAGTCCATCTAACATATGAACTGGTTCAGCGAGATAAGGTCTGGCGTGAAGTTCGCAGGGTTGTATAGCATCTAGTTTTACCACATATTTATGATTAGCATCCTTGAATGTGAGCTCTTGCGCAGACCAGTCCTGTATTACCTTTGCATGCTTCAGCCAAGGTCGGCCGAAAAGGAGGTTGTAATCCAAGGTGGATTCGGGCAGATCTAGTATAACAAAAGTCATTTTGAAAGTCATACCTTGTAGAGTAATGGGTACATTTCGTACAAGTCCTACGGGATGGACTCTAGATTGATCAGCCATTCTGACAAAGAATTGAACTGGTTCGATTTCGGTCCAGCCTAGCTTTTTACATAATGCTGCGGTTGCAATGTTTACGCCAGAGCCTCCGTCAATTAATACCTGCGTGATCTTCTGATTCTTATACCATACTGTAATCAAGGGTACTGCATGATACCGTGGAATCACATTCGGGTTGAACTACGGCAGTTGCCAGAATGCAAGAGGGTGCCGGGCTAAAATGTTGTTGAAACTGTTGCCGAATTCCAGGTACTAACACCAAAAGTTGGCCGAGAGGTAGGGTGATAGATGCCTTGGATAAAATTTCCCAGGCCTGCTGAGATTGGTTATCATGCTCCTTTGAACTTGAAGTCTCTGCTGTTGTCGAAGTATCTGTTGTTATATCTACTACTGATGGTTGTTCTGCTGCTGCTTCCTTTTGTTGTTTTCCTTCTTTTATCGACGAGGTCTGAGTCACCGGAATGGGTTCTGGGAACACTGGTGGTTCTGTGGCGGTCCAGTGACTAGCCTTGTTATATACCCTATGTTGTTCTCGTATCCCTGGTTCAAATACTTCTGCTGCTGGTTGTAGTTGTTTACCTGATCGGGTCTGGACTGTAGCAGTTTGCGTTTCTACCGGAGTAATTTGTACCATGTTGGCCATTGGGTTTTGCCGCTCCTTCTTCCTTTGATCATACTCAGCTGCGTCTTTGCAATATCTTCTAATGTGTCCGAATTCACCACAAAAATGATAGCGTGGTGGTGGTAAATTGGGATTTTCCGGTGGTGGTTCGTTCTGCCAGCGGTTTGCATTATAGTTATTGTTTCTCTGTCCTCGGTAGTTTCGATATCCTTGCGGTTGATTGTTTCTCAGTGGCGGAGGTACGTAATGATTTGCTGCCTGTCCATGTTCTTGAATGACAGCATTGACTGTTGCTGTTCGTTGTATCCTGGCATTGTAAACGCAATTTCCGGTGATGTGTCCGGCAGTGTTGCAGATAGCGCAGAATGTTTGATTTAGCGCACAGTTAGCACTTGTATGCCCTGAATTTTTGCACGTGGTGCAGTATACTTGCCTGGTTATATCTTCAGTCATATTTTTGTTTGTCCTTAACCATTCCAAGTCTTCTGAAAATCCACCAACCTTGGATTCCAACTGTAGAGCCATTGCAATGACTGCATCCAGTGTCATTGCTCCAACACATCTGATGATCATAATCTGCTTCAGTTGTGGGGTTAGTCCATTGATAAACCATTGTGAGATAACATCGTCAGGTAGATTAGCATGTGCCTGTGGTATCTGCCGTAAATGTGTTCTGAAGAGAGTAGCGTATTCCTGAACAGTCTGATTTGCCTTCTGTCGGTTGTTCTGTAAATAATCAAAGATTTCGGCGGGATTCTTCTTTAACCTGAATCGTTGTAAAAAAGCATCTCGAACTGCATCATAGGTACCGAAATGATTAATATTGTATTCTGTAAGCCATCTAGCCGCTTCATTGACTAGAGTAGATTGAAAAACAATGGCCTTGTACGCTTGATCTGGTGGATGGTTAAGAACTGCATAACTTATCTCAAAAGTTCGTACATGAGCGTCTGGGTCATCTCCTGGGAATCCACCGAATTTCGTGTAGGTTACTCCTGTTGGAGGCTGCCTTGGTTGACCTACCTGTTGTTGTTGTTGTTGTCCGTTCATCGTGGGTGTCTCTGGTCCTTCTTCTGTATTTTGATTAGTTGAACTATCAGAATCTGGATCGCCGGACAGCGTGCCTTCCGGTGTGCTGTTTTTGCGCAGGATACTTCGGACCTAAGCTTCGAATAGGTCTCCTTCTTTCTGGATGTCTAATATCCAAAATCTTTCTTCCAGACACGCGGGTCTGGCTGAGGATTCTGCAAAAAATGCTAATCCTTGACCGCCAGTTGGTGTTTCTATCACCGGAATATCACCGGAATGAGGTGACAGTCTACCAGACTGTAGCGTTTTTTCGCTTTTACTGATTTCTTTTCCTAGAGTTTGTCTAACTCCCAGCGGCGTCTTGATAGCTTCTGGAATTACTGTACTTTGGTTGGGCTGGGTCGAGGTGACACCAGCATGTACCAAAGGCGCTGATCGATCCACCGGAATATGACCGGAATTAATTCGAGCGTCCTTAACTTGCTCGACCACTGAGTCTGGTCGCGTTATACCTTCTTCTCCTAGAGTTGTTTTTTGTAGTTTTCTTGTTCCCGTCGTCTAGATCTTAGGATACGTTTCACCAGACCGAGTAATCGGCATGTATCATTGCCTAGTGATACTATCTGAGCAGTTTGCAACAATCTGGGTCTGTTGCTACTGTCAGTAAATCAAATGTTACTGGATGTTTGCTTCCTACAAACCGCTTAGCACTCTAATGCCACTTTCTCACAAGTAATTCGTAATCAAAAGCTACTTTACCGCAGAGACTGGTAAACAGTTGCCACTTTCCCACAGAACTGGCAACCTGATGCCACTTTCCCACAGAACTGGCAACCTGATGCCACTTTCCCACAGAACTGGCAACCTGATGCCACTTTCCCACAGACGGTGCCAAATGTTAAACTGATTATGGTTTGAGCGTTACTTTACTTCCTAATCAAATGTTTTACGTTCAATTGGTTCTAAATCTTCTAACCGTGATCGTTTTCTTAGCCACGTGGGTCCTTGGGAGTGGTAGGGGTCTGTTGGACAGAGGCCCTGTACTATTTTCCCAAACTCTCACGCACTCATAGATACTCCATCATGTCTTAGCTCAGTAACTGATAACTATTCGGCGTGCGGGGACTTAGAACTTCTGGACTGGACCTGCTATAGTAACAGAGCAGTAGTCCCGTTCTGACTTATAACTAGTAGAATGCTCAACTCATTAACAGAATTTACTCAATGTACTACTTCCTCTTGATAGGTAAGTATAATAACACGACAGACAGCTATACTCGAGGTTACACACTTATTGTATACCAAACTCAAGCAACAAGTTCCTACCAACAGTCGATTCGTCACAAACTTATTAATGCTTTCATTCGCGTACCGACCCTTACCGATACGAGTCCTTCCTGGGATCGGGATCCACAGTGAACGCAGACTATTGTATCGAACCTGGTCACTTAACAGAAAATACTAACACGCAATCAATTCACTTCGGCCTTATACAGTCCCTTGTTCAGTAGAAGGATGATAAACCATACTTATTCCGTGAAGAAATCTAGAACTGCATATAACTATCACCAAACAGATTCGCAGCACAGGACTACCGAATAGTACTCTTGCACAACAGGGAGGACAGTATAATATATAAAAGCGAACAGAACAGAACGAAGCTCAATCTTCTCATTGACATAGCACACACAGTCTCAGACAGTATGCTCACAACTTCCCAAACGGACGCAGTGGAATAGACGAAACAGAACACATACATATACAGTACTGCGCTTGCAATTACCAAACACCGCGACTCGAGACTTAACCAACACACTACAATTCCCAACAAAGCAAGGGCTCTTCCCAAAACTGCTGGTCTCTACCGCTTTCCTTTCATTGCTTTAAATAGAAGTCTGTTACAAGGTTTCCACGAATCTTTCTTTACCGCGCATTAAAGCCCTCTGTCTAAGTACAATTGTCCTTGTCCGGCGGTCGTCTAACACTGGCACGCACGGTGGACTCGAACCCGCAGGTTTCTACGGTTCGGATACTAAGCCTTCTAAGTACATATTTCGGGCGAGCCTAAATGTTCGGGTAATTTTCTTTTTGAGAGTTTCTAACATCTGTACTAAGGTGGTGGGTTCTAGTAATTGGGCGTCGGTTCTTATTGCACTAAGGGCTATGGCTTGATTTAACAAAATTTCGGCTTGGGTTTGAAGGAAAGCCTCTTGTAAGTAAAAGTTGTTAGCTAATGCCGCATCTCGGGCTGTCTGCATTTCGGTCAGTTTGGTCTGCATCTCTGTAATACACTCCTTCTGGTTGCGCACTTGGTTGTCTAGTCGTTCAAACTGCTGGGTTTGGAAATCGAGAGTTTTCCGGTACGCATCTCGTTCTCTGCGCGTCTTGTCGATATCCTTTAGGTATTGGCCTTCCCGTATTAATTGTCGTTTGAGGATACTGTTAACCTCATCTGCGCATTCTTGGGCTCGTCGTAACTCTTCTTGGACTTGTTGGGCTTCTTTCTGTTGGTCCTGATTCTTCTTGATGGTCTCTTGTAATTGAATCTTTGTTTCTTCGACCAATTCTTCGAGGGAGGTGTTGATATCTTCGTGTTCGCGGAGGGTGGTCTTCAGGGCTCGGATTTCTTCATGTGCGGCGTGTAGGAGTCGTTCTTTGGCTGCAAGTTGCTCGAGGGCTGCATCTCTTTGCTGTACTAGAGTCTGTTCTGCCGAGAATTTGGCTTGGAGTTCTGCTAACTGTGTCTGTAGCTGATGGTTCTCAGTCTTGATGGCTTCGATTTCTTCCTGAAGGGGGGTGATGGCTGCTTCCAGGATGTCGACCTTATATTGATATTCTGCCTTCAGATTGTCCGTGGCTTCCTTAAACTGTATGGGCAGCTGGTGTGATAATTGCATGAGGAACTGCCCCATGGATGCTAGTTCTGAAAATACGTTGGGTGGTGGTGGTTGACGAGGCTGAGAGGAGGTATCGGTGAGTAGGTTCTGGGAGTTTGGCGGAGAGTAGTTAGGGGAGGAAGGGGAGGATGGTGTAGGTTCAGAACCGGGTCGGCGGGATGGTTCCGGTGGGAGGTCGGGGTTGACAGGTGGGGTGGGCAGGACAGAGTCAGTCGTGGTTACCTTTGCAATGGTCTGTTGTTCGGTTTCTGTATGGTTGATGGCCGCGATAAGTTCATCCAGTGCTTTTGTGGCGGATTCCGGTTCGTCCTGTTGATGCTCGGATTCCTTTTCGGTGGACACTATCTCTGTGTCTGCTTGGTTTTGCTGGTCTTGCTGCTCCGTCGAGGTGTCGTTGTGTATTGAAGTGGCGGTGTCGTGGTATGTTTCCTCTTGTTTATCCTCTTCGGTGTCGTGTTTCTTTCCGGTGGATCCTTGGACTTCGCTTTCGGAAGAGCTAATCCGGATTCGTTTAGTGCGGAAGAGTTGATTGATCTCTTCGTCTTCTTCGTCAGATTCATCGAGCGGGTGTGCTGATTCTTCGTGCCTAAGTGCGGGGCCTGTGGGTGGGGGTTGTGCGGCGAGAATGGTTGGGAAGAGGAAGGAGATGATGTGGGGAAGGCGAGAGCGCGGAGAAGTGCCCTTCTGGAGTTTTTTTACTATAGCGACGGATTCCTTATGAATTCGTTGGAAGAAATAAGAGGCAAAGTTGACAGGTTCGCGGGTGGCTAACTCCAGGGCGGAATAGAAGGGGCGAGAGATACCGTAGGTTCGTTTTTGCAGGTTGAGGATTGCTACGAGGAACTGTAGGGCGGACCGTTCGGGTTCTGGGCGGCAGAGAATGGCATATTCGTTTGATGAGGAGCGGGGGAAGAGTTCGACCATGCGAGCGACAGGGATGCTAGGGCCATTTTCGCGGCCTTGCGGGGTGAGGCGATAGGCTGCAGAGAAGGCTTGGAAGGTGATGACGGTTCTAGATGGGAGGGAAGGGAAGACCCACTGTCGTTCGGTGATTCGGGATTGTGCGATGGCGTGGATGATCTGCGCGGAGAAGGGATGGGCTTCCACTGAGTGCCAGGGCAACTCAGCGAAGTTGGCCAACCCTCTGCAGCGCAGATATTTGCCTACGTCTGTAGGGATACCATCACGGAATGCGGCGTAGTTGGCGAGAGCTTCCATGGTGTTCACGAGCACAGTTACAGTCAACACAGGGGATAGGGATAATACGTATAATCTCGAGAACACAATAGCATTTTTTGGCGCCACTGAAGGGGTTAAATAAGCAGAACACGGTGGGGGTGGGAAAGGGGGGGGGGGGGGGTGGGTATCATTGTGCGGTGCGGGAATGATACTGTTTGCATACTGGCGTGCGTGCTTGAGTGACCGGTAGGGAGGGGCGGCTGGTAACATAAAGATTTGTACAAAACACGACTAGAAAGGGAGAAAAAGAAAACGCAAAAAAAAAAAAAAAAAAAAATATATACAAAACGCGGTTTGCCGCCGAATAATTTAATGCGTACTAGTAGTGGGATAATACGGTCGCAGCTTCGACCCATTGATTACCTTTGGAAGTGGGTGTCCGGTCAACGTAGTCAACCGAAAAGTTGCCGGACCGATTTGTTCTGAGATTTTGAAAGGGCCGAACCATCGTAGTTTGAATTTTCCTACTGCTCTATCCGATTTTGCGTTATAGAAGAGTACAAGCTGGCCTACCGAAAAGATTGGAGTCTTCAAATATCTATCGTGTGTCTTGGCTTGCCTTAGTTGTACTTCACGCATAGTTAAAAAACTGAGCCATCGGTGCTCATCAAGTTCTCTGAGTGCGTCCATTCGTGCTGTCAGTGAATATTCCGGTAGCATCTTCTGAGTGATTGCTACACGCAGACTTGGGATGACTATTTCCATGGGTGCTATTGCTTCTAAGCCATAAGCTAGTTTGAAAGGTGTCAAGCCGGTTGTTACCTTATATGTAGTCCGGTATGCCCATAAGACTGCAGGTAGTAATTGATCCCATCTTTCCGGTGCTTCCATGATCAATTTCCGGAGGATATTCAACAGTGATTTGTTTGTACTTTCGGCCAATCCATTGGCACGTGGATAATAAGGAGAGCTAAAGTTATGTGTGACCTGGAATGATTGTGTAAGGGCCTTCATTAGATTGTTTACAAAGTGAGTGCCTTGATCTGAGACAATTTCCAGGGGTAAGCCAAATCGTGGGAAGACATCCGTGAGTAGACATTTTGCTACCGTAACCGCTGTAGCAGACCGTAAAGCCCAGGCTTCTACCCATCTTGTTGCATAGTCTGTACAGGTTAGTATGTATCTGTTGTTACTGAAGACTGCTGGGGGTGTGATTGGACTGATAAAATCTAATCCCCATTTCTGAAATGGTTCTAATGGCATGACTGGTTGTAAGGGAAAGAAGTGTCGTTGTAGCGGTTGTCCCGTCCTTTGACAGTTATCGCAGTGTTTGACAAATTGGGCCACATCTCTGTACATAGTTGGCCACCAGAGACCACTCTGCAGAATTTTCCGGTGAGTCAAATTTGTGGCAAAGTGACCACCAGTAGGTGTCGAGTGAGCCATTGTGATAACTGAATTAATTTCATGCAGAGGAACACAGCGAAGTAAGATTCCGGTGAGGTCTACATAATAGAGCTCTCCAGCAACTAACCGGAATCGGCGGCTAAAGACTGCCAATTTCCTTCGAACTGCCTTGGTCGTCTCAGATGGAAGCATCCTTCGGTGAGAAAAGTTAAAATCTGATCATAGTATGTAGATGGTGCTTGTAGGTTGGCCGTTTCATCGGATAGTGGTTCAGCATTATAAATCACAGGAGTCGTGTCATCTATGCCTACTGGAGCTTCACCGGAATCCAGGCGAGATAAGAAATCTGCTAGGGCAAGTGCTTTTCCGGGTCGGTGAATGACGTCATAATCGAATTCTTGTAAAAGTAGCACCCATCCTGCTAATCGTCCACCTAGATGTTGTTGTCTTACTAGATAGACAAGGGCAGCATGATCCACATGAAAGGTAAATTTCCGGCCTAATAAATAATGTCTGAACTTTTTGATTGAGTAAATCAATCCTAGACATTCTCTTTCAGTAGTGGAATAGTTCTTTTCTGCCGGTGCAAGCCTTCTACTGGCGTAAGAAACAGGGCAAAACCACTTATCTGTTTGCTGCATCAGAATACTGCCAATTGCAATATCTGAAGCATCGACAAAAACATGGAACGGATTGTCCCAGTCCGGTGGTTGTAAAATTGGAGCTTGTGTCAAGAGATTCTTGAGCCGATCGAATGTAGTTTGGCATTCTTCAGTCCATTCAAACTGTCGGGGAGTTTTTGTGATTAGCCTGTTCAGTGGTACTGCGAGGTGAGCAAGCCACCGTAAGTGTCTGCCATGCCATCGTATTTGGCCCATGAAACGCATTACTTCTTTTGGAGTTGCGGGTACCGGGGCTTCTAAAATTGCTGAAATCTTATCTGGGTCTACTCGGATACCTTGAGCAGATACAATATGCCCAAGTAGTTTGCCACACGAGACCGCAAACACGGATTTGTTTGGGTTAAGACTGAGTCTATATTCTCTACACTTCTGAAAACAACATCGTAAATGACTTAAATGTGCTATCATCTCCCCAAAGATCGAGAAGTCGTCAAGATATACTTGCATGAATGAAGTGAGATAAGGAGAAAATATCTCCTGCATACATCGCTGAAATGTGCTTGGTGCATTTCTTAATCCGAACCACATTACGGTGCAGGCGAAGACACCCCAATTGGTAATGAAAGCAGTTTTTGGTATATCTTCTTCAGCCATTCTAACCTGATTGTAACCGCTGTATCCATCTAAGAATGAATACATTTCGTGGCCTGCTACCCTATCAAGCATGGTATCCAAAAAGGGGATCGGGAAAGGATCTGGTACTGTTGCTGCGTTCAATCTCCGGTAGTCTACACAGATTCGTAGTTGCTTATTTTTCTTTGGCACAATCACAATTGGTGAAATCCATTCAGCATGTTCTACTGGTACGATGAATCCTACTTTTAATAATCTGTCAAGTTCGGCTTTTACCTGAGATGCATAATTGGGATTCATCCGATAGCTGGGCTGCCTATTTGGTTTAGCTTTAGGCTTCAGCATGACTCTGTGCTGATATATGCGCGGATCTAATCCTTTCATATCCTTGTAATCCCATGCAAAGACGTCTGAGAATTCACGAAGTAGTTGAATCAAGTCAGCTTTAAATGATTCCGGTAAGTTTTGCCTTATCTTTACAGGTCGAGGATGGTCCTTGTCTCCTAGATTGTATGTGATCAGCTGGTCTTCAGGGACATAAAATTGTTGTGGGTTCTCTCTATCCTCTGTCGGCTTGAATAGTGGTTGTAATTCAGTATCTGCTTGTTCAGACTTTTCGATGATAGCTACTACTGTACAAACTGAAGTGTTCCAAGTATTAATGACGGACTGTAGATCAACAGTTCCTAGAGACATTAAATCGGCGTTATTTTTCAGAAATTGCTATTCTTCATCATCTGATAGTCCATCTAACATATGAACTGGTTCAGCGAGATAAGGTCTGGCGTGAAGTTCGCAGGGTTGTATAGCATCTAGTTTTACCACATATTTATGATTAGCATCCTTGAATGTGAGCTCTTGCGCAGACCAGTCCTGTATTACCTTTGCATGCTTCAGCCAAGGTCGGCCGAAAAGGAGGTTGTAATCCAAGGTGGATTCGGGCAGATCTAGTATAACAAAAGTCATTTTGAAAGTCGTACCTTGTAGAGTAATGGGTACATTTCGTACAAGTCCTACGGGATGGACTCTAGATTGATCAGCCATTCTGACAAAGAATTGAACTGGTTCGATTTCGGTCCAGCCTAGCTTTTTACATAATGCTGCGGTTGCAATGTTTACACCGAAGCCTCCGTCAATTAATACCTGCGTGATCTTCTGATTCTTATACCATACTGTAATCAAGGGTACTGCATGATCAACCGTGGAATCACATTCCGATTGAACTACGGCAGTTGCCGGAATGCAAGAGGGTGCCGGGCTAAAATGTTGTTGAAACTGTTGCCGAATTCCAGGTACTAACGCCAAAAGTTGGCTGAGAGGTAGGGTGATAGATGCCTTGGATAAAATTTCC
Organism: Ceratopteris richardii; assembly: GCA_020310875.1. Classification (NCBI taxonomy): domain Eukaryota; kingdom Viridiplantae; phylum Streptophyta; class Polypodiopsida; order Polypodiales; family Pteridaceae; genus Ceratopteris; species Ceratopteris richardii. The sequence goes on along the minus strand of CM035411.1, from coordinate 170,958,875 downwards.
CAGGCCTGCTGAGATTGGTTATCCTGCTCCTTTGAACTTGAAGTCTCTGCTGTTGTCGAAGTATCTGTTGTTATATCTACTACTGATGGTTGTTCTGCTGCTGCTTCCTTTTGTTGTTTTCCTTCTTTTATCGACGAGGTCTGAGTCACCGGAATGGGTTCTGGGAACACTGGTGGTTCTGTGGCGGTCCAGTGACTAGCCTTGTTATATACCCTATGTTGTTCTCGTATCCCTGGTTCAAATACTTCTGCTGCTGGTTGTAGTTGTTTACCTGATCGGGTCTGGACTGTAGCAGTTTGCGTTTCTACCGGAGTAATTTATACCATGTTGGCCATTGGGTTTTGCCGCTCCTTCTTCCTTTGATCATACTCAGCTGCGTCTTTGCAATATCTTCTAATGTGTCCGAATTCACCACAAAAATGACAACGTGGTGGTGGTAAATTGGGATTTTCCGGTGGTGGTTCGTTCTGCCAGCGGTTTGCATTATAGTTATTGTTTCTCTGTCCTCGGTAGTTTCGATATCCTTATGGTTGATTGTTTCTCAGTGGCGGAGGTACGTAATGATTTGCTGCCTGTCCATGTTCTTGAATGACAGCATTGACTGTTGCTGTTCGTTGTATTCTGGCATTGTAAACGCAATTTCCGGTGGTGTGTCCAGCAGTGTTGTAGATAGCGCAGAATGTTTGATTTAGCACACAGTTAGCACTTGTATGCCCTGAATTTTTGCACGTGGTGCAGTATACTTGCCTGGTTATATCTTCAGTCATATTTTTGTTTGTCCTTAACCATTCCAAGTCTTCTGAAAATCCACCAACCTTGGATTCCAACTGTAGAGCCATTGCAATGACTGCATCCAGTGTCATTGCTCCAACACATCTGATGATCATAATCTGCTTCAGTTGTGGGGTTAGTCCATTGATAAACCATTGTGAGATAACATCGTCAGGTAGATTAGCATGTGCCTGTGGTATCTGCCGTAAATGTGTTCTGAAGAGAGTAGCGTATTCCTGGACAGTCTGATTTGCCTTCTGTCGGTTGTTCTGTAAATAATCAAAGATTTCGGCGGGATTCTTCTTTAACCTGAATCGTTGTAAAAAAGCATCTCAAACTGCATCATAGGTACCGAAATGATTAATGTCGTATTCCGTAAGCCATCTAACCGCTTCATTGACTAGAGTAGATTGAAAAACAATGGCCTTGTACGCTTGATCTGGTGGATGGTTAAGAACTGCATAACTTATCTCAAAAGTTCGTACATGAGCGTCTGGGTCATCTCCTGGGAATCCACCGAATTTCGTGTAGGTTACTCCTGTTGGAGGCAGCCTTGGTTGACCTAACTGTTGTTGTTGTTGTTGTCCGTTCATCGTGGGTGTCTCTGGTCCTTCTTCTGTATTTTTATTAGTTGAACTATCAGAATCTGGATCGCCGGACAGCGTGCCTTCCGGTGTGCTGTTTTTGCGCAGGATACTTCGGACCTCAGCTTCGAATAGGTCTCCTTCTTTCTGGATGTCTAATATCCGAAATCTTTCTTCCAGACACGTGGGTCTGGCTGAGGATTCTGCAAAAAATACTAATCCTTGACCACCAGTTGGTGTTTCTATCACCGGAATATCACCGGAATGAGCTGACAGTCTACCAGACTGTAGCGTTTTTTCGCTTTTACTGATTTCTTTTCATAGAGTTTGTCTAACTCCCAGCGGCGTCTTGATAGATTCTGGAATTACTGTACTTTGGTTGGGCTGGGTCGAGGTGACACCAGCATGTACCAAAGGCGCTGATCGATCCACCGGAATATGACCGGAATTAATTATAGCGTCCTTAACTTGCTCGACCACTGAGTCAGGTCGCGTTATACCTTCTTCTCCTAGAGTTGTTTTTTGTACTTTTCTTGTTCTCGTCGTCTGGATCTTAGGATACGTTTCACCAGACCGAGTAATCCGCATGTATCATTGCACAGTGATACTATCTGAGCAGTTTGCAACAATCTGGGTCTGTTGCTACTGTCAGTAAATCAAATGTTACTGGATGTTTGCTTCCTACAAACCGCTTAGCACTCTAATGCCACTTTCTCACAAGTAATTCGTAATCAAAAGCTACTTTACCGCAGAGACTGGTAAACAGTTGCCACTTTCCCACAGAACTGGCAACCTGATGCCACTTTCCCACAGAACTGGCAACCTGATGCCACTTTCCCACAGAACTGGCAACCTGATGCCACTTTCCCACAGACGGCGCCAAATGTTAAACTGATTATGGTTTGAGCGTTACTTTACTTCCTATTCAAATGTTTTACGTTCAATTGGTTCTAAATCTTCTAACCGTGATCGTTTTCTTAGCCACGTGGGTCCTTGGGAGTGGTAGGGGTCTGTTGGACAGAGGCCCTGTACTATTTTCCCAAACTCTTACGCACTCATAGATACTCCATCACGTCTTAGCTCAGTAACTGATAACTATTCGGCGTGCGGGGACTTAGAACTTCTGGACTGGACCTGCTATAGTAACAGAGCAGTAGTCCCGTTCTGACTTATAACTAGTAGAATGCTCAACTCATTAACAGAATTTACTCAATGTACTACTTCCTCTTGATAGGTAAGTATAATAACACGACAGACAGCTATACTCGAGGTTACACACTTATTGTATACCAAACTCAAGCAACAAGTTCCTACCAACAGTCGATTCGTCACAAACTTATTAATGCTTTCATTCGCGTACCGACCCTTACCGATACGAGTCCTTCCTGGGATCGGGATCCACAGTGAACGCAGACTATTGTATCGAACCTGGTCACTTAACAGAAAATACTAACACGCAATCAATTCACTTCGGCCTTATACAGTCCCTTGTTCAGTAGAAGGATGATAAACCATACTTATTCCGTGAAGAAATCCAGAACCGCATATAACTATCACCAAACAGATTCGCAGCACAGGACTACCGAATAGTACTCTTGCACAACAGGGAGGACAGTATAATATATAGAAGCGAACAGAACAGAACGAAGCTCAATCTTCTCATTGACATAGCACACACAGTCTCAGACAGTATGCTCACAACTTCCCAAACGGACGTAGTGGAATAGACGAAACAGAACACATACATATATAGTACTGCGCTTGCAATTACCAAACACCGCGACTCGAGACTTAACCAACACACTACAATTCCCAACAAAGCAAGGGCTCTTCCCAAAACTGCTGGTCTCTACCGCTTTCCTTTCATTGCTTTAAATAGAAGTCTGTTACAAGGTTTCCGCGAATCTTTCTTTACCGCGCATTAAAGCCCTCTGTCTAAGTACAATTGTCCTTGTCCGGCGGCCGTCTAACAGTATGTATGTATGTATGTATGTAAATATGTATGTATGTATGTATGTATGTATGTATGTATGTATGTTGTATGTATGTATGTATGTATGTAAATATGTATGTATATTGTATGTATGTATGTACATATGTATGTATGCATGCATGCATGCATGTATGTATGTATGTATGTGTATGTATGTATGTATGTATGTATGTATGTGTACATATGTATGTATGTATGTATGTTGTACATACGAAAATATGTATGTATGCATGCATCTATTCATGCATGCATGCATGTATGTATGCATGTATGTGTGTGTGTGTATGTATGTATGTATGTATGTATGTATGTATGTATGTATGTTAATATGTATGTATATATATATGTATGTATGTATGTATGTATGCATGCATGCATGCATGCATGTATGTATGTATGTATGTATGTATGTATGTATGTATGTATGTATGTGTTCATATGAGGGGCATACCGACGCTGCATATACCGACGGTCACTCTCGGTGTCGGTATAAACGTTGGAAAAGTCCACTTAAATATACCAACAGTCAAGTGACCGTCAGTATGACCATTTAAAACGGATGGTCAGGGTGTGTTGCGACCGCCGGTATAAGCCTCGGTATAAGTGTCGGTATGAGCATCGGTATGAGCGTCCGTATAAGCATCCGTAATTTATTGGCAGTTACCAAAGCCCATACCGAGGCCGTGTTTTAAACATACCAGGAACCCAACAGCAAAACTGGACATTTTTGCACTTGTTTGAGTATTCGTTGTCTTCTGTCGAACTTGCACGCGCGAACCAAATTGTGAGCTGCATTGTCTTGTGCACACACACACACACAGAGGTCTCTCTCTCTCTGTACACACATACACACACTCTTCGTGTTTAGATCTCACATCTTGGTAATTGGTGCATGTACTCTTAGCCTTTGTCTTTCTCTATGCTTTAGGTCTTATAATTTCTCTTCTCTTTGATTTTGCTGACGTTCTTTGGCGTCGATTCTTTATAATTCGACGATAGGCAACATACATTATGCTTTGACGACAACGATCCAAAAGAGGGACATACTTGTAAGTCATTGTTTTATTCTCTATTGATAGAGAGAGAAAGAGAGAGAGAGAGAGAGAGATGAGAGAGAGAGATAGAGAGAGAAAGAGAGAGAGAAAAGAGAGAGCGAGAGATAGAGAGAGAAAGAGAGAGAGAGAGAGAGAGATAGAGAGATAGAGAGATAAAGAGAGAGAAAGAGTGAGAGATAAAGAGAGATGAAAGCGAGGAAGATAGAGATAGGAAGATAGAGCATACATACACACACACATACACACACACATCTACACATCTACACATGCATACATACACACATGCATGTACACACATGCATGCTTACATAGACGCACATATACACACATGCATGCTTACATACAGACACATATACACACATGCATGCATACACACACATACAAATATACACACATGCATACATACACACACACATGCATACACACATACATACACACACATATATACACATATGCATACATACACATACACACACACATGCATACACACATACATACACACACACATATACACACATACATACACACACACATACATACACACATATACACACATGCATGCATACATACAGACACATATACACACATGCATGCATACACACATATACACATATACACACATGCATACATACACACACATACATATACACACACATATACATATATGCATACACACATACATACACACATACATACACACATACATACACACATATACACACATGCATACATACATCACTACAAGAAATAGGGGGGCATAGCGACGCCCCCGAATTGAAAAAAAAATGGGTACCGTCGCTTATGCGATGCTGTCGTCGCATAAGCGACGGTACAATTTTCAATTTTTTTTTCGACATTCGTCACATAAGCGATGCTAGCGTCACTTATATGACGCTAAATTATGAGCATCGCAAATACCATCGCTGAGTAGCGACGTGATTAGCAATGTTGGCAAACTGAAGAGCGTCGCATATGCGACGCTCTCGAATGTAAAAAAAAAAATCAATTTCCCCCGGCACATTTGTGTTGGGATTTGGACGCGAGAGCAAGAAGAGACTGAGAGAGAGAGAGAGACGCATCTACTTGAAGCAAGGTGTGCGCACACACACACACTTACACACACATACATATGCATACACACACACATATACACACAGACACACACACACACATACACATAGACACACACACACATACACACAAATACACACACATATACACACATACACAAATAATGTTGCATACACACATGCACACATAATGCATACAAATGCACACACATATACACACACATACACACATACACACACATACACACACATACACACATACACACACATATATGCATACACACACACATAGAGAGACATGCACACACATACACATACATGCATACATAATGCATATGCATATGCGTACATCCATACTGTTGCTACAAGGGTTGCCCATATTTTCTCTCATGCTATGGCATCCTTTAGCCCTCATGAAAGTACCTTCTTTTTGTAAATTAGGAGATGTCCATATGAACACTCTCCTAAAACCCCTTTTTGATATTTCCTCTAGTCTAAAGTATTGATGCCTTTTTCCATGAAGTAGCTTTTTGGCACAAACTCAAAATCTCCACGTAGGAAATCTCACGCGCTCTCTCTCTCTCTCTAGGTGGTTAGTCCCATATCACATAAAGATTCTTTTTTTGATTTAGCACATGTGGTCATTTGACCACATGTTTTTATTCACATATGCCTCTCTTCTCTATATAAAGAAGAGCCTCATTTGTAAAAGGGAGGTCCCTTGGCCATGGCCTTGGCCTCCATTTTGTTAATGGAAGAAGGTGTCATTTGTTACTCTCTTGCCTCCTTGTGTGCAATGGCGTTGGTCTTGGTATATGGATTTGCATGTGTGTGTGCATGGTTGGGAGGATGTTCCCCTTTGCTCCTTGTGACGTTGGCCATTGTTGCCATTGCTCCATGAGCGTGGGTGAACCTCTCCTCTCATTCTTTGCCCCAACTTGGAGAAACTTCTCACTTCCATGTGAGGCGGTTAGGGTTTGTTGTTCCCCTTTTCTCAACAATTTGGCGCCGTTGCCAGGGACGTCGGCCTTTAGCCGTTGGTTTTTCCAAGTTTGCATGTCCACATTTCGTGAGATGCACCTTGACACTTGGAGGAGGATGAATACGTGTGGCCTTCGGTTGGTCAAGGGTACCTCTCATTTGTTAATTTTTGAAGTAGTTTAGTTCTTTACTTTTGTTTGATGCACAAAAACACCCCCTAACCCCCTCCTCTCTCTTTTTCCCTCACACATACACACAGTCTCCCACACACTCACTCAAGCATCACCCTCTCTTCCATTTCTTGATTTCGGTGATGTCCTTGAAAAGAGGAATGGGTACTACCTCTCTAACCCCTCCCCCTCTTCAAGATTCGAATTCGCCACTTACTCATGCATAGAATCGTCACTTGAAAAATTTTTGGATATTTGGTTTTTTGATTTAAAGAGACTTTAGCTCTCTAGTGCATACGTGAGTTTGGAGGTCATTCGAAGGCGTTTTAAATTGAAGAAGTACTATTTTATTTCCCTCTCTCTCACATTAAATGATTAATGAAGGACGTTAGAATCCGATGCGTTATGATATGGCCACGCATTTCTTTGGGAGGATCTTTACCACCTACCACATTAAAGAGTAGTTAAAGGGGGCAGTACCACCAATCCTCTCTCTTTCTTTGAGGCGGTGGTCACGTAAGTGAGGGGGAGAATATGCTCTCCACCCCTCTCATCTTTTCGAAATTGCAGGCAACAATAACGTTGATGTAGGTTTCAGTGTTGTCTGCTTCGTTTTTGTGTCTACTTCATCAAGTTGAGGCTCTGTGTCTCCCCCTCTGCATCACACTTGCCACGGAGGTTAGGGGAAGGCTGCGCCATGCCTTCTCTCTGCAAGCAACAGAATATGGGTCGAGCCTCGCTCCCCTCGTGCTTCTTCACTTCACAGACGGGAGCTTCGTGTTCCCTCTTCTCTGTGTTGGTCTTAGCTTTTGCCACCCCATATCTGTTACACATTGAATGTCTCTGTTGCATGGTGCATATTTGGTTGTGAGAACTTAACTACTGAATCTTTACGAAGGCTTATGCAAGTCTGAGCCTTTGACCCTCGATGTGCGTGATTGCTCAAGTTTGTCTTCTGCAATTGATCTCCTCATTTGGCATCCAGCTTTGCTGTATGTTATTTTCCATTGAGAATCATGTTGTACGTTGCATCTGGTCATGTCATTGCATGTATGAGCTTTGCGATGGTTTGTTTTTCTCTTTGAGACGTGATGTGAAGCTATGGTGGGTTGAGCTTGGTTTCCTCGACTGCTTGAGGGGTGCAAAACATGTAGTTGTTGGGCTAAAATGGATGCACGACTTCCATCATCACTTCCAGACTAAGCTTCAATTGTCCCTTATGATTTATTATGTTGTTTCTATCGGAAGGGCTAAACATATACTTGTTTTTTGTATCCCATGTTGCCGGTGAAATGGCTGTTATCTGCTTCTTTTTTAATCCTGACATGCAAAAACTAAGGAGTATCTGTACGATTCTCTCCTTCTCTATTACTTGAAGACCTGTGTGCGGGGTTTGTCCTTCACTTGGCCACCATGATCCTTATTTCCATTCATAATGCCATGCCGTTTCTTCTCATGAATCAATAATGATGTGTAGTTTGTCAATCACCAAGTAATGCCGCACTTTGTCCATTCAAGCATCACATTGGTTCTTGATAGTGTGTGCGTATATTCTATTGATATTGATCATGGTGAAATGTTCTTTGTTCTAATCTTTTCAGTGTGATGTGCCTCTAATGCTTGAATCATGGTTACTTTACATACAATGGTCATGACTTGGGTTTGAAGGTTTGGGTTTCGGATTCGGCGTTGTTGGAATTCCCCTTAATCTCTACGATTCACATGGTTCACGTAAACAACTTTGACCCATCGGTTGAGATTTGATTCCGCTTAGCCCTCATAAAGAATGGGTTTTCCTAGGGATTCTCTACTGTGATGTCCTCCTAGACATTCTCTTGGGCGACCATGTTCTCTACACCTTTTGCTTACTCTCGACTAATGGCTTCTTGTCACTACCACTTAGAGAAACGGAGAAATAGCACAACTATCGACTTGGTGTGATGTTAACTATGAGATGTGCTTGGTTGCTAACACGGTTTCTAATCTATTTGGCACTTGGCTTAATAACGACTATCATTCATAGTACATGCGCGGTCACAGTTCCATTATTCTAAGAAGTTTCCTTTTTCAATTGCATATGTTTTCCGAGTTCTGTGATTGACTTGGTTTGGAGGAGGATTAATGCTAATTGTATGACGTTGTGTTTTACTTGTCAAAGATAATATAGGCTTAAATCTCTTGATGTCCTTCGATGAAATTCCATTGAAATGCTACACTATTTTTAGATGAAGGAACTATTCAACGATGTTCTAAATGCATCCTTTCTTTCCTTTGACATAGCATGTATGAGAAAGGATGTTTTAATTCCAGGATGGTGATTGAAGATAAATCATTGGTCTTTGTTTCTTCACTTGAAAAAGTTTTGACCAAGGGCATATGAAGTGTTGCTCATTGCATGAATCTTGATGATACTTCATGGTAAGTACTCCACCTACGAGTTGGTAGGCCTAATTGGCGTGAGGTGCGCAAGTTCTCCCATGGTGCTTGTATTGTTCTCCATTTGACCAAGGTTGTTATGGGATTGTTTTGAGTATCTGTGATTTGTGATATATATGTTGTAACTGCCCAGGACTTCTAGGACGCTCAGCTTTGAGCACTCTTGAATATAATTGGCCTGAGGTACACGATAGAGACATTGCAAGGTCTACACTACCTACAGTGCATCAACGTGGTTCATTCTATCACCTAAGATGGTGGAGTTGGCTCATCAAAATTTGAATCTTTTTAACTAATCATTCTTTACACAAGTACCTTACATGGTTCTTCCACACGAACATCTATTCTATATGCTATTCAGGGGGTGTATGTGTCCACTTTTCAAACCTCCAGATCAAAATCGTAAGTGAAGGAGTTAGTCAAAAAGACCAGGTTGAAGACAGAGAATTATAAGTTCTTGCTAGACATTTTCTTAATGGAGTGCAGGAACCAGAATAGAGTTGTATCCTAGTGTTTTCTTGCTCATTCTGATTGTTCTCCTATCTTTAGGCAAGAATGATTAGCTACTTTTGATTTAGACATTGTGGTATGTAGATTGGTGGCTTCCATCGTATAGGTTTTTGATATTTGGTTTCAATAGATCAGACCAGTTATGTTTTTTATTAATATTCGGTGGTGATAAATCTCCATGAATGTATTGTGCTCGAAATTTATGCCACACCGGAAGACTCAGACAACTGTGGTTGCTCTGCAATTCTCATGAGCAAGAGTACCTAGAATGTGATAGCTTTCTGTGAGGAATCATGTGCAATTGGGTGTTGTCTTCTTATCTATATGCTCTATACTCCTTGACTACATTGGAGAATTATTGTGTTCAGGCCCTATTTACCTGCTTTGGTTAGAACAACAATTACTCTAGATGCAAACGATGTTCTTTGTGCCATATGAACGCATTTGTTAGTTCTAGAAATATATTCATCCCTGAATAAAGCATCAGTACAGCAACTGTTCGAAATAGTATAAATGCACTTTGCCTGGTGTATTTATTTGTCATAATAGGAAAGGCTTAGAAGTAATAGCTCATATATATGTGCTTCTAGAAGATTGTGTGGCAGCTCACAATCACTGTGTACTATGTTTTAAGGCTTCGATTTGTTATTAGACCATGGATTTCTTGAACTTTCTAAATCGTAGATTTCATGAGGGTTGTATCTCGTGTCAGGTTTTCATCTGTGGGAAGATTTAGCAGAACGACAACATGGAAGAAAGGTTTGCTTAAGGGTTGTGTGATTACCCTACACCGGGTTGATGTCTACATTTTTTCTTGCTAAGAGAAAATCAACAACTGACTTAGCCAAAACTTTGAGTACTACTGGTTTGCTGATTAAATGCAATTGAAGTTATTGATGAAAGATGTTTTGCTATTACTGAAGGAATTACAGGTCTATTCATAACATCTCAAAAACTGGTGGTCATGATGAATGATGGTCCCAAGGGGCTCGATGATGGATGATGGTGACTCTAGCTCTTCAGGGCTACTTATTGGTTTACCTTTTTGAACAACCTATAAATTTTTTTTTTCCGAAATATCTTGTGGTGGTTTTCTGATGCATAAATGATACATTTAACGTTTGCAGTAAGTGCTTGCTCTAGTAGAGGCAAATCTCCATGCTTGCTAGTAACTAATTGCAGGAGTGACCTTAAGGTTTAAATTTCTGATGGATGGTTGACTCTTTGTCATTGGGATTTTTCTGTTGATCCCGTTGAAGGAAGCTAATGCAAAGAGAAGTTAATAATTGTCTTGTGTGTTCAAATGCTCCGCTATGTATAAGCATATGATGGCATCATATGGGAATTTTTTATGTTTTATTTTTGTCATCACCACCAGTATGGACAGATACTCTGTTTGAAATCCTTGGTACAATTGCTTCCTGTTGAGGTAGTGTTCTTTGAAATGCAGTCATATCGTATGTTTGCAAGATGTTTTTAGAGCATACAGTAGTCCACTTCCCTCACATCTGAGGAGTTGGGGTGAATCTAATGATTTGTTTTCTTTGTTTGATTACCCAATCATCTATTGACTCATGATTTGTCCCACATTTCTACTCTGAAGATCACATTATGACAGGTTGCAGGTAAGCGACTTCACAACCAACAAGATTCTGGATAGATGGTAGTGTGGTATACTCTTTGGAGCACCTGAAGACCCGACTGCTTGGAAGATTTTATGACCATAAACTCTACTTCCATAACTTGAGGGTTCCACATCCTATGTGTGACAGTCATGCTATATACTTGTGTAAATGTTTCTGCTTATAAAAATTTGCAATAG